>OU342694.1:16255000-16880000 GCA_910589285.2 Mythimna ferrago | reverse complement strand
GCAATTTCAACTTGTATAATAATATAGATAACTTTTTATTTTTATTTTAGGATCAACATGCCTCGTAACTATATAAGGAAATCGTTACGGGCAACTTGTTATACTCCTGAGGACTTAGCGATTGCAATACAGAGAGTGGAGAATAAAGAATTAACCATATACGCAGCAGCTAAGTTATATAACATACCTGTCGCTACGCTGCACAATGGCTTACATAAAAAAACTGGAATAAAAAGCAATACTCTAGGGCATCCACCGGTTTTGCCTCTTGAAATAGAAACGCAGTTGGCGAACGGACTTGCAGTATTAGAAAAATGGGGATTTGGATTGTCCAGAACTGACTGATTTTATTTAACTGTGATGTTTAGGTTACCTCCTTTGAAATAATATTTTTAATAATGTTTAATTGTATTCTGCTGTCGTGGTTTATTTCATAAAAATAATTATAATGTACGCTACGTGGTACTAAATGAAAACGTGTGTTTTATTTATCGACCCGAGTTAGACTTGACAGTCATGCATGAGCATGATTATTTAATTCTTTTAATATCCATAACATGTTGAGAACCCCTGACTGCCAGCCGTTTCAACGGGGTAAGATCGATATATTTTATTTGATAAATTATTTTTTCTTGCACTTAGAATGCGATTTTTTAATGTAACTGATTTTGAAGTTGTTTAGGTTATTGAAGCAGAAGGTTTATTGATCACCACACAAGCATAATGACAATGAATACGATTTTAGTCACTATTTCAATCTTACCCCTTCAGCGTTTCATCTTTCCCCTACATATTTTTTTTCTTAAGACCAATTTTACTAGCGTTTTTTTCATAAAATATTGTTTCAAAAAGATTGCTGTCAACATTATAGAAACAAGTTGACTATACTTTTTTACCTAAAACATCATTTTATGCATTTTACTTAAATCCCTTTGTTTCACAACAGTTTCAAATCAACACTGTTTATCTAATCAAAAATCCATTCCGACTTACCCCCACTCACCTTAGCAAAATATTTACTAAACAGGGGCTCCACCCATCAGCACATGGCAAACAATTCAACAGTATTATTCATTTTTATTTGTTCATGAATTGGCAGTCTCAGTTTTATTTACATGAAATCAACAGAAAATATTTATTCAAAAGAATGCTATTGGTAACCTCAACAAAAATTACTGGGTCCGTAGTAGTTTGGGCCCGCTCGGTTTGGGTCCGCGAGATCAATCGACACAGTCCCATTTTGACGGTGTCGATTGGACCGCCCAATTTTATTATAAGTACAGTCATGAAAGAAATTCAAATCTTTTTGTTTTATTTTTATGACTTTAAAATATGTATATAATATAATTTATATTACTGAGAATATATATTTTTGATTTATTCAATTATTTAATTAGTGTACATAAAACTTCATACTACGTATAGGTATATTTTTTTGCTTTCAGTAGTAATAATGAATTAAAATTTGCCATTAACTTCATATGGATTCCCATCAATGTATGTTGGTATACCTAGTAATTGTTGATTGTTATATTTGATTAATACTATTTACTACGTTAATTTATATAACTTTATTAATGAACGTTCTTTTATCTGCCTATGATTTATACCGTATACAAGGTGTCGTTTTGAAGCTGCAAAATATTTCAGGAGGTAATTATGTTAGTGATTCTCGACCCGAATCAATAATAAAATAAGTAGGTAATTTTTTTTTTTTATAACCGCGCTTTTTTTCACACACACAAACACGGAACAATAAAGGGCGTTTTCACACACACTAACTCGCAACGATAGTTTCATAAATAATGTATCATCCAATCATCATCCCGCACGCCACACCCTAGCCACGCCCCCGCGGCCATCGATCAATCGATTTAGTTTAGTGTAATTAAAAAATTAAATTACAAGTATTACTGATTATTGACCAGGTATCGTTTTTTTATATGATTATTTATGAGTTTTATTACAACCTCCTGAAATATTGTGCAGTTTTAAAACTGCACCTTGTATATGTTCCACCTAATTTAAAAAGATTTTAGAATTTGATTGAGAATAAACTTTTAAATCTAACCGAATTGCATTTTATTATATTTTGACTTACCACTTGACTGTAACCACCAGTTGCTTTAAACAATGGATTTTTTTTTTAATTTGTATATGGGCCCAATCGACCACCAAAAATACAGAAAATAAATTGTGTGGTCGATTGGGCCCGCGGGACCAACATCGAGCGGGCCCAAACGACTACAGACCCGAATTACTGTGAACTGTAATCGGTTTTAAGGTACACGTCTTTTTACATCGTTCTCACCTACATATGTGTTTTTTTAACATTTTTTTTTTTTTTTTTTTATTATTATTGATAGGCTCGCGTTTGACCACAATCTCACCTGATGGTAAGTGATGATGTGGCCGACGATGGAGCACGCTTGCCTAGAAGTAACCTATTCACTCTCGACTTAAAGACCCCTAGGTTGTAGCTATCAGGAAACACAGACTCCGGCAGGGAATTCCACTCTCTCCACATTAACGGTGTGTGGTTATATCGTTAACAACATAACTATTTACTTACTTTTTTTTTGTACATTCTTCTCCATATAGATATGCACTTTGAAACGTTCAAATAACTTCATAAGGAGCCTCCCCGAGTGGTGTTAAAAATATTATATAGTGATTCTAAACGCTTGGCGCATCCTGGAGAGCTAACATTCGGTATTTATCACCTATATTTACGAATAAATGATTCTGATTCTGGTTCTGATTCTGATTCTGAGTCAGATTCTGATTCTGGTAACGCAGTCTAGCAGACTGATCTTTTCATCACGATGTCACGATGTCTCAAACTCAAACTTTATTTTTGTTTGCTGAGTTACCAACTATGTTCTTTTAGCTGCCCCCTGAGTTCCGGCATAGTAACTTTTTCGAACGATCCTCAAAGGTTTATAAAGCTTGATCATCATGTTTATAATAATTGATCCGATTTACTTCTCATTTAAAATAATAATAATTCTATATCACTGTTTATTTCAGAATCACTCTCTTCGTTACGCTTTTTGAATAGCAGGTTGTGTTAAACTCTAAATTGGATTGTAATGTTTTCCTCCTAATTAATTAAGTCATATAATGAGGCTTTCTCTCATAAATTAACAACAAGCAAAAATTTTAAAGAAACCTTTTAATACAGGTTTAGATATATTACGATGGACATGCTTCTGTTACTACTAAAATTATGTGTCACATTTTTGTTTAGAGATGGCGCAGGAGAAGAAATTTCGGAAGGACTTGGGGGAAGTCTTTGCCCAGCAGTGGGACAGTAATGACTAAAAAAAAAGGAAATTTTAATACTGTAAAATTATATACTGTATAATGGAAGGAATGCACTTATCAAAATTTTAGCAGTAATAGTTCTGTGTCACTGAAGTTAAAATATCATTAATAAATAATAAAATAAAAAATCCGATGAAGTGCGAGTCGGACTCGCGCACTAAAAATTCCGCACTGTCCGTAACAAAAAACGGCAAAAAAATTGCGTCCGTTGTATAGGAGTCCTACTTAACTAATTATTTTATTTTGTTTTTTTTTTTGTTGTTATAGCGGCAGAACAAAATAATACATCATCTGTGAAAATTTCAACCGTCTAGCAATCATGGTTCATACGATACAGCCTGATGAGAGACGATAGAGAGACGGACAGTGGAATCTTAGTAATAGAGTCCCATTTTTACCCTTTGGGTCCGGACTTCTGAAAACCTAAAAATAAAATACATAATTATTATTAAAACTTCTTTCTCAATTTCACACAGTTCAATATTCAACACAATTTTCATGTTCAATTTAATCAAGAAACAATTTCAAAATAATAAGTTCACAGAAACTATCTTTTTGGTATCAAACTCACGATTCTCATACACGGACGTTTAACCACAATTTAGGTCATCAAGAATGTTGCTACGTATAGTAGTATCAAAGTCTCTAGCCTTAGTACTAGCGACTGGTCGGGAGCCTGCTAGGTCATTGCTAAAGAATGTCTGTGACCTATTGAGAAGTTGCCTGATAAGCATATTATTGTATTTGATATAGGCTTAGAATTGAATTTTAATATTGGAAAAATTAGTGTTCAAAGTTTTGAAAATAATAGAAAACTAAGAATGAGTAATGTGTACTTTAAATGTCATTGTACGTAGTTAAGTACAATTGAATAACTTAATGACGAAAGTTGGTCGTCTTAAACCGGATGAAAATCAAGTTAGAAACCTAACTGAATGACCAGTGTTGGTTACCAGCCGGATAAAGATCAAAATAAGCAAAATATTTTATTTTTATCTAATAAAGGATAATTATGACACTTTTACACGTGTTTAATTTTTTGTATTACTATTATTTTTCCTTCTGACTATATTTCTTAAAACAGAAAGTTTTCACCTATGTTTATTTTAGACTTGGTTGTCTAATAATTAAAAATATTGTCAGTTTATTATTATCATTAATAAGAAAACTAAAAAGAAATATGTGATTTGATTTTTATTTTGCAATTAATCATTCCTCGGGGATTGGTATTGATAGTATAAAGCTTACTAGAAAACAGGGTAAAAATAACACAATGCAGTTATAAAACAACTGTTATATTTAGTTTATTTGGGTGGTTCATAATAAATTATAACAGCTAAAATAAAGAGTAAAGATTTGTACACACGAAGACATCACCTAAGAAATATATACTCTACAATAAAAATATATAATGATATGATAATAAACGAAGATGCAAACAATAATATTTTACTTATATAATTCAATACGAAAAATATTTACAAAAGCTATATAAGAAAAAAAATATTATATAGGAAAAAGAAAAATAGATCGACTAGTAAGAAATGAACACATAAAATTGATACTAAAATAAAAATATTAGCCTCCTTGGCTTTGCCAGTTGGTTTGAGGTGAACAAAAAATAATAATTAAAGCTATTGATATCGTAAATACATTTGTACTTTAAGAATATTATTATACTAATAAAAACAGGTACAATGTAGTAATAATAATAAAGTAAAGAAAGATGACAAGATTTAAAAAGAAGTCGGCGATGCTGAAAAATTCGAGACAAGATTCACTCGTTCAACAATTAACAATACAATAATTTAAATAAATTATTAAATAATAAATTAAAATCGTTACTTTGAGGTCCAAACTAAGTTACATGAAGATTAACCATGGCCCTTGGGACTTAGATTTTATCTTAGGTATTAGTTGGCGTAGGCGCTGTAGGCCAAGTTTTGGGCATCGGCAGATCTGCCCCAACCACCGTGACCACCGCCTCCGTGGCTGATGTGTTCTTCGTGGTGTGGGTGAGCTACTACTTCATAACTTTCATGGTGTTCGCTCTTTGACAACAGCTTCTTAAGGAGCACCAGAGCAGAGGCTAGGAGAGCGGCCTTGGCGAGCATCAGACCCTTGACAGCGGCGAAGGCGATGATACCGAGGAATAGAGGGATGAGGGACTGGATCTTCAGCTGGAGGAGGGCGAGGATGGGGAGGAGCTGCTTCAGCTTCTTCTTCTTGCCACGGCCTGTAAAAAATAACAAGTTTTATAGAACATTGTTGATGAAGAATTGTAATAAGATTTAAAGGATACTTTTAAAACTTTCAATATGCTGTTAGAAATTAATAAATGTTCACAGAAAAACTTTTGTAAAGAACGGTGTTGTTCGTTAGATTTCCTAAGATAGTCATTTATTTCATAACGATAAGAAACATTAATAGCTGCTTAAGAACGTTTGCTTGTAAATAGGTAACTGTAAATAAACGTTTAATAAAATATAAGCTCAACTCAAGTCAATATCTAATGGCAAGTAATGAGATAAAATTATCTGCAAAGCATTTAACGTCAATAGCAGACGTTGGTAGAAGCTTATAAATTTTAATTAACTTATTTCACTTTCTAGTTAAAGTTACTGTAATGTAAATACTATACGTACTTGTACGCGGTCAAATAAGAAAAGGTGTTTGTAGGCAAAGTTGTTATTTGAATTTAAAATAGACCCGTGCTCAGTTTAGATAATTTACTATTTAGGTTCAAATGTTAATCAGGTATGGAAACTTCATTGAGATTCAATGTCCTTACTAACTGAAATTGAAATTCACCATGTAACATCAAGTTTGCATAACCCCATTCACCTAGAAAGTGTTTTGTTGGTACCAATTCGAAAGCTTCAAGCCTACATCCATATTTCGTTAGCAAGATTACGCCTGGAGCGTTACTTTTACTCGTTTCTTGATAGAGATTTCGATCGCGGACCGTCTTAGCGGAACTTTAGAACAAGTCGAGCCTACATAGTCAACGTGTACCATGGACATCTAGCAAAAACCAGAATCAGTTCGTCCGCTTTCCACGATAATCAACCTTGTTAATAGGTTAGAGAAACCCTCTAGAGACTTGTTCGGACGTTTTCTAGCTTCTCATGGTGAGTTCCGGATGTCCGTTTCAAATTTTCTATATTTCGTAATGTACCTGTTTTAGTTTCGGTATTAATCGTCTCGTCATGTGTAACATCAGATTAATTTTTTTGATCGTACTTTCTATTTTAAAATTCTCAAGCATGCCAAACAGGTTTTGGCGGGTTTTAATTTATTTGGCGAGAGTTATGCAGGGAATTATATATGAACATGAGTGCGAGATTTTATGTAACAATTTTTTTACTTTTATGATATTACCTCGCGAGACTATGTCGTGACTTGTATATATGAAATATAATTGAGAGCTTAGTGGATGGTTTTCTCTACGACAGTGACTTGCATTTTGAGAGTCCATCACTTTTTATCGATATCATCAAATTTACGGCAAACCAGTTTTACGAGAGCGAGAATGAGCTTTATATAATATTCAGTTTCATAATTGTCTGTAACGAATTGGTGGAACAAACTACTTTGAACAATCGACAATGAACCATGAAATTGGTTGGTCATACTTTTGCTAAAGCTAATGAATGAACTTTTGTTTTACGATGATGATGATGTTTTGATTGACTTTTGTTTCTTACTTCTTGAGAAAATAATTTGCCCTTTTAACAAGGTAGCATTGTATGTTGTACATCTTTTTGGGAACTGTTCATGATTATGTTTCTCATATACTTTCACTTGCTTCGTTGAAATAATTTGATCGCTTACGAGAATTGCACCTTAATGATATAGTAGATGTTAAATACAGGTTCCGTGGTGATAAATCTGATCTTTTTTGTATGAGCATCGTTATTGGACGTGACACATGTAATTATTTTTGGATATGTGAGAAAAAATTATGCACGAGCAATTTTTATGAGAAGTGTGTTAAGAAGCTTAGAATAATATTTCTGTTAGTTGTTACGTGAGCTTTTTTAAGTAATATTTATTTGTATTTTAAAGCTGATTATCTAAGTTTGTGTAAGTGAGTGTCTACTATATTTGAATAAAAACTGTTCCTATTTTTGTTACTATCCAGTGCTCCCTCAACTTTAGGAACTTCTAAATTAAATTAATGAACGTGAAACAATTGATACTGACCTTCCTCAAGGGACCTCTTCATATCTTCAACAGTGCTCTTAGGCATGCGCAGCTGAATGACATGATTTTCCATGAAGTCTGCAGCAGCATCCACTAGCCTGGCCTCGACCTGATTTTCCCTGGCTTGAGGATCTTCGGGAAGGGGTTCATAGGACCTAGCAGAACGAGAGGTGCCGAGGTTGTAGATCGCGAGGCCATCAGTAAGTTTCAATTCCCGAGCTGATGCCGCGTTCTCTAGAAATCTCATCGATTTTTCCTGTGGGAAGAGAATTTACCGATAAGAGTTTATGTGTGTAGATAATGTTGCAGAAAGCGTTCAATAATTAAACAGTTACTTTATTTTGCAAAAATATTGGCGTGAAAATATCTGCTTCATGCTTCATGGTTCTTAGAAGTTTCCAAAGCAAATATGATTATTGCAATGAACTTGAAAGTTGACTAGACAATAAAACAAGTTCTTGTGCTGACTCAAGCAGTAAGTTGGCGGCAAATAGCTTTACAAACATTTGCTGTTTAGTCTAGTCACTAACATCAAATGCCAAATCATTAACTTGTTATGCAGTTAGAGCATGATGCGAAATGATTTGCAAGCCAATAATAAATGCAAGTTAAGTTGTATGAAATCAGTCAAAGTTATTAAACAAATAAGGCTGTTAATTATGTTGTTTTGCTACAAGAAGTGTTAATTGAATATAAAATGTCTATGTTAATTTGATTTTGAGATACAATTAAGGTCAAAAAGCTTGCACGTTTAAGGAATTTAGTAAAAGTTTTAAAATTTGAAGTCACTTAAAAGTTGAACAGGTGTTAATAAAAATAATTAGTTTATAATTAAAAAGTAGCACAATTAAAACGGAAGGATGCTAAAATATTTAATTAATCAAAAATGGTGATTAAAATTATGAGTCTTAAGTAAGACCAAGTCATAAGTCAATAATTGAGGGTTGTGAAGAACTAAAGAGGTTACAAAAGATTTTCAAGGAAGCTGAAGTCGAAAAAGCTCAAGTCCAAAGGAACCACTTAAACACAATCACAACACACCTTAAGGCACATCCAAGTATCTTCCTCGGCACAACTCTTGACCACCCCGACGACAGAACCGATGACATCATCATCGGAACTGGCTGGTTTGCAGCTGACTGCAGCCACACACACTAACAATACAAGGAAGCTCTTCATTTTTTTGGTCCTACACTCCTTCGCGGTGGTAAGTGAAATGTGGTGAGGGGTCTGTCAGAAAGCGGTTTTATTCTGCGTCCCCCCACTGCGGGGTTTAAGCCGAATTGCGCGGACCGATGCGTGTTACGAATGATATAGAAGCAACTACAGGTGGAATACTTTTTTTTTATGATGGTGATAATTATGTTATAGGGTGGATTACTACTTTTATGGGTCCTGTTCTATGATTTAGCTACCAAGATGTAGGACTTTCTTTTTTCTGAGCTTCAAAAATCAATCAAAAAGCCGCAGAATATCGGGAACCACTAACGCGTTAAAAAATTTAACGAAATCATTGTTTTTGGTGAAATTTTTGTAACAGTATCTGTAATGCTTGTAAAAGGTAATTAAGAAAATGAATATTTTTGTGTGTTATAGGAAATATTATATTCGATAACTGTGATGTAATATCGTGCGTCAGACGGTTAAATAATTAAACTTTTAAAATAAACTGATTAGAATTTTAAATCACAATTAATTTCTTATTCGGAACATTTTTTTTTAATAATTGATTGGCGTCTTGTTTCTGTTTTATCTTCATTATATCATCGTTTTTCATATTGGTTACCTTAACTTATCTAATTATTGGCAAACAGATCTTAGAAATGTACATTATTTATTTAATTATTTACTATACTTAAGTAGTAACAAAACATATTCATTTCCTTCCTCATGATCTTTCTATCGTTCGATTTTACAAGTATCGATTGATTTTCTAACTTTATCAATGAAGCCACAAGTAGCATGCATTGTATTGAGGGCACAGCAAGTTCCTTTAAGCAAAGCGGGTCCGTACTAGGTCAGGAAACTTCTGACATAGAGCTAGACAGATAAAACCAAAAGCCTAGTAACCTAAACTTTTTAACAAATTCTGGCCATCTTAAAATAATAATGCGTGAATTTAACAGGCACGCATAATATTATTAATATAATACTTTCTTTTACCTCGGATGCGAAACTTAAATATGTATAATTTAATATTATTATATCTCTTTCGCTTCAAGCATGTTTATACGTTTATTATTATATATATACATCGTCACGCAGGTACTTTTTCAAAGGGTCAAGTAAAGATTTATTTAGTAGCTTACCAAAAGTGATGAATAGTTTGAATGGATACTAACATATCGCATATATCAAGCTTTGCAAATCTTGTCACTATTTGTCATCAATATTATTTAGTAACGTCATAATATTATATAAGTCTTACGATCTTTAAACGAAAAAAGAAATGAATAAATAATTTTCATTTTAGTTCTAGTCTTATATTGTTTTTACATTTAATTGTTAGGTATACTATCCCAGAAAACTAAATTGAAAATTTAGAATCGATACAAAATAAAACTAGAATATTGAGTATAATTTCGCAATTTAAAATCGTACGATCAAACATGGTTTTCTAAAAGCCTTTGGAGAACAAATCTAGATAATTAGAATCAAATAGATTCTAGGTTTTACAAAATCAAGTTGAAAATCAAGAAATAATATCCCTATTATCAAATTAATTACCGGCCATACTAATAATTCCATATCTATTCTCAACAAAATCAAAGATATAATAATCATATTAAAGTAATTGTCTGGTTAGAAACTTCCGTTTTCATATGTAGGGCGTATCGTTGTGTCTAAACATAATTTGTAAAGTGTGTATAAGTTCTGTTGAGGGCTCTAAGTACTACTCAATTGGTATATTTTACTTCTATCTTGACATTCACAACAGCGTCTCTGTCTTCGTCTATCTGTCAAAATCTGTCAGACACCATATAATTATTGCCGCACTTGGGTCATGGCTGTGGCATATAGCTTCAAACGACGCCACGAGTAGCTAGAAGCGGCCACAAGCCACTTGTGGCCGGTGGCTGCTACTTTTTTTGAACCAATCGCACAGTATCATAATGTAATCTGACGACGAAGGTGTTTTATTAAATATCGGCATTTAGTGGCCAGTCTCTTCTTCTTCTTCCTGGGATAAGGGCAGGAAGAAGAAGAAGAGTGGCCAGTGCGGGCCACAAGAAGCGAGTAGCGGCGATTTGTAGATTGTGACGGCCACTGGCGTCAACCGTGTACGGCGAGTCCATAAAAAATGTATGAAACCTACAGGAAATATGCAGATAGCGGCGTTTTGTGGTAATGGCCGGTGTCCCGTGTGCGTTGACCTTAAAATTGTCTATAGTTACATTTACCATCTGTCAAAATAAATTGGTATACTGTATTTTCAGTTCATGCGAAACCCGAATATGGTTTGTTCAGAATCAGTATCTCTATGGATTTCAATAGTTATACCATCTTATATTTTTTTCTCAAAAATATTTAAAAAGGTCACAAGTTGGACACCACCGACACTAAGTACAACACAGGTTATGGCAGACCATAGCGGGTATTAGGCGCCAGCAAACAGCTGGGTGCAAAACAATCCATCAGTCGCCTGAATGGCCCGGTGACCTTATATTTTTGCTGACATAGCAAGCTTATTTATAACTTTGTGATTTTTCATGATACAGTTATAAAATTTTGTACATATACTCTTTACATAAAAATACTACACACGTGTATCGGGTTTTGCATATACTAAAACTAATATTGTATTATATCTCTCAATTAACTTTTCTTAAAATTCATGTTTGCATAGATGATTTTCTAGAAAAAAGTGATAGTGTTGAGTGAGATTTATTTCTGGTCGAATTATGAGTGGTTTTGGTAATAGCTGTGGGTTTGAATGTTACAATGTAAATGATGATTGAAGTAACTGATGTATTGCATCATGCAAACGAATTTGGTTTTAATGAATGAGTTCTCTTAGATAACAGCTGTTGCGCTTTTCTAGTGCGATGAATCTTGATTTTTAGTACACTTGATTTGTTTTCTTTAACTATTCATGCATGATAAATGCCCTGATTGATTATTGTCTCATTATCACCATTTCAGCCAAAAGACGTCCATTGTTGGACATACGCCTCCCCTAAATGTCTACACAAAAAACGTTCCTGTGCGTCTCGTATCGATCGGATTTCCACGATCTTCACCAGGTCTTCAGTCCACCTTGTGGGCCTATCAACGCTATGTCTTCTGTTACGCAGTCATTACTCCAGAACTTAGATTTTTATCTATCACATTATTATTATAAGCTTCGAGTGGCCTTCGATTCGAACCTATTATTTTGTTTAGACGATACTGTACAAATTCTTCTAAATATATTTTTCATGAGTCACCTTGAACGCAATTCGAATTTTAATCGTTTCATTACCTGATCTTGAGTCAGTTTCCGTGATGCCCATCTATTCATATTCTCGGGCACTCACCGTCTAGCCTAGTTACGGGGCTTACTTGGGTCATAGTCTATCAGTGCTGCGGGATTTTTCGAAAGAGTTACCTTGGAACTATAAAGCAAAAGGCAACTGAAGGAAAACGGGTAGGTATTAGTCTGTAAAAAAGTAACAGTCTTTTGCGCTGACAATAAAGGCGGGGGCCCAGTCAAAAGAGCTGACCATTTTCTTTAGATGTTCATTTGCTTTTTTTTCATCTTTCTGCCCTTGTCTCGTATTATTTGGTGTCGGTGCAATGCATATTTTTCTTCCATTCTGTCCTGTCATCCATCATGCTATCACTAACTTCTTTTTAGGGTTCCGTAGCCAAATGGCAAAAAACGGAACCCTTATAGATTCGTCATGTCTGTCTGTCTGTCTGTCCGTCCGTATGTCACAGCCACTTTTTTCCGAAACTATAAGAGCTATACTGTTGAAACTTTGTAAGTAGATGTATTCTGTGAACCGCATTAAGATTTTCACACAAAAATAGAAAAAAAGCAATAAATTTTGGGGGTCCCCATACTTAGAACTGAAACTCAAAATTTTTTTTTTCATCAAACCCATACGTGTGGGGTATCTATAGATAGGTCTTCAAAAATGATATTGAGGTTTCTAATATCATTTTTTTCTAAACTGAATAGTTTGCGCGAGAGACACTTCCAAAGTGGTAAAATGTGTGTCCCCCCCCCCTCTAACTTCTAAAATAAGAGAATGATAAAACTAAAAAAAATATATGATGTACATTACTATAAAAACTGCCAACGGAAATTGGTTTGAACGAAATCTAGTAAGTAGTTTTTTTTTAATGCGTCATAAATCGAAAAAAATACACTATTATTAAAACATCGATCAAAGTTACAACACATTACAAGAACTTTTATATTATGTTACTTGCTGCTACGGAACCCTTCATGGGCGAGTCCGACTCGCACTTGGCCGGTTTTTTTTAATATCACTCTTTTGTGTAAAGAGTACTCATCCATAATTTTTTTTGGCCTTTTGTGTAAATAAAATTAATAGAAACCTTTCCAAAAAAAAAAACTAATTTCAAAGTAAAAAAAAAACACAAAAAAGTGCAAAATATCTTTATCTCGGAAGTCGGTGTATCTTAAATGGATTAATACAATAGCCAGAGTACATCTCATGTCAATTCAAATAAACCCAAACACGGTTAGGTTACGTTGATTTATTTCAGAGTTCCACTACTTTCCGGCTTCATCGTCAGATCTATTCGATAAATACCCTCCAATTTTTCCTTTAGTCACTACACGTATAAACAAAGCAATTTTATTTGTTACGATAGTTTTACTGAGATTTCATGAAGAGTTCCGTTCACATCTTCAAAGTTGATCATTCGATCATAAAATATTACTATGGAACCAGCTTGGAAGCATAAGCATTCAATAAAAAAAAAAAAAATTCGAAATCGGTCCACAATTGATCGAGAAATCGGTGAACATACATTAAAAAAATACATTCAGCCGAACATAGAAGGTTGTTCCATTTGAAGTCGTTTAAAAAGTATTGTGAATATTTAGAGCGAGCGAACTTGATTGAATGCAATCAATACGTATTATTTAAATGAACACCTTACTAGATTTATTGGCATTTGTAGTAATATTCACTAAGAATCATCTCATTGAATATTACTATCTATTTAACTCTGTCTGGTCTTATGTTGATACTTCTTATCCAGACAGAGTTGCTTAATTATTAAAATCACACTATCTCCTATAATACAGTATTTACTAACGCAGGAGCTAGGAAATTCATAAAAATGCATTTATAAATTTATTCCAATCAAGATTATTATTCTTAATGATGATAATGATAATACTTATTACGATTGCACATTAATTTGATAAAGTTGCTGCAACATTTTTATTTTGAAATTATATTATTTTTTATTTTTATGCAAGTTATTGAATAAATAAACTAATTATTAGCAAGAATATATATAAAAAAAAATCTTTATCATTATATATAGTTAAAATTAGACTACTCACAACATCAGTACTAGATAATACCAGTTTGATGACTTTTTTTTTTGTTGCCTTAATATTTTTTTTTTTATTACGCACACACATATCACTAAATTTATATTTATTACATTATCACTACCCTAGCTTTTTTCCACCTAGCTTGGAGTTGGCTCCCAGTCTAATCAGATGCGACTGCCTATCAAACCTCCAAAACCCAATTATTTACTATATATTTATTTATCTCACACCTAACAAAACTGATTTGCATTCGTACACTCATAATAAGGTTCAGTTGAAAATGAGCGTTAGGCAACTATCACGTCCTTGTCTGGCAGTTTTGCAAAACTGGATCTATTTGCTACAGCTGTGAGACACACAATTTTAGTGTTCTTTTTAGGGTTCCGTAGCCAAATGGCAAAAAACGGAACCCTTATAGATTCGTCATGTCTGTCTGTCTGTCTGTCCGTCCGTATGTCACAGCCACTTTTTCCGAAACTATAAGAGCTATACTGTTGAAACTTAGTAAGTAGATGTATTCTGTGAACCGCATTAAGATTTTTACACAAAAATAGAAAAAAAAGCAATAAATTTTGGGGGTCCCCATCCCCATAGGTACTTCGAACTGAAACTCAAAAATTTTTTTTTCATCAAACCCATACGTGTGGGGTATCTATGGATAGGTCTTCAAAAATGATATTGAGGTTTCTAATATCATTTTTTTCTCAATTGAATAGTTTGCGCGAGAGACACTTCCAAAGTGGTAAAATGTGTGTCCCCCCCCTCTAACTTCTAAAATAAGATAATGATAAAACTAAAAAAATATATGATGTACATTATCATGCAAACCACCAACGAAAATTGGTTTGAACGAAATCTAATAACTAGTTTTTTTTTAATATGTCATAAATCTAAAAAAAATACACTATTATTAAAATATCGATCAAAGTTACAACGAACTACAAGAACTTTTATATTATGTTACTTGCTGCTACGGAACCCTTCATGGGCGAGTCCGACTCGCACTTGGCCGGTTTTTTAATCTCAAGTTTCTACGTTGTGTATATCTATGTGTACCACATTATGTTCTCTTTCTTTCTTTTTATGTTTTTTTAGGTGACATATCACCCAATGACTCCTCCCGTTTTAGGGCGAAGCTCGAGAGCGTGTCAGACATTTACTGACTAAAATCCACTCCTATGTTCTTTTTTTGGCTTATATTCTAGGACTCCGGTGTTCCCATTCGGACAACCCATGAACCCAGTAGGTACTACAATGGCGTAGTTTGAGA
The DNA here is from genome assembly GCA_910589285.2 of Mythimna ferrago. NCBI lineage: Eukaryota > Metazoa > Arthropoda > Insecta > Lepidoptera > Noctuidae > Mythimna > Mythimna ferrago. The sequence continues at coordinate 16,864,674 of OU342694.1, read as the reverse complement.
AGCAGTTTATGTTAGTGAACATTAATAGATAATAACATTTGTACATCATACTGACCAAGATTAAGAATTAAGTCCTTAATTAACTTTCTTCCTTCCTGTTAGAAACCATGGTCAAAAGAAAGCCTATCTTAGTCATGAAAAAATTGACCCTACGCACAGAAAGCGGATGCCTACTTAATACTCAAATTACTCTGATTACCCCCTTAGGCTAGCCGTGAAGTTATAGAAATACATACTTTTTATGATTTCTAAAATTGCATAATCGCGCAGGTGTTTCGAGCGTATATTTTAATTCGTATAATGTTCGCACGTGAACACTTTTTTACGTAATGTCCGGTGCGGTACAGGTATAAATATCATTTCCTATTTTTAGTTTTTTGTCTCAGTTAGTTTAAGTGTTTGGGCTACTTTGTGTTTCTTTATTATATGGATTGTTTATTAGTTTGACTTTGTTGTTTTGCTTGCAGATTTTTGAATGAAACTTGACCAACGCCGAAACTTCTCAAGTTCTCATCATCTGATAAGAATTTGAGCAGTATCGGCGTCTATTAGCATAACATAAAATATTATATAATTTTACTGTTTCGGTGTTATAGTCAGACGCCTTATTTCAATATCATCATCCGTAGAAAATAGTACTATATGGACTGTATCAATTTCTATGCTGTGGTCTTTCCATCCGATTATAATTTAGGTGTCTTCAAGGCTAGAATGAATAGGCTCTTAATAAAATAGTGCGCTTCACCATCAACAACTGCTTACCATCAGGTAGGATCGCAGTCAAGCACTAGTTTAAACCAATAAAAAAAAAGATATTCAATGAAGAAAATAGTCCATTCAATAACGAAAATTGCGTCCAAAAAAATAATTTTAGATCGCAGTTATGTCTTAATAACAATAATGAAACTGCTGCTGTTTCCACTGCTGGATCTCAGGCCTCTTCTCTAGGAGAGGAAATGGTCCACCACGCGGGTCCAGTGCGAATGGACGGGTGTCAAATTTCTTCAATTTTTTGGTTCTATGATATACGGTTTTCTCACGATATTTTTCTTCGTGATGAAAAATTATACAAATTCAAGACCACGAAAACTTCTAAGGCTAGGCAGTTATCACTGCGCCACCATTGCTCAGTGGTGATATAATTTAGTAAACTTGAATACTGAGATCAGACCAGAACTCATGAAGCGAGCAAGGTGACACGAAATCATAATAATACAAAGGTGTAGAGAGGGCATGGGGACGGTTATAACAATGATAATTGACATGAATTTACTAACCTATCCTCTTCAGGTAATTCAGAAGTCTTTAACACGTTCAGCGCGGAATGAGATCTATTACGTTACGCCTAGTACCGCAAGAAAAAATCTTCCTTGCGTTGCGGCTAAGAAAAATATAGTCTTCAAAAGAAATGAATTCATATTTAAGGAACCTTATTAAAACAGAATGCAATGGTGTCCCTACTTTGATACGGGGTTACTTTGACCTCGTATTGTTTGTTTTTTTTTTTTTTAATTTAGACCAAATAATCTTTTAGTTTCTTAAAAGTTCAAAAGGTTTCATAAGCCCCTTATCACCTCAATCATCGTTTTCAAACGAGGTTTTAAACGCCCCGTACCGCAGAAATGGTAATAATACGAATATAAAACAAATGAGTGATGCTGTCTACTGGTCTGATCTAGTTTAAACTGACTGAAAAAAAAATTGACGTGAAGAAGTGTTTTTTTTTAAACCTATTTGCAAAATAAATATCATTTATTTGGAGGGCTGGCTCGTTATTCGCCCAAAGAATTAGCATTGCCATTCTACGCAGCAATGCTGCCAGTCTTCTGGGCACATTTCCGGATGACAGCGATGTGGAGGAGTACTTTGACGCCTGAGTGTACCTACTTTGTCATTTTGCATTATATTTATGTACATAGTTAGGTTTTAGTATAAACAGATTATTTAGTATTTTTATGTACATTTGTATTTAAGTGTGTACGTATTTTTTTTAAATAAAATTTGCACACTTATTTATAATTTATCATTTAACGTTTTCAGGATACATATTAAAAGGGAGAAGCAGACGATAAACATCCGGAGACCATTACAAATAAGTAGGCGAATAAAATTCCGATACAAAACGCGAGCTCCATTGATAATAACCAGGCAGGTATTACAACCGCCCACATAGCAATTACGTGCTGATTTTAAATTAAAGATCGCCACAGCGATGTTGTCGACTGCGAATATTTCAGAGGTGAGGAGGAAAATAACTAATATGTAGGCCACTTGTTTCATAATTTGTTTGTTTTTGTTGATTTAAGAATGGACATGATATGAAGGCCGGCCTCATCTGAGTCATCTAGTTTAAATTGAAGTATAAAAGTGTTTTTAAAAACTTAATTGCAAAATAAATATCATTTATCTTTTTTTTTTTAACTATCCAATACTGTCCCACTGCTGGTCAAAGGCCTCCACTAAGTCCTTCCAGACATTGGTTCTTTTCCTGCTCCCTCTCGAACTAGTCCCCGTGATTCGCGTCCCAAGATGACAATGGGATCGTGTTGGAATGACGAATTTATAAAAATAGCAGACTTGGGGCCCTGATCGTCTCGCCAACTCTTTCTAAGCCGGCTTCGACGGCGCTTTCCCTCTGCACTGAGTGGCGACACTTGTCCAGCGGTCACTTTTCGCACGGCTGACGTGACCCGCCCAATCCCATTGGAGCCTGGCAGCCTTTTTGCCCACGTCCTTTATTGTTCCCGCACACGGGCTTCAAAAAAACGCCACTTCAACCTTCATTTTGCGGCCGCTTCTAGCTTTTTTTTTGTGACCGCTTCTAGCGTTTTTTTTTTTGTGGCGGCGTTTTTTTGAGGCCCGTGTACAGTTACATTTATCATAAGTTGGCAAAATTAAACTCGTGCTGACCGTCTCTCAAGACCTTTTTTCTCAGGAGCTCGTGAAGGTAAGAAACTGAATAATATTTTTATGATGCAAGTACATACGTGTGCCTTTTTTTTATGGTGGGAAAAAATCATCCAATGACAACCCCCGCTCTTGGGTGGAGCGGGAGATAGTGTCAGACTCTTACTGACTAAAAGACCCACCCCGTTCCTTCAAGCCTTCATACCAGGGCTCCCTTTCGGATAACCCTGGCCCCAGTAGGCTTCGACCCGGCTGGGTCCCTGCTGTTGCTGACAACTCCTTGAGGCGCGCGGGAACAGTGCGCGCCGTCGACGACTTGGGCTTGGTCCGGACAGTTACCGGACGGCCGGATAGCGAGCTACCCATTGCTCACTGTCCGCAAGCCTGCGCCTACGGTGGCCGGTAATCGGGATCGGTATCCCGGCGCCGGCGGCGGTGGCGATAACGCCGTTGCCTGATGTGTTCGGCCTCCTCCTTTGCGAGCATTACTGCTTCGCAGAAGTCGGCGACCGCCTGCCACTCCTCCTCGCTCCGGACCATGGCCTCAACCAAGGTCCGGCGCGAGAGGTCTCCGCACATACGTGTGCCTAAAATGAGTGTTTTGTTTCTTGAAATAAATAATAACTATAATAAACAACCTATAGGGTATTAGGTTCTTCCCGTTGCAAGGCAAGGTCTCATAGCAGAACTATAGGAAACATTCTGAAAAAAAAAAAAACAACTTTTTGTGATTCGGAAAAATCATCGAGACTCGATTTGGAAGTTGAACTATTTACATAGGCAATTGACGCTCAAGACCGGTCGCTCGTCACCATAACGGCGATGCTTTGGGAAAGCTTATCTCCGAAGACGAACTCAGTAGAGTTCGTCTTTCGGCTGACAGTTTCACTGGAACCCTCGGTGCACGAGTCCGACACGCACTTGGCCACAATTCAAGCAAAGAGGTGGCGAAAAGCGTTTGGAAGAAGCAATCCTTACTCTCGGACTTCAAAAGTCACAGGGCGATTCCCAGCAACCGAAGACGCGGTATTTTGCACAGCGTTCGATGAGCAGCTCTTGGTACTGATGACAACCAGGTACTGGTCGACGTCTCTTTATGTTCCACGTGTGCCTTAAATAATGTCAGAATAGTCGACGGGGCCTTCTGGAGCAGCTGGCTGATATAATGATGATGACGTAGGCAAGTTTGATTGGAACCCTCGGTGCACGAGTCCGACACGCACTTGGCCAGTTTTTTAATTAAGAATGTTTAGGCTCTTACCCCTCAGCTAGGTAGACCAATAACTTAATAGGTAAGATGGAATAACAGAGGGTTGAGTATTGTGTCGCAGCTTGAGAGTGAATACAGCCGTCTTAGTAGGGCGCGGTTTTACTTTTACTCTCTTTTAATCTAACTTTTATTTTTATTTTATTTGTTTATGATAGAATAATAAGTATTTTATAAACAAAACACTATCAGTTTATATTTGGTGCCGAAGAAGAATCTAAGTAAAAATGATGTTATGTAATAAATAAAATGATTGGATCAAGTCATAACATTTCGTCATCCGTAGGAAACCGGTTCATGAAACAGCTTTCAAGAGCATCGCTTTTGGACCACAAAATTCATTAAGGGGCAGCCAGATGGATCTAATCCAACGTCCCAACATGTTCCCAACCAAAGTGACCTTGGTTTGTGTGTTTGCAAGGCCTAGGAATGGATGATTTTTAGTCACCGAAAAAAAAAAACAAAATGGTGTTCACTCAACGAACAAATGAAGATCTTGTCTTTACAAAACAAACGTTCATGTCTGCGTCAATAAGCAATAGTGTTGTGCTAACATTAACGAGACTTTTTGCTTCAATTTTCTTTTACTATTAGATTACGCGCGTGCGATATAATTGCCTAACAAACTCGGCTACGTTTTTCATTCAGTTGTATGGAATAATTGAATGACGTATTTAGACAAAAAGTTTTGTCTTCACTCTCGTGTGTTTATGAAATATTTAATTAGTGTTAAGAGAGAAGATTAGGTAGATGAATGGGTGATAAAAAATGTCCCATGTATGTTGCTATGGAAAGAATGTTAAGTTTCACAATATGTGAGATTTTCTTTGTGAAAAAAATTTAACTCTTTTTTACCCGACCAATGGCATAGTCAAAAGAGGGTTATGATTTTTAGTTTCTTATGTTATAATAGGGAATATGCATGTTTTATTTAATTTGCTAAATCAAATACATTTTAAATCTGATAATTAAAATAATATAAACGAAGGTATAATGCTTCAAAGCTGCTATGATATGAGAGAAGTTTGTCATGTTTCGTCAAGTTAAAGGCAATTACATCCGTACGGCTGCCATAGAAAACGGCGTCTTGGTAAGAGAGAAGAGAAACATAAACATTGTTATATCTCGTTTGTTTGTTGTTATATTTCGAAATGGTTTTCACAATTATTATTCTATTTTTGTATTTTTATTGAAAAAGAAGTTAGTTAAAAAATATTTTTTTCATGTAGGTATATTCTCTATAGTCTTACGTAAAAGCCCAAATTCGCTTTTACCTAGTAAATAGTCAAGTTATTAAATATTACTATATTTATATTTTGGCACGTTACAATCACGGCGATAGTTTCCTCTTTAAGAAATCAAAGTCAGAGAGGCGCTATGGTATACTCACCTTCCACATAATGCAGGTGCTAACATAACCTAACGAGACATGCTAATTTTTGGAAGGTTCCAGTTTTAAATCTGTGAGTAAGATACGCCCTGATTAGTGTAGTTCGCCCGAAAGACACGGTGGAACATACGATGGAGGTCTGCACCGCTTGGGTGGAGTAGCATCGTATCCTCATGGAGCAGATCGGCGGCACCAACCTGTCGCGTCCAGCCCAGGTCCAGGCCATTGTACAAAACCTGAGAGCATAGCTTCTTATGTCCAGAAGCAGTGACCTCCTTCTGCGAAGCAGTAATTCAAGCAAAGGAGGTGGCGAAAAGCGTTTCGAAGAAGCAATCCTTAAACTAGGGCTTCAAAAGTCACAGGGCAATTCCCAGCAACTGAAGACGCGGTATTTTAGACAGCGTTCGATGAGCAGCTCTTGGTACTGCTAACGACCAGGTGTGCTGGTCGATCCCTCGTTATGTTCCACGTGTGCCATAAATAATGTCAGAATAGTCGACGGGGCTCGCTGGAGCAGATGCTGGCCAGGGCTATGGGATTATTTCAAATAGTCACCACGGCCCTTTTTTTGGGAGACATCAGAGCCATTCAATGATTTCACCCGCTCTAGAGCGAAGTGGGAGAACAGGTCAGACTTTAATAAAAACCCACTCCTACATAATGTTCCTTTCCTAGGAGGGCTGGAACGCAAGGTTCCAGCCCTCCTAGCCAAGTTACAACCGTTTTGTGTCGAATTCCGTTCTCAGATAAGTTGGTAGCTATGTTGACGCGCCTGAGTGAGCCGGTCGTTCTACAATGTGGTGTTTGTATAACAATCGATGTAGCATAGAAACGATAACAGTTCATTCTATCATTTTGAACGATGTGAACTTGGCTACGAATTTTCTATTCGTTTGTACTGAGCACGTGATTTAACGTTGGGATGATGTCATTCCCATACATTTGATTAGTTTTTGACTAGCGTTTTTTTTTTCGCGGTGGGAATATCATCTAATGACATCCCCTGCTCTTGGGCGGAGCGTAAGATAGTGTCAGACTTTTACTGACTAAAAACCCACTCCTGTAGGAAAAAGAGTGGATTTTTAGCCTGCTCAGCCCTGGTACGAAAAGCAACGAAGGATCGTTGCTTTTCGTACCGGGGCTGAGCTACTTTTCGAATTAACCCTGGTCCCAGTAGACTTCGACCCAGCTGGGCTGTTGCTGACAGCTCTTTGAGGCGCGCGGGAACAGTGCGCGTCGTCGACGACTTGGGCCGAACAGTTACCGGATGGTCGGACCACGAGCAACACATTGCTGGCCATCCGCAAGCCCGCGCCTACGGTGGTCGAAAATCGGGATCGGAATCCCGGCGGCAGTTTTGAATAGCGTTAACGATTGCAGATTATCAACTTGGCTAGGGGTGCATGACTCTGGGTTTCCCTATCGGAAGCAAACCTATGGCCCTAGTAGCACAAAATACAGAAGATAATCTCATGTGTGTACTTCACTTTTTATACCTACGCTCGGTGGACGCACACTAATGAACCTTTAAGCCGGAACTGTTCGACGAGTGGTCCGAGACGCGACCGAGACATCGTGTCCGTGAGCGGTGTCTATGTGTGCGTTGCTCGAACGTTGACTTCTGAACCCATCTATTTTTTGCCAGTAGGCTTCGGCCTTGTTGGACCCCTAAGGTTTTTTTGACATCTTTGAGGCACGCGTGGAAGACTCGTCGTTGATGATTTGGGCTCGGTCATCAACCCATGCCTACGGTGACTGGATATGGGCTTCTGGATCCTGACGGCTGAGGCGTAGGCGTGAGGACTCTATTCCAGCACTCGTGTGGCCGCCACCTTTGCTAAATTCAGTTGCTAAGCCGCTTCAGTTGCCCTAACTATTTAATTAACATTATTACTTCTTTTGAGGCGGGCGAAATGGCAGTTTCCATGGTTAAAAAGGGCCAATCTAGACCAAAATAATTTTCATACGAATATATAAAGCTGTTTAAGACCAAAACCATCAAAAACATGAACATCAAAAAGGCTGATGATGATGATGATGAAGACCAAAACCTAATTTTTTTAGGTCAATCTCATCTCTCTCGTTATCATTACCGAAAAAAAAATACCAAAAATGGAAACAGTTTAAAAAAAAAATCTAGTTTTCAAATGTGGTTATTTTCTTTTTTGTTTTTACAAAATTCCGACTTATCATGGAATTATTCAACTTTCTTATGTTATGTGCATTATAAACTAGTTGTGCAAATCATAAAGCAAAAACTAAAAAGTAAAAGTGGTCTTTATAGCGCTGTTTTATTATTATACGTATAAGTAGAGATAGTTCATCGAACCTGTCCAGAAGTAGCAAATAAAAAGATTTAGTTAATTTGTGATAACAAGTTATGATATAATGTTATGAATAAATAACTAATAAATTAAACATTACTACATAACGGAACAGCGTCTTCGGAACTGTCTTAGATATATATTTTTAAACTAAGTTATTTCACTGATATTTCAAACAAACGACCAGCCCCGGTTAAGCACGGTTGCAATGCTGATACTAAATATACTACAGAATGTCTTTAAATAAAACTTTCACAGCGTTGACAATACAAACATCTTTAAATGTTACTCCAGAAAAAGGGACATATAATTGGCCATGAGAAAAACAATTAACTTAGCGTTGCCTGCAACGTTGAAAGTTTAACCCGCTATTTATTATAGGCACGCACCGCCAGCCCTCAACTGGTCTCAGCATTTCAAATCTGTTATATCTTTGAAAATATGTAAAGGGTCGTATTGATCTATATTAAATGCAAAATGTATTGAAGGTACTTAAATGGATAAGAATTAATGCTGTATTTCTTAAAAAAACTTCGTAAATAAGCCATTATTTCTCGTAAAAAGAGATAAAAAATGATTTTTATGGGTTATAACTAAGTGATAGACATATATCACCACCGACATTTTGTAGACCTTTATAAGATGTACAGTACTGTAGTACATTTTTTTGATCTATCTCGTAGGATTCAGCCAGTGTTTTGCAATGTAAGCGCAAAAAAGTGTTTATTTTTCACATCACATTAGAAATTTAAACTTATCAATGTTTCTCTACTACAGCTGTTCTCAAATTTTTTTCCAACGGAACCTTATTGGAAAGCAAAATATTTGACGGAGCCCTTAAATAAAAAAAAAGGTTAATGGGGGCAATGTTAACTTTGAATGAGTTACAGTAAAATCTAATGCGAGGTATGACACTGCTTTTTATTTTTTAACAATTAAACAATAATTGAAATACTGAGACCCTACCACGACCTCATAAGGCGATCAATCTATTTGACGACCTAAACTAAGAGATGAAATTATAACTCTCTTTCTCGCTCGCACTCTTGTAATTTTAACACGTCTTGGCCAGGCCCCTGGTCTTTATACCTTCTTCCACATTATAATATGTATTTACACGGAACCCTGAAAGAGGCTTTGCGGAGCCCTAGGGTTCCACGGAGCACCCTTTGAGTATGGCTGCTCTACTATATTATGCATGTGATATACATATAAACCTTTATCTTAATTCTTTTAACCCCAAGCGAACACTCGTTCGCTCTCTCATGTCTTTCTATTGTGTCTCTAATTCCGATATTCGAAAGGTTAAATCACTCTATCTATTAAAAAAAAATCGCATTAAAATCGGTTGCGTAGTTTTAAACATCTATGCATACATAGGGACAGACCGACGATAAGCGACTTTGTTTTAGGCTATGTAGTGATAGTGATGCGAAAGTTTGTTAATGTATATGAATGAAAGAAAGAAAAAGAAGAAAGAAAAAACGTTTATTCGTGCCTCACACAATCATAATTATAAACTAAAAATACACAATCAAAAGAAAAAAGAAAGTTATAATCAGTGCGAGGCCAAAAAGGCACCTAACTCAGGATATGTTACGTTATTTAAAACAATAAATAACGCAGCGCTGATATTCTGTTAGGGCCTGCTGTGATGACACGAACATATTTACGGATGTATTTGTTTGTTTTTTATATGTGTGTATCACGTGAGCGAAGTCACTGACAGCAGCTAGTGAAATATAAAGTGCTGCCATTGCAGCCCAGTGGTAGCGGCCGTGACTTACGAGTGTTAGGTCGGATGGTGGTCAAACGCAAAACTATCAATAATAATAAAAAATAAAAAATCGTGAGCAAACCAGCATGTAATAGACAAAAATTGGAAGACATGTGCTCTATCAACTCACACTAGGCCTGCTTGGTGAATTACGATCCATTGTCCCAGCGGAAGGAATATTTTGTAAGGTTGATCATTATGATTACGCTATGCTATATCAATTTCCCACATCGCAAAAAAGGGACTATCACTTACACCATTATATCAAGTCTCAATTGGACAAAATTACTGTATTCCGGTAGAAGTAATTGGTAAAATTAGCAACAGATGAAATTTTTGTAATGGTGATGACATGTTGTTATTTAAGTTGTATATTGCTGTCTATGTACCTTAAAAATGCAATGGTCAGCACCATCTAATGATGATGTTGATGTCATCCAACGATATTATATTCTTTAGTATATTTTGACTGCTGTCTTCGGCCCGAGAAAATCTCCAATATCTGATGTTGCAGTGAAACCGCGATCGTCCAAGAGGAAGTAGAACAGGAACGGCCACACGCTCTGAAGGGACCCTGAAAGTAAAGAAAGCGTAAATGTGGTCGCCTCGCCATAAGCAGAATGGCGACGAACGGTCACCGTAGAGGCGAAGAACATAGGGAAGACTTGGAGAGAAATGAAGTGCGAAGCTCAAAAATGAACGGGATGGCGGAACACTGTGTTTGCCTTCTGCCGTATTTGGCTATGTTAGTAACCTTGATTTTTCTGCGGATATCTTCATTTCTGATAAATCCCGAAGAATTGCCAAACTTAATTTGTGTCGACGCGGTCGAAAGATTCTGGAGTGTTGACTGCGTACCAGAAAATACAGCGTTGAAAAGCCTCTAACAAGGCGGAACGATGACCTGATGAGGGTTGCAAGAATTAGACGGATGCGAGACGTACAGGACCGTTTGTTGTGATAGTACTTGTGCTCCCCCAAGCCTTAGACATTGGCCAAGGAGGTGTTTAGGCTGAAATGATGATGATGACATCGTAGGTCAAAGACCAAGCCAGAATCGGGAGTTTCCTGCAGTGGATCCATGCGGAAGTGACGCTTGGGTGTCGTCACTGTGCGGAACGCCCGGAGGACACGGTCGAATACACAATAGAGGTGTGCTCCGCTTGGGCAGACCATCACCGTGCCCTCGTGTGGGCGATCGCCGGCGGAGATCTGTCGCGCCGGGCCTTGGTACAGGCCATGGTCCGGAGCGAGGAGGAGTGGCAAGCGGCCGCCTCCTTCTGCTAAACAGTAATGCTAGCAAAGGAAGAGGCCGACCGCATCAGGCAACGGCGGCGCTCACAGCGCCCCAGCCACCGCGCCGCCGGGATTCCGATCCTGATTTCCGGCCACCGTAGGCGCGGGCTTGCGGACGGCAAGCAATGGGTAAATTGCTGTCTGACCGTCTGGTAACCGTCCGGACCGAGCCCAAGTCGTCGACGGCGCGCGCCTCAAGGAGCTGTCAGCAAGAGTAGGGGCCCAGACGGGTCGAAGCCTACTGGGGCCAGGGTTATCCAAAAGGGAAGTTCGGTCCCGGTACGAAAGGCACGAAGGAACGGGGTGGGTTTTTAGTCAGTAAGAGTCTGACACTATCTCCCGCTTCGCCCAAGAGTGGGGGTTGTTATTGGATGATTTTTCCTACCATAAAAAAAAGACCAAGCCAAAAAGGCGTTTTACTTTTTGTCATTTATCACCATTCCTTTCCAAATTGAGAAGAAAAGTAACGTGAAGAAACCGCCATAATTGAATCTAAACGAATACATGTGACATCCCCCACCCACACTTGATAGAAATACTACTGCATTTTGTTTCGCTTTGGATTGCGTTAGATGAAACCATAAGCTTTTAAACCTTCATCAAAAATACGTCGTCAGCGGGCCATCCAGGCGAATGAGGGGATGTTTTGCGCTTGCACCCAGCCAGGGTATTAGGCTCCAGCAAACATGGGGGCTAATACCCGCTATGATCTGCCGTGACCAGTGTTGTACATAATGTCGGTGGTGTCCAACTTGTGACCTTTTTAAAGATTTTTGGGAGAAATATAACATGGTTTAAAAACTATTGGAATCCATTCAGTTACTGATTCTAAACAAACTATATAACAATAAAGTATTGAGTATTTACTCAGGTTTTGCATAAACTGAAAATAATGTTGTATAAGATAGAATCCACGGGAAAAATAAGGCTGCTATCCGGCGTAGCGGCGTCAGGATTAGCAAGTAAGATATAGATTATTAAATAAAGATCTGCGGAGTTAGTATTCGTGTTGCATCACACAGTTCAAGTTCAGTATGTCAGTTTGTACTGACTATTCAATGGATTCTTTTGTGTACATAAAAGTTTAGATGCTTTATTTAGCATGTCTGTGTCCATCTGTCTAGAAAGTAATATGACTGGCCTGTTGGTCTAGTGGTTAGTGGCCCTGATTGCTAGGTCGTGAGTTCGATACCCACCCAAGACAAATATTTGAGTGATGAACACAATCATTTATTCTGTGTCTGGGTGTTTTTTAGAGTTTCGTACTTGAAAGGTAAGGATCACTTTACTGTCCATCCGTCTATATGTCTGTCTGTCATCAAAGACAAATGTTTGTGTGATGAGCAAGAATGTTCTGTGTCTGGTTATTTTGTAGGGTTCCGTACCTAAAAAGGAAAGGATCACTTTGTTGTTCGTCTGTCTGTCAAGACCCTTTATCTCGTGGACGAGTGGTGATATCGAGTTTAAATTAAAACTATATACTTAGGTGTGCGGTTTCTTGAAACTTCTAATTTAACGAAAAAAAAAGTTGGGGCCTTTTAGTCGGACTCACGCATTGAGGGTTCCGTACAAATTTACCTATGCAAATGGTTCAATTCCCGAATGGAGTTACGAAGATTGATTGATTTTTTGTGACGTAACTACAAATTTACAGTTTTCAGATTTTTTCCTATACTTGTGCTATGAGACCTTGCTTCATGCCAAATTTGATTCCCTTCAGGGTGTCGAAATATGCGTTTTTTGCGACTTAAACGGCCTTGTCTTTTTTTTTTTTGTAAACATGGAAGTTTGATTTTTTACACAGCTTCAAGGGACCGCATACTTGAGTACCTATATAGTATTAATTTCAACTCGAAACCTCCACGCATTTCTGAGATAAAGGGGCTTGACAGACAGCCAGACAGACAGATCCTATAAGGGTTCCATTTATCCTTTTGAGGTACGGAACCGTAAAAAAGAAAAGTAAAGAAAAAAGAAGTAAAGAAAAAAGAAGTAAAAAAAGTAAATAAAAAAAAAGGAAGAAGTAAAGCATTTCTATTCTTTAGATTACATTCTATTCTGTCTGAACGGACGTAAAAGATATTTTGTAAGTCAAAAATTACAAAATATATTTTACGTTTATGACTCCTAAGTACATACATATAAATAACTTGATCACAAATGAAATAGAGAGTGAATGAAATCGAAGAGTGAATGACATTTTATAATGAATGGAGCTTTAGTTACATTCACGAAGAAAATCACAACGTTATTACTTATTACTCCATTCATATCGAATGAGATGTGTCAATGTAAGAGCACAGTCAGCACTGTGCTCTTACAATGCAATGGATGCGGTATATTTTTAGTATATAATTTTGACAAGGAAGGGTTGCTGGTGATTGATGAGTTGGTTGGTTGGTGGATGGTGGGTGGTGATCAGTGGTTGGTGGTTGTGGTTAGTGAGTTGGTGTTAATTAGTTTAGTGATTTTGTATCGGCTTCAAGTAACAAAGGACAAGAGCAAGAATAGTTTTTTTTTTTATAATAACCTTGCTTCACATTAGAAATTACTCCTGTAACACTGGTGCATTCACAGTTACATAAACGCATGTAAAGACACCCAAACCTGGAGCAACTATCTGTAGGCCGTACAAAATAAAAAAATAGTTTCGAACGGTAATCGAATACCTATGTGACCTCCAGTACAACAGTCAATTGCTTAACCTCTGCGCCAACCTTGCTGTCAAATTGTGTACCATGCCTTTTCTCCACATTGTTGAGTCGTCCTAATTTGATGTATGTAGCTAAAGACTAGACTAAAAGTACTCTGAATTAACCGCTCAAGCGCTGCGGCGCTGCTGTGTGTCCAGTCAAAAACATTATAATCTAGACAAGAAATCAAGTAAAATCTTGTCATTTGTATTATACTTTTATAATTTAATATCTAACTGAAATTATCCGAAACTAGCGGATAATCCGAAATTATTAAATATTCATTATCGTATCCGAAATCGGTATAATATTATTCCAATATCCATTTCAATATTCAGATCCATAATTTCATATTTATAACACCTTATTTCAGCCGAAAGACGACCATTCTTGAACATAGTAATTTTTTAATATTTAAAATACTTTATTGTAAATGTACCCTATGCTATAAATAAATGTTTTTTTTTTTTATTTATTTATAGCCCTACCCCAGTTTTTGTAGCAACGTTTGGGACGTTGCTACAACGTTGCAACCACACAGAACTGGTTGGTCCTGTGTGGTCTATTCCAGCGGCCCTCACCATATCATCGGTCTACCTTGTGGGAGGTACGTGGTCGTAACTCCAGAACCTTTCGTTCCCATCGACCATGGTTAGAATAATCAAACCTTATTATTTTAAAAGTGCCGCATCCAAAAAAGCTCTTCTTTCTCCACTTACACGCACACGCGCACGTGTTACAAATGGGCATCGTCACGCAAAATATCGACACATCGCCCATCGGCGATTCGCTCCACTATAATAAAACTTTCATCGACATCGATAGCTGATGATAGTGATGTAATGTCTATAATTTTGAAGTAGGAATGTGTGGTTTATATTGAAATGCGTTAAATGGCTATTGAGTGAAGTTGTTGTTATTTTTAGGACTTTTTGCTAACAGTGATGAATCAGTGGTCTCTAAAAATAGTATGTCAGTTGTCATGGCGATTGAGTCGATAGAATTAAAGCTTGTGTAAGTGATGTAATTATTTAACAGAACAGATGGTCGTTGAGGCCGAAAGGAGTAGCGACCGCGTACTCGAAGTCCACCCACAAGGTGGACCGATGACCTGTTAAGGGTCCCGGGAATCCTATGGCTGCGAGACGCACAGGACCGGTCTTTGCTGTGACACTTGGGGAAGACAACACAATGTTGAAAGGCCTCCCCAAGGGGAACCGAAATAAATAATAAGGACTAAGCGTTTCGTCTTGTCGTTTATACCGCGTACATCGAAAGACTGGAACAATTTGCCTACTGCGGTCTTCCCTTCCGATTATAATATAGGTGTCTTCAAGGCTGGAATCAATTCTAAACTAATGCGTCTCACCATCAACGATTGCATCACTGTTTGCCATCAGGCGGGATCGCAGTCAAACACTAGTTTATCTATATATAATATAATATAATATAATACAATATAATATAATATAATATAATATAATATAATATAATATAATATAATATAATATAATATAATATAATATAATATAATATAATATAATATAATATAATATAATATAATATAATATAATATAATATAATATAATATAATATAATATAATATAATATAATATAATATAATATAATATAATATAATATAATATAATATAATATAATATAATATAATATAATATAATATAATATAATATAATATAATATAATATAAAGTGGTAATTCTTGTTTTATTGTCTTGTTTTTATGTATTTTTTTGTAGGTGGTAATCTCTGAAAGTACTGGTCAGATCGCTGAAATTCTATCACCGATAGAAAGCTGCTTTATTCCTGAGTGACATAGGCTATATTATTTCATGTACGCGGGCGAAGCCGCAGGTAAAAGCTAGTAACAAATAAAAATAAAAACAATATTTTGAAAAATTTTGATATTTATGTTCACATCGGAAGTGCGCACAGAAGCTAAAATTACATCATTGAAACCAATTTTCTCTCACGTCTTAGAAGCCGTATCTCGAATACATATCATGCGATTATTCGCATAATCGACTTTCGACGGACGACATCAATATAGCCTTTAATGAATCGATTTGAATTGCATTCGTATAAACGTGTGGCTAGACGTTGGTACCGTTTTATTGATTTTAGAATTTAAAGGGTTGGCTTGAAGAATGTGTCTTTGCGTCATAAATATGAAGAAGCATGCTCTATCATCGGCCACACATTGTTTACCATCAGGTGAGATGGTGGTCAAACGCGAGTCAATAGTAAAAAAAAGTCTATGTCTTATACTGACGTGTTATTGATAAATTGATTTTATTGACCGACCTTAGGCATAGCAGTCAGAGCCATTAACCACTAGCCCAACAGACCAGTCAAAAAAAATAATACGAACGGTGAGCAATGAGTAGCTCGCCGTCCGGCCGTCCGTTAATCGCCCGGACCGAGTTCAAATCATCGACGGTGCGTAGTGCAACGAGCACTTCAAAGAGTTGTCAGCAAAACCGTAGGAGCCCAGCAGGGTGAGGCTATGTGTTGTGGCAACGAGAACCCCGGGGGCCTGGAACGAAGGCATAGAGGGAACATAGGGCTTGTCAGACTTTTTTATTTATTAAAACCAGAGTGGGTTCTCTGACTAAAACCCACTCCGGTTTTAGCCAGTAAATGTCTGACTCTGTCTGTCTTCATCAGTCATTGGATGATTTCCCACCTAAAAAAAAAAAAACATATTAGTTGAGGGAAATGACGCCATCTTAGGACTTCTTCGCCCGCGCACATAAATTATAGCCTAATGTGTCACTCAGGAATAAAGCAGCTTTCTATTGTTCAAAAAAATTTTAGCAATCGGACCACTTTCAGAGAATATCTCCTAGAAACAAAAAAAAAAAATTTTCCTCTTTATAACATAGATGTAGATGAACATTCTACAGGGGAAATACGCCCCACATCCATGCATTATGGCCTAACGCTCAGTGTAATACCGTGGCCACACCCATAGTGGGGCAAGTCCACTGTGCTGGTCTTCAGCGTGGCTAGGGACGGGGATGGAAGAAGTTATTTGATAATTTCCCAATCACTTCGTTGTTTTTCACCCTTCACGAGCACAACTGCAATATTTATAGATTCCCAAACAACACTTCGACTTCATCAACCATAACGTTTTACATCATGTTACATAAAACAGCTGTTAAAGTCAACGTTTTCCCTAATTTTCAAATTAACATGTAAACCACTTGGTTGTTATGTATTCATAGTCAATTTAACATCGTCGTTCAACAAACTACATCAATTCATTATATTTAGTGAGTCTGTGATTAAAGTCGTCTATTTTTCCTATCAGTTAACTTTATTAGTTTACTTAACATTAGCATAGTATTTCCCACTGTTGGGACTCAAGTCTCCTCTCTAAGACAAGGAATAAGCCATAGCTAACATGCGGGCTTAGTGCTAATTGGTGGTGGTGGATTTCTTCTATGTATATTGATGGTTTTAAGTTTTTATTATTTTATTAAATGTATTTTTAGTTTGTAAGTTTCCATTGTATAACGCCTAAGACGTCCTCTGTAATGTTGTGCAAATGCTTGTGAATAAATAAATAAATGAATGTCTTCTAGTTTTAACACCCGACGGAAAAGAGGGGTGTTATAAGTTTGAGGAGTCTGTGTGTCTTATTGTATCTCCGTGGCATCGTAGCTCCTCAGCGAATGGACCGATTTCGATGCGATTTTTTTTATTTGAAAGCTGACATTATCGAGATGGTTCTTAGATACAATTTATACAGATCTGTTCAGCCGTTCAAGGTCATCAGCTCATTTGTTGGTTATGGCATGGATCTTAAAGCTTGCTGGAACTGAGAAGTGGCTACGAGTAAACCTGTTTACTAGTAGCCACCCATTTACTTTTTATACATTTTATGCGTCGAGAGTATGTTATATTTTTTAATTTTGCTATAAATAATATTATAGGACATTTCCTCACGATGTTTTCCGATACCGTTTTGAGAGCAGTGGTAATGAAATAAATTACACAGATTAGTGCACCTGGCTGGGTTTGAACCCAAGACCTACAACTTGAGACTTTGAGAAAACCTGTGACCAGCAGTGTCCTGTGATTAAATTGAGGTGGAAGCTCTTAGTTCTCTGGTTTCTCAGATTTTTCAATCAAACGTCAAACGCGAGCCTATCAATATTTAATGAAAGAAATGGGCTTGCGCTTGATAACTGTTTTACCTGATGGAAAGCAAAGATGTGGTCGACGATGGAGCACATTTGCCTAGAATAAATTAATTCACTCGTGACTGATATCCGGGTTGCAGATAATAAGAATAACTGAGTTTGAACAAAGTTCGTTTAATATTAGATCAAGTGTCACTATAATGACTGGTCCTGTGCGTCACGCATCCATCGGATTTCCGCGACCCTCACCAGATTATCCGGTCCTTGTGGGACGCCTAAGGAAATATTACAAGTGAAACCAATTTTAATAATCCAATTGGAAGATATGGCTTATGCCTGCTTATATTAAGAAAAAGCTAAGCCAAAGGCCTTTAAAACAAGATAAACATCACCATCATACCGCAGAATTGTAAAACAATACTTTCCACTTTGAAATAAAAAAAAATAGTTTCTATTTCTACGGCTGCATGGTCAAAACCCTTTTAAATTGTAACTTCTAATTAACCAAATGTAAATGCTAACGATGTTATCTTGTTTTCATCTTCACCGACCTCTATGTGCAGTATGGTTGCCAAAAAATATAAATAGCAGAAGGCTTGCTTTATACAATGTAATGATTCACATTTTAGAGCAAGAAATACTTTCTTTTTAATTACCTATTTATTTTATTAAATATCACACCAGTAACTGATGTGACATTTAATAAAGTTTTTCAAAGTCGACGTCATTAAAAAACTTAATTATATTTGTTCGTAGTTACCCTATGCACCGTACGGTACTATCCAATAATTGCATAATAATGACAAACGCCAAAAGTTTTATTTTATTTAGATTATATTTTTTCTTTCAATCATTATATTATTTTAAATTAAGTTTATAGAATAGACGAACTGACTGATTAAGCATTAAACACCTTTCTACCTAACTTGCATTGTTATTTCAGTGTTCCCTAAGCTATTCGTCATTACCCTACTCTCCCGTATCCGTTTTTGTTTAATCAGCAAATTTTGATACCATTTTAACCTGCCTCTTCTGGTATCAAAATCTGCCATAGGGCCATGATTTTTTTTCGTCAGCACGCATCTCTTCCTCGATTTAATTTAAGTAAACTGGGTTTCTTAAAAATACATTAGGTTAAGTTCAAAAGAATTATGATGAAAAATCTATATACATATAATAAAATCGTAGGAAAGTCAAAACTGTACATTGAATATTTTTTTAAAAGAATACTTGGGGCGTGATCTACAATCGATATCAAAGCCAAAAATATAGTTTTTAGAATTTTTGTCTGTTTGTCTGTATGTATGTCCGGGCTAAACTCAAAAAGTGCTGCATGGATTTACTTCAAATTTTGCACGAATATTACTAAGAGGTCGGGTCAACATATAGGCTACATATTATCACGCTATCACCTACGGGGGAGGAGCTGTGATTCTTTATTTTTCTTACGCATTCTGTGACAACGTGTAATCTAACGAAGCATATTTAAATGTTCTTTTTGAGTAAGCCATGCTATTATCTAGCTTTACACTATAAAAACTACGCCATTTAAGTAACTTGAGCAGAAAAACATAATTTAATGAATGTTAGTAGTATAAAGACAATTTTAAAGCAGCGCCATCTATGAGATTTCATAAAAATCAAATCAAGTTACATGTTAACACTTTTTGGAAATTAATAATTGGATCATGTTGGCGAGGTCGGTAGTTAGTTATTCTTAAAATTCATAGATGGTAATGTGTATTTTCTTCATAAAAGTTGTATAGTATATAATTCGTTTTGACAAATTCAAGTTCCAACAAAACCCTCATCTTGAGCAGAGTTGAGGAAACCAATTTAAAAAAAAATGTGGTGTATTACATGGTGACATTTTTCAGGCTCTGTGAAGTCGACCAGTTTGCGAGATCCCTTACGTACGAGGTGCCTTCATATTACACGTACGACAAGCAAAGGGGTGTATTTTAACCGACAGCGACGAGGAGGTGCTGTGGAAGGTTTTTTGGGAATTTTCAAGGACACCGCATTGGGAAGGGTTTATACCGTGCATGCGAATAATGGCAAATGCTATTTTCTGCGGTTGTTACTTCATACTGTCCGAGGCCCAACGTTTTTCACCTTTCTGAGGACATTTGATGGCGTGGAGTATCCCACTTACCGCGCAGTCTGCGTAGCACGTCACCTTCTCGACGGTGACCAAAATTGGGATGACACCCTCGCGGAGGCGAGCGTCAGTGACAATCCCAGCCACATGCGTCATCTGTTTGCCGTCATCTTGATGATTTGTGGAGTCGCGAACCCGATAGCTTTGTGGGAGAAGTATCGCCATCATCCGTCTGAAGATTTTCTACGAGCTTTGAGGCCTGCTACTAAAGACGAAGTCGAAGTAACTGATGAACGCGTGCTGAACACATGTCTTAGTTCATTTCAAGATGTGGTCATTTCTATCAGCGGTAATCCTCTGATCGAATATGGGTTACCAGCTCCACAATCATCACCACATCAAGACCGTGGAAATCGGGAGTATAACGCTGATACAAATTACGATTCGGGTGATATGAACACCATACGAAATGACCATGTCGCTTTGTTCTCTTCAGAGCAAAAACAAATTTATGACACCATCCTTGAAAGCGTTGGGCAAAACCAGGGTAAAATGTTTTTCTTGGATGCTCTTGGTGGAACAGGAAAAACATTTGTTACCACTGGCATACTTGCAGAGGTCAGGAGGCAGGGCAAAATTGCTATTGCTGTAGCGTCGTCAGGAATCGCTGCCACACTGCTTCCGGGTGGCAAGACAGCACTTTTTTTTTAATATAATGGATAGGCTCGCGTTTGACCACAATCTCACCTGATGGTAAGCGATGATGTGGCCGACGATGAAGCACGCTTGCCTAAAAGCAATCCATTCACTCTTGACTTAAAGACCCTTAGGTTATAGCTATCAGGAAACACAAACTCCGGCAGGGAATTCCATGCACATGCCATGTTTAAAATTCCCATCGATTTAGAGAGCGCCGAAACACCTGTTTGTGGTGTGTCACGTAAGAGCGATAAGGGACACGTGCTTAAGGATTGCTCTCTGATCGTATGGGATGATTGTACGATGGCCAATAGGAAGGCAGTTGAGGCCGTGGACAGAACCCCGCGGGACATCCGCAGGGACGAAAATTTGATGGGTGGTGTCACAGTTTTGTTCAGTGGCGATTTCCGGCAAACACTTCCCGTGGTGACGCGGGGATCGAGGGCTGACGAGGTGAATGCTTCGTTGAAACGATCTTCGTTGTGGTCATGAGTTCGTACGCTGTGCTTGACCATTAAGAAAATGCTCAAGAATTCTCCGATGTCCTTCTAAGTCTTGGCGAAGGCACTCTAACAGAAGAGAGAGGTGGACAGGTGGTGCTTCCAGAGTCTCTCGGTAGAGTGGTATCCAGCTTAGAAGAACTCATTCGCTGTGTGTATGGGGACATCAGTCGTATACCGCACCAGCAGAATTCTTGGGTGGGTGAGCGGACCATTCTGACGCCCAAAAATGATCAGGCTGCAGCAATTAACGAACGCATTCTCTCGGAAATTGAGGGGAATGAAGTGGTCTACACCTCGATAAACACTGTTGTCGAGCAAGATGACGCCACACATTATCCCGTGGAATTTCTGAACTCCTTGTCAGCAAATGGACTTCCAGCGCATACCATCAAGCTGAAGGTCGGTGTCCCGATTATCCTTCTTCGGATCCTATCTCCTCCGAAGTTGTGTAACGGGACCCACCTTAAAGTTATCTCGCTCTACAGGCACACCATTGAGGCGGAAATTCTTACGGGTTGTGGTGTCGGCGAGGCAGTATTTATACCACGCATTCCCCTAATACCTCATAACTTACCGTTCCAGTTCAAGCGCGTACAGTTCCCCATGGGTGTTTGCTTCCATCAATAAGTCGCAGGGGCAGACACTGAGGGCAGCGGGTGTCGACCTCAGGACAAGTTGCTTCTCACACTGGCAACTGTACGTCGCTTGCTCCCGCGTCACCAGTACTGACTCTCTTTACATTTTGCTCCTGGCAGCATAACTACCAACGTAGTTTATAGGGAAGTGTTGTAAGGTATGATACCTTTGTACGTATTTTTACTCTTTTGTGTCTTGGAATGTATTCCTGGAATGAATTCCTGCATTATTTTCTTTATTTCCTTCAGTCACATCTTATGACTGAACTCGGCAGGATTCCCATATAACTCTCTTCACTTGCAAAAAAAACTTATATTTTAATGCTATTTTAAAAGTTGTTTACTTATAATGCTATAGCGACACTTTCATCTTAGGTATTTTTGGTGCTGTAGAGCCTTCACGCAGACGACGTCGCGGGCAGCAGCTAGTATATAATATAATTATGAGACCTGTCGCATCAACGTATATCTATTTAACATCGACTAATTTCTTTTTTCAAATATTCCAATACATGAAATTTCACAAAAATATGATCGAAATTCTATACTAATCATAATAATGAGGACACATTTATATTTTTGTTTGTAATGAATAAGCACAAAAACCACTGGATCGATTTCACTTCAAGACAAGAGTGAATAGGCTCTTAATAAACTAGTACGCGTCACCATCAACGATTGCATCACTGCTTACCACCAGGTGGGATCGCAGCCAAGCACTAGTTTATATCAATAAAAAAAAAACAAATCAAATCTTTTAAATATTTATTGCTCATCCACCACTAAGTGTCATAGGTACAGGGCAAAGCCGCTGTCATAAGCTAGTATTATATAAAATGGTACTTCTGATGTCAAATGGTGCTAATGGGTTACTTAATCAGCTCCGTACTGATTTAATCTTCTGCCACATAACTTATGCTAAGACACCATGTACAAAATATGTAAGTTATGCGCTTGTTTTGTGAAAGTGATCGTTATTCTTAAGCTTCGTGGTGAAAACGTACGGGAGTGTAATGCGACGAGCGTTGTGAAACGAACTTGTGAGTGGGTATTATTGCAGGTTAAAAATTATTCATAAGTCACATCAAATATTGACTTATAATGAAGCAACGTAAGTATAGATATTATATTGTCAATAAAATAAAGTGCTATTTCAACTCATGTGCAAGAGATTCCAACCAAATCTTATTTTTTAAACATTTATATCTTTCTAAAACTTTTTAGATTTTTGGTAGATTTTTTGAACTGCAAAAGATTTTGAACAGAGTTAAATAATTAAACTCTGTATTTTTTTTTTTTCAAAATGTTTTATTTCTCTTAATGCTCGTTTTGCGTCATAAACGGCCATTTGCAAAATTTTATTCTCCTAGTCCCAGTAGTTTCGACTGTGCCTTGATATTGTCCCTAAAGTGTACCGACCGTCTTCAGCTTTTGGGAGTTGAAATTTCCTCAGACCTGAATTTTGGACGGTTCATTCAGTCCAAAGTCAAGGTAACTGCTAGAAAACTCGGTGTTCTTGCAAAGGTCCGGCGGTATTTCACATCGGGACAGCTTTTAATGTTATACAAAGCACAGGTCCGTTCGTGTGTGGAGTACTACAGGCACATATGGGCTGGTGCTGCAAAATGCCACCTGGTAGCTTTGAACTTGGTGGAAAGGCATGCAAAGAGGCTAATTGGTGATCCAGATTTGATTAAGTTCAACCTTCAAAACCTTGAGCACAAGCTACCCTATAGCCAGCCTTTCGGTGTTTTACACTATGCATTTTGGAGAATGTGCGTAGGAATTGCGTGACTTGAATCCGTCATCTCAATTCTACCATCGGACAACCCGACGTACGGTGAATATCCACCCTTAAGTTGTCGAAACATTTACGGTCCGGATTAAGCGTTTTGCCTCGTCGTTTATACCACGTGCGTCGAAGGACTGGAACAGTTTGCCTGCTGCGGTCTTCCCGTCCGATTATAATTTGGGTGTCTTCAAGGCTAGAGTGAATAGGGTCTTAATAAACTGGTGCGCCTCACCATCAGAGATTGCATCACTGCTTACCATCAGGTGGGATTGCAGTCAAACACTAGTTTATATCAATTAAAAAAATATATGTCAGTCAGTCAGTTTCTCGTTTTATATAATATATTATATAGATTATGATGTGATTAAACATTTTATTAACTTTGTGACCCACACCGTAAGTCCTTTTATCACAAAAAATATGTCACATGATAGAATGACAAAATTTTGTTTCATATAAATTACAAACCAACATAATGAAGAGCATTATATTGGTTTGCAATCTTACTTCAGTATTAAATTACACGCCTTTAATTGACCCAACAAGCTCGCCCAACAATTTTGCCCGAACATGCTCGATCAAACATTTCACCGAACATGCTCAACCAACATTCCACTCGTATATTCCACATCTACTACCAAGTCTTGTGTCGATCAGTCCACACTTCACTTCACATGTCATACAATTACATAACTTATAGTATGATGATTGAACTTTATTTAGTGATTTAAGTATGATTTAAGACCATAATTGTAACGTTTAGTCATGTCGTTGGTAGCGAAAATTTTGTTTTCTCAAACTGAAATAGTGTATCTGAAGTAATGATCGTCTCACCATTGCGTATTACCTGTGATGACATGGATCTGCAACGTGGCGCCTACAATGAGCCTCACTAAAAGGCTTTCAATCTCCCAAGGGCAATGAAGAGGCTATGTTCGAAGTTTCCTTGAGTGATTGAATCAGTGATGAAAATATCCGAAGGAGAACCAAGGTTGCTGATATAGCCTGAAGAATAACCAAACTTAAGCGACAGTGGTATTGCTCGAATACAGTTGCAAGCTTTGTTTAAAAAAAAATGCAACGAATTAAAAAAATATTTACTCAAACGATACTCTGGAATTTACAACGCGCGTTGGTGTCTTTTCTATGAATCAAGTATCAATTGATTTAGATTCAAACAAAACTTGCTTTTGCTTACACTCAAAATGCATTAGAAATTTTAAAGAAATGATCTTCTAGTTCCACAAAAAATGTCTTTAAAGTGATTTCATTTTTTTCGTTGTTATCATCACACAACATCATTTTAGCCTCAGACACAAGCGTCGCCACAACGAATGGTCCTGTAAGTCTCGCAAACATCGGCTTCCCGCGACACTCATCGGGTCATCGATCCACCTCTTGCAGGTCTTATTCCCACGACCCTCATCAAGTCAGCGATCCACCTCTTGCAGGTCTTATTCCCGCGACCCTCATCAGGTCATCGGTCTACCTTGTTCAGACTTTCCAACGCTGCATCTTAGGGTAATTACATGTTACGGTGCAGCGCAGTTGAGTTTTTATCACTATATAAAATATGATAATGATAATGCAATCAATTGGCTTGAAAAAAACAATTTAAAAATAAATATGACTAAAACCAACATCATACAATTTCAGACATACAATTCTAACATAAATAAACTTGACATTCAATATAAAAATTCTCACTTGACAACTATTGATAATTGTGTATTTTTAGGTATAACAATCGACAAAAATTGCAACTGGAAAGCACATGTAGATAAAATTCTTACAAAAATAGATCGATTTATATATGTCTTAAAAAGAATTAGACAAACGGTAAACCATGATACTGCAATGCTGGCTTACCATGGTTATGTATCATCCGTACTAAGATACGGTATTATAATATGGGGTAACTCAGTCGATTTTGACAGAGTTTTTAAAGCTCAAAAAAAATGTATTCGT
The DNA here is from genome assembly GCA_910589285.2 of Mythimna ferrago. Classification (NCBI taxonomy): domain Eukaryota; kingdom Metazoa; phylum Arthropoda; class Insecta; order Lepidoptera; family Noctuidae; genus Mythimna; species Mythimna ferrago. The sequence goes on along the minus strand of OU342694.1, from coordinate 16,839,154 downwards.
GCCATTTGTGGAGCTCACTTTTTAGACAGCTGTAAACCACTATTTCAAAAACTTAAAGTTTTACCTTTGCCCTGTTTATATATTTTTGAAATATGTGTTTTTGTCAAGAAAAACTATAATTTATTTGAAACGAATACTGACAGGCCAAATAGCCGAACACGGCATAAAGACAGACTTCGACTGCCACCAAGCAGGCTAAAATTGTTTAAAAAAAATGTATATTGCATGTCGATCATTATTTACAATCACTTACCAAATAGTTTACAAGATCTACCATTGACAATGTTTAAAAAAATACTTTTCAATCTGTTACTATTTAAAAAATATTATACTCTTAAAGAATATCTAGAAGACAAGTCAATAGAACCTGTAATATGCAAGTTAGATTCAGATTAGATTAATTGACGACACTGACTGTGAATATATTTGCACGCCATGTTATGGCAGGATATGCTGAAACAAATTTACTGTAACACCTTATGTACCATATTCTAGCAAATAAATGATTTGATTGATTGATTGATTGATATAAATCAGTCGTTTGAGTAATTCACGTACCTATTACTGCTTACTTTAGTATTTACTTCTTACGAGTATTTTGACATTGACATTGCTCTTCAAGTTCATTGACACTTTATTAAGATGGTAATGTTTTATAAATAACTCGTTTTATAATCAAAATGAATAATTGTTCTAATTGATAATATTAGAGTAGTACAAACATATTTTATTAAGACTTATTCCTGTTTATATTCTTTTTTATTGGAAGTCGTCAAAAATTTCTAATACTTTAGAAGGACTTTTACTGACTGAAACTCACTCCTGTTCCATCTTTGCCTTCGTTTCTGGGCCCCAAAGTTCTCTTTAACACAACCTACGGCCCCAGTAGGCTTCGACTTCACAAGAAAGACTGCGGTAACTCTTTTGAACAACACGCAGTCCTGTCAGAGGTACTTTTTTCCTAGAACTTGCATTTTTGGGATAATAAAGTAGCCTCTTTCTACCTTCCATTATTTAGGGTGGGAACTCCTTTCTTGTGCCTTGTAGCTCTGGACTGGGTTCTGGTTATTAAGCCTAGTAGCCAGAACGTAACACAGAGAGTATTTTTGCAATCAGGTCTCTACTTCCAGAGATGGTCTTGATTCATTAAACCCCAAGCGAACGCCGGTGTTTGCTCTCCGTCTTTCTATTGTGTCTCTAATTACAGAATTTGAAAGGTTAAACCAACCAACAATTTTATACTTTTAAAATATTACCATCAACTTTAAAAGTTTTAAGAATTCGTATTACTAAACTCCCTACTACTTTCTTTCACGTTACTGAGGAGAGCGCTCTCTAACGGTATCTGTCTGAACTAATACTGCACACATTATGCCTAAACTTGAACTTAACAAATACGTTATACCAAAACTAGTATTTCACATGTATGGTATACACAAAAGCAAACGGCGTAGATGACAAAAAAGAGGTGTTTAACATAATTTCTACCGTTGACGATCGATGAAATGTCACAATGACTTTCTAATAGATGGCGCTGTTAGACAAGGACAATGTCATATATAGAGCTTTTGTTTTTACAAGATTTTATTTTGTTTCACCTGTTCCGATAATTGTTTGTATTTCATGAAATATTTTTTTTTAATCTTTTTTATTCAAAGGATTTTCGTACACTATTGTGACGACGTCAATCCCATAGTACCTACTATTATTTACGCTATAATCATAAAAAATAATCTACTTTCTTAAATCTATAAAAGAATATAAAACTTTTGCTTCACTACAGTTGGGTTTCGTTAATATGTCATTAAAAACTCCTACATCCATTGCGGACAATTTCAATGACTTTAAAAGAATATTTCTTTTGTCTTTGTATCGGTCACATTCCTCCAACATAATAATTTACTTTTTTTATGGTGGGAAAAATCATCCAATGACAACCCCCACTCTTGGGCGGAGCGGGAGAGAATCTCAGACTCTTACAGACTAAACGACCCACCCTGTTCCTTCTAGCCTTCATACCGAGGCTCGAGTTCCCTTTCGGATAACCCTGGCCCCAGTAGGCTTCGACCCGGCTGGGTCCCTACTGTTGCTGACAACTCCTTGAGGCGCGCGGGAACAGTGCGCGCCGTCAACGACTTGGGCAACATACATAATAATATACTGAACGTCTTCCTTTTCCCTACACACCTCATAATTAGGGGAGTCAGTTTATTGCATGATAATCAAATCTTGTAAATTAAATTTGAACCACTTTACTTTTATCGATTGAGTTGATATTTTGCATGCCTCTGTAAATCAGATGACAATGCAAAATTATTGTGACATGGAGCTGATCTAAAAAAAGAAAGAAAAAAAAAATGTCATATCATGTTTGATCTATTAAGGCCCAAGCGCGCGGAAAGTGCCATAAAACCGTGACTTTTTGAAGCCTACTCCTCGGGAACGGCCAAGTTAATTAGTATAAAAAAATATATGTTTATTATAGATTCATGAACAACATTATCAACATTTGATTTTTTCGTGCTATTAATACTTTGTCCAAAAAAAATATTTAGCAATTTCGCAACTTTCCGCAACTTTTCCTTACTCCTTTGAAATGGCTTGGATATTTGGAAAGATTTTTACACATAAAAAATGGTGGTTAAATATTCTTCAAAGTGAACATTGCATATGTAAATCAATCAACATTTCGCAAAGAAAATGGATTTAAAGGTCAGCTGCGCGCTTTCCAGGCGCGCGCTGTTGGCTGCTAATAAATGTACAGATTTGCGTACTGCCGCCTAGGCGGGTGCGAGAGGTGCGTCCACATAATTTTGGCCAGATGTTTCAAGGAACTATAAGCCTTAATAGGCTCGCGTTTGACTACTATCTCACAGATGGAAAGCGACGATGTGATCTACGATGGAACGCGCTTGCCTAGAAGTAACCTATTACCTATTTACCTATACTCTTGACTTAAAGATTACCAGCAATCAGAAAACACAGACTCCGGCTGGGAATTCAATTCCTTAGCTTTGCACAATGAATGTGGTCCCAAAATATTTTATGCGTATGTGTGGGATCTCCACCAAGTACCGGTGGCGCATTGCCGTACGCCTGGTGGCTTGTATAAATTATTATGTAAAGTATGAATATTGAAAACGAAATCAAAACAGTTTCACTTTTCACACATGCAGTTGGTATGAACTCAAACAAGGACATAAGTGTCACACTACATATTAATTAGTCCATCGTATCCGTTTACACAACATATGCATATTAATAAATTTACTGAATTTAAAAGTGGTATGTATACAAGGTGTAAGGGACAGCCCTCCACAAACTTTAAGTGCTTGATCAGTAGACGAAACTGAACAACCTTCCACAAATTTTTTTTCAGGAAACGAAAAAAAAAATCCGTCTCCCCATAGAAAATTATAAACTTGGTTGGACAGTTTGTATGGAGAGGACGAATTTTTTTTTCGGTTCCTGAAAAAAAAATTTGTGGAAGGTGGTTCAGTTTCGTCTACTGATCAAGCCCTTAAAGTTTGTGGAGGGCTGTCCCTTACACCTTGTATTATATGGTTCACAGCATAAGTCAATCAACTTCAATAATTTGACACCCATATTGCAGAATTTTTTGTTTTTTTTTTGTTTTACTCTAACATATATAGCATCTCACAGTCGACATGTTGTTTTTTTTTGAACGTCACCTATCTAAGAACACTTGGGTTGTCAAGACGAATCTAACGATATGTTAATTATAAAAATCTGTTCAGCGGTTTAGAAGATATGAGGTAATAAAGAATATTACATACATACAAACATACAAGATACGTGCGAAAAACATAATAACCCTTCTTGCAGTCGGGTAAAAATGATCTTATTAAACCCCTATTCATTTTAAAATACCTATCCATCAATATATCACACGTTAGGGTTGAAATGAAAAAAAAAATCACTTCCCACTTTACGTGTAGGGGGGGTGGGTACCATAATAAAACAATTTTTTTCAAATTTTTATTTTACATCTTTGTCGGCGTGATTAACATACTTATTGGTACCAAATTTCAGCTTTCTAGTGCTAACGGTCACAGAGATTATCCGCGGACGGACGGACAGACCGACATAGCGAAACTATAAGGGTTCCTAGTTGACTACGGAACCCTAAAAAAGCCTTATGCAAAATTTTACGCTCCTAGCTCCAGTAGTTACGGCTGTACATTGATTTTTAAATAAATACTAGCTTTTGCCCGCGGCTTCGCCCGCGTGGTATTAGGTGCTTAAGAAATCGGGATAAAAGGTAGCCTATGTTCTTTTCCATGTCATTTTTTTAGTTTTTCTATATGCATGCCAAATTTCATCCAAATCCGTTCAGCCGTTTTTGCGTGATTAAGTAACAAACATCCAAACATCCACACTTTCACATTTATAATATTAGTTAGGATTAGGATAGATAAATTAATCCAACGAATATTTTCTTGCTGCAATCTTTTACGTGTTTACTAAAATTATAAAATGAATTGCCTGTTTCCAGTCTCTTTGATTTTTCTAGTTGTAGAATCTATAAAATAATATATTTGCAAGCATTGTGTCTTTCTGCATCTTTTTTTTCTATGCAGTCCAGGAATGACCGCGCTTTAGGTGCTGTAGTCCTCTTAATAACTTTTTCACTCACAAAATTACGCAATGCTCATTCACACATTATGACGCAATGACGCAATTAAAACAAAAACAAATTTTACTCCGTTCATTACTACAATTATCTCCACGCGAGTTGACTTCATAGATATATCAGCTCTACGTAAGATACTTATTATTTTCTGTATTCTTGTATATACACTTATATATTACTTACTTATACATATATTAAATTTTTTAACATTTCTTAAGAAAAACAATCGTTTAATAGTGTGGGGACTATCCAACGATTGATTTTTGTCGTGGCTCTTGTTGTTTAAGACATTGCTCATGATGCCATCCAGACTAAAAAGAAAAAGGACAGATGAGAGAAGGCACTCCTGTCGTACCCCTGCCTGCACCGGTAGGTATGTCCTCCTGAAATCTTGCTTAGTTCCGGATCTTTTTATAATGTATAAAATAATATAAATAAGTATAATGAATAATAAAGATTTTTTCAACATTCACACCCTCCACCCTAAAGCGGGGAAGTCATGAGGTGATTTTCCATCTTAAAAAAGAAGGATGAAACGGGGTTTGTATGAGGTAACGTACTTTGACGCGGGAAAAGTCAAAGTCAAAGTCAAAGTCAAAATCAAAGCATTTATTTCCAATAGACCATTTGAAGGCAGTATTGAATACTGAAATGTCGGTCAGTCCAAGAAAAGTGAAGCTAAATTGCTTCACTTTTCTTGGACTAAAAAGTCACTGGTATAGGTATAAGTAAGTCAATGATAAACCCCTTTTCAATAGCAATAAAAGTAGTTGTTAAATAACATACTCATAGAGCGCCAACAAATGGAACTCTTTGGCGCGGCGAATCCTGTTAGTTGTTTTTTATTTATTATATATTTTATTTTACCGATATTCAATACGCCATTTTTCATGTCAAAAACCAAAAACGTGTATCAATTGTTTTTCAATCTGACAGGATTCGCCGTACCAAAGAGTTTCGTTTGTTGGCGCTCTAGAGTACGTTATTTAACAGTAGTTTATGTAGTTGTATTGATTTGTAAGTGTAAGTGTATACTACTGATGCATAACGTGCTGTTTACCTCACAAATACAATATTATCTTATGAGACATTGAATTATGAGAATGCTATTAAAATATGTTGCCAACAAACAATTGTTTTTCATTCCCATAATATTCCATTGTGTTCGGGAGCCACTTTCCTTGTAATGGGTGAAAACATTTGATTGAAGATGCTTTATGAGATAATAATTAGTTGTCCATTGATTGTGTAAGACAAAAATCTATTGTGTTTACTAGGGTTATTGAACTTGAGCCTGTTGCCAACAATGTATGTTAGGAACAGCTTCCGCAGTGGGAAGTAGTAATGCATGCGAAAAAGGTTTTTTTTATGGTTGGAAAAAATCATGCATTGACATCCCCCGCCCTTGGGCGGAGCGGGAGATAGTGTCAGACTCTTACTGACTAAAAGACCCACCCCGTTCCTACTAGCCTTCATACCGGGGCTCGAACGCCCTTTCGGATAACCCTGGCCCCAGTAGGCTTCGATCCGGCTGGGTCCCTGTTGTTGCTGACAACTCCTTGAGGCGCGCGGGGACAGGTGCGCTCCTGCTCGCTGCGCTCCGTCGACGACTTGGGCTTGGTCCGGACAGTTACCGGACGGCCGGTCAGTGAGCTACCCATTGCTCACTGTCCGCAAGCCCGCGCCTACGTTGGCCGGAAATCGGGATCAGAATCCCGGCGGCGGCGGCGATAACGCCGTTGCCTGATGCGTTCGGCCTCCTCCTTTGCGAGCATTACTGCTTCGCAGAAGTCGGCGACCGCCTGCCACTCCTCCTCGCTCCAGACCATGGCCTCAACCAAGGCCCGGATGCGAAAAAGGTGGCGGAAAGCGTGAGGGACTGGCAAAATTAAAGTGTACGTTACAGAGAGCGACCAATGGCTAGTTTGCAATCCGATAAAGACCAGACTTGGGTCGATAGCGTTTCATGTTCCACGCGCCTTTCAAAGAGCTGAAATAGAATACAATGGAATAAACTAAATTGTAGAAAATTGTACACCAACATCTAAGGGGACAATGTTAGTCTTATCTCTGGCAGAGATATCTACCAGACAACCTTAGTATGGACTGTAAGAACTCAGCTGCACCTGTCAGGGCTGCGGATTGTTCGAAAGAATTATCATGGCTCCGTAACCTGGAAGGCAAAGGGCAACTGAAGAGACATAAATTGGTTTTAATCAATAAAAGTCTGCCACTCCCTATCGCTTCACTCGGGGCGAGAAGAGTTATTTTTTATTCCCGACAATATCCTTACAGACTAGTCCAAATCGATATTGAGGTTTCTTATTACTAAACTTACAAACTAGATTCCGAAACAAATTAAAAAAAAAGCTATCTCATTGAATTCACTCAGAGTACAATAAAATATTATGTCGTCCGCTACGAGGTTGAGCGTGCGCGCGTGAGAGGTACCTCGCTAAGTAACGTAGTGCGCGCGCGCAGCACCGCCAGCAGGCGCGGCCGTCGCCGACGCGTCGCGTACCCGTCAGGCACTCACAAACCTACGGGTTAACCAAAATATCCGCATTATGTATCCTCTCCCTAATTACCGTAAATATATAGGTTTCGTCTGTTAGCTTCCTCCTGACCCTCAGTTCATAATATTCAACCATACCTAGTACAAATAGGGTAGGATACATTAGCGGATAAAAAGGATAAACACCGTACAGCTTCATGTAAATAAATCTAATGAGTTTATATTGCGCACGCTCCAACATTAGGCTATAGTTTCAAGTGGGGCCCAGATAACTGCGTTACATTCTAGTTGGATCCTAACTAAAGTTATTCGATCATTCCCACGACAAAATAAAAGAAGGTCGACTGTCAGCCCTGACAGATGCAGTCTGGTTGTTTGTCACACGTAAATCATCAGCAGGTGACTGACAGTAACTGGTTTTGTAAAACCACTCAAGTGAACTGACCGAGTATCTGCCTATCACTGGTGATCTTAAAACTCACTTATCTGGCACACGTGTATTTGGAGTTAGATCTGCATAAATTACTAAAGGAATTTATAAGTTTGTCTATGTAAAAAGAAAAACCTGACTGTCTGACTTGTCAACGGACAGCTACAGGTTTAGGAATGTGCAATTTTGGACCACACTTCCTTCTGATGTAGGCGAGCCATTCTTAGTACCCGCGGTTTTTGAATATTATTATTTTTTTTTATTTATTTCAAGTGCCAAAGACTTATTTGTCTACACAAGCATACATATGCAGACAATAGATATAATAAAATTATATAAATTGAAAAAAATAATCCTGATAAACCTGACCATGTGCCAATGTATTTGAGAATTAGCACAAGTAGTAACTAAATAAACAATAAAGGTTGTCATTATTTATTTTAAGAACTAGACCCAATGTGACTCAATTGGGTTTACTTCTAGGTTTAGAGGGGTTTTAAAAGGTTGTAATAGTGGATTTTTATTTCTTGGGTTTAAGTAACCCAAAACTTGGTAGTTCTAACCAAAATGAATAATCTCATGAACTATTGTTTAATGATAACTGTTGATTTGTTTATATTATATTTTTTGTATTTCAAAATCTTATTGCCTTCGACTTAATTTGTTCATCAGCCAATGTCTACGGTGTTGAGCCAATAAATAAGTTTGTAACTCCTATAAATAATAAGCATCATACCTACAATGTATATTATCTACACATGTTTTTGCAAATAAATGAATCTTATCTTAGTTTATGATTATTAATTAGTTAAAAAAATTATAAAACAATCTCGAGAACAAAGTTGTAGCAAAGTACTAGTGACTTATAAATGTGTAACGGGACACATATTTAATGAGTAGATAAACGTGCTACTACATTCTTCTCTGATAATATTTGCTAACAGATATTTATGGGGAAAATAAATATTGTTTGGCGAAAAATTTTCTAGGATTAAAGTTGTAATACGGTAAAAAAACAGTTACTTAAGTAATTTTATATTATCCATTACATTTGTAAAATTTTGTGAGCTAATTTAGCCTATCTGTACAGCAAAATTAATATTAGAGACGTTTTATTAAATATCTTTGCTTCCATCGAAAGATTCCATATCAGTCAACTGATTATGTTGAACTGTGTAAGAAGTATAATTTGTTACCACTGGTAGATCGTCGTAGAATTGCCGACTGTCTGTTTTCGCTCAAAATTCTTCAAAAAAAAAAAGGTCAGGACTATCAATATTGTTATATTGATAGTCCTGACCTTTTATCCAAGTTTTATTTTAATGTGCCAAATAAAACATTTCGTTTTAATCCACCCATTCGAGTTCCTCACACATTTTCAAATTAAAGACGGAATAGTTATATCGTGCGTGCAAGCAGTAACTTTAATGATATATGCAAGGAATATGATCTGGATCCATTCACCATTAGTGTGAACTCAGCCAGAAGGAGCTTAAGTCTTAAACTTTTCAAGTAGCATTAGGTTTTATAGTTTATTAATTAGTTTTTTAAGTGCAAGCTAAGGATTTTTGCTGTATCCTACTTAAATAAGAAGCGCAGCTTTTTGTTTTTGTGCTCACACCATATACATAGACATGATGTTGTGTGGCCAATATTGCTAGTCGAATGTATGGTGCATTGAATTTTGGTGTAGCATCTTCTGCTTCGGAAAACAGATAAATTCGTTAGCCCTGCGCCTAACTTCTCTCCTATAGTTACTTGGTCGTCCTGTCCGGCTATGACAGTAAAGGAACAGAGGGTATACATATGTTTGCGAATACACAGATATAATAATATCTTTCGCGTGCTTGTCTAATATCTATTAAGATTGACCACCGTATTGTAATGCGGGCGGAAAGATTATGTCATTGGTAGTACACTCACATACACACACACACATCACATTGAAACATAGCCGCTCAGTTACAGTTATTAGAACTCAAATCATTGTGACTCATCTCGCCCTATGAGGCCCTACCTGTGACCTCGTGTAGAAAGTGAACTATGCAAAGAATTCATTCAAACTAAGAAAGTGAGGTGTGTACGAAATCGAAAGTTTGGATGGTCCACTGTCGTTGGCGATGAGTTTCAAAAATTAACCATATTGATCGCGAGACTTTTAGAGTGTACGATCTTAGGTCGTTAAGAAGTCGTTAACATCATCAGCAGTTGATTTTTTATCGTGACTCTAAAGTATTGTTTACGATTGGTACAATGATTCCTTTTCAGAAATTTTAGTATTTCAATCATACCTTAAATAAAAACTCATGTTTCGTTTGGCATAAATCTTTGAACGTTAAAGTGTTAAGTGTGTGTGTGTCTGTGAAAGTGTTATTAAAAAAAATATGCGTGGTGTCATTTTGGTCAGTGAATCGCGAGGCTATCAATAATAAAAAAAAGTTGTTTACCTAAAATCAACTCAAATTCAAGATGCCAACTTGTACTTGTGTTGAGTTTTGGGTTAACAACTTTACTACTTACAGTATAAAGACAAGTGTTTCATTCTGGCTTAACAAATATATTTAATCTGCTTAAATTTAATGCGGCATTAAAAAAAAATCCCATTACATTTAACCATTACACAGGTATCTCTAATAACATAATATTATTAGTGATAACTATGTAATGGTTGAAAAAAAGCTCATGAATAATATTTTTAGCTTTGAAAGTGTTCGTGATAAGATCGCGTGACTTCAAGCAAATTGTATATTTTTCAAACGCTTGCTTAAATTTTTTTTAATGTAACTAATAGAACCATTATAATTTATAGATGTCATTACTATGTATGTCATCTCTTTTTCTCTAAAAGTAAAGAGGAATTAAAAAGGTGTCTAAACCAACTTACTGAAAGTGCTACCTATCGATTTGGTTGGCGCAGTAGATGAGCGTTAGGCTGCCGCAATCCATGCCATGGATTCGTGTTCCGTACGAAACAAATATTTATAATAGCCTACAGATACTTGTTCCGATTCTGAGATCTTGTAAAAGTTTGTGGACGTACTCACAATGCAGTAATAATCCCTAATGTGTGGCAAAGTTTTATTTTTAAACAAAGAAGAAAATACTCCGTATTTCTTTTTACAAAATACGACGACATCGATCTGACAGGTGACACGACTTATCGTACCGCCTAAACGTCTTCTAACGGTCCCCTGTCATCTACATCTTAACTTTCGATATCTATAGATTAACGTCATCTGTCCCTTTCTAACACAAAACAACTATCTTCTGTCCCTTTCCCACATATTCGATATTTTACTGATCATCTAATTGTTCTCTTAATAGCTTTCTAACATGTGTAAAGGTTGTAAGATATATATCGATGGCCTGACTTTGTTGCCCACGCAATATTTGACAGTCAATATGGAAAGTGGCCGCTGATTCGGTAATTGGTCGGAGCTATTTAAAGTCGAGTTCCGGTAGTGTGTTGGCAGATTAGAGATGGATTGAGCAACTAACAAAGATAAATTGGCAATGCTAAATATGGGCCCTCAGAACAGTCAAGCAAAATTGGCAATAATTAATTATCATGTTTATTTTTTTTAACTCGTCGATATCTTTATGCATATTTAGGGAATAACGGAAAAGTTTGCTTATTTTCGATATATACAGACTATTTTTTTAAGAACTTATTTAATTTGCGTTCTTGGATAAGTGCCTTATAAATAGAACGCTCAATATTTTATAATCTATGCGGACGTTAGCGTTCGCTTGGTGTTTAACTGAAATGGCACGAAATCATGCGCTAACGCCGCCGGTTCGCTAGGGGTTTGAATGAAGGTGTAAAATCAGGAGGGCATGTCAAGACTTTTACTAACTAAAACTACATCTATATTCCTTCTTTGCCTTTGCGTTTCAGATCCACTGGTTTCCTTTTCTGAAGTAAGCCCATGGCCCTACGTACGCTTCGGCCCTGCTGGGCCCCTACGGGTCTTACTGAGGCGCATGGAACTTATCATCTTTTTTTTTCCGGTGGGGAAATCATCTAATGATATCCCCGGCTCTTGGGCGAAGCGGGAGATAATGTCAGATTTTTACTGACTAAAAACCCACTCCTGTTCCTTGGTAGCCTTTCGTACCGGGGGCTGAGCTACCTTTCGGACTGACCCTGGCCCCAGTAGGCTTCGACCCGGCTGGGTTCTTGCTGTTGCTGACAACTCCTTGAGGCGCGCTGGAACATTGCGCGCCGACTTGGCTCGGTCCGGACAGTTACCTACCGGACGGCTACCCACTGTTCGTTGTCCGCAAGCCCGCGCCTACTGTGGCCAGAAATCGGAATCAGAATCCAGGCGGTGGCTGGGGCGCTGAGTGCCGTTGCCTGATATGGTCGGCCTCCTCCTTTGCTAGCATTACTGCTTCGCAAAAGGAGGTAACCACCTGCCACTCCTCGTTTCGAATCATGGCCTGTACCAAGGCCCGGCAAGAGAGATCGCCTCCGCCGACCACCCTCACGAGGGCACGGCGATGCTCTGCCCAAGTGGGGCACACCTCTACTGTGTGCGCCACTGTGTCCTCTGAGCATTCCGCACAGTGGCAACACCCGGGCGTCACTTCCGGAACTTATAATCTTCAAAATAGTCATGTGTGGGTATTGAATCTATCTTAGTTATATGAAGGACTCGATAGTTTTTACTTCTGAAGTCATCTATTGGTGAATGGGAAGCGATCTTTATTATGCATAAATTCATAAGCATAATCAGCCTTATAATGTTCCCACTGTTGGGACTTACGCCTTCTCTCTTGGAAAGAAAATCGCGGGTCCATTGCGGATAAGTGAATCTCACATGTCTTCGATTTTTTTTCATTCTAGAATATACCAAACCGGAATTTTTCTCCACCTTTTTGAGAGCATTGGTGATGAAATAAATTACGCAAAGAAATGCACCTAGTTGGGTTTGAACCTGCGATCTACAAATCGTAAGTCGGGGCGTTACCATTGGACCACCACTGCTCTTAGTTTTCTTACCTGAAATCATGGAAATTTCTTCTCTGTAGGAGAAGCGATCTTTAGTCTCTAGTAAAGTTAAATTTCTTCTGAGAAAATAAATTAATGGAATGATAAAGAAGATTCTTAATATCTTTCCTTGTCCCTACCAAATCATAATCTGGCCTCTTGCATAAACCTCATCGTTGTCGTCTTCCTGGCTCCTAAATACTTGCCTTTGTAGCATCTATTGGTCTTCTTCCATTCTCTCCTATTTTTAGTGCTATCAGTTACTGATTATCTTTAATATACTTTTTTTTCTTTATTTATTTATAGGGGCTTTTACGCATAGCGTATATCTTTGAGATTGTCACATATTTTGCCTTCTGCATAACATACATTTTATTTTAATATGTGGACATTCTTATACTACCGTTTTCAAGCCTGTTATAATGCCGTTATCTGTTAAAATCACATTTTTGTGTTACACACAAAAAAGGCAGAGATGAATCAGATAGAAATCAATAGCGAATTTTTTTGAATTCTGTAGTTACTACAACAACAAGTTAGAGGCACGAAAAATAAGTAAATTATAACCTCAACTAATTATTTTCTGGTTTACTACATACCTTTAACCCCTACATATCTTAAAGTATGTAAATAGGGAATAACGGAAAAGTTTGTTTACTTTCGATATTTACAGACCACTTATTTATGTTCTTGGATAAATACCCTATAAATAAAACAGTCAATATTTTATCATCTATGCAGACGCCCGGCGTTCATTTTGTGTTTAACCAAAATGGCACAAAAGCACGCGCGGACTGTGGCTTTGATTAACACACATATTCATTAGAACTAGACCCTAGCATTCATGTTCCCGACTACTATATCAGTAAGTAAACCAGTAAACACTATAATTTGCATAATCATGCATTGTAGTCAAGTCGATCATTGCCTGCGACCATCCCACTGACATAATTCTCACAATTTTCTTACAAGTTTACCTTTAAATTGAAATATACATTATAGGATATTTATGGCAGTAATTTGCTTGTAAGAGTATATTCCGGTTGAATCCTGTAGCCAACCAAGAACTACGTATTCATTAGGCCACACTTTTATCAAGACATGTTTCAAAATGAAAGTCTATGACCATATGACCAGTGCGTGTTGCCAATGATGACACATGACTCTGAAACGTGATCGCTCACAATGGGCCTCATCAAAAGGCTGAAAGTTACCCAAAAGGCAATGGAAAAGACTATGCTCGAAGTTACCTTACGTGATCGAGTCAGGAAACAAGATGTCCGCAGAAAAATCAAAGTTATAGACATAGCCCAAAGAATCATCAAACTTAAGTGGCAGTGGGCAGGGCAAATTGCTTGCAGATCAGATGATTACTAGGGCCGAAAGATTCTAGAATGAAGATCGGATATTGAAAGACGCAGCGCTAGTAGGCCTCCGACAAGTTGGATCGATGATCTGGTCAGAGTCATGAGAATCTGATGGATACAAGACGGATCATGGCCTGTACCAAGGACCGGCACGAGACATCGCTGCAGCTGAGCGCCTCCACGAGGACACGGCGGTGCTCCGTCCAGGTAGGGCAACCGTGTCTTCCGGGCGGTCCACACAATGGTGACACCGGGGCGTGTCTTCCGCACGAATCCAGTGCAGGAACCTCCCAAACTGTCCATGTCCGGTGAGTACCTGGGCCATGCGGAAGGTAAGGACGCCGTGTTGTCTTTCCAGCCACTTCTCAAAGAGGGGACTTACCGCCACAATTATGGCGTGCCCAAGGCCTTTGTCCATCTGTAGGATAGTACAAGCTATATTATAATGTTAAATATGATAATTATCTTAATTTTCTACCGTTACACAAAAAATATGAAGAAAACATAATAACAAAGCAAATAAAGAAACCGCAAAATCCACAACCGCCAGCAGACCAGAAAACGTTTTTGGTCCAAACAAACAACAGGTAAAGTAGTTAAATACACACATATAAGACTAGTCTGCGAATTTAGTTCCGCGTCTATCAAGGGTCAGACGGCAGTCAATCAGCGTAAAATCGATTACCTATCATTCATTACCGATTATGTAACTCGATTTACGCTTACGATTAACTCGATACTATGCAGATGTAAAAGGTGGCAGAAAATTAGACTCTGATTGTGTGTGGATTTGTATAAAGGCTGTGAAGCTTTTCCTCACCATCGTGTTAATTTTGTGCTTAGAATGTTTTAGTTTTTTTTTTTTACTCTTGGTACGCTCGCGCTGACCACTGTCTCATTTGATGGAAAGCGACAATGTGGTCGACGACGGATCACGCTTGCTAAGAAGTTACCCTATTTATTCTTGACTAGACTGAAGAGACTCCTAAGTTGTAGCAATTTGGAGGAACTAAGTGTAGTTAAAGGTTGACTGACGTACTTCATCCTATGGTAAAGATAAATATGTCTATAAGCAGCAATACCTAATTACTTCCTAAAAAGTTATAAACCAGTAAAATAATACTTTAGATCCTAAAATGGAGATCCAGGTAATGCTATTCATTATTATTATATTCGACGGCGCGCGCACTATCCGCGCGCGCCTCAAGGAGTTGTCAGCAACATCAGATGCCCAGCCGGGTCGAAGCCTACTGGGGCCAGGGTTATCCAAAAGGGAACCCGAGCTCCGGTATGAATGCTAGAGAGAGCGGGGTGGGCTTTTAGTCATTAAGAGTCTGACACTATTTCCCACTCCACCCAAAAAGATGGAGGTTGTCATTGGATGATTTTTCCCACCATAAAAAAAGGTAATGCTATTCATCATCTTCCAAACCTTTTCCCAACTTTGTGGAGTTCGGCTTCCAGTTTAACAGGATGCTGCTGAATACCAGTGTTTTACACAGAGTGACTGCCTATCTGAGCTCCATAACTCAGTAATTAGGTGATGTTTGACTTTCTGGGTTTTGACCGTCTGTAACGACTAATGAAATTCTTCAAATGACAACTGGTCCAACGCCTTAAGAGGCTGCTTTTCCACTCGCCTATCGTAAACATCGAGCATGGTTTAAAAGCTTGTTACTTCATCTAGCGCAATCCAACATGATGTTCGACGAAAAGGCAACGCGAAAAAAGAGTGTTAGAGTCCGTCTAATGAAAGCGTGACCTGAGAAAAGGAGGTTACAACCAAAAATTTTGAATGTGGTATTATTGAAATAGTAGGAGAAAAAAGTTTTGATACTAGAGTATTTTTTGTATTTATGACAATTTTAGAATAGTTGTACAAGAACTTAAATCCTAGTCAAAAACATGTGTGTAGACTTAATTATTTAGTGGGTGTATGGTAAATGTCAATAACACACAAAATGTTAGATAGTATTCCAAATTATTTTATTTTATCTGATCTCTCAAATGTCGCTATATAATATTTAAATAATATTCTTTCTTTTCCATTTGGCGTTCTGGCAAGAATACCAAGTGCACAACACCGTGATAGTCAAATATAATAGTCAACATGATTTCAACTTCATCACGTCTCGCCAACACTATTAATGTGTTTCAAGATTGTTGGGTTGGAATCGATTTAGCATAGAGAAAATTCAGATCTTTTGGGATTAGTCAAGTGGGAATATGTTTTATACTCCAATGATTGTTTCAAATGATACGGATCGACTCGTGAGACACAAAAAGTTCAGCAGCTGCTGCAGCAGCATCTCTCTCAAACTTGAACTAGGATTTTCGCGATTTTAACTTCAGTTGCAGACTTTCATGCACTACCAGACAGAGTGAGGCAAATCTTTCATTACATCTCAACTGCTTTTGAACGCATTCTACCACTCACTAGTATGTGTTTTTGATTAAGTCGATTCACCAAAAGCCTTCTTTGTTCGATGTTTTTGTCCATTATGAAATTCGCAATATGTCAGATTATCTAAAAATATAAGAAGAAAAACAAAATTATTATATCCTTAATATAACTATCTAATAATATTAGTCGACAAGGATCAAGATTATAACGTCATACTAACTTAAAAATCAGAAATCGTATGTAAACAATGTTGGTTTTCATTGAAAACACCTTCTTTCTCTTCTTGTTTTTGTTTGAACTTATTAACCATAGTGTGTAGCAGTTTTTTCACGTTACTGTTTATTGTTTTTCTCACAATTAAGCAATTATTCTTGAAAAATAAACATCAGTTTCCAAAAACTGACAATTGCAACCATAGACTTTGACGTGATTTTTTTCGGCAAAACAATGTTGCCAATTTAATTTAAAAAAAAAACTCCAGGTTACGCTTTCAGTAGACGCACTCTAATACCCAAAAACTCTGTTGGCATTCAGTAATTCCGTGATTTAATCGAATATTTTACAAAACCTGTTTCTGGAAATACGTGTCTTTTTTGAAACACTTAAAAGTTTTTGAAAAACATTGTCATTATATAGATTCTTGATAAAATATGCTAGGCTTGTATGTTGTACTTTATTGACTTTTTAAATTTTTGAGAAATTGTGAAGTGTCAAAGTTCATGCAAAAAAACAGATTTCAGAAGTCCTAACTGGATTAGTTTTACACAAATTTATAATTTGATTTCCATTGAAGCCTAGATAATGTGTTTACCACAAGATACTGTGTTTCAAATATATCTAATGAAAAATGTGTAGTAACGTCATAATCGCGTAAGAGCGGTTGTATGAAAAACAGTGAAAATGTATGTCGAGATGCATCCCCTTAAAGTCTTTTTTAAGCATGGAGAAGTATTGGTATATTGAGATGATCACCCATCTACATTCCAAGCTCGATAAGCGTTGCTTGGAGGTTGGTAACCTAAAGATTGTTATTATTAGCCATGAGCTCGTTTGTAGGAAAAGCTATAAAGCTATTCCTATCATGGGAAAATAAAAGCGTTGCTGATTCACTTAGTTCCAACAGTAACCATTAGAAAATATTACGTACGTGCGTCATCTAAAACTTAATCGAATGAATAAGAAATTGAATCATAATTTTATCTTTTTCAATCGGTTTGGATTGATCAATAACTTTATGATTTAAATAAAAGAAGAAACTGATTGACTGACATATCAACGCACTGCCTTAACTACTGGGATTAGGAGCGTGAAATTTAGCACAAAGTTTTCTTTCATAGCGTTGGGGAGCACTAACACAGGGTTTTCTAAAATTTGCACCTTTAGGTATCCCCTTAGAGGGTGAATCTATACATCTTTACATATAAATCAGTTTGTAATATTGAAATAACTGCTTTTTACTACATGCATATGAATATATATACGGTACATACACCAAAATAACATTTTTTACAATTATTGTCTGTCTGTCTGTCTGTTTGTCCGGGCTAATCCATGAAATGGCTGGACCGATTTTGACGGGACTTTTTTTGGCTGGTAAGGAGTAACATAGGCTACTTTTATTTTAGAAAAAATAAATTCAAAATCCTGTAGTCCACGCGAACGAAGTCGCGGGCACAGCTAGTTTTAATTAAAACAGGAGTCTGACGCTTGTATGAAGAAACGCCTACTACTCAGACACCTACTATAACGCAGGCGAAGCTGCTAGTAGAAACTAGTAACTCAGTTAATGTAGAGACAGCTTTTTTGCTGCGGCTGGGGCGTGAGGACCGTTGCCTAACGCGTGTGGCCTCCTCCTTTGCTAGCATTACTGCTTCGCAAAAGGAGGCGGCACCCTGCCACTCTTCCTCGCTTCGGAGCATGGCCTGTACCTAGGCCCGGCGCGAGAGATCGCTGTCACCGATCGCTCCCACAAGGACACGGCGGTGCTCTGCCCAAGCAGGGCACACTTCTACCGTGTTTTTCGGGCGGTCCACACACTGGTGACACCTTGGAATTTCTTCCGCTTGAATCCGGTGCCGGAACCTCCCGAACTTGCCATGT
The DNA here is from genome assembly GCA_910589285.2 of Mythimna ferrago. Lineage (NCBI taxonomy): Eukaryota > Metazoa > Arthropoda > Insecta > Lepidoptera > Noctuidae > Mythimna > Mythimna ferrago. Next base: position 16,820,691 of record OU342694.1, on the reverse strand, counting down.
CCGGTGAGAATCTGCGACATGCGGAAGGTCATTCCAGACACGTCTCAAAGAGGGAATTTCCGCCATAATTATAGCGTGTAAATGCTACTGACTAAAACCACCCCTGTGTCCTTTAGTTGCCATTTGCGTTTAGGATCACAGCTTTATTTTTTAGAAAATCTCCATGGCCCAAGCGGGCATCGGCTCTGCTGGGCCCAACGGTTAGCTGATATCTCTTTGAGGAGCGCGTGGATGCACTGTCGCTGACTTGGGCTCGGTTCAGACAGCAAACTACTTTCATCGTTTGCAAGCCATTTGAAGGCCTAATACGATTTTGTTTTTTTCAAATACGGTAAATGTTTTGATAGCGTTAAAATAAAAGCAACTCGACTCGCAGCATTCGATACAATGAGCCACCCCGAGCCATATGATGTGGCATAACACTCCATTTATTCATTTAATTTATCTTTTTTTTATTATCAATAGGTCTGCGCTTGACCGCTATCTCACCTGATAGAAAGCGACAATGCGGGCGACGATGAAGCGCGCTTACCTAGAAGCAACCTCTTGGTGGTCCGATGATGGAACGGGCCAGGCGGATTTAGGTTATGCAATTCCGACGCAGACACTACGAAATGCAACCGGTAGAAAACTGAAAGGCTGGCAACTCGGGGTCGATGCTCGAGACTTTGAAGCCTCGACTCGACGAATGCATCATTTCCAATGATCCTCTAGGCTCGTTTCTCAATTGCCTCAAGTACATCAAGCTGGTATCGAGCAAATCTGTCCTATAGATGAGAGCAGTACTCCTTACACGTTCGATCATAGCTCTTATGTAACGCTAACCACTCAATGCTGATTCTTTATTATGCATTCATGAGACGAACAACAAAAAACACGACGTCAATGAAACTACAATTATTATTATTATGAATAGTTCGAAAAATATTAATATTTAGCGCTGCACGTACGTGTGCATGTGAATAGTAAGTTTTTGTATGATTTAGAAATTATCATTATACAATATTATACTCGTACCTAGTCAGGTCATAAACCCTGTCAAAACTCTTAATGTAATATTGTAATCCCATTAAAAATATAAACGTGAAATGAGAGCCAAGTTCAATATTATATAAATTCCTTGATTGCTGACTACAATGACAAAAGAAGTGAGATCTAAATGGGTGCCAAGTTCAATGGTCAGTCCTGAAATTTATTTATTTCTTCTTATAACTTAGGATAATATATTGTAGCCTAAGGTCTGACCTGGCTAGTTCTCAAATATAGTGTTCCTAATAGAATCAATTATGTGAAAAATTATAATAAAATTATAAAAATTTACTAGTTTCTGTTTTATTCCTTTGTATTCACCTTATTACCTATCTGCATGCCAAATTTGAACTTTCTAGGTCATCTGGAACTGGGTTAGAGTTTTGATCTATAGGTCAGTGATAAAAATTACGATTTTTGGACGTTAATACCTAAATAACCATTTGAGATGTGTTTATGAAATTTAGAGCACAGATGTATTTTGCATGTCTCAATATTTTGCCTTTGACACGTTTATGTGATATAGTTTTTGAGTTATGAGGTTGACAAAAGTGGCTCCAAATGGTTCGTGTAATATTACACACGGTGCTGCTCGCCAGTTCTGTTACTTGAACTTGGCTTGACACGCTACCACGTGTCTAGATTGATATAGCATAGCATAGTCAGCCTTATAATTTTCTCAATGTTGGGACTCAGGCCTCCTCTCTAGGAGAGGGAATAGGCCGTAATCCACGCTGGCCCAGTGAGGGTTGGTGGATTTCACATGTCTTTAAATTTTAGGTTCTAGGACCTTTTCCTCACGATCATCATCATCATTTCAGCCGATACACGTCCACTGTTGGACATAGGCCTCCCCCAAGGGTCGCCACATCGAACGATACTGTGCGTCCCGCATCCATCGGTTTCCCGCTACCTTCACCAGGTCATCGGTCCACCTTGTAGGAGGCCTACCAACACTGCGATGCCTTCCTCACGATGTTTTCTTTCAAAGTTCGCCGTAAAAGATATACTTTTTAATAATTATTAAAAAAAAAACAGCCAAGTGTGAGTCTGACTCGCGTACGAAGGGTTCGGTTCCCTACCATTATCTATAAAAACGTGTATGGGAGCCCCTTAAATGTTAATTTATCCTGTTTTTAGTATTTGTTCAGAAAATTTCAACTGTCAGTTGTCACGGTTCATGAGATACAGCTTGGTAACAGACGTTTAGACAGATGGACGGAAAGCGGATTCTTAGTAATAGAGTCCCGTTTTAACCCTTGGGCACGAAACCTTAAAAACTATGTATATAATGAAAAGTAAAATTAAATGAACAATACAATTTTACAGTAACTCTAACTTCTTTCTTCGACCACTCCACAAATGATTTTCTTTTTATAAGTGGCATGTACGTGAGTTCTATTTTTTAAAATTTGTCGAAATATATTTGGTCAGTACAGCGGCCGTATTATGACATCTTAAAACCATCATGTTTTCTGTGTGAGAAAAGGATAGTGCTATTCGTCCTGTATAGCTCCGTCTCTTTTTCACACCGAAAACATGATGGTTTTAAGAGGTCATAATACGGCCCCAGGTCACTATTTGAAAAAATATATGATCCAACTAGATATACAGGGTTATTTGTAAAACACTGGCATCCTCTAGGGGCTATGTTACCATCATAAACAACAACTTTTGTTCTATGACTTTTAAAAAATTATGATATTTTAGTTCACCAGATTTTACTTTCAAAAATAAAAATATGTTCTAAATATTACGAAGTCTATACGAAGTAAGCCATATTACAATAGCGAAGGGCAGTGGGGATCGAGCGGGCGGGGTGCTTGATCTGCTTGCGTCGCATCATACAAGCGTAGGTAGGCATAAGAAAATACAGAGTCAAAATGTGTTAGATAGGACAACGAAATCTAAAAAGTTTGTTTTTGGTCAATGAATTAAGGTTTGTAAGAAGTCATAGAACAAAATTTGTTGTTTATGGTGTTAGTAATACAGTCCTGAAGGTGTTTTACAATTAATCCTGTATACATCAATAATAAATGACTAAAATATGAACTATGAGTGTTTATAACCTTACCTAATCCTGAAATAGGACATAGAAATAATGAAATAGGACATAGTTTACTCTTTGATCCGAGAGTGTGTGTTCTTAGAATGATTTTCTAACTTTCATGTGATAAAAGTCACTGGCAGTATGAATTAGTATACCTACATTTTTTTTTAAACAACTGTAACTGATAGAATTTCACTTGTCTCCAATGGTGACATGAAGAAGCAAGGCAAAACGAAAGGAGGACCAAGACCGGAATAAATGGAGTTAAAGAGGTGAAAAAAAGGGTATTCTCTGGGCAGAGTCATGTTCTGATGAATTACCATAACATAACTTTTGCATTAAACTTGCCCTACACACAGTTTTTATGATATCTCAGTCAATTTTGGACCGATTTTGAATTATTTTTTTTTATTGAAAGGTTATGCTTCCAAGTTGGTCCCATAGAAATTTTGTTATGATCTGATCATGAACTTCGAAGATATGGAGCAGAACTCCTCATAGGATCACAGCAGAATTGTTGTAACAAGTAAAATTGGTCGGTTTATACGTGTAGGCGATGACTGACTGAAAGAAAAGGGGGGGGGGTGTATCGAACCGATCTGGTGATGAAGCCGGAAGGTAGGTATAGTAATTAATGTAATCTAACCGTGTTTGGGATTATTAGAATCGGAGATACACTCTGGCTATAAGGCCTATAAGTTTGGCTGAGGGATACTTTCTAATGGTGGTACCAGAACAGAACTAGAAGGCTAGAGTGAATAGGCTCTTAATAAACTAGTGCGCCTCACCATCAACGATTGCATCACTGCTTACCATCAGGCGGGATCGCAGTCAAGTACTAGTTTATAACAGATAAAAAAAAAAACTAAAAAGTGAAAAAAAATATTCAAGAAAAAATCAACCGAAGTCGGTTGATTTTTTCTTGAATTTTTTAATGTAAAAAAGCACTGAAAAGTACAAAATAACTACAAAATAATTTCGGAAGTCGGTGTTAAATAACAAAGAGACAAAACTATCTATTATAGAAACACCGACTTCCGAAATTATGGTGTACTTTTCAGAGTTTTTCACATTGAAGTTGGTTGAATTTTTTTTTGTAAACATTTTTTTATTAACTAGGTAGCGCACGGTTAATCCCTTACCAATAAAATGCTATGGCTATAACTAAAACAGTTTTTGACTTCTTTAAGCTATTCCATCTACACTAGATAATATAATTAAAAGGTAAAGTTTGTTTTTTTTGTTTTTATGTTTTTTTTTTTTTGTAGGAGGCAATATCTGAAAGTACAGCACGCTTAGCCAAGTTGTTATTCTGCAATCGTTAACGCTGTCGAAAAGTGATGAAACGTATGGGAATGACGTCATCTCAACGTAAAGTCGCGTGGTCAGTACAAACGAATAGACAATTCGTAGCCAAGTTCACATAGTTCAAAATCGTTTCTACAATATTCAACGCTACATGCTTTGTTATACAAACGCTACGTTGTAGAACGAGCGGCGGACTCAGGCGCGTCAACATGGCTACCAACTTATCGTTTTCTACAATTGCTGTCACCGAGGCGTTACCGATTAGAGAACAGAATTCGATTGTAACTTGGCTAGGGGGGCTGGTCCGATTGCTAAATTTTTTCACCAATAGAAAGCTGCTTTATTCTTGAGCGACACTGACTATATTTTATGTACGCGGGTGAAGCCGCGGGCAAAAGCTAGTATTAAATATAACTAGTTAAAATAAATCAATGACAGGCCTGTTGGTCTAGTGGTTAGTGGCCCTGACTGCTATGCCGGAAGTCGTGGGTTCGAATCCCCACCCAGGACAAATGTTTATGTGATGAGCCTGATCATTTGTTCTGTGTCTGGGTGCAATTAATCTATAATATGTATGTATTTAGAAATATATAAGTATGTTTATCAGTCGTCTAGTACTCATAACACAAGCTCTGCTTAGCTTGAGACTAGACGACGTCCGGTGAGAATCTGCGACATGCGGAAGGTCATTCCAGACACGTCTCAAAGAGGGAATTTCCGCCATAATTATAGCGTGTAAATGCTACTGACTAAAACCACCCCTGTGTCCTTTAGTTGCCATTTGCGTTTAGGATCACAGCTTTATTTTTTAGAAAATCTCCATGGCCCAAGCGGGCATCGGCTCTGCTGGGCCCAACGGTTAGCTGATATCTCTTTGAGGAGCGCGTGGATGCACTGTCGCTGACTTGGGCTCGGTTCAGACAGCAAACTACTTTCATCGTTTGCAAGCCATTTGAAGGCCTAATACGATTTTGTTTTTTTCAAATACGGTAAATGTTTTGATAGCGTTAAAATAAAAGCAACTCGACTCGCAGCATTCGATACAATGAGCCACCCCGAGCCATATGATGTGGCATAACACTCCATTTATTCATTTAATTTATCTTTTTTTTATTATCAATAGGTCTGCGCTTGACCGCTATCTCACCTGATAGAAAGCGACAATGCGGGCGACGATGAAGCGCGCTTACCTAGAAGCAACCTCTTGGTGGTCCGATGATGGAACGGGCCAGGCGGATTTAGGTTATGCAATTCCGACGCAGACACTACGAAATGCAACCGGTAGAAAACTGAAAGGCTGGCAACTCGGGGTCGATGCTCGAGACTTTGAAGCCTCGACTCGACGAATGCATCATTTCCAATGATCCTCTAGGCTCGTTTCTCAATTGCCTCAAGTACATCAAGCTGGTATCGAGCAAATCTGTCCTATAGATGAGAGCAGTACTCCTTACACGTTCGATCATAGCTCTTATGTAACGCTAACCACTCAATGCTGATTCTTTATTATGCATTCATGAGACGAACAACAAAAAACACGACGTCAATGAAACTACAATTATTATTATTATGAATAGTTCGAAAAATATTAATATTTAGCGCTGCACGTACGTGTGCATGTGAATAGTAAGTTTTTGTATGATTTAGAAATTATCATTATACAATATTATACTCGTACCTAGTCAGGTCATAAACCCTGTCAAAACTCTTAATGTAATATTGTAATCCCATTAAAAATATAAACGTGAAATGAGAGCCAAGTTCAATATTATATAAATTCCTTGATTGCTGACTACAATGACAAAAGAAGTGAGATCTAAATGGGTGCCAAGTTCAATGGTCAGTCCTGAAATTTATTTATTTCTTCTTATAACTTAGGATAATATATTGTAGCCTAAGGTCTGACCTGGCTAGTTCTCAAATATAGTGTTCCTAATAGAATCAATTATGTGAAAAATTATAATAAAATTATAAAAATTTACTAGTTTCTGTTTTATTCCTTTGTATTCACCTTATTACCTATCTGCATGCCAAATTTGAACTTTCTAGGTCATCTGGAACTGGGTTAGAGTTTTGATCTATAGGTCAGTGATAAAAATTACGATTTTTGGACGTTAATACCTAAATAACCATTTGAGATGTGTTTATGAAATTTAGAGCACAGATGTATTTTGCATGTCTCAATATTTTGCCTTTGACACGTTTATGTGATATAGTTTTTGAGTTATGAGGTTGACAAAAGTGGCTCCAAATGGTTCGTGTAATATTACACACGGTGCTGCTCGCCAGTTCTGTTACTTGAACTTGGCTTGACACGCTACCACGTGTCTAGATTGATATAGCATAGCATAGTCAGCCTTATAATTTTCTCAATGTTGGGACTCAGGCCTCCTCTCTAGGAGAGGGAATAGGCCGTAATCCACGCTGGCCCAGTGAGGGTTGGTGGATTTCACATGTCTTTAAATTTTAGGTTCTAGGACCTTTTCCTCACGATCATCATCATCATTTCAGCCGATACACGTCCACTGTTGGACATAGGCCTCCCCCAAGGGTCGCCACATCGAACGATACTGTGCGTCCCGCATCCATCGGTTTCCCGCTACCTTCACCAGGTCATCGGTCCACCTTGTAGGAGGCCTACCAACACTGCGATGCCTTCCTCACGATGTTTTCTTTCAAAGTTCGCCGTAAAAGATATACTTTTTAATAATTATTAAAAAAAAAACAGCCAAGTGTGAGTCTGACTCGCGTACGAAGGGTTCGGTTCCCTACCATTATCTATAAAAACGTGTATGGGAGCCCCTTAAATGTTAATTTATCCTGTTTTTAGTATTTGTTCAGAAAATTTCAACTGTCAGTTGTCACGGTTCATGAGATACAGCTTGGTAACAGACGTTTAGACAGATGGACGGAAAGCGGATTCTTAGTAATAGAGTCCCGTTTTAACCCTTGGGCACGAAACCTTAAAAACTATGTATATAATGAAAAGTAAAATTAAATGAACAATACAATTTTACAGTAACTCTAACTTCTTTCTTCGACCACTCCACAAATGATTTTCTTTTTATAAGTGGCATGTACGTGAGTTCTATTTTTTAAAATTTGTCGAAATATATTTGGTCAGTACAGCGGCCGTATTATGACATCTTAAAACCATCATGTTTTCTGTGTGAGAAAAGGATAGTGCTATTCGTCCTGTATAGCTCCGTCTCTTTTTCACACCGAAAACATGATGGTTTTAAGAGGTCATAATACGGCCCCAGGTCACTATTTGAAAAAATATATGATCCAACTAGATATACAGGGTTATTTGTAAAACACTGGCATCCTCTAGGGGCTATGTTACCATCATAAACAACAACTTTTGTTCTATGACTTTTAAAAAATTATGATATTTTAGTTCACCAGATTTTACTTTCAAAAATAAAAATATGTTCTAAATATTACGAAGTCTATACGAAGTAAGCCATATTACAATAGCGAAGGGCAGTGGGGATCGAGCGGGCGGGGTGCTTGATCTGCTTGCGTCGCATCATACAAGCGTAGGTAGGCATAAGAAAATACAGAGTCAAAATGTGTTAGATAGGACAACGAAATCTAAAAAGTTTGTTTTTGGTCAATGAATTAAGGTTTGTAAGAAGTCATAGAACAAAATTTGTTGTTTATGGTGTTAGTAATACAGTCCTGAAGGTTGTTAGTGTTTTACAATTAATCCTGTATACATCAATAATAAATGACTAAAATATGAACTATGAGTGTTTATAACCTTACCTAATCCTGAAATAGGACATAGAAATAATGAAATAGGACATAGTTTACTCTTTGATCCGAGAGTGTGTGTTCTTAGAATGATTTTCTAACTTTCATGTGATAAAAGTCACTGGCAGTATGAATTAGTATACCTACATTTTTTTTTTAAACAACTGTAACTGATAGAATTTCACTTGTCTCCAATGGTGACATGAAGAAGCAAGGCAAAACGAAAGGAGGACCAAGACCGGAATAAATGGAGTTAAAGAGGTGAAAAAATGGGGAATTCTCTGGGCAGAGTCATGTTCTGATGAATTACCATAACCAGTTATATAACCATAACTTTTGCATTAAACTTGCCCTACACACAGTTTTTATGATATCTCAGTCAATTTTGGACCGATTTTGAATTTTTTTTTTTTTATTGAAAGGTTATGCTTCCAAGTTGGTCCCATAGAAATTTTGTTATGATCTGATCATGAACTTCGAAGATATGGAGCAGAACTCCTCATAGGATCACAGCAGAATTGTTGTAACAATTAAAATTGGTCGGTTTATACGTGTAGGCGATGACTGACTGAAAGAAAAGGGGGGGGGGGTGTATCGAACCGATCTGGTGATGAAGCCGGAAGGTAGGTATAGTAATTAATGTAATCTAACCGTGTTTGGGATTATTAGAATCGGAGATACACTCTGGCTATAAGGCCTATAAGTTTGGCTGAGGGATACTTTCTAATGGTGGTACCAGAACAGAACTAGAAGGCTAGAGTGAATAGGCTCTTAATAAACTAGTGCGCCTCACCATCAACGATTGCATCACTGCTTACCATCAGGCGGGATCGCAGTCAAGTACTAGTTTATAACAGATAAAAAAAAAAAAAACTAAAAAGTGAAAAAAAATATTCAAGAAAAAATCAACCGAAGTCGGTTGATTTTTTCTTGAATTTTTTAATGTAAAAAAACACTGAAAAGTACAAAATAACTACAAAATAATTTCGGAAGTCGGTGTTAAATAACAAAGAGACAAAACTATCTACACTCGAGAGCAAAAAAATCGCACATCATAACACTTTTTGTTAAAGCACTTTTTGTCATGAATGTGAATAGTTATTGAAAGCATGTCGTACACTAATTGAAAGCCTATTTAATTACCTTTCTAATGATATGAAATACAGTGTAAAAAAATATCCTTGAAAGGGTTTAGAGCACAAAATCCAACAAATGGGAAAAATTATCAAATTTCACTTAGGAAAGAATGAGAGTCAAACTTAAAATTCTTGGTCATCCTGTTTGTCAATAAAGTTTTTTCCCTCCCTTAGCCTTATTTACAGCTGTTAATCGATTTTTCATCAACCTTATTAATTTTATCATGAAATCTTAGGGTATAACGTCCCACTTCTAGTCAATGACAAATTGAAGCTCTTGGAGGCGTGGAGAGCCAGGATTTTTGCACTAAGTCTTCTTTCAAGGTCATTACAGATATGCTCAATTGGATTAAGATCAGAACTACGAGCTGTCCTCTCTATCGCAATGATTTCAACGTCTTACATGTAGACGCCAACTGTTCTAGTGACATGCGATCCGGTGTTGTTCTGCATTAAGTAAAAAAAATCTACCATAAGCCACACAAGTGGCTTCACATATTCTTGGAGCATTTTTTTATGTATCATAAAGCTGTCAACCCTCTCGATATCAGGCCAGTAATGGCCCGGTGATGAATACAATGTCAGTTTTAGTGTCCAAAATTATGCCACCCCAATACGCCTCCAAAACCCACTTGTTCGCTTATGCAGCATTGTTAAAAATGCCCTGATGACCTTCTGTAGACCCTACAGCATCCATCATGGTCATCTAAGTCATTCTGCACTTATTAAAAAACACAACAGCCTGCCATTAGGTATACATCCAATTTAAGTGCTTCGTGGCAAATTATTGCCGGGATTGTCGGTGAGCTGTGGTAAATTTGGTTCCATATGCTGAGTGATGTGTAGTCAGGCCTGCTTCACCCAGTCTTTTCCTAATCGTCTACTGATTTGTACTGACATTGGGAACTTCTTGAAGCATTTGTGTCAGTTCAATCTTGTTCAGTGGCCGATTTCTCAAAGTACTTGTTACAGAAAAGCGATAATCACGCCCTGATCCTATGCGCCACCGGCCATATCCTGGTCGCCGAATATACCCACGGGTTTCTTAAAACCTCTGGTATACCAGACGAACAGGATAGCTGCTGAAATTTAGCTGTCGAGTGACTTCATTTTGATTAAGGCCTGCTTTGAGCAAGGCAATAACTTGAACGGCTTCTGCGGGCGTGGTATCCATATTTTTCCAGTAAATCCGTCTATTTCTAATAGAGACATTATCACGTTAACGGAAACTGATTAAAACTCCAAAACAGCACCCTTTTTGTAGCTCCAGGTAAAGGTGCAAGTAGTGAAATGCAAATGGGTGAATTTGCGGAATTCGGTATGCCGCTGGTTTTTGTGAGTTACGTGAAGGTCAATGATTTTAATTTTGTGTTTTTATAATGCTAACTTTGTATGCTTCAATTTTGCTTAATAATTTGTACTCAATTTCTTTAGATTTAAGAAAAAAAACAGTATTGAACGAAATTACAAGCCATGTGCGATTTTTTTGCTCTCAAGTGTATTATAGAAACACCGACTTCCGAAATTATGGTGTACTTTTCAGAGTTTTTCACATTGAAGTTGGTTGAATTTTTTTTTGTAAACATTTTTTTATTAACTAGGTAGCGCACGGTTAATCCCTTACCAATAAAATGCTATGGCTATAACTAAAACAGTTTTTGACTTCTTTAAGCTATTCCATCTACACTAGATAATATAATTAAAAGGTAAAGTTTGTTTTTTGTTTTTATGTTTTTTTTTTTTGTAGGAGGTAATATCTGAAAGTACAGCACGCTTAGCCAAGTTGTTATTCTGCAATCGTTAACGCTGTCGAAAAGTGATGAAACGTATGGGAATGACGTCATCTCAACGTAAAGTCGCGTGGTCAGTACAAACGAATAGACAATTCGTAGCCAAGTTCACATAGTTCAAAATCGTTTCTACAATATTCAACGCTACATGCTTTGTTATACAAACGCTACGTTGTAGAACGAGCGGCGGACTCAGGCGCGTCAACATGGCTACCAACTTATCGTTTTCTACAATTGCTGTCACCGTGGCGTTACCGATTAGAGAACGGAATTCGATTGTAACTTGGCTAGGGGGGCTGGTCCGATTGCTAAATTTTTTCACCAATAGAAAGCTGCTTTATTCTTGAGCGACACTGACTATATTTTATGTACGCGGGTGAAGCCGCGGGCAAAAGCTAGTATTAAATATAACTAGTTAAAATAAATCAATGACAGGCCTGTTGGTCTAGTGGTTAGTGGCCCTGACTGCTATGCCGGAAGTCGTGGGTTCGAATCCCCACCCAGGACAAATGTTTATGTGATGAGCCTGATCATTTGTTCTGTGTCTGGGTGCAATTAATCTATAATATGTATGTATTTAGAAATATATAAGTATGTTTATCAGTCGTCTAGTACTCATAACACAAGCTCTGCTTAGCTTGAGACTAGACGACGTTGTGTGATAGTTGTGAAATATATAAAAAAAATCGTTAAACTTAAGTAATAGTGGGCTGGGCTGGGCACATTGCTCGCAAGACAGATCGTTGATGGATCCGAAATGTTCTGGAGTGCCAGCCGTCTACCAGCCCTCTCACAAGGTAAAACAATGGCTTGATCCTCATCAAGCCATTGTTATACCTCGCAGGAATCCGATAAATGCGAGATGAATATGCGCGGTCATTGTGGAGAGACTTAGGACAAAACCAGCAGTGAAGGGATTTAGGCCTAAAATAAGGATGATGTTATGAAATTAAAAAGAAAAAGTAATCCTGTTTATAGTATCAATACTATCAGAATCTATTCCATTGATGTTTGTTGAAGATAATAGCACTGGTACCTGGCTGCAGTAGGTTAAACGTAAAAGCCTTTCCACATTAAATAATATTGCGATAAAATAAGCAAAAGCTCTCTGAACATTGATATATTATTATACTATACGTTTCTTTTTTTTTTTTTTTTTATGGTGGGAAAAAATCATGCATTGACATCCCCCGCCCTTGGGCGAAGCGGGAGATAGTGTCAGACTCTTACTGACTAAAAGACCCACCCCGTTCCTTCTAGCCTTCATACCGGGGCTCGAGCGCCCTTTCGGATAACCCTGGCCCCAGTAGGCTTCGACCCGGCTGGGTCCCTGCTGTTGCTGACAACTCCTTGAGGCGCGCGGGAACAGTGCGCGCCGTCGACGACTTGGGCTTGGTCCGGACAGTTACCGAACGGCCGGACAGCGAGCTACCCATTGCTCACCGTCCGCAAGCCCGCGTCTACGTTGGCCGGAAATCGGGATCAGAATCCCGGCGACGGCGGCGGCGATAACGCCGTTGCCTGATGCGTTCGGCCTCCTCCTTTGCGAGCATTACTGCTTCGCAGAAGTCGGCGACCGCCTGCCACTCCTCCTCGCTCCGGACCATGGCCTCAACCAAGGCCCGGCGCGAGAGGTCTCCGCCGCCGATCGCCCCCACGAGGGCACGGCGATGCTCCGCCCAAGCAGGGCACACCTCGACTGTGTGCTCCACCGTGTCCTCCGGGCGTTCCGCACAGTGGCGACACCCGGGCGTCACTTCCGCATGAATCGAGTGCAGGAAACTCCCGAACGAACCATGTCCGGTGAGTACCTGCGTCATGCGGAAGGTAAGGACGCCGTGAGGTCTTTCCAGCCATGCCTCAAAGAGGGGAAACATTTCCCCCTGGACGCAAATGCATTCTGGATTCGATTTTGTGGTTTACCTGTATGAGAAATTGCATAAAAATATAAAATAATATATACAAAGTGTAAGGGACAACCCTCCACAAACTTCAATGGCTTGCTCAGTAGACGAAACTGAACCACTTACCATAATTTTTTTTTTCAGGAAACGAAAAAAAAATTCGCCTCACCATACAAAATTATTAACTTGATTGGACAGTTTTTATGGAGAGGCTGAATTTTTTTTTTTCGTTTCCTGACAAAAATTAAAAAAAATTATTATAAATTAATTAATTTTATTATTTTTTTTTGTCTAAACAAACGAAATCGCAGAACAAGTATTTCAGTTTGGTTCTTCTCAATATCAGGCCAACACTCTTCAGTCTGTGCCACTACACCTCCAATCTGCTCTGGACTTCTAGGCCACTCTCGGCAACGGCAACCAGTACAATGTCATCTTCCTAAATGTCCGACGTCAGAGCGTCGAGAAATCGCACCAGTGTGGCAGTACCTTAAAGCAAGCACGTTTCAAAGTAGGCATTTTAGAATGATATCCCCATAACAGACAGAAAACTGGTTTTGTGCAGTTTCTAATTCTGCGTCTACTTATTATTGTCTTTAATGTTGTATTAGTTAGAAAAGAACGGGTTTGGGGCCAGTTTCTAATTATACATAATTATACAAAGTTGAGTAAATAAAAAAAACTGCATAATAGTAAAAAAAAAAAAAAACGATGTCTGCATTGCGTGAAAGACGACAGATATGGACAAAAAGCAGGGAACTATTAAGATAAAGACAAATACGAGATATCAATAGGGCAGAAAACTCTGAACTGATCTCAAATAAACTAATATAACAGAAGGAGGGCGAAAATAAATGAAATATTAGAGTAAAACCGAGCGTCCAACCATCATTGGTTGAAAATAATAATAATAACGTAGTTCAAACAGTGGTCTTAACATAGTTCTTGGTAACTATTTCACTTAACCCTCTTAAAACCTCTTATTATAATTCTTATACTCATATACGTATATATTCTTTTCTACTTGGCGTACAGGGACAATCGTTGGTCGGTACCATGTTCCATGAAAATTGCCTTAGGGTCCAGGACCTCAGGACGTCAGGTTCAAATATTAAATAATAACGTCTTCAGTAAGGGAAAAACTTTAAAACTCTTTAAATTCTCGGTCCTACTATTTAAAATTTTGCTGTGCCCACAGGGTCCATATGTGTTTGCGATTGCTTTTGATATTTACCACCTGTATATTTATTTTATTGCAATAAAGATTTGAAGTAGATCATCTCTATTATCTGAATAATAATAAAGGCAAAATCCAGACTCACTCACTGGCTTACCAACACCCAGCCCAAATCTTTGGACCAAAACACTGAAATGTTGCTGAGAGATTTCTTTCATGATGTATTCAAAGAATAAAGGCGCTATTTAGATCAGTACTGCTTCGTCTGCAAGTCAACGCGCACTTAGTTACTTCACTCCAACCTGTTTAAACAAGTCCCGAAATAATCGCTATTCAGAGCCGATAGCACTCATATTGGATTGAATCGTAGATTTGCGACTGGCATCACGTGCAGCCAGCCTCGGAATCACTTTTGTCTGTGGATGCAGGCTACGCCTGCGTCTCATGCGTATGCTACCTGCATTCGCAGCCCGCGTCCACAGCCTGCAGTCGAGGTTTGAATGGCACCTTTACACAGGATTTTCCAAAATTATAAAGGACGACGATATTGGATAAAATTAAGGTCCAAAGTTTGTACAGAGATGCTTGCTTTTCGCTGGCAGACATTAGTCTTAAACAAAATAAAAATACCTTGGTTTCAGAAAGATGGCTTGGAATGATTCTATTATTCCATAATTAATGAGAAGTCTAATTGCTAGATGTAGAAAGTAGACATCCAAGTTAATATATATAAGGCTTGAAGGGTTATATTAAAATTTTATAGACCAAAGTTCCACTCCTCTATTACCATCTTGTAACTCATTTTCAATATCTATGTTCTTCACATGCAAAGAATCTGCGTACTTCTACTGCTCTATATCTCTCATAGTTATGGTTTTGTTCATTCTTCCATCTAAATACAGTCCATTCTTCAATGGAATGCGCTTCCTCTTGAAATCATGATGGCCGAATGTCGGTACGCATTTAAGCGGATGTACCGGAATTATTTTCTCCTTTAACAGCAGAATTATCTCAATTACTTTCCGTTATTGTATATTAATATATAATATTAAATATGTATGTATATTTTTTATGCACCTACTATAATTATTGTTTCTTTTCCACCCTTGGTTGACTGTTTGAGAATACTTAAGGCATTAAGTCCGCTTTTGTACTTTTGTGTTGCATGAAAATTAAGTAAATAATTAAAATAACACAGAAAAACAAATCATATCAAGATGAATATCCGAGACAATTTCACAATCAACTTGCACAGCAAAGTGCTAATAGCGTTTTTTATCATGTAAATCAGAAACAGAATTATAAAAATCTACACCTCTTATTATCAAATCTTCATAATCGTCAGCGTTTCATCATAAGCTAAACGGTATAAGTTATTACAAATGATTATTATAAATTTATTACCATTCATAATGTTGCATCCATAATGGCTCTTTATATAATTATAATAATATTCAGCTGCTTATTTTTTGTTTTATTTCATTCGATTAATTTGATAAGTGTGAGTAAATCATTCAGCAATATGACATAATTGAGTCGTTATTATTCGATAATTACTGTATTATGTATTCTTCTTATCTTAAGATTTAGGACCTTGCTGAATAGATGGTATTTAATAAATTTTAGCAGTATTTAGCTAGTTTTATTTTTCCAATTCCCCAACGATTGTACACACTGAATACAGCAACATAAAACATACTCATATTTAAAATTAGACTCCAGCGCAGAAATCTTTTACTTAGCTAACATAAAAAATCATTTAAAAAAAACACTTATTTAATTTCATAAAAAATCAGACAAATTCATTAAAAATATAAAAAAATCATAACAATTAAAAAAACACAAAATCTCATAAAACTCACAAAAATTCGTAAAAAAAAATTACTACATAACATGACAATATTATAACACAGAACTTGGCCTTAACAAAAGGGATAGTAGTTTCTCACTAGACAGTCGACAGACTGTGCTACTTCACCCTGACATTACAGATGTGGCTAAAGTATAGTAACTCCTAACGATGGCGATACAAATACAGACTGGCGAAGGTACTTCCAAATATATTATATAGTGCCTGAAACTCGGGAAGAAGCACAACACAGCTGGTTGATTTGACTTTTACACGTTGACAGTGGCACTCATTTTTGTATTATTCCCATTCCTGCGTTACGCTTTTAAGACCTGGTTTGAAAACTATAATTACAATGGCAAGGGCTTATTAGACCCCGCAATGTCTGACTAAAACCACACCTGTGTCCTTCAGTTGCCCTTCGCGATCTAGCACTACGGGTTTCCTATTCGACAATTCCCCACGGCTCTAACTAGCGGGCATTGGCCCTTCTGGATCCCTATGGTAGATCCCGTAACGTCTATGGCGAGCAATGGGATTCTACGGCGAGCAATGGGTTCTACGGCGAGCAATGGGGTCTACGGCGAGCAATGTGATAACTATCTGGACCGAAGTCGTCGAAGGCACATAGCGTTCCACGCGCGCCTCAAAGAGATGTCAGCAAAATCGTAGAAGTCAAGCAGAGTCAAAGCCTACTGGGGCCTTGGGTTGTGCGAAAGAGAACCCCGTGGTCCTGGTAGAAGGAAGTTGTGGTTTTAATAAGTAAAAGTCTGACACACCCTCCCGATCCACACTAGATTGGAAGAAATCATTGGATGAAACCGACATTAAAAAAGAATAAGCTGGTTGATGGTGAATTGAGAGGCTAGCCAAGAGGATAATTGGCAGTGATGCACTCGTCGAGTTGAGGCTTTAAAGTCTTGAGCATTGACGCCGAGTCGTAGCTTGTCGGTTTTCTACTGGTTGCATTTCTGGGAGTATGCGTCGAAATCGCATAGCCAAATTCCACGTAGCCCTTTCCATCATCGGACCACGAGGCAGATGGCGATGCGCTACCGGTACGTGGTTGACATCCCACCTATACGCACAAAACGTTTTGGAAACACATCCATTGTGTGTACAGTTAAGGAGTTCCCTGCCGGAGTTTCTGTTTCCTGATGGCTACAACCCGGGAATCTTTAAGTCAAGAGTGAATTGGTTACTTCTAGGTAACCGCGCTCCATCGTCGACCGCATCGTCGCTTTCCGTCAGTTGAGATAACAGTCAAGCGCAAACCTGTCAACAATAAAAAAAAATGAATTACCCCGAAGAAAACCATGAGTCAGAAATTCTACTACAATTTAAATAGCTTAGCCAATCCAAAACGGACACCATTGAACCGGAAATTCTAAGCCCACAGATTTTCACCGATAAATCACGACCATTATAAACGAAGCAATTTCGTATAAACTCCCAAGTTTGTATCATAAATTTAAGAAGACGTATTTTAACGGTATTTCCACGGTAATCCTGTATACTCCAGTAAACATATAGGATATGTCTTATCACGGTAAGTGAAGATACGATAGATTGAACAACGTTAGCCGAGCGGAGCCGAGGTATACCGCTATGTGAAACACTAGCTACTGCACGCGGCTTTGCTTTTGATATCCTACTGAACCGCAATTTCCCCAATATTCAAATAACTTTCTTTTTTTTAGGGTTCCGTACCTCAAAAGGAAAAAACTTATACCTATATATATAAACTTTGAGAGTATTTTGATACTCTCAAAGATCAAAATTCATAGGGTAGTTCCCGTTGTCTTATAGCACAGGTATAGGAATAAATCTGAAAACAGTAAATTTTTTGTTACCAACAAATTTACTGGTCTCGAAGATTTTAGCAATCCGCAAAAATCTTCGAGACTCCATTCGGGAATTTATTTTAGTTTGCTCGGAACCCTCAGTGCGCGAGTTCGACTCGCTCTTGCCCAGTTTTATTTATTATGCATAGGCTTAGCGTCTGAACACTATCTCACATGACGGTAAGCTATGATGTGGCCGACGATGGAGCACGCTTGCCTAAAAGTAACCTATTTACTATTGACTTAAAGACCCGTAGTTTATAGCTATCAGGAAACACAGACTTTGGCAGGGAATTCCACTCTTTAGCTGTATGCATAATGAAAGTGTTCCCAAAACGCTTTATACGTATGGGTGGGATGTCAACTTTGCCGGTGGCGGAACGCTTTAAGTCTAGTGGTCCGAGGTCAATGCTCAAGACTTCGGAGTTTTGACTCAACAAGTGCATCATTGCCGATGATCTTCTTGACTTACTTCTCAATCGTCTGTTTAAAGTAACATCGGGATTTCAACGAAAGTCGCTATTGAATCAGCTTCTAGCAAAAACTGCCCACAAACAAGCAATTATATATTACCACTAGTAATCATAGTAATATTATAAAAGCGAAAGTTTGTAAGGGTGTGCGTATGTTTGTTATTCTTTCACGCTCAAATGGCTAAACAGTTTTAGATAATATTTAGGACCAAAATAGCTTATATTCTGGATTAACACGAGTCAAATTATATAAGGAGGCATTATTATTTATTATTATTATAATTCATTCAGTCATTTGAGCTCAAATAAGTAATAAAGATACGTACATCTAAACTTTCATCTTTATCATATTAAATTAGTATGATAACATTACCCAGTATGAATACATAATTTTAAGTGTGATCTTAAGTGTATTAGTTGTATAATACATAAAGTATTATTATTTTAAAATATGTTAAATAGAATTTTTAAATGTCCGTATAGAATTTTGAGTTTTGATTTCGTTTATATTATATTTGCTGTATTTTTTTGAATAAATAGAAATAGCATTTTACAATGAAAAATATTTATTAATGGATATTATTACTTACCTTAAACTTATTTTAAAAGCAACAATAAAAAAATTTTACAATAAAATTCAACCACCTACTTTTCATTAAAAATAAACTTTTAATTAGTATTTTTTGTAAAAAAAAATACTAAATTAGTCCTAAGGTGTTGTTTATTTCTAAATAAGTCTTTTCCAGCCAACCTGTGAAAGAAAAGTTGAGAAAAGAAATGTAGACACCGTGTAGTAGGAAAAAAGGACAAAAAAGCTTTTAAATATTTTAAAGGTAAATAATTAAGAACATAAAAAATAAATATCACAATAATACATACTTAATAATATTATAAGATAATATACAGAATAATACACTTCTAATAATATATATGTAAAATAGTTATATAACTATGACGAAATGGAAAGTGTTGGTACCCTTCAGCTAAACCTAAAAATTGTGCAACTTCTATCTTCTATGGTACCCATAGAATATAACCATTACATCATCATTCATTCATCATCAGCCTTTTTTGTTAATCATCCCACTGCTGGGACTCAGGCCTCCTCTTTAGGAGCGGGAATAGGCCATAATCCACTTCGCGGGCCCAGTGCGGGTTGGTGGATGTCACATGTCTTCGAATTTTTGGTTCTAGGACATGCCGGTTTCCTCACGATGTTTACCATCACCGTTTTGAGAGCAGTGGTAAAGAAATAAATTACACAAAGTAATGCGCCTGACAGGGTTTGAACCCGCGACCTACAACTCGTAAGTCGGAGCCATTACCACTCGGCCTAACCATTACAAGTGTTCCTATAAAACTTGAAGATTTTCTCGCCTCTTCCAGGATCTCACCATCAGATCCTGATCTGATGATTATAAGAATACTTGGAAAGTATACCTTTCAAGCCAAAAATAATCGCGTACAAATAATCAAGGAATATAAATTAAAAATTTCGATGAATTGAGAATCTCCTCCTTATTTGAACTTGGTTAATACTTACTTAGGTAATAACAATTAATTTATATGGAGACTATAAAAATAACATAACGTAAATGATTATTTATTGATGCTTATAAAGTAATAATCTATGCAACCATTATAACTAAATTACGGTTATTAGCATAAAAAAGTGTTATTGCAAAATCACAAGTATGTAATACTCATATTAAGAACAAATCTTGCATAAAAGCCTTACATTTCAGACCTAGAAATGTTAGAAGAACTTTTGTAGCCACACTAGAAACATCACGACTATTGCGGTTATTAAGAGTACATTGTGTTATCTTTTTAAATTAGATCTGTGGTATTCTGCTAGTATAAATCTAATAGCTTTAAAGTTAATCTTGTAGGCAGTAGATAATCTTGAATACTGATAATTAAAAATAATACAACCGAATTGAGAATCTGTTTCTTGGTCGGTTGAAAAGAAAAATATTATCGACTTAAAAATCTTAGTGTGACCAAAATCACTTTCCTCTCATTTCATTCATAAAATCGCATAACTCCAACACCATTATGATCCATACATTAACCAAAAATAAACACTACTTTCGAAAACTCATAACCAAAAATAATTATTGGTTAATGGTATGCATACAATGCCTCCAATAACCTACATCGATAAATTATTCATTTCACGTAAATTACTATCAAACTATACTAATATTTTACTACCGACTATTCAAGAACCTGACCTTAAGAATGCACAACAAACCCTAGTAAGAAACTTTCACCGAAAAACCAGCTCTAACTTCAATCACATTAGAGTTTATAATCACAAAATCCTCATCTTAACCTAGATGGTCCAACGTGCCTCGTACAGAAATCAGGAGGGGGGAATATGATAAAACTGTATAGCGGACCAATCGCCACGCCAAACATTGCTTGACATCCCTAGATGTCGGAAAAACAATTCTAAAAAAAAATTAAGTAAAAAAAAATCAAAACAAAATGAAACTTTTCCTAGTATTTTTGGCGGCCACGGCCTTTGTCTCAGCAGAAGACAGTGATAACACATTAGAGACGGCGATTAACTTCATTAAGGACTGTAAAGGAGACTACATATTATGTGTGAAGGTTAATAATTTTATTAATATCAAGTGAAAGTGAAGTGTTGTTGTGGGATCAGGTTTCGTAGTGGCTGCTGACGAGGATTTCTCATTTCACTTGTAGCAAGTGTGCATACGATCTAAATTACAACGGCCGGCTAAAACCATTAACTTTTCCAATTTAGCCCAAAGCTTTCGAAGCTTAAACGGAAATTCTTTTGAAAAGAATTTGTGGCAGTGTTAAATCAAAATTATAAAGTTTTATGTCAAAACCACAATTTTGTCTCTGCATATCTTAATAACAAAATCTCAAAATCTATACTTTTCTCATCCCAAAACTTAAAATTCTAATGAAATCTTTCTTTCACAGGAAAAAATGCTCAGAGTTGTCGACAACTTGAGAGCATCGAAAAGCATAACAATTGTAGATGGCGTGGTCTTCAAAGGAGAACCTGAACCCAGGTCTGCTAAGAAAATGGATGCTCTGCCCGTTGACCCCACGGCTAGGGACGCTGAGGTCAACTACAGACTGGTCGATGGAGTCGTGAGCCTGTTCGAAACTCACGCCCTTGAAGTCAAAATGAACCAGGCTGATAAGGATACCATCCAGAGGTCTCTCGAAGAAGGTTAGTGTATATCAGAATAGGAATAAGATTCAAATTCCCACAGAGAAGTGTAGAACACTTGAGACAAAGAAGAAAAACTACTGTGTTCCTAATTAGTTGTCCACCACAGTATAATTGAAGATAAGATAAAAATAGATTCAGTTTTAAGATATAAATAGAAAAGTGAATCGGTAGAGTCAGTGACTTAAAATGAATGCAGTCATAATAGAATCGAGAAAAAGGTTAATTAGTTCACAATTTGCAACGCTTTGTTGGAGTCTTAAAATAGTCGAGATTATTATAATGAAGGCTTCTGATGATATGGTAATTGACTGTTAGATTATTTCTAGAGAATTTGCGTTCTTTAGAAAGAAATTAAAACTATTGTGAAGCTGAAATAAACGAAGAATAACTATGTATTTTAAATGTTGATATAAAAAATTGTGAATTTTAGTAAATATGTATACATGATCATTTTTCTTTTCTAGGTCGTGGCAAAAAGAAGGGAGGCGGCGGCGGCATGGGTATCATCGGTCTCCTTGGTGCCAAGCTCCTTCTCGGAAAACTCTTCATCGTCAAGCTCATTGCCCTCAAGGCTCTCGCCACCGCCAAGATCGCCCTTGTCCTTGCTGCCATCCTCCTCGTCGCCTACTGCTTAAAGGGTGAACATACCAAGACGACATATGAGGTCATCCCTCATGCCCACCACACACAGTCTCATCACCCAGTGCATGTTGAGCATGTGGCTCACGACTCTGGCCACGGAGGCTACTCCAGCTACGGTCAGGACTGGAACAAGAACCTCGATGAGGCCCAAAACCTGGCATACAGCGCGTACTCGCACTCGACATAACCACAAAGACTTCTAGCAAAAATCGACGGTCGTCGTAGTAACCTCTGTTGTACAAAGAATTTATTTATTTTCTTAATTTATTGCCATTAATTTATTGTCGAATAAAACCTATTTATTATTACCAATTATTTTGTTCGTTTTATTGTGTTCAAAGGTGTCATTAGAGATATAGTTTCTGATTGATTCGAAACGGAAATCGAAATTACTCGAAGTCATGTCAGTGACTCGATGGTAGCAGTTCACGAACATGCTGAACAAGTTTGTTACGTCTTACTTTCATTTGATGATTGATAATAATATTATTAAAAGCAGATATTTGGCCGCTGGCTTGAGCTGTAAAATTATCTTATATGACCGTTTTGGGTTCGGCCAAAATTTAAAAATTATCTTGGCATGTAGAAGCGCCATATTTTTTTACATATCACATCCGTAGGAGTGTTCGTTACGGAATAATCAAGACGCTTGTCCAATTTCTAATTTCGACATTAAATAATCACAGATACGTAAATACTCATGCATAAATTATGTCGGACAAGGTCATGTTTTCCCGTGGATACGGAAGTATTTATGTCTAATTCAAGTTAAAAAGAAGAGTTCCACTCTCTCCATTAATAATATGCTTATTTTAATATGTTCCACATATAAGTGAATAAACATCGCTAAAGTTGATTCTCGAAACTGGTTAACGATAAAACAGGTTAAATGTATATACAGTGTAGCCTCGACTTTCTATAGATGAGGTTTCACGTGTTTTAGTCCAATTTCATCTTCATCGAGAGTAAAGTCTGTTGACCAGATTTTACAATCCAGAGACAGCGATTTTTTGTTGCAACTTTTATGCTGCCGTTAATCATGATTTTGTAATTGTTACTGTCTTTTGATCACGACTTTTGTGACGTTGCAATTTTTTGTCTAGATTAATCTAGTCATAATTCTTATGACGTTGCAGATCAACCTGTAAGATCTTGGCAACTTTTACTGAGTAGGATACAGTAGTGTAAATTCGAAAGTTGCTATGTAATGGCTTATGAATTATGACTTGCATTGCGTCAAGTGTGAGTAAGCTTTTTTTGGCGTGTGTTTCGTTCCATATAATAGGTATTATGAACATTTATTTATTTGAGCCTTTGTGTCTCAATGAGATAAGTGCTTCTTTCAAACATTACGTTAGAGAGCATTCTACTTTTTTATTTAAATGATAGCTATTTGCTCAGTGATAAATAGACGAGGAAAGGGTTTTTTTATTGTGATTGATACTTTCGTGTTACTTATTAAAACAATTAGGTTCAATTGTTGCGATTCTCATTTGTATTTTTAATGAATTTATTTTGGTCTGGTTGGCGATATATTTAGTAAACAGTTAATAATTTTAAACATTTATTTAAACATTGACAATAAACCCAATCTTTATTGCTCTAATTTCCAAGCGTTTCAAATAATAAAATAAATAATGATATTATTAATGCAACTTAAAGCATTATGAAATATCGATTTTAATTTTTGGTCTTCTGCAAGTAATGTAAAAAGTTTACCTTCTGCCACGTGTTTTTGCCTTAGATCAAACTGCAAATCAAACTCAAATCATAAAAATAATTGGCTCAGAATTTGCAATATTTCATCCATCATCAACATTCCAAGCGTTCCCCATAAATACAAACTTTATGGCCACTAATTATCTTTATGGGCAACTTTTAATCGCCCGTCTGTCCCACTGAGGATCAAGTTGAACAGGCTCGTTTGTATAGACATTAGAATCTTTGTATTTGTATAATATCTTCGTTGGAAAGTGTTTGTTCTCCCTAAACATATGCATTTAGGAAAATGGGTTGTGATATTGAAGGTGTGATGTATGGGCTTTGCGGTCAATATTGAGAAAGAAAGTAAAATGAAAACATTCGAAACGCTGGCGGTATTAGGCCCGTGTTACCAAACATAAAGAACATATTAATTAAATTTCTTCTTACATCACAAAATAATAATTTTTGCGATTAAAAAAAAGTCTTCGGATCTAGATTCCGGAATCAAACTATTTACTTAGGTAAGTTTGTGCGGAACTCTCGGTGCATGAGTCCAACTCGCACGTGACCGGTTTTAGTAAAAATCCTCGTCCGTACTTGACCACCATTGGTAATCAATAATAGTAACTATGTTTCGAGAAAGCATCTTGTAATAAGTATGTAATAAAATTATATTACCTGTAATTGTATAAGAATTATCTATTGCAGGGCAACCTCTCACATCCGAAGTGAAATTCATTTGAAGATTGCTAACAGTGCCACGATACCTTACCTTAAACCTTGACCTATTTTAGCTCGCCGCCCGGCGTCCAAACAGAGCTCGAGTCGTCAACGGCGTAGTATTCCACGCGCGCCTTAAAACGTCATGCACCGCAAAGGTACGCCGGTGGATTTAATGCCTTAGGCATTCTCTACCAGTCAACCAAGGGTGGTGAAGGGAAAACATGGCAAGTGCATACAGAAAGGAATGATTATTATTAAAGACATTTCAGGAAAAGCGTTAGGGCCCGGCATGGCCAATGCTAGAGCCAATAGAGGTCTTCTAGAAAGGTAACCTGTAATCATAGAATGCAAAGGGCAACTGAAGGAACATAAGTCTGGTTTTAGTTAATAAAAGTTTAAATGAAAACCATTTTCATTAAAAATCATGTTCATTTTCAGCTTTTATCTCTATAAAAGCTTGCTATGAAAAAATCTATACATATAAAAATCAATGCCACTTTTCGTTGTAATTTTATAACTCAAGAACGGGCTCACTATTCAAACCAAATGCTTAGGCTTTGTTCGGACTATTTAGTAGATGGTTTATGTGAAGTTTGGTAGGGTAGAGTAGGGTAGAGTAGGGTAGAGTAGGGTAGAGTAGGGTAGAGTAGGGTAGAGTAGGGTAGAGTAGGGTAGAGTAGGGTAGAGTAGGGTAGAGTAGGGTAGAGTAGGGTAGAGTAGGGTAGAGTAGGGTAGAGTAGGGTAGAGTAGGGTAGAGTAGGGTAGAGTAGGGTAGAGTAGGGTAGAGTAGGGTAGAGCAGGGTAGAGTAGGGTAGAGCAGGGTAGAGCAGGGTAGAGTTGGGTAGAGCAGGTTAGAGTAGGTATAATTTTGTTATAGGAATCTATGAATTTTACTGAACAAATTATTTTGTAACTGAAGTGATAATATTTTAGCAGACAAGAAATAAAAGTTTGTGTGAAAATTCTCACTTATACTTGAACGGATGGTCGGTGAGACCGAAAGGTTATGGAGTGGCGACTGCGCACCGGAAGACGCAGCGTTAGAAAGCCACCCATAAGGTAGACTGATGACCTGGTGAGATCTAGTCCAACAGTGAACGTCCTTCGGCTGATATGATGATGATGACTCCGTACCTCAAAAGGAAAATACGGAACCTTTATAGGATCACTTTATTGTCCGTCCGTCCGTCCGTCCATTCGTCCATCCGTCTGTCTGTCTATCTGTTTGTCAAGGCCCTTTATCTCAGGAATGCGTGGAGGTAGGTCTGCGGACTTTTAAAGCTGTAAAAAAAATCAAACTTGTAAGTTAACGAGAAAAAAGATACTTCGGTTTATATGGCATAAACGTACATTTCGATACTCTAGAGGAAATTAAAATTCATAGGGTATAATAGTAACAAAGCAAGGTCTGATAGCACCAGTTTATGAATAAATCTGAAAACTGTGAATTTTTTGTTAAGTCATTTTTTTTTTTGCGATTCGGAAAAATCTTCCTAGACTCCATTCCGGAATTGAACTATTTCCATATGTAAGTTTGTATGGAGTCCGACTCGACCTCGCGCAGTATTTCTTATTTCTTTTCCAAAGCAAAAATCTAGAAAAAAGACATAAACCATTGTAAAATTTCGCAAAGTAACCTCAAACCACAGTTTTATAAATAAATAATAGATTATATTGAAGAACGTCCCAAACCGAACGCTAAAAACTTTTTTTTTCTTATTGATTCACATTTACATAAAATGCTATAAATAATTCATATTTGCTTAAGAGAGGAACTCAAATATTATATCCGGTTGTAAGAGAAGCCGGGTGACCCGTTTGTCAATGGATTTCACTTTTAATATTAGTATTGAAGCTTCTCGCTTTTTCTTTGTAAGGTTGGAAGCCGTTAATTACATAGACTATAATGACAGTCTTTCTGTTGGGTAAAGGCCCCTTATCTTGTAGATGAAAACAGCTATAGTTTCTAATTTCATTTATGACTCAGTATTTAAACACTTACCTTTAGATTTGCTGCCTCCTAATTTAAACCATTTTTGACCATTACATGTTTTGCTGTATGGACTTTAAAAGAGACTTTGACCCCTGAGTTTGTTTCAGTGTTTCTTCTCAGGGTAGTCAGCTAGGAAACACCGGTCTCATCTAGCTTTAATCGACGAAAAAAAAAATTCACGTGTAAAAGTGTTTTTATAAAACCTACTTGCAAAATAAAGATCATTTATAATTTAAATGAGTTAAATAACAGTAGTAGGTATTTAGCATTAAGAATAAATATTTTAATAACATACACTAGTATCTGACGTTTTATAAGTGTCCATGTAGGCCTACATATGTGAAATAAAACAATTTAGATTTTTTTTAGTAATAATTTATTTCTTTCTAAAATTATAATTATTATATTTTACAAATAAATACTATGAACAGTATTAGGTACACAAAAGTAGCAGCTAGTGCTAAACTAGAAGGAATCTGTATTTCAGCTTACAGCGCCAACCCGCATTATCTTTCATAATATTAATAAATTATATTTACAATACTAATGAATGTGGAGTAATATAAATATATCTCTGTTATATCTTTTAATAATAAAATTATATTTCATTCATAATTTTTTTTTGTCTCTAAGTTCGAGAATGACTAGGAAAATCACATACAAACGTAGAACATAAAAAATATTTAACAATGCATATAGCAATTTTGGTGGTCTCTCCAGTTCTGTGCCATTAGTTCTTACTGGGAGGCCCATATTGATCTGTTCCGACTTTCAGTACTCCTCGGTCCAAGAAGATGGTAAGGTAAATCGAAAAAACACACTGATACAACTCAGTATGGCTAAAATGGTGACAGTTTACTGGAACAACTTGCGACCCCTGTCTATGAATAAACTTATGATGCTGTATGAATCAAAATATTAGGCTGTTAGAAAGACAGATGAAAAAAGATTGCAAGTAGTGGAGATGAGAATGTTGAAATGGATGCGTTTATTAACGAGAATAAATAAAGTGACGCCAGTGAGTGGTAAGTTGAAAAGGAAACGTTTGCCAGTCATGTGAAACAAAGGGATGAAATGCACACTACTGAAAGAGTTACGAGTATAGATGTAGATAGATAGAAAGGGAAAGGAAGGCCAAAGAAAAGATGGATGGATTGCGTGAGGAGTGATATAAAAAAAGGGGAGTCAGTGATATCATGACGATTGAGACGGTAGAATGGAATAAAAAACTCCAAGTAATATGGAACAAAAGTAGGAAGATAATGAGACATAACACAAAGTAAAACAAAGGATAGTACACTCACACAGGACTGTAAATTATCCTTTACAAGTTTACAGTATGTGTAATTGAATTGAGTGTGTTTCAGTAGTCGTACGCAACCATTATTTTGTATTAGATGGGTCGTTCGATTACTATTGCTTAAAAACCTATCAGATATATCTGTTATTTCAGATGTTTGCCGTTTGTGTTTGGCACTCCACTAAGCGGTTATAACAAATTTACCTCCTTACCTTTTTTCTATGCCAGGGTCTAACCGGAACCAGCTAAATATGAACTATTTTATGTTTAATGGATCAACTACTTTACCAATATACACAATTCTGTAACCGGGTATCACGGTATCTATTGGTTAAAAATTTTTTTTTTCTTTTTCTTCTTGATTGAAAGGTTTTCCTTTACCCCAAAGTATTCGCTTAAGTGTAATATTTCTTTATTCTCCTTGCTCAATTTTATATTTGATATTAATTAGAATATTTTTACTAATATTGTATATTATATGTATTTTTAATATTATTAAATGTAATTAATATTATTTATGATATTTTGTACACTGACCGCGCTAGTCTATCTCCTCTCAGTTCAGTCCATCAGTCTCCGCGGATGCGGAGGCGGTTTCACCTCCGCATCCGCCCATTTTGCTAGTACTAAAAAAGTTTATTAACAAGAATATTTTAAATAGCATCAAATGTCGTGTGACAGTTTTCGACTGACACACACGCATAGTAGTATCTTCATAAGCTCGAGGCGAACGCATAAAATTAACATAACATTCATTATAATAAATAGCTAACACTTTTACTTATGACGTCATTGGTTTCAATTATTGTGTATGGAGATTTATGGACTCAATTATTTTTTGTTACGATTGACGGTTTAGAACTTCTAAATCTATTTTTTACTATTTTGTTTCCAATATAGACCTAAAAACGAAACAATTTGAAATTACATTGTTAAAGAGTGAATTTATTAATAAAAAAAATATCTAGGACGAGCGGACACGGCAGTGCTCCTCACAAGCGCGGTACACCTCTACTATGTGCTCTATTGTATCTTCCGGTTGGTTCAATGGTGACAACCGGGCGTTTTTTCCGCACGGATCCGGTGCAAGAAACTTTTGTAATTACCATGTCCGGTGAAGACCATTATCATGCGGAAGATGAAGATGCCATAACGTCTTTCCATCCATTCCTCAAGAAGGAACTTACCGCCATAATTGTGTGCTCAGCATTAGGTTGCAACAGTTGCCGTTGCTATTCCACCATGAGCTCCCACCAGAACTCTGTTCGCCATGCCACGACTTGTCGTGGTAGCTGATTTTCGCCCAAGGCGTTGCATCTCCATGCGCAAATCGTGCATGCGTGCATCCAGATCCCATAGTGGCAGGCCAGCAAGGAAGCTTGCTGCTTCGCGGGACACCATGCGGTATCCTCGCACCATCTGGATGTCCATGACTCTCTGAATCGCCACACTACTACGTTTGTATCGGAGAATGACCGATTAGACTTAATGAAATTGAGAAAAGCTGAATTGTGAAACTTGATTTTACGTGCATATTAACAAACCTAAAATTGTAAAATAAAGTATTGCATAAGCTTTTAAAATTATAGTTGTCTGATCGGTCTGCTTGTTAATTGTGGCCGTTGCTCTTACAGTCTCCTTCAATATCACAATGCCTTCTGTAAGCCGCTATTCAATTATCTTTCTCAACATGATCACACTATGTAAGCATAATCGTAAGACTAAGCTGTTCAAGTATTAAGTAGTATGTTCAAGTATTAGTCGGTTGTCATGAAAGCGTTTTGTTAAATACCAGTCTAAAACAAAATGCTAATACACCATCTTGAGCCGACTAGCCCCACTTAATTATACATAAGTATTAATAATTATGTCTCAAGCCGGCATCGAGAAAGTGATAGATATAAAATAGAAATTCTGTGTATAATGTAGTATAATCGCACTGGACCGATATCATAGTTTGAGGTTAACTTCAACATGCAATCAAAGTGAACATACCTTTATTGATTAGTACAGCAGGTCCGCTACAGTATTGAATGAAGCAACGACTGCTTGTTCATACAAATGATACGTGATGAAGATTCAAGTTGGTCAAAGTATTTATTAGTGTGCTTTTTGGTGATACAGGT
Source organism: Mythimna ferrago (assembly GCA_910589285.2). Lineage (NCBI taxonomy): Eukaryota > Metazoa > Arthropoda > Insecta > Lepidoptera > Noctuidae > Mythimna > Mythimna ferrago. Next base: position 16,790,667 of record OU342694.1, on the reverse strand, counting down.
CCTTGGTCCTTCTGGTATCTCGGTATATCACTTTGGACTCATTTCAGTCTGGTTTTTTATGCTGTAAAAAATCTATATAATTATTATTAGCCAGTCTGCCAGCAGCTTCGCCCGTGAAAATAGGTTTCTAAATATAAACTTTGGACCCCCGTTTCACCCCCTGAGGGGGTTAATTTTGAAAAATCCTTTCCTTTTCTTTGTATATGTTACCAACCAAACCCTATTTTAGGATGAATTAGTTTTACCTATGCCAAACCCACGATACCGGTCCAAAAGCAAGCTAAACGAGCACGGAAGTTTAGGGCGCCTTAACACGGACAAAGTAGGTTAAAAGACTAAAACAGGAGCTCCGCTCTACTCCACTCTCCCCGTAGCTCGCGGAACGGGGCTCCGCGCATGTAGGTAGAACGGGTTTGAGCGAATTTTCAGTGTTTTCGGTTCTAAAGTTTGGGATGGACGTTGATGAGTTAGTGAGTGAGTCAGAACTTTGCCTTTTATGTCTACAAATTAGAAATGTCAAGTTTCAACATTGCAGTTTTTCTCTATACTAGTGGTAGCCATGTTGACTTTTTCGAACTATCCTGTAGCTATGGTTTGTATGCCACCAAAGGTTTCAATGGTGTTACTACCTGGCCAGCAGCAACTGTTTACACTAATGTCATTTTACACCAAAGTGATAAGTTTCATCACTTGTCACTCTAGTATCATCTCGTACTTTAGCGGTATCACTGACTTGAAATTGGTTCCAGATTTGGTTTAATGTATACTAGCCTGTTGGTCTAGTCATTAGTGGCCTAACTGTTATGCCGGAGGACGTGGGTTCGATTTTAACCCTAGGTAAATATTTATATGATGAGCACACGATCATTTGTTCAGAAACTATAAGTATATTCATCAGTTGCCTAGTGCTTATAGAACAAGCTACTTTGGGACTAGATTGCGTTGTATGAAAGTTGTGGAAATACCTAAACGATAGTCCAGATAAAATGTTTACTTCTCAACTCTCTTTGCTTAAGGGGCCGGCGACGGATGAATTTCCATATAAACGTAATACCACGCTCATTTGCAGTTGGAGCATATTTCCAACATATTATGATAATATTCGGTTATAGACAATATTAATCTAGGTTCCTACGTCTTTCTTTAAAATAAAAAACAAAAAGAATTTTAAGCGAATTGTATTTCGCAATTTTTTATAGCGTAAATGGCAAAACATGCCATTTGGCTTTTCCTGTATTAAAAATAACAATATTTCTAATATTCTCGACGTAGGAACCTAGATAAATATTGTCTATTACCGAATATCATCATAATATGTTGGAAATATGCTCCAACTGCAAATGAGCGTGGTATTACGTTTGTATGAAAATCCATCCGTCGCCAGCCCCTTAACGGATTTAAAGGTACTATACTAATTGAAAGCTATGGGCTTAAACATCATTAAACCGACATCCGTATCTACAACAGATTGTAAACAAAGTCTTTTCTCTTTGTAGTAACTAAGAGTATGATTACAAGGCCACTAATACCAACACTTTCCTTGCTCACTCACCCACGCAGAAAGCGAAAACTTTAAAAAACTTATTTTGTGTTACTGTTTTACGTATGTATTATTATTATGTGTTTTCACGCTCTCTTGACTTTTTGAAGACAGTAAAAATGTAATAAACTCTGCTTGGAAGAATTTGTCAGTAAAAGGAAGGAAAATAACTGCAATGAGTCTGAGAGACGGAATTTTCTAGAGTTGCTAAAGACGACACCAGAAACATCAATCAAAATTTATTAGTGTTGAAGCTGGAACGAAGAAAACTAAACTATAATAAACCTCTGAAAGACAACGAACACTGCATAACATTAGAAAAACTTGTGAAAAAATGTTTATTCAGGGGGCAGTGTCCGGTAATGATCTCGGTCACCAATAGTATAATTTCGACTGAAAGGCATTTGCAGCTGTACATTGGCCTTCAAACGTTATCACATCAACTGATTCTGCTCTTATCGTATTTATCAAATTTCCGTAGCCCTCACCAAATTATCAAGAATGGATAAAAAACCTAATGAAAAGATTCATCATCATTATTATTTCAATGGAAAGACGTTCACTGTAGGAATCACCACCACTTGTTAGTGGATGTGTCCTGTGATGACAGTGGTTACAATTTTGAAAACTGATTTTCGATATCAATGATTTGACTTGAATGAGGCTGACAGAGAAAGTCTTCCAACTAGTTGAAAAAGTTATTAGCTTTGCCTTGTTGTTGACCTAAATAATCAAAATTACATAACCTAATTAATAAACATACATGCTTCTACTAACACCTGTTTGGTCACGCTTTTTGATTTTAATGATGCTCGTCGCTTACACTGAATGATAACAATCGGTCGAGAGAATTTATCAACACTATCTATCTACGGTTGAATTATTTATACAAAGATTTCTTGACGCTGACGCTGTTTTGAAAAAAAAAATCTTCAACTCAGCTGCATGAGAGTTTCCAAGGATCAGTTTTAATTAAAGTACGATTTAAGAATAATAATGATATATAGCTCCGAAACGTGGTCGCTTATAATATAAACTCATAAAAAGACTTATAGTCACGCAATGGAAAGGGCTATGCTCGGAGTTTTTTTGCGTGATTGCATCGGAAATGAAGATATCCGGAGAAGAACCAAGGGCAGGGCAGAACAGATGGTCAATGAGGATGAAAGGGTTTGGACTGGCGACCACGTATTGGAAGACCTCCCATAAGGTGGACTGATGATCTAGTGAGAGTCGCGGGAATACGATAGTTTCGGCTAGCAACCTGTCTACGCTTAGGCGCACCTTGCTCCGCATCGGTGCCACTACGGCAAAGCTGTTGATGGTCTCGGACACCATGGCCTGTCCTGCTGCAGGAGCGCAGGCCGCAAAGCACGACATGCTAGCATCAACAACATTATTCGTCGAGCTCTTGTTACCGCTGGCGTACCTGCTGTATTAGAACCAAATGGCTTCGTATGTGGCGATGGAAAGAAACCAGATGGTATGACGTTAATACCGTGGAAGGTGGGCAGGCCACTGGTGTGGGACGCAACCTGTGTCGACACCCTTGCGTCATCCTATATTCCATGTAAGGCGGGCTGTGTTGGCGCTGCCGCTGCTGAGACCCTTAAATGGCGCAAATACTGTAAACTTAATGGTAATTACAGTTTTGAGACGTTTGGGGTTGAAACGCTTAGGTCATGGGGTCCGAGTGCGCGTTTCCTTTTTAAAGAAATTTCTCACCGACTGATCGACACTTTGCGGGACGGCTGGCTCGATCTTCGCTCAAAGAATTACCATTGACATTTAACCTGGTACTGCTGCCATTTTTCTGGGCACATTTCCGGATGACAGCGATGTGGAAGAGTACTTCAATGCCAGTGTACTTTGTGTTATTGTATTTTATTTATGTACGTTATGTATTTATTTAGGTTTTAGTATAAATAGTTTAAGTTTTTTATAAATGTAGATATGTAAATTTTATCTGATGTAAATAAAAGGAGTTAACTCTTCAATTCTCACGGTTTTTTTTATAATAAATAGTTTTCTTTCATACTAATTCTCTTGTGGTCCGATGGACCCGACAAGACTAAATTTGTGGGCATTTTGACTTGACTAGTTAAAGCTCAATGAGCTTATGAATTAAATTACTCTTATAATTTTATGCTAATAAAGCTCATTCAAGATTCTCACACGGCAATATTCATAACGACATAACCAAAGAAAAGATATAGTTAACAATACAGACGTGCTTATTATTGAAATAATGGTATTACTGACAATACTCATCGCAATAGATTTTATCAATGTAATAGTGTATTTTGAAGTTGTTATAGCTGTTATAACATTTCCGTTGTTATAGGCAGTTATGTCATAATACAATTTTAATTACTGTTTTGGTGGACTTCATAATTTTAATGTCTACTAATTTTAATTCAGATTAAAAACAGCTGTACTTTAGATAAACAGTATGATTAGATTAGTTCCTTGTTATATTCGTCAGGGAAAGTAGTAACGTCTTCTTTGATTTGACAACTATGAAGCAAACAATGCTGTTTAGAAGATTTTTTTAATTTAAAGGATTCAGAACAGGCCTCATAAGAAGGCTTAAATCACCCGATGGGCAATGGAAAGGGCTATGCTCAGGGCTATGGAAGGGCTAGTTTCCTTGCGTGATCGTATCAGGAAAAAAAATATCCGCAAGAGAACCAAAGTCGCTGACGTAACCCGAAGAATCGCCAAAATGAGGACACCCAACTAGCAAAGGAGGAAGCCGACCGCATCTGGCAACGGGGAGCTCACAGCGCCCCAGCCGCCGCCGGGATTTTGATCCCGATTTCCGGCCACCGTAAGCGTGGGCTTGCGGATGGCGAGCCATGGGTAACTCGCTAACTGTCCGGTAACTGTCCGAACCGGACCGGAGTGGATGTTTTTTGGCTGAAATGATAAATGATGATTCTTATTAGTATTCTACTAACACTAGTTATTAGGTATTTTACAAACTAAATGAATTGTTAATAACAACTTATCAACTAAAGTGTTAGTAACACTTAAAAAACACAGAAAGCCTAAATTATTGTTATTAAATTAGAGTCTTGTGATATTTTTAGCCACATAAAACTGAAAACTTTATTACAACAATTATATTATTATGATGACATTCCAAAAATAAAATAAGGTGCACTAGCCTACTTAGTCAACTACCGACACGAACTGTTTTAAATAGTTGAAATATTTAATTCTAATTAGTGTCATTATCACTGGTTTTCTATTTATTTTACGCTTTTTACTTTTGTAGTAAACAAAAGTTTTCTTACGTCCGGTAACATACAAATTTTCTGATACATTTTATAATCTATTTATGTTTTCTTTTTCATTTCGAACCAGTTATTTTTTTAATTATTGTACTTTTTTGGTACAACATCGACTGGTTTACACTGTCTTTTTATGCCTATTAATATTGTAATAGTACATTATGATATAAGTGTGTAATGTTAGTGATTACCGACGAGGCTGTATTTAGACCCGAGTCGTGGCGAAGGTTTTAAGGTAATCATTAATTACTCACGTGTATCATACGACGTTTTTCAATACACTTGTGAAGAAAATAACTATAAAACTAGTAAACTTTTGTGCGGTAAAAATCTGTTTTCATATGTGCACCCGTATTTTTTTTTTACCTTTCATAACACTCACTGGAATGAATAAACGGGGGTTGACCGGCGACTCGTGGGGGACGACCTGCGCCCATCCTGATACGATAAATGTAATATAATTATGGCGGGGAAGAGGTTGAATAATAAGGTTTTTACTACATTATAGCACTAGTGCGTAATGGTAATCAAAATGTCACAGTTTGGTAAGAAGGGCAAATATTATTTAATTCATTAAACCCCAAGCGAAGGCTTTCGCGCACTTATTGTCTTTCTATTGTGTCTGTAATTTCCACGATTGAAAGGTTAAATCTGTTAATTACAGTGAAGTTTTTCGCCAGTTCTTCTCCATAGGAAAAAAACAATTGGAACCATGCACCCAGTTTCTGATGTTTTTAAAATGTCGTAGGCCTATGTTAAAAAAAAAAAATCGAAAAGGGCACTAGATATGATATGTTTAGGTCATAGTCACATAGATAGAACAGGTTGAAAAAAAAGCGTGTTGCGTCTACCCTGAGTAACACTGGACAAGGCGTATAGCATAGCATAATCAGCCTTTTAATGTTCCCATTGCTGGGACTGCGGCCTCCCCTCTAGAAGAGAATGGGCCGTAATCCACCACGCGGGCCCAGTGCAGGTTGGTGAATGTCACATGTCTTCAAATTTTTGGTTTTAGGACATGCCGATTTCCTTACGATGTTTTCCTTCACCGTTTTGAGAGCAGTGGTGATGAAATAAATTACAACAAGTAATGTGCCTGGCTGGGTTTGAACTACAACTCATAAGTCGAAGCCATTACTACTCGGCCACCACTGCTCTGTACACTATAAGGGCTGAAAAATATTCTAGCCTGTTTGTGAGCATTGAGGTTTAGAACCATTTTATGTACTCTTGTGACATCAAACTTACACAGGTACCACTCACTGACAGTTACAGCTATACTACAAGTTCTACTTACCCTTCTCTAACAAAAAGCTTTCTATTGCAACACTAACGCCATATCCTAGGTGAAAGTATACGAAACTAAGATGTGAATGATGCAACTCATCTTTCTCCAAGTTCACATATTGGAAGACAGATGGCGTTGTTTTCAAGGTCGTAAAAAAATATCTCCAGCATCGATATATATGTACTACGTACTAGATAGGGCGTGCTGAACACTCACTTCAAACGAATCCGTTGCAATGAATTCTAGGCAAATTGAAATTGATGACTTTAGTGCAATTTTGACGTTCATACAGTGTGAGAGCGGCGCTTATAAATTCAAAAGAAAGTGAATTTGGGACGTAAATAATAATTCAGTAGTCATGAAAATAAAATAATTGATTATTCAAGCAATTTAATAGCTTCAAATTTCGTAATAGTATGTTAGAAATTATATTATTTTATTTAAAAGCTTTTCCATTTTACAATCATAGACTAAAACATGCAGATGTTCCCTCCCACAAAAACCGGGTTTTTTACCTACAACTGCTTTAGTGAACACGAACTTTGCATGATGTTTTATTCCGTTTGTTTTTGAATACGTTTGTTTTGCGATACTGTAAAAACTCAGCAAGAAATGCCAGCAAATCATTGAGTATCAGTTTTCATCGCTAAGTTTTGTGGTTAAGCATTCTGTCATTCGTAAGCACTGAGGTATTACGTACCTACCTAGATATTATATATACATAGATTAGTATTCAAATATAAATTAGGTTCAGTTGAATTTGTAGTCATATGTGTAATATAAGTGATACATCACTAAGTGATAATTACTGTTATTGAGATTTCGTCCTTCATAAACTATAATTATAATTATTACAAGTTTGTTTCACTCTGGTCAGCCGAAAAGAGAAAAAATGATAAAATATCTTTAAGAGGATAAACGTGAAAACACGTGGCTTCCTACAAAATATCCTTTTATCTGCTCTGCACACTTTCAAACTGATGATACTAAAGCTGGAAAGCGTTTTCTAATGATTCGGCTATTCCTTGCAGTTATGCTATTCCTTCAGAATGTGCCTTCAAACATTTATAGCTTTCCCCTACATCATTAAACCAAGTGCAAATGTCTGACTCCGAATCAATTTTTGATTCGCCCCGAAAAATAAAGTTGAAAAAAGATTTAAAAAAAGTTTTAGTTTTTTATGTAATTTATTTCATCACCATTGCTCTCAAAAAGGTGAAGGAAAACATCGTAAGAAAACCGGCATATTTCGAAGACATGCGACATTCACCAACCCGCACTGGGCCAGCGTGGTGGTTTACGGCCCATTCCCTCTCCTAGAGAGAAGGCTTGAGTCCCAGCAGTGGGAACATTAAAAAGCTGATTATGCTATAGTTATAGTTGTTGTTTGTTTTGTTACTAAATATTAGCAGCGCCGTCCTGACCATCATTCACTAAAGATAGCGTCCTTTAGAATGATGATTACAATAAATGGTTTCATTATTTTACACGATTTTGAATTCACTAAGTAGTAGACGTAGTTTTCTGAATTTACACTAACGTGGACTATTGGTAAAATTTTGAAATAGAGTTTTATTGTAATAAAGTATTGTAGGCAAAAAACTGTGTCACTTCTGCGGTATAAAAATCTATATGGATAACATGTCATTACACTATGTTGAACTAAACGCGTAGGTAAGTACTTCGAAATTCATGGCGCTTAAGACGTTTTGGTCGCGAAAAAATTATCCTCTAAAAGCTATCAGCGCTTTATATTTTAATAGTTCTGTTAGACGACATAATGCCAATGTAGCGCTGCAGCAGATTTTCGTTTTAACTTTTCAAAATTTTGACAAATATTTTCCATGAAAGGGCCTGTCTATCACTAGAATATAAGTCAATGATCTCCAGCGTAACATTTTGTCTAGATCTTAATATTTTTTTTTTTTATACCAGCCAGATAAAGTAGTAACAAATCAACTTGATTTTACAGATAACTTTTCCTACGGCTTTTTTTCCATATTTGAGTTCAGAAATAAGAATCGTTTTATTTTTTTTTCAATTAGACCAATTTCAGGAATTTATGAATTGTAAAAATGTCGGTGAGTCAAAAAAAAGTGAAGCTAAATTGCAAGTTTCAAAGCGTAGAACTCTATGAAGAAGAACGTGCAAGAAACTCCATAGATACTATTTTAACTCTTTCTTTTGTAAGATCCTTTGTAATATGATACTTCCAGAAATATATTTTTACCAACATAGCCTGTTTCAACCTTGATATCTCTGTACAAAACTGAGGCACATTCAAAATTGTTCTTATAAAACAAAAGAACATCTAGATACTACTTTGTTTTGTTTTTCTTTTAAAATCAAACGAATATCCATTACATTGCCAAGGTTTACTCCGCATGTGAACAACCGGCCGTGTTTACGCTACCAAGTGCAAGGCTAGTTCGTAGTTACCTTCACTCATTCATAATATGGCCAGATACGAGTATATTGCAATTGCTCTTTCGTAAGGAGTTTTATATAATAAGACATATTTTAGTGGTTTAAACATTGCAAGTTTTTAATTCAACATTTTCAGTGGAGACTAGGAATTTATAATTCACTAATCAGTATTATTAAATTAGGTATTATGGTTAGTGAGTTCTATAAATAAGACCATAAAATATCTTTTTTGTCACTAGTATTTGCAAGTGATGCCATTTACTAATCAACTCTATTTGCGACATAAAAATTAAAATATACTGTTGGTGAATTACATGAATTCGTGAATTTATAGAGGCATAGTGTGGATAGTATAAGCCAATCTGATATTTTAAAACTATTTTATTGCTTTATGTTGTTCAAAAGTATATTTTTTAACTGTTTATGTTACCTTTACATCACGCTTTGACTGACTGGTAGAGAATACCTGAGACATTAAGTTCATTTTTATGCTGTATGGAATTTTCATCATCATCATTTTCTTCTTAGCCTTTTTCAAACTAGCTTGGGGTCGGCTTCCGATGTACCTGGATATGGCTGAATACTTGTGTGTACCACAGAGTGACTGCCTATTAGACCTCCACCACACATTTACTGGGCAACATGAAAAGCCATTAAAAAAAAATATTTTGAGTATTATTAATAAGCACAAAGTTGGCAAACTGAGACAATAAGATAGGATCACGGCAGACAATGAAGGAGATAGCTGGACTGGGCGGGGAAAACTAGACGGAGAAAGAGCACGCTCAATGGTAGGAGTTGAGGAAGGTTTTTGTCCAGGAGTGGAACAAACCAGGTTAGTAAAGAAAGCCTGCGGAATTCGTGTTAGCAATCTACAAAATAGACGGGTGCTCTTGTAAGAAAGTAGAGAAAGCTTTCACTATTGCGTTTGGTAGAAGTTTTGCTGACATAATAACTGTAGGCGTCTCAATAACTTATTCCCGGGATAGAAGTATACCTTTATAGAGATTCTAAAGAGGTTTTGCTTCTGTACTGTATTGTAATACTGAAAGAGTTTGCATGAAAATCGTACCTTGTTAGCTTGTAGGGTGGTTGGAGAATTAAAGATACAGTTGAGAAATAATTGCATCATTTTAAGTCAGTTTCAATAGATGATGTAACAAGAGTGCCATAAATATAAAGTAATAAAATAATGTGATCGAGTTATTTTCATAATTGATAGATCCTTGGAGCCTATTTCTCAAGACAGAGTTACAATATCATTATTAATCTTCTTATTTTATTTGTGATTAATGCGTTATTTATTCTTATTCCACCTCTGTTGCACTGTTTGATATTTTTTTCGATAGATATCTTCTTTTTAATCATAGCATTGTCACGCAATGTATCCATATTTAGTTTTGCTCTTTCTTTAAGTTTGTAAATATTAACTTTTATACTGAAAATTCTCTCCACAAACAGTATTTTATTAATTATAATAAATAATATTTTAAATAAACGTCTCTCAAATAGTGCTGTAATATTCTTGTTGTTAATTTACTCTTTGTCAACAAAACTCCATATTTATAAAATATACGAAATTATATCCTATTCACGTCGTATTCAGTTCACTCTTACTAATTTGCAAGACATAAATAAATATTCAAACTAACGTAAGACATTACCATAATACGCTGTTATAATTTTATATGATGCGTCTACGTGATAGCATTGCTAATTAACAAAACAAATATTGATATGCCGACTGTACGTTGAAGTCCTTAGTTAGAAATAGAGTTTTCTTTCTGTGTACGGTCTATGATGTAATACCGTATAGTGCGGTCGTCCAAATACCAGCAAGATCATTATAGAGTTTTTTTTTATATTACTGGTTTATATTTTATTACCAGTGGTGAAAATAGAAAAATTATCCCGAGGTAACATATTTCTGGGATAAAACAGCCCTAGTAGGTATACTAAAGACAAGACAAACATACGGTATACAATATTAGGGTGACGTGATTATTAATCTTTGCACTCTTTCTTCTCAGAGAATCGTAAATAGATAACTATCGACTATATTAAAACTATCGACTTCCATTTGCCAGCAAACCACTCTAATCCAGGCTTGGTTTCTACGAGTGCGTTGAGTATTGTTAGCATACCGGGAAAAAAAGATATGGATTGATCTACAGTACGACAAAATAGGACATTAAAAAAAATATGCTTTTTAGAGCCATTGTACACATTTAGAACAAATAACTGGATGCAATTAAGAAAGTGGTTGGTTGCAGCATATACCGAGTGAAACACGCAGCAGAATAATGCAAACTTGAGAACGCGTCGTAATGGTTGTCATTTTCGGTATTAAAGGAATTATGACAAAGAAAAAAGAGAAATTTATTCAACAGTTTCTGAGATTAAACCATTTAACCAAACAAACAAACTGACTCTTTATTCTTACAATATTATGAGTAGCATTGATTGTTCGCTTTTATAACACTAAATGTGATATTTTCATGAAGGGAAATTGTCAAAGTCAGAATTTGTTAAGGATATATAACATTACCAAAGCAAAGATCTCCTTCTATTTAATTATTGTATTTAATGTTAGAATATTTTTTTTTGGACTGACCTTTAATTCTATAAGTATGCTCCACAAAACATAGTGATGATTAATAAATTGTTGACTTGTGTATAAACTGATGATATTCTAAATAATCTGTTACAAGACTAATTTGGGTAGCTACAATAATGTTTATATGTAGATTAGTTTTGCTTTTCAAATATTCACCTTTACGTGATAATCTTTTCTTTGGAGTCCTTTTGTTTTGCTTACAGACACGTTAAGTCACAAACAAATGGAGCAATTGGGTTAAACCACACAACACCTACAGGTCAAGCAATCGTATTGTTTTTTTTTTTACTTTTCTTAAATGTAAATACTAAATTTAATAAGTTGATTTCGATGATATATTTGATACAGTTGCGATATAGTTTTATTTAAAACAAAAATAATGGTAGGGGAGTTTTAAATTGAAACTAATAAATAAATAACTGCTGTTTGGTTTATTGTAGCTATAAATAAAAAATAAATTAACAATTCACACTCATCCATACAAATAAAATATGTAACTCTTCAATTCGTGATACACGATACATTAAAAATTGTAGAAAATATATAAGAGATCTTACATTAAATAATATATACATAAATTACAATGAGAATCATACAGGTACTTAGAAATATACAAAATATTATACTTTACAAATAATATGATAACAATAAATAAACAAATATATATATAGATAGATAGATAGACATATAGCCTTTTTTTGGTCATAAAACATACATAACAAGTATAAATAATAACAAATACTTATAATAACATAAATACGTATTAAGTATACCCGTTTACTTAAATATATATAAATAACTAATAATACTATCACATACACAATAAAAGCAAGAATCCTTTTCAGTCAGATTAACAAAGTCACAAATAAAAGCAAAAAATATAAAATGACTGAAAAGAAAATCTATAGAGAAAAAGAGAACAAAATACGAACTAAAAAAGAAAATAAAAGCGGCAGACATACTTAAATACATTCACTCCTAAATCGTTAAGGGGTCAGATTATACGTAATATTTGGTAACAAAATTAGTTGTAGGCAGAATAAGCCAAGTTGTTGGCTTCATTCCTGGAGCGGGACCAACCACCTTCCCATCCATGGCCATGTTCAGCAGCCACGGGGTGGTGTTCCACATGGGGTTCCCAACCATGAGGTTCCCAGGACTCTTCTTGGGCGTGTTTCTTGGCAAGCAGAGCCTTGATGATGGCAATAAGTTTGATGATGAAGGCGATCTTGGCAAGGAGAGCCAGTTTGAAGAGAGAAGCTGCGATGATGACCAAGGAAATAACAACGATGGCGACGGCTTTCGCTTTGGCGAGGAGGATAAGAGGGATCAGGACCTTCAGTTTCTTCTTGAGCTCCTTCTTTTTCTTACCACGGCTTTCTTCCACTGCAATAAAAACATCATTATAAGCACAGGTCTAAGAAAACTAACGGTTTATTGAAGTTACGAGGAAAGCAAGTTAGCAGATTTATGGTGTAGATTTGCTAATTCTTTAAAAGTTCTTAATAATATATGAGGGGTCGTAAGATCCAACAACCGTTGTGACAAAAAAGAAGGTCATCCCAGGATTAGCTGTTATTTTTTAGGACAGTATTATTAAATACAGTTTTTTAACTAATTTGCAAAAATAACATAGAACCAAAAATATGTTTATCGATGATAGCATCGAATTTTTAGTATTAATTGCATGTCTATACTAATATTATAAAGAAAAAGATTTGTATTTTTGTATTTAAGTTTAATATAAAAAAAAACTCAAGAACTACTGGACTGATTTCAAAAAGCTTTTACCATTAAAATACTACTATTAAGTGACAATGGTTATTTTTTACTTTCCATGAGTAAAGTCGCCGGTAGAAGCTAGTTTAAATATAATATTTTCTAAGTCAGAGTGACTGACTATTTACTGACTGTAACGACTATTCAACTCAAAACATTTTAATTGTCTGCACTTTCAAACTGGTTCTTAATTTATAGTTTTACCAAACTAGAACTTCAAAATATTTTTTTATGAATCACCAAAATTTTCCATCGCTTGCACTGATTGAACCACAATTTTTTCTTAGTTATTCATGATGCTCTATCAAAAATTGCTGTGTTTAACATACCTTCGTCTCCAATGGCCCTTGATTCAGCCTCATCTTCTTCGTTTCCACCGTAGGTAAGCTCCAATTCAGAGGACTGTAGAAGGTCGGAAGCGCTCTCCCAAAGCCTCTCAGTGACTTGCTTGTTCCTCAAAGCAGGGTCAGTGGAAAGAGTCTCCAAGCTCTTGCCTTCCCTAGGGTTATTGTTTAGGAGAGTGATTCCATCGATGATTTTAAGCTTGCGAGCAGCACTCAGCCTTTCACTGGCTTTTAGGGCATGCTCCTGTGAAAAGATAGTTGTGTTACAGTTTAAAAAAATAAAATAAATATGTACATTTTCAGAAAGATTTGATTTGTGATATATAAAACTAAAGTCAGGAATATTGAGGAAATTTAAGATTTTGTTGCAACTTATTCATCAATGTTACTGTACTAATATACACCGATCATTTATCTATTCGAGGTATACAAAGAGAGAAGTGTAATCAAGTCAACGGTCAGGTTTTATAATAATCAATTATTTTGTAATTGTTGTTAAAATTGTCTTTGCGTGCAAAACCAAGCCCTCTATTACCCATGACCTTTACATTGACAATTAAGTAATAGAAACTATTAATTTTAATAACTGTGATCAGTCATTTGTCGGCAATAATGCCTGTCGCTAATTCTATATTGACGTATCTAATGAGTCCTATAAATTAAGAATCACTTTCACTGTAAAGCCTCATTTGGCAGGATTTGACACTTTTTCCTTTCTCTTAACTTTGAGGTCACCCCGAATAAGGATATTATTTCCTTCTGTTATTTCAATTTTTATTTTAAATCCGTCTTAGTAAAAGACAACAATAAAAAAAGTTATTTTTAACTTGCACTTGACACTTGGACTTAAAACATTGTGAGTATTTAAATTATTAACACTTTTTTAAATGAATTATTAACTTGAAACTTTTATGACACATTGTCTATTAGCGCCTGTATTGAAAATGCACTTGAACTATCCGCAACTTTCTTTGTAAAATCCATGTTTTGATATGTCCATGTGTCAAGCCAAAACAAAAATCACTTCACTGTCACTCCATACCTTCATACACAGACTCAAATCACTGTTACAGTTGACGAAATTTCCAAGGACTGATTTTAGCACTGAATCATCCGAATTAACTGGTCCGCAGGACACGTAAGCCACAACACTTAAAAACACAACGATGGTCTTCATTTTTGCTTCTGCTCTGGACTCAACTAATCCAAGATCGTTCGAACTGTGATGATACTTCGATTGGATCAGTATTTTTTATCCAAACTCCCCCCACTCAGCTGTTTAAAGAATTAACATTTTAATGTCATATCTTCCAAATGAAAACCAGACGATACTATGCAAAAGTGCGTGGCATACTTTGTTTTCATTAATATTCATATATATTTGGAATTCACGTTCGATTTTTTTCTCTTATTTTTATATTCAAAGGTTGCTTTTGGTGAGATATTGTGCGTTGGGCACTTTCTCCGGATTCTCGTGTGCTCTTGTAGGACTGGATGGCTCTATGAGAAATTTCGCTAAGCAACCTTGTTTATGATCTGTCGTGAGATCAAGCTTAAGATTTTTGTTTAATCCATCTGACGAACAAGTCACATTTTTGTATCCTGTAGCTTTGCATTGAAAATAATTTTGTGCATAACGCTAAGAGTTTGCAGTAACTGGACAGTATCTATCTTCTCATTGGTCGTCAGTTTACATTTTAAGGTTCCGTTGTTTATGGACACTGCATATGTATTATAAATATCTGCCAACTATCACATTTTGGCTTTGATTCATAAAGTGTACTTTGGCTTATTTATAAAATCTTAAGAGTTATCCATCTATCACAGTTCAGATCTAGATTTAGTTTGGTTTTCATCCAGGCCCGAAGATCATAGCTTCATATAACACACGACTATTTGAAATTATTAGCGAAAAGGTCAAAACATATACAAACTCGTAACATGCGGGAAGTTGGCGTTGAAGATTGTTGTAAATTTACATAAATACAATGCAAATACGAGAACATGACAATTAATGAAAACATTAGCAAACTCATCAATTAGAATAATTTTTATTATAAAATTTCTAGGAATTGCAATAATAAGATCAGTTATGCAGCATATTTCATCGAGTCATACAAATATTATCGTTCCATTACTATATAAGTAGATCGAAACGGCTTATCAGCTTCATTGTAGCGCAGCGTATTAATGTGCTGCTCTGGTAAGTATCAGCAGGTTTAATTAGCAGGCCCTGTGCATTATGCTGTCATCTATAAGTATGTTTATCAGTTGTCTAGTACCCATAACACAAGCTCTGCTTAGCTTGGGACTAAACGGCGTTGTGTGATAGTTGTGGAAAATTGTTATTATTATTATCTTTTTATATGCGTGATTCTTATCAGGGGGTGAGCTACATATTGCTCGCCATCCGCAAACTCGCACTTGCGGTGTCTAGAAATTGCCCTGTGACTTACGATACCCAGAGCGTCTCCTGTGGTGTCGAAGTTGGGGCTTGATGATGTGTTCTCCCTCATACTTTCCACCATTTCCTTCGTTTGCATTACCACCAAGTAGAAGGAAGTGACTGCTTCTTATGCCCTCTTATTTTATACCATAGCCTGAACCAGAAACGAATATGAGAGGTTACTATCACCGATTACTTTTGTTAACACATGATGATGCTCTGCCTGAACGGGTCAGACCTCCACCATTAAACGGTGCTTATTTCCCTGCACGGTC
Source organism: Mythimna ferrago (assembly GCA_910589285.2). NCBI lineage: Eukaryota > Metazoa > Arthropoda > Insecta > Lepidoptera > Noctuidae > Mythimna > Mythimna ferrago. Next base: position 16,774,655 of record OU342694.1, on the reverse strand, counting down.
ATTAAGTCTAATGATGTTTTTCATACTCATTTGGCTTGTGAGAGGGCCTGTGAACATCATAAATGAATTTATGAACCTTACCTTAACCTAGCAAAAGGCAATGCCAATTCTCACATTAAACTCCCGTAAACTGCATCAGACTTCTTTAAAAGATTATCAAGTTGGGCTTTGTTGTTCTACGAGGCATGCCGAAGAAATAATCATTGACTTCCTTGTCTTTCATTATATACCTCCCTTTTTTCCTCAGACAATTCATCATATATTTTTTGGTCTCCCTCTTCCTCTAAATTTATCTACATATATATTCAAATCAAATCAAATCAAAAATCAAATCAAATCAAAAATATTTTATTTCACATAGGCCTACATGGGCACTTATAAAACGTCAGAAGCTAGTGCACGGTTCCAAATTGGTCGTTTCCTATGGAGAAGAACCGGCAAGAAACTCCATGGTTACTCTTTTAAAAAAGTGGGTGTTTTTACAATATTGATATTATATTATGTAAGAACAGTGTAGACCAGTCAAATATTGTACACAAAAGCACAATAAAAATTTTCTCAGTAAAAAACAAAGTAAGTCGTAATAGGAAGTAGTCTAAGAGTTCGTGGAGTAAACAGTGTTCTTACATTCACAATACAAAAAGAGGCTATATAAAAAAAAATCAGGTATAATATAATGATTACAACTATCAATAAAATGTTAACAAAATAAATTACTAACAAATTTATGACAGTTGAAATATAAATAAAAAATAAAAATATTGCAAAAGCAATGTGTCAGAGAGAAAAAAAAATGTATATTTAATTATTAAAACAAAGGTGGAGCAGTTATAGACAAAATATTGATGATTTACCAGGGGGCCACATGTGCAGAGGTAGTCATTGCCAAACAAGCGTGTCTTCGACATAGTCCTTAACCTTGTAATATGCTTTTTCGGTTAAGACACGCTTGATATGAGATTTGAATTTTCCCTAAGTTCTGTTACCGCCTTTGGCAGTTTATTATAAAAGCGAATGCTGTTTACTAAGAATGACTTGCTAGTCTTAGCTAGTCTCCATTTGGGTAAGACAATTTCGTGTTTACTACGTGTATTTTTGATGTGAAAATCGCTTCTAATTTTAAAGAGTCCTAAGTTTTTACGAACATACAAAATGCTTTCCAAGATGTAAAGAGAAGGCAGAGTAAGTATATCAATTTCTTTGAATTTACCTCTTTTAGTAATATGCATTTCATCCTTCCTATTGACATAACTTTACCAAGATAAACGAGTTTCTTTTAACCGACATCGCCTTAAAACTTCCTCTAATGAGCTCATTTTTCACTTTAGCCATTGTCGCCACTACGCACATCTGTCTTAAATTCTCGTTTCTGCTACTTGCAATCTTTTTTTATCCGTCGTTTTTCACAGCCCAACATTCTGATAACGATAGTATCATAAGTCTAATCATGGATTTGTAGAATTTAACCTTTAACTTAAAGGGCATTTGTGGGTTGGAAGTTGTTCCAGTGAGTTGTCTCAATTTCATTCATTTTGAGTTGATTCAGTGCATTTTATCTTTGTGTGCCTCACCATCCTCTGAACAAACAAACTGAGGTACCGGAATTTAGAATAGATTGAGCCATAACAATCTGTTCCGATTTCCGGTACGGCCATGCTTTCCAGGGAGACCTATGTGAAGAGGACAGGATAGACCACTGATATCGCAGAACAAGTATTTGGTTTTGGTTCTGCTTAATTTTAAGCTTTTTAATCTTTACTACATCACCTCCAATCTGCTCGGAACTTCTACAAGTAGATCACTTTTGGTAAACAGCATATTGTCAACTGCAAACAATACATACCACAGAGCCTTTTCCTGGATATCTGACATCAGAGCATCCATTATAATTAGAAAGAGGTAAGAGCTAATAGCCAACCTACATTATACTTACATACAGATTCTGGAAACATTACTCTCCATTTGGGGCAGTTAATAAAGGTACCGAGTTTCATTCAATAGAAATAGTTCTTTTCAGAATGTTTGTTATTATCTGATTTCATAACTACTTTTTCAACCAAGACTAGGCCCGCTGTGTCTATAATGGTCACTCTCTTTCACAGAAACGAGGTTCGGGTCCTAGTTGTGAGAGTGATAAGAATTTTTAGGCAACAGAACTTTAAGGCATTATTATTTAAGGTCGTTGTTGCATATCAACAGCACATACCTAGTCTATGCTGTACCGATGCATTAAGCTGTATATGGTTCTTCTTCTTCTTAGTCAGGCACTCTTGTTAAAGTGGTCGTGGCTGTTGATGAACAAGACTGTGGCGCGCCGCCGTCGTTTGCCTCCAAGGCTGTGGAATGTCGAGAGATGTCTTTGGTATTGTTCGTCAAGTCGTGGAGCTCCTTAGTAGTCCTAAGTTGAGCTTTTCGAATACTGGCAAATGCTTACACTGATTGGACAGGTCCACTCAAATCTGTATGGTTCTTTCTTCAAAAGACCACCTCAGACAAATTTGCATGGTTCTCATATGATTTGACCATTACATATTTACTGTATGGACTTTAAAAGAGACTTTGACCCCTGAGTTTGTTTCGGTGTTTCTTCTCAGGGTAGTCAGATAGGAAACACCGGCCTCATCTAGCATAAACTGACGAAAAAAAATTGACGTGTAAAAGTGTTTTTTAAACCTATTTACAAAATAAATATCATTTATCATTTGTCTTTCTATTTCTGGCAGTTGTTGGCATTACGCGCACACTGTACTGCTGTCGACTGCGCTAGCCCTGGTGACAAGATCGATCCAATGAGTCGGAGATCGACCGCGGGCTCTCTTGCGACCATGAACCACAAGTTTTTCTTCGAATCCTCGATATTTATATGGTTAGACCATACCTATTCAACCTAGTCTAGCCATGCTGGGTCGATGCGTTAAGATGTGTATGATTAGACGTCCGATAGTTTTGTATTTTTATCTAGGCAGCTTATGAATGTCCGTATCTTTTGCGTTGCGCTTTGCATTAAATACCTCAGTTATTCATACATATTAATATATAATTTCAGGATTGCTTTTGTCTATGGACATTTTTCATATTGCCAATACTACGTCATTGTCTTATCATCATTATTCACTTGCCTTTATTGCAACATATTCAAGTTGGTACAGTACAAGTTTTTCAAAATATATTCTGAGGTTTTATATAGTCTATTTTGTGTCCTGACCAGCCTCTTCTTTTTTCTTTCAACGATGATCGGGAACATGATCTGATCGTCAATATTCTGATAAAAAAAACTTTTACTATTTCTAAAATATAGTGTGTTCTTCATTTATTTGTCTAGGCAAACCAATCGTGTACAGAGTTTTTTCTTTGCTGAATGGTTCGTGTAGTTTTACATATATACTTTATTATTTATATTTGTAAAAGCTGAAATGACTAAACTTATGTATTCCTAATTAATTTATTATCGGTTAAGTATTTTCAGTAGATCCTATGACCAGTGATGACATATGGCTCTGAAACGTGGTCACTCACAATAGGCCTGCAGAAGGCTTAAAGCCATCCTAAAGAAGACAGTTTTGCTTGGTATTCACAGGGCGATCGTATCAAAAATGAAGATATCTGCAGGAGTACCAAGGTTCCCAGCACAGCCCCTCATCTAACAGATGATTGGTGAGAGTGGCGACCGCTTACAGGCAGACGTAGCATTGGAATAAATTTCACTAGGTAGACCGCTAACCTGATGAGGGTCGCAGAAATCTGATAAATGCTAAACACACAAGACTGCTCATTGTGGCGAAATTAAGGAGACTTCTATGTTCTTCAGTCAGTAGTCATTTTTCGGCTGGTTTGGTGGTTGATTTTTGGTTGGAGTGCAGCACACTTTTGAAAATTGATACGATTGTTGCCATTGGATATGACTTATTTATATATTTCGGCCATCGTTTTTTATATTCATTTTAGTGTTGAGGTAAGTTGTGTAATGGTGAAAGAGTGTTTTGTTTTTTGTTTGTATTTGTATGTTGATTTGCATTGTTGTAATTCATTTGAGTATCTTGAAATCTTCAATAATTCAAAACGAGTCGTGTATAAAGAGGTCTATCGAAAGATTATAATTTGTTCCATTCTGACTGAGTATTTAGAGTACTGCATGGGGGTAGTTTTCACGAGACTCATAAAATTATAATAGGTACTTAATTCTGTTGAAATGTTTCATGAGGCAATTTCAAACAAAACAAATCAAATAAAATTGAACATAAATGTTTATTTAAATAAATAAATTAAGACTGAGGTACTTGTACATGGCTTCAACAAACATGAATAAATAGCACACATTCACACAAATAATTTAACAATCACTCTAATCAGTTCAGTTGCTGAGTTGTCCAGCGTAGGCCATTGAGGCTCCATCTTTGGCAGACCTACTCCAGCCTTGGCTAGCTGGCTCGTAGGAGTAACCTGGGTGTTCTTCGTGGTGGGCAGGAGCAGCATACGAGACGCTAGAAGATGATGAACCGCCTTTCTTGGCTAATAATTTCCTGATCAGACTGAAAGCGCTCATGGCAAAAGCGATCTTTCCTAAGAAGACGGCCTTGACAGCGGCGAAAGCGATGATACCGAGGAAAATAGGGATGAGGGCGGCCAATTTGAGCTTCAAGAGGAGGAGGAGGGGCAACAGCTTCTTGATCTTCTTCTTCTTCTTGCCACGGGCTGGAAATAAAAGAGAAAATATAATATTCGTCAATTCTTATGTCATCGATTTGGGGTCGAAAGTACCAGGGCGTCATGATTGCAAGGAGTTGGATAATGTTACGACGCATAATAATAAATGCAAAGCCGCTAAGTGTCCGAAAATTGTATGTTGAGTCTATTTAATAGATGTTTATTACTCTAATGTTCGCTCAACAATTTTTGCTTTGGAATTTTTTTCTCAATTCGAATTAAGGACTTGCTTATGAAAAAGATATTCAAGTAATTTTGTGAAGAATGAAAATGTTTTTTTGGATTGAAAATTTAAAATTTTAGAAACTTCCTGATGAATTTGTAAATCTATTCACAGTTTTCGATGTGAACTTGTTGCAGCATAACACCAAAATATAATTACATAATAGAGTTATTCCCTGTTGTTAAAAATATGTGATTTCAAAACCATCCATGAAATTGTCAATACAAGACGTTCCTTTTAGCACCTTCTTGTCGCAGTAAAGGGCTTTGTTTGACAACTGAATATGTAAATATGTGTCGGAGAGAAAGCTGTGAGGTACCTAGACTTCAATGCATTGTTTGAAACTCGTTTGCCACTTTGGTGGCAAAGTTTCTAGTTGTCACAATAGATTTGTTTAGTGCCTTGCTAATGACAGTTTTGAATTTTATGTAATCTTTTAGACCATTATTATCGTGGGACACACTTTATTCTGAGTTTGTTTCGGTGTTTCTTCTCAGGGTAGTCAGCTAGGAAACACCGGCCTCATCTAGCATTAATTGACGAAAAAAAAAAATTGACGTGTAAAAGTGTTTTTATAAAACCTACTTGCAAAATAAAGATCATTTATCATTTATCATTTATCATTTAACCGTTTAGTTTAATTTCAGAAGAAATGATTTTTTCATCGCTTTTTTCCAGAAATTGAAATATTTTCCTCATTTTTTTTTTTTTTTGTTTTAAACCTTAGAAACATTGGAAAAAAAAAACAAAAAGAATTCTTACCTTCCTCATCGAGTCCCCTAGATTCACCATCATCAGGAGAAGATAGACGCATCTGCAGGACATGGTTTTCTAGGAAGTCACCAACGTTGTCAGCGATTCTTTCGTCAATCTGGAGTTCCCTGGCTTTGGGTTCTTCAGCCAATGGCTCGTAACTACGAGCTGATCGAGCTGATCCGGTGTTTACCAGGCTCATACCCTCGAAGATGTCCACATCTTTTAAGATTGAAAGCCGTTCTGTGAATTTCAAGGCTTTTTCCTGTGGAAAAAGATATGGAGTTTATTAATTATGCTATGAGACTACTTGAATCCATGAGTGATTTTTTAGATTTTTTTTCTATTCTATTTGGTAATAAGTAAGGAAGAAGTTGGGAGAGGCCTTTGCCCAGCTGTGGGACAGTATAGGCTATTAAAAAAAAGTAGTGATTTTTTTAAATTCGAAGTGTTTTTTCTGTCTTTGCATTTAAATATGAAATGCACAGATATATGCAATTAAAAACTATATTGAATAATTTAATGCTCTTTAAATTTGAATTATTTAACCACTGAGCGTCTCAAAACTATTTAAAGGAAACCCGCATTTATGCAATTCCGTCAATTGCAGAGAAATGATTCTACTACAAATCCTCAGTAAGTAGCCACTCGTTATGTTAATGGTATTTTACTGTAAATACAATGAGCTTGATCATTGTTACGACTACACTCGATTGGTATTCTGATCACTGCACTCCACAACACTTTGGTATCCACGATATTCACCTTCAGACATAACGAAGTATCCGTTTCTATGCACTCAGAAACTGCACCCACTAAGTTTTCCGCAACACCGTTTTCTTGCACTGGGTTACACTTCACTGATGCCAAAATGGCTAACAAAGCTATATTCTTCCACATTTTTAATTTATTAAACTTCTACTTCACTGTATGCTTGTACTCCAAGTGCCAACGTTGGCAAACTTATGATGATTTTCCAAAAAACTGATGGATTTTATCCTTCACCGCCCCTCTCCAATTTTTTGACAATGTGACGTAAAGTGTGTGCGCGCTGTTTGAAGCCGTATGCTAACTGATCGACCGTAGATCGTTTAAGCTCAGACGTCAGGATAAGTAGAAAAATAAATATTGGATGTTAGAAAGCGAAGTTTGCGTTTACGACATCGAAAATAGGCATTTGTACGTTATGAGCAGTGTAAATTAAAACGAAAGAAAAAGTGTGATTGTTTGATTTTTCGTAAGTCCATATGCGGAGGTGAAAATGAATGTCGTAATTTCTAAAAACACGTTGTAACGTTAAATTTTATAATGTTGTAATAAAATATTGTTTTAAGTGAAATTCATTGTTCGCTCTCTCATGAACTCTGTCTAATATTATATGTAGCTATTTTTTAATACTATAGATTTCGAGGTCGTATCGGAAACCGGAAAGCTTAGAGACTCGGTTAAGAAACTTTCTGTCGAATCGAAAAGACTGATACCGGCTTTAGTTTAACAAATTTTCTACTTTTTTCGTATTCTAATTTATTTTTGATACGTTTAAACTATTTTTTTAAATATAACGTTTTAAATTTTTCGTTTTTATACTTTTCATATTATTACGTGCACTCGAGTCGTGCTGACCTCTCAGAGATTGAATCATACTGAAACCCAAAATATTGCGAATATTACTTTATTTTGAATAAAAAAAAAACGATTATAAGACGTTTACTTTCTTTTGCAATATTTAAATTAATTTTAATTAGTTTTACACAGAAGATTGGAGTGATAAAAATTAATGAAACTGAGTGCTATCTATTAAGTTAAATCACTGATGAGTGTAAATCAATTTTAATAATATTAGTTGTGAGATTTGATAATTCGTTTGCTGTATCTTTTATATTTATAGTAAGTAAACAAACAGTATACTTTATTTCTAAATGACTTATATGCATAAGCAATAATAAATAATTATAAAATTTAAAAACGATTTACTGTTTTGAATAAATAATTGCAATATAAATAAAAACAAACGACAGTCGATAAACATACCTACAATAGAGATATATTCTAAAAAGATTTTTTTTTTCATAAACCATACAAATCACAAATCTATACAAATAAAAAGAAGCTACGCATAGCAACAAAATGTCTAGGTCACAATTATTATAAAACGATTAAATAATTGAGCTCAAGTGTACGAAATGTGCCAGTGACGTAACTACATTGCTTTGCACAAGTGAAAGTACACACGTGCATACTTTACACACTTCTTAATTTGAAGACTCACTGAGACGCTGGCAAGACTTGCAGGGAAAAAGTCGTGTTACAAGTTGCTGATACTCTTATGTATAATATGAATACATGTATGGTGTATGATGTGAATGAATTTTGTAGTAAACTGTACCTGATACGGCTGTAGCTCGAAAGAGACTTTTTGGTGGGTCGCATATTTTGATTTCATATTTTTCATAATTCTATCTAGGTGGTTTCATTTCGATATTTCTGTATGACTGAGATTGGTTTTTCATTAGTCTTTGTTGTTTAAATATTCATAAAGCTAATGTATAAAAAAGTACACTTAGGGACTCCATAGAAATATAGGTAAGGATAATGCGAAACTGCCTCTTTTTTGCAAAATTGCTGAATTCACTATTCTAACAATGATAATAGTATTGTATTTCTTATCTGTTTCAGTGACAGTATGCAGCAGATAATAATAAAGTATCCGCCTCTGTATATGCATGACTTTACAGTAAATGATTGGCGTATCAAAAGCTTATGCCCATCTTAAATTTACCTAATTTAACAAAATATTGAAACAGCTTATTCTAATCGTATGCTTGTTAAAACCCTAGTCAACATTACCTACTTGAAGTAATTTCTATAGACAGAGTATACAAACTCAAAGAGAATATAAATATTTGTACTTCATTAGTACTTAAGTAGAATCAAACTATTAGGCCTGCTTTTCTAAGAATACAATATAAAGGGGTAAACAAAATATTTCAAGAACTATCACGCAGTTCCGTTGGTGTCATTTGAGGCCAGCTTCGAAATAAAACCAGTTAAACATGTTAGCACTGGCCTCAACCACTGTGAATGCATGCTGATTGTTGTACTAGCGCATAGTATGAAAATCAATGTACGTAGAGCCTTCTTTATAGCATTATAGCTATATAAGAAGATATTAATGTTATCATCATCATCACAGTCAAAAGATGATTATTACTAGATATGGGCTTCTTCCAGTTCAAACATTGCTACAAAAGAAAACGGGAACAGGATGGTTTGATTTGAAGAAAAGTGTTTGTAATAATAGCTGCCATAAAATCCACACTTGTGTAAAGTTGACTTGTAAAGCTTTTCAAGCAATCAGCCGATCTTATTCTTTGGAAGTCAATCTGGATGCTAAGAAATAATATTTTTGAATCGCTTGAAATTCGTCAGAAGTACCTGTTCATTTATCTGAACCGAAATGGAAAATACTACACAGCTTTAGTATAGCTTCTGAAGAAATGCCAAATATGATGTAACAGAGAAAACAAAACAGTAATAGGATCTGTTAGTTTTGTGAGTATATCGTGAAGAGACGCTCCCAAATTACGAATCGAGGAAGAATTTAGGACACTTTCTATTATCATACCTGTCATATACAGTTATACTACATAATCCTAAATGCTTTACGATGAATGTTGGTTGTGTCTTCTAAGAACTATTTTAACGAGACCATACCCATAAAAAGCTGAAGCAAATAATCGTTGTAGGTACAAAGAAGTCTTTAAACTACGAATGTGTTGAAGTCACTAGTGTTTTAGGTATTTTTGAGAAACAACTATGTTATTGAATTATTATATACGTACTTTGTTTATTTAAATTAAATTAAATATATTACCTATAATAAGGACGAAGACCTAATCAAAACTTTTACAAAAGTACAAAAGTTAAAACTAGGTGCATGATTGAATGAGATAATATCTGAAAATACATGTTCTAATCAAAGATTCTTTCACCGATAAAATTAGACAAGTGCAATAATATGACTTTTGCACGGTACCTGTTATACAGGCCACGGAAGCACAGTTGCAATGAAATCAACTAGTGTTTTTCGGCAGTACGACAGCTATGTCATTATTTGCAAAGTTCTTAGTGGATACTGTGATCTAAAATTGAAGTAATTTGATGTAATTGTGGTTCTAGTGTCTTTACAACTAGACGATATGTGAAGTCATTGAAATATTTTTTTTAATTGATATAAACCAGTGCTAGACTGCGATCCCACTTGAAGGTAGACAATGATGCAGTCGTTGATGGTAAAATACACTAGTTTATTAAAAGCCTATTCATTCTAGCCTTCATCATCATTATAATCATTTCAGCTGCTAAACGTCCTCTGTTGGACATAGGCCTTCCCCAAGTGTCAGCACAACGATGTTACATCTGCCTCCACATTCTGTATCAAAAATTGAGTACTTACTTCTGAAATTTGACACCGGCTAAATGCACAAAATGTGCGAATTTAAAAGAAAAGAAACTTTAGTTTATTGAAGACGAAAGCTTACTGTTTAATTTATGCTCTTATATTCATAGAACATGACCTTATTACCAACCCTGTGGTTTTCGATTGACTAAATAACGACAGAGGTTATCATCATCGTCATCATGTCAGCCGAGTACCATAGTTGGACATAGGCCTCCCAATGCCGTCGCCACAATGAACGATCCTTTACGTCTTGCATCTATCGGATTCTAGCGACCTTTACCAGGACATCAGTCCACCCTGTGGTAGACCTTCTAATGCTGCACCTTACGGTACGTAGTCGCCACTCCAGGACCTTTCGGCTTCAACGGCTATCGGTTCTGCGTCAATTTTTCGGGCTACGCTATTAGGAAAGATGAAATTAATTCATTTCTTTATACAAAACTCAAAGATTTACAATGTCAATGATAGGCATAGACGGTGAAAGTTATTTAAAAAGATGACTTTATATCATGAGGATCATGACCTTCCGAGTAAGGAACACGACCCAAAGAAAAAGAGGAAGTTATTTAGAAACTGCCACCGAATTCATAGCTTAAACCTTATGCTTTGTTCTCCATTTTTAGGGTTCCCATAATCACGGCGCGGTGGCGGCGCTGCCACCGTGCGACGGCACGGGTGCCGTGCTGAGACGACGTCATGCTGTTGTATGGTGCCGCGAACGTTCGGTAAATTTACTGTTTTCAGATTTATTCCTATACCTGTGCTATAAGACCTTGCTATGTGCCAAATTTCAGGATTCTGGGTCAACGGGAAGTACCCTATGGATTTCGATCTTTAGAGTATCAAAATATATGTTTTTTTGCGACATAAACGGCTGTATCTTTTTTATTCGTTAACTTAAAAGTTTGATTTTTTCACAGCTAGAAGGGATCGCAGACTTGAGTATATGGTTTTAATTTCAATTCGATACCTTCACGCGTTCTCGAGATAAAGGGTCTTGAAAGACAGACAGACACACGGACGGACAATAAAAGTAATCCTATAAGGGTTCCGTTTTTTCTTTTTGAGGTACGGAACCCTAAAAATGAACTATTTACATAAGTAAGTTTGTACGGAACACTTAGTGCGCGAGTCCGATTCGCATTTGGGCTGTTTTTTTTTTATTTCTCAGTTTTTGAGAACACCTACATAGTTCATAAAGATGTCACAGCACCTAACTGTCAAAGAGGTCAGTATGAATGTGTGCCAACGCCCTTTGAATTCAATACTTCCAATAGCCCTGCTTTCTACATAATTTGATTTGCAGTGACAGCGCTTATGCGTAAGCTTTTGGGCGTTACGATGGATGACAGAGTGAGAATAATTCTTTTGACTTGTAACGGGATATAAAGAACGTTTTGGTATAGTCGTGCAAAGAATACATTAAACATTATTGTTCATACAAACACAGATTTAGAATCGTGAATGCTAGGAAAAAAATTGTCCTACACCTTACTACCTGGACAGAGAAAGAGTAGGAGTAGTAGATGAATTTATGAGGATGACATTTAAGAATGATCTTAATTGTGTTCTGCATGTTGTGTCACTAGGGCGGTAGGTAAAGTAAGCAATGATGTTATTTTTTGTTTATGCATCTAATGCTAAAGATTCTATAATTTATATCAGCTTTTTTCTCGCGTTTGACCACCACCACACATTATTAAAAGCAGAACCAAAGCGGACTCAAACTGTCACCCTGGAATATACCTCGCTCGATCCTTACCGGTTCACTGTTCCTCTGGATATGTCGACATCCTGGATGGCGAAGGACCGTCCTCCAATAATCATGAGGCTGAAAATTTAACAACTTACACCTGTGGTAAAAAACTGTAACTATTTAGAGTCTGTTATCCATTTAAGCATGCGATATTTTGGTGCAAACAATACAATTTTTCACATTGCAATGATCTGAGAAAACTTTGTCATGACAGTCATAAGAAAAGTCTAATTAATTTTTTCTTTTGAATAAAACAACAGGATGCATAAATTCTTGTTTTGCATAATACATTCCCAAGCATGTAGTTAGTCATTTATCGTGATGTTATCAGTTTAAATATAATTACATTGAAGCAAAGGTTGGATTCACATTCCTAAAGTAATCTTTTAGTCATCTCTTTTAGCCATCATAGGAAGTAATAAAGTTGTTGCAGGGATTGTTTAAAGTTTATTATAAATATATTATGTATTCAGAGGCAAGATCCTTAAATTCCAAAGACAGTGTTAGATTTGATTTTGAGGTTAGTATTACCTTGCCGTTATCGCTATTCAGGCTAAATAGAACATTCAAAATATACTCTGGTATACATAGTTGTAAAGTTATATTTTAGGTTTCACTCGTTCTATCGACTGTGTCGACTGTTAAATCTTCTCCTAGTTGAAAATATAACTTGCACGGTGTTTAATAGATTATGGGAATGCTATTATGACCTGAATCAGGTTTTTTCATTGAACTTGATCACCACCTACATAACTGCATTTGATTTGTTTCCAACTATCGTAAGTACGATCATTGAGCATCAAGCACTTTTGTTATGGTTACCTATTTGTCAGCGTAAAGCTATAAGGACTCTCTCATTTCTGACTGCACGTAATAATTATTTTTTTCCTCTGCCTGCGCTAAAAATCTTCGTTCTACAAACCAATTATCTTTTGAGATATCTTTCTCACTGTTTTGAGTTGATTTAGTTCGCTTTTGTCGTCGAGGTAATCTTCCTTTGGAATAGACTCCTTCCAAACATCAGATCGGTTCTCCTTTTATTTGAAGATATGTGAACTTATTTGCAAAAACATGGCATTATCATCACTGCGTTGAATTGCTGGATTCATTATGATCAATGATACTATTAATGTTGATGTACAACTTATGTATCAATTTATTATTATTTTTCTTTTTGTTTATTCTTTGCTTAAAACAACATCTACTATTACCATTTGCACCACGCTATTGCTGAATGAAGAAAAAAATTACTAAAGTTAGACTTAATAACTTTTTACATTGTTTTATACTTGGCACATAAAATTTCGTCTTTAAGTCGAGAGTGAATAGGTTTCTTCTAGGCAAGCGTGCTTCATCGTCGACCACATCATCGCTTACCATCAGGTGAGATAGTGGTCAAACGCAAGCCTATCACTAATAAAAAAAAAAAAAAAAATTTCTTCGTTAAATCTCACTAATATTATAAAGGCGAAAGTTTGTGACTGTTTTTGTTTGTTACTTCTTTAGGCTAATATGAAATGAAATTTGGCACACTGGGAGACCATGTCCTGAATTAGCACAGATGATACTTTTTTATCTCGGAAGTACGTTCCCTGGAAATAATTTTTTACTCTCATGTAGGCAAAGCTACTGGTAGCAGCTAGTCAATAAATAAAAGAGGCGTCATAAAAAATTCTTTACAAAAAAAAAAATAAGGTAGCATACGTAAACGCATCTCTCAATAAATAATTGAACTACGGAATCCTATGAATAAACTGATGTAACAAAACTCCTGTTAATCCTTACCTAACCGACTATCAAGATGAAAGTGCCGTGAGTCAGAGACACTTGCGGCCAGTTGCGGCCTGTGCAAAGCCGACCTTGAAAACAACGGTACATTGATGCTGTGTTGGAACACACGGAGTGAATTGTTGATGAAGCTTTTCGAATAACGGTATTGTTTTTATGCGAGTTATTCGAAAATGTATTTTTATAAACAGTAAGGAGAAAGACATACATACATAATTTCAGTAACAGTATGATGTGAAATCCCATAAGTCAGGTATATACCTACCACTAGCAACTTCTTTTTCAGTTTAGTTCCTTTTCTTGTCATGGTCGTGATTTCGTTCAGAAACCATTTAAGTCTAGTATATTTTGTTCTAATACAGCAAAGTTGGTCAACCACTCATGAAACCTGAATTATAAAGAAAAGGCGTGCTGAAGAAGCGTTGCAGGCGAGGTTTCAGGCACGATGCCACTTCTAAAAGTTTATTAAAAAGTGTAGGGTAGGCGATACGTCGTGAATTATACACAAAGGGCGTGGCGCGGGTACGACGCTTCGTCGCCTGCACCACGTCGCGAGCAGTCACGAATGGAACGGCGCGCGAGCAGCACGTCGCTTGTTATACGGTATGAGCAGTTTTTACCAACAAAATAATAATAATATTCCACAACTATCACACAACACCATCTAGTCCTAAGCGTGATGATGATATTGAATTCAATGTATAGTTCTGCGACATAGCATGATCTGCCTTTTAATTTTCCCACTGTTAGGTTTCAGGCCTCCTCTCTAGGAGAAGGAATGGGCCATAATCCACCACGTGGATCCAGTGTGGTTTGGTCAAGGTCACGTGTTTTTGAATACGACATAACTAAGCAATATCCAGTTATTTGCGACCATTGCAAGCCGGAGTATAGCAATATAAATGTACAGGATAAAATATGGAGGGAAAAAGGGAGTAAAATTCGATTTGATTCGTTTGCTAAGTTTTAATTTTCACACAATATCTACTGTGCATCTGTACATTTATGAATTGCATATAATTAAGTCTTCTGAAGAGGCAGACTTGCTATCGCAACAAAATCAGCCTGTATAATGATGCATCATAACGTCGCTTCGACTTTTCTATATAATTGAAACCGCAACCGTATGACGTCAGAACAAAGGAATCGGAAGCGTGGCCAACTTGAGGCATTCGACGCAGGAGAATCGAAACGAAACGGTTGCAACTTGGCTAGGGAAGCTGATCTGTCCCACTTCTGCACTGCACCTGCGTCACGGCTTCACTTTACACTGTTTCTGTATAATTCAGGCCTTAGAGAAAAATATAAGTCGATGACTTAGACTATTTTGTTAATTTATTGAACGCGCATTTGACATTGAAATTTGGTTTCAGTTTCATTTTCAGTGTTCGCGCTAAATATTGTTCGCATTACATTTTTATTAATAATTATGCAGTAATTAAGTGCCTTCTTTCTTTCTTTATTTACAATTTAGACAATATAAAATTTACGCAATAAAGGAATATGGTGAGGCAATCTTGACCGCTTCTAAAGACATAATAAAAATATTTACAGTAATGTGCTCAAATACAACAGATATTCTAAATTTTACAGATTGGTAGCCTAAGTATTATAAAGTATGATGGTGTCTGAAGAAAGTCTAAAAAGAGGTATTCCAAGAGATCAAAAAGTTACTTTGACAATATCTAAATTTCGGCACTTCACTCTTGCTGCGGATACTTCCTCTTGCTCTCTCCAGAGTAAGAAAATGTACTAGATTTCCCCTACCAAAAAAACTTGGCAAGATACTGGAAAAAGTATCATCATTATTTCCACTTTAGACTTAGGTTATATCAATCAAAAGATCTTTGATTAACGTAGAAACAGATGCGTACAACAGCTTGGGGTTGTATGTAGCAGTTTCTATATACGGAAATAGAATTTACCAGATTACTCCTGGTTGTCAAATGTTGTTTATGCTTGTTTGTAATTATTATTACTTCTCTTTTTGAGTAACTGACAAAACATGTTTTGCTAATTAGCTACCAGTCATAGAAAGTTTGTCCTTGAATATAATTGTGCTTGTGAATGTAAAAACCAGAAACTGAGCAAAATGTAAATAAACTATTTGCGTACAAACACAAAATTTGAATGAATGTGTATAAATTTTATAGATCATTGGAGCATGAACAAATTAAATCATTTTTTTTATTTTTTTTTTTTTATTTATATAAACTAGTGCTTGACTGCGATCCCACCTGATGGAAGCAGTGATGCAATCGTTGATGGTGAGGCGCACTAGTTTATTAAGAGCCTATTCACTCTTGCCTTAAAGACACCTAAATTATAATCAGACGGGAAGACCGCAGCAGGCAAATTGTTCCAGTCCCTCGATGTACGTGGTATAAACGACGAGGCGAAACGCTTGGTCCGGGCCGTAGAGGTTTCAACAACATTAGGGTGGATACTTGCCGTTCGTTAAATAATATAATAATTTTATTATTATATTTGTTTTCTCTTAAAAAGTGTCAATTATACTTTTTCATTTAATAATTTACTTTTTCTGACGTAGGTAGACAAAACCATATTTTAAAAATATCATTAAATTGTCATTTAATATTTTTCTGTTTCCGTCTTCTTTTCTTATATAAGTTAAGTGTGTACATGAATTGTTAAATAAATAAATAAATTATAAAACTTGAATTTAATCATGATGAGTATTGATCTAGATTAACATAATTAAGCACCTCATTCGTTACATGATACATTAAACGTGTCATTATACATTTTACGCAAGTTAATTTCGAAAATACGTTAATTTCTAAAAACTATAACACAAAAGTTTTTCTAAAAAATTTGCAAATGCAAATCGTGCAACTGATTAAAAAAAAGAAATGCCTATGCCAAAAAAAAATCAAATAAAAACTTTCAACCCGTGTAGCCTGACGTCAAAATCGAGGCGTGGCAAGCACTTTCGCGGGCCGCACCTATAGTACCACCTGACTGGGAGGCCTCCGGAAATGAACTTGTGTACCGGAGTTTTGTAACGATGACATACTAGGTACACGTGATGAGCATCAGTAATTTTGGTGTATGGAGGTTGAATTCCTGATTTTATCGAGTGTTACCTATTTCTTTAAATTGTTACGCGATTTACGCGATTCAAATTTTTTTTTACATTTATTAGAGTAGGTAACATGTATAACCTTAAGTGTCTTTTTTATGTATTTTTACTAACACTGTATGGTCTGAAACAAAGGTATATTGAATTGAATAATAAATTATTCATGATATAGATATAAACAATGTAATTTATCATTGTTAATTAATTTTCTAAACTTTAATATGTTTCTTAAATAATGCTTTCATTATCCGTCTGTAAATTGGCCCAATTTTTTGGCAAAGCTCTCTACTCATATGGAGAAGAAGAATCAAAAAGTAATCTAGAAGTTTTGCCTTTGCTGAATATGAGTCGACAATTTTAAGACAAAGTATTTTTTCATACCTATATTATTGAAGGAAAGTGAAGAAAATCCTTATTTATGCACTAATAAAGAGTCTCATTAATTAAACCCTCAACCTTAAATACAAAAGGCCGCTGAGTCCTTGTACAGGCCATGGTCCGAAGCGAGGGTAATGAGCCTGCGGCGATCGTCTCCTTCTGAAAAGCAATGCTAGCTATGGAGAGTTGCATACGATTGAAAAACGGACATCTTCACGCCCCAGCCACCGAGACCCTAACCCCAACTATCAGCCTCCGAAGGCGTGGGCTTACGGATGACGAACAATGGATAGCTCGCTTTCCGGACCGAGCCCAAGTCATCGACGGTGAGTAGTATTCCACGCGCTCCTCAGAGAGCCTACTACGACCATGAGTCAATTTACGAAAAGGTTACCCGTAGTCCTATAATGCAAAGGCAACTGAAGGAACATAGGTGTGGTTAGACACGACCACTTGCTCCGTTCTACAGCGGGAGAAGTCATTTGATGATTTCCCATCTTAAAAAGAAAAACACAATAGATCAATCAAACTTTAAAATTGTGGGACACATACTTATACGTACTGGTTTAAACAGAATTCCAATGTTAGTATTTAATTTCTTCTACCACAAAGTCGTTCCTTTGTAAGACAGTAAAATCTAATCGAGGTTTGTATGTATGTGCATGCATGTGTCTGTAACGGCGGCACATGGATAGTCTTTTTTTAGGTGGAAAAATAATCAAATGATATCCACCCCTCTTGGGCGAAGCGGGAGATAGTGTCAGATTTTTAATGACTAAAAACCCACTCCTGCTCATTCTTTGTGCCCCGGGGATCTCTTTCATATGTGGGTCATAGGTGACCCCAGTAGGCTTCGACCCTGCTGGGTCCCTACTGTTGCTGACAACTCCTTGAGGCGCCCATGGATAGACCGTGTTCTTGAATGGAATACAAGATTCAACCCAGGGGTACCTATATTACGTGGGATTTTTTATTATAGATAGGCTCGCGTTTGACTACTATCTCACCCGATGGAAAGCGATACAGTGCCCGACGATGGAGCACGCTTGCCTAGAAGACACCTATTCACTCTTGACTTAAAGACCCCTAAGTTGTGGCTATCAGGAAACACAGATTCCGGCAAGGAATTCCAATCCTTAGCTGTACGCATAATGAAAGTGTTCCCAAAACGCTTTGTACGTATGAGTGGGATGTCCATGTACCGGTGGCGCAACGCCGTATGTCTTGTAGTCCGATGATGGAACGGACTTGGGGGAATTAAATTGTGCAATTCCTATGCATACTTTTTTACTTTTTTATTACATTGACTGGTTTTTTGGGAATATAAGTCGATGCCTGTTGGTGTGATTAGTTGCCCTCACTGCTAAACCAGAGACCGTAGGTTCGATTCTCAAGATAAATATTTGTGTGATGAGCACAATTATTTGTTCTGTGTCTGTTTGTAAGTAAATAAGTACTTATGTTTATTAACTGTCTAGTACTTTTAGCAAAAGCTCTGCTTACTTTGGAACTAGATGGTGTTGTGTAAAAGATATGAAATATTATATTATTTTTATTACTTTCATGCGAGTAAAGCCACTGGTAAATGCTAGTTATACCATCACTCCACAAAAAAATTATACCTAGTTGCTTTCTGAACTTCCTATCAAGTTTCTAATATTTTTACAATCTTAATTAAAACTAAATATATTAATATGATTGTATAGGTATCTACATATTCTGATCGTATAATTACACCGCATTATTAGAGTCATAAATTATTTTTTGAGTGAAAGCTGAATGCGTGCGGTCATAAAAATGAATAAATAATAGTGTTATACATATGTACGTGATTAGCGTGTGATTCTCGATTCAGGATCCGCATTTGATCAGTTGGTTGAGAAATCTAATTTCCATTATCACTTCACTAGATATCTATTGATATGGAGATCTAGGACCGGTGTTCCACAAGATGTGTGGACGTAATAGTCACATAATAACGTGCGTATAATATTAATTACCTAATTAATAAATCATTGTTTTATGTAATAGATGCGGACATGGGCCTAATTAATGGAAAGTGGTGATGGCTGGTTATAGACGACAAACCAAATGGTTTGCGAATGTTGAACTCAGTGCAGAGGCGTGCGAAGAGGCTAATTGGTTCTCATGTGATTTGACCATTACATATTTACTGTATGGACCTTAAAAGAGACTTTGACCCTTGAGTTTGTTTCGGTGTTTCTTCTCAGGGTAGTCAGCCAGGAAACACCGGCTTCATCTAGCTTAAACTGACCAAAAAAAAATTTGACGTGTAAAAGTATTTTTTAAACCTATTTGCAAAATAAATATCATTTATCATTTATCATTGGTGATTCGGTCTACAAAGCCTTCAGCATAGGCGTAGGGTAGCTTTTCAATATTTAACAAAATTAATTTCGGCGGAACCAAATCATGCAATTTATGCACACACTCTTCGTGTGCATAAATTGCATGATTTGGTTCCGCCGATTTCTTTTAACATCGGACAATCCGAAGTACGGCGAGTAAAACTTTGGAGGCATGCGGAACGGAATGTAAAATTCCTCAAACCTTTGTTGTAAAGGGCGGATCCTCCGATCAAACGAATGTTATGTCTGGTGGGCAACTGCCCGATAGATGATTTCGGACTGTATGTACTCAAATTGCTCAGAGAATTTTAATTGTGCGATGCAAGATTTCATATTTCTTCGTAGTTCCTATGTTACACCATAGATGTCGCGAGAAGAAGGCGGGAGCGTCATTCCGTTTCGTTCCCACCTTAGCTTTGTAACCTAACTTCTCCGTGTGAGGGTGCCATAAAATTCCGAATTTATTGCGGCGCTCATGGACCGGACAGTTGGATATGGACTTTATCAGTAGATCTTTTAAGTTTCGATGTTCAAATGTGTACCCGTACATAACACCACAAATTTAATTTCATCATTAGCCTTTTTAAGGTTCTCACTGCTGGGACTCAGGCCTCCTCTCTAGGAGAGGGAATGGGCCGTAATCCACCACGCGGTCCCAGGGTGAATGTCACATGTCTTCGAATTTTTGGTTCTAGGATATGCAGGTTTCTTCACGATGTTTTCTTTCACCGTTTTGAGAGCAATGGTGATGAAATAAATTACACAAAGTAACGCGCCTGGCTAGGTTCGAACCAGCGATCTACAACTTGTAAGTTGGAGCCATTATCATTCGGCCATCACTGCTCTTTGTGAATTTAATTTACCTAACCTAAATAAACGTTGGGCTACACGAATTATGCGAAATTTTAACTATGGCAAAGGTGACTAGGGTGAAATTTTAATTATGCCAACGACAATTCTGCCATCTACTTTTAAAAGTATGCCATTGTAAATTCACGCAACCCTCACCAGGTCATCAGTCCACCTTGAGGGAAGCCCATCAACGCTACGTTTTCCAGTTGTGGTCGTCACACCAGAACCTTTCGGCTCTCTCGACCGTTCTGCGAACAATGTGCCCACTGCCACTTAAGTTTGTCTATTTTTTTTAGGTTGAGTTGGTAACTTTGGCTCTCCTGCGGATATCTTCATTCCTAATTACTGACGAGTGTCAGGAAATGGAGTGTTAGGAATTAAGAAAATGAATGATGTGTAAGTAAACATTACCTACTTAATATTATTCAGTAGGTAGTCTAATATTAAATACTTTCAAACGTACCTATATTATATTCATATTTGTATATCAGCTACTGTGACAGAATATAGAGACACTTACATTTTTACGCCTAAATTGTACTCGTGTGCATAATTAAGCAAATTGGTTTTATTTCAAGAAGCAAAAGCTGCAAGAGTAAAAAACTGCATAAAGAAATTGCAAAATTAAAAGCTGCAGCAGACATAATGACCCAGGAAAATGTAAAACTAAAGAAGTTATTAGACCACAAACGGGCAAGCAATTTATTCTAGATGCGTGTGAAAAGCTAAGGATCTCTCTACTTGAACACATCCGGGTGGCTTTCCACACAAACATCCTAAACGCATGTTATATGCGTGTGTCGTGGACTTATTCTGAGAGTGTTCATTGATTTATTTGTTTAAAATATAATAAAGTCTTCTTCGCCCGCGTGAAACCAAGTTTTTATATAAAAAAACTTTGGATTTATCCCCTTAGGGGAAGAATTTTGGAAAATCTACTCTTAGTGCTTGATTACGTCATAAAAAGAGGCCTTGTATAGAATTTTATGACCCTTTATCCAGTAGTTTCAGCTGTGCTTTGATATGTCAGTCAATCAGTTTCTCCTTTTATACATAAAAAGGGTGAAACTCATAAATGAAAAGAAGGGAGAAATCTATACAGGTTATAACAGCATCTATGAGTGATAAAGCTACATATATACAGTTCTGAAAACGTTAATCAACTTTAGTTATTGGCTAAATAATTTAACCTTGTCATTAATACTCATCAGATTTTTTGTTTAGATAATGACTCAACTGGAGTACATTCACAACGTGTTCAGTTTTGCACCTGCCAATTTAGGAAGTTCTTATCATGAGTTCTTTAGAAAAGGTTCTTGCTAAGGTTGTAACGTTTTACTTCTAGTTAGACGAATCAATCTATAAAGGTTACTATTTATCGGAGCTATCTGACTTGGCAGTAATGTTATATAAGATTTTCAAACAATGGTTCATTTCAATTCAAAATATTTTATTTCGCATAAAATGCCCACTTCTAAAACGTCACAAACTAGTACATGGTTTCAATTGGGATTTTCTCCATGGAGAAGAACAGGAAAGCAACTCCACGATCTGATTTTTTTTTAAATTGATTTATACACAACATAACAAAATTAATAAGTTACAGAACGTAACTCTAAAGTATAATAAATTCAGTCAAATACATTCAGAAATCAACATCCACTTAATCGTAGCCATATATACGAGCATATGACGTTGTCCTCCAGAATAGTCCTTTAGTTAAGAAGGTGAATAAGTTGCAAACTGCACGCTTGCACAAGTGCGTTCTTGACATCCGGCCCCGAGTGCAGACAGGCTGAATAGAATATAGTAGTTCACTCACTCAGTAATGCAGCAACAAAGAACGGAATATGCTAGACACGGTTGTTAGAGCTCAAAATTGGTTGTAATTACGTTATTAGTGATAAATAAATAAATAATAAATGGTCTTTATTTTGCAAATAGGTTTTGCTTAATTTTGTTTTCACCATAACAATCAGTGACCATAACCATCAGAAAAAATAGCATTGTCTCGATCAGAATCTGCTTAGCATAATGTATACTAATATTGTAAACAGGGAGGAGGAGGATTTTTGATTTTAATGAAACTCAAAGGAAACTTCTACTGGCAGAAGTTAGTGTCCTATAATATTCTAAAAATCAAGTGTCCTGTCTAGGACTGCTGGAACGTTTGAAAGAGTGACCGTGGCAGAATGCAAAGGGTAACTGAAAGACACAGGTGGGTTTTAGTTAGTAAAAGTCTGTCACGCCCTCTCGTTTCACCCTAGATTCATTGGATAATTTCCCGCCATAAGAAAAAAGTGTTCAGTCTAACTATTGCAGAAACGAAGCTACCCATAGTATAGTTATCAGCACGGATGTTGAGCGCTGGCTTTTGTTTTTTTTTTTTCGATGGGAAAAATCATCTTATGACAACCCCCGCTCTTGGGCGGAGCGGGAGATAGTGTCAGACTCTTACTGACTAAAAAACCCATCCCGTTCCTTCAAGCCTTCATACCGGGGCTCGAGCGCCCTTTCGGATAACCCTGGCCCCAGTAGGCTTCGACCCGGCTGGGCCCCTGCTGTTGCTGACAACTCCTTGGGGCGCGCGGGAACAGCGCGCGCCGTCGACGACTTGGGCTTGGTCCGGACGGTTACCGGACGGCCGGACAGCGAGCTACCCATTGCTCACTGTCCGCAAGCCCGCGCCTACGGTGGCTGGAAATCGGGATCGGAATCCCGGCGGCGGCGGCGAGAGCGCCGTTGCCTGATGCGGTTGGCCTCCTCCTTAGCGAGCATTACTGCTTCGCAGAAGTCGGCGACCGCCTGCCACTCCTCCTCGCTCCGGACCATGGCCTCGACCAAGACCCGGCGCGAGAGGTCTCCGCCGCCGATCACCCCCACGAGGCCGCGGCGATGCTCCGCCCAAGCAGGGCACACCGCGATTGTGTGCTCCACCGTGTCCTCCGGGCGTTCCGCACAGTGCCGACACCCGGGCGTCACTTCCGCTTTGATTCGGAACAGGAACCTCCCGAACTTGCCATTTCCGGTGAGGACCTGTGTCATGCGGAAGGTAAGGACGCCGTGAGGTCTTTCCAGCCATGCCTCAAAGAGGGGACTTATTGCTATAATTGTGGCGTGCCCATGACGGGGTTGCGATAGTCGCTGACGCCATTCCACCATGAGATCCCGCCGGAGCTCTGTCCGCCATGCCGCGACTTGTCGCGGCAGAGGACTTTCACCCCGGCGTTGCATCTCCACGCGCATGTCGTGCATGTGTGTGTGACTGTCTGTCACTTACTCCAAATTAATAACAAAATATTATATTTTATTTTAAACACCACGGCACTTTAAACACGTGGCGCTGAACGAAGGGACATAAATTGCCTTTTTAATGTGAAAGGACCAATTACAAAAAAGGAAATATTTTAGCACAATAGTAAAGAAATGGATGCAATTTCTAAAGATGGAACATGTGCACGCTGGCCGCGTCGTTGGACAAAGACGACCCAAACCTTTTAGAAACTATACAAAAACAAAGATATAAAAAATTAGTTAGCAAAGCGTGGGAATGGATAAGGGATACTGAGACGTAAGGCGAGAGGAGGACGGGGTTGACTCGGATAGGATAGGGGACTTCGCGTGAGACCCTAGTAGGGGACAGACGTCCAGACACTTAGCGTCAGGGCCGAGTAGGGAACACACGTCTAAGAGACTTAGCGTCAGGGCCCGAGAGAAGACAGACGTCCAGGAGGATCTAGCTAAACTAGCCGACTCAGTAGATGTCATAGGCCAATGTCCCGTTGTAATTCTTAGGAGTACCAGTATTGTGATACAGTATTAGATATTATAGGTGGACTGAGTCCAGTTAGGCTTGTCTAATATTTATAGTGCGTGTGAGTCTGAGTTCGAATGGATGGGCGTGGATTGTGATCTAGTGAGTAGTGTGTAAGTACGCGAGTGAATCTCAGCGGCTGTGTTGAAGACTGGATGGGTGAGTATTGTCTGTTTTATCCTTCCCTATTCCACCCTATGACAAGGTAACGTAAGCTTGCGGTTGGTGTTAGGGACTCGGAAAAGGCCTTCCTTTGGAGTGAGCATGACTTTGACTTTCCTTCGAGAGGACTTGACACTTCCAGCCATACTTGGCGCAACCATGACTGAAGCACTGCCAATTGAAGGTTGAACCGGATAAACATTCGCTACATGCTAAGGCAAGTTTGAGCCACACTGAGATCACGAGCCACCAAACGTTAGCGACGGCTACCTCCCCCTAAGAACTGACTGACAGTAGAGTGATTTACATTACTCTCGTTATACGCACACTTCCAGGGAGCGGGGGTAGGCTTCACCAAGTACCCCAAACTGCATTGATAGTCGTTCTAAGGAACGCTAGGGAACGTATCTCGTTAAAACACACCCGGCCCCCGTAGGCCTCATAGTGATAAAAAAAAAAATATTTAGCGAGACACGTAATTTGGACTCATCTCTGGAAACTCCGCAAGCTAGACGTAGCTCGGAGACACGTAGGTTATGATGTCCTCACCTTTGGGTAGAGTAAGGAAGTGAGAAGTGTCGATAAACCACTTCAGCGTGTAGCAAGGCAACTGTAAATAGTTCTGCGACCGACTGACAATACGTCACGCTTGTTTAAGTTTTGTATTGTCTTAGTGAAGAGTGAATAAGCCGTTATAAGGAGTCAATTGTAGAAGAAGTGTGTCTTATCCAATAGCAGAGGCCTCACAACCCTTTGCCGTAGGATTGGTCAGGATACGCACGAGCGAAACGGATTGAAGTAGTTTCTAAAATAATTTAACTTGCAAATACAAGCGTCACGTGTCATATACCCTTTTGCAGCCCTCTCAGTCTCATAATATTCATAACTAAAAAGAAAAGTAGATTATCCTTCCTTATCCCTTGGATTTCCAACCCTATTTGATTTTACTTTTGTTTTTCTCAATTCCCCACCTAATCCCCTAGCTTTCTAAGTCGGGAGAAGGTGACATGTTCCTTGGAAATCCATTACTGTCGGTGGGAGCTATCCATGTCTCTGGTTGAAAGCTACAAGGGCGGGCGAATGGCGGCGCTCGCCCTCTCCCCCTAAGGGGGGAGCCGACCTTCATACCTTCATGTAGGGAGATTCAGGAAAAATGAAAATTTTATCAGCCTAGGGTCTTATTGGAACAGTCACATGACTGTTGCCTCCAGATCCCACGGTGGTAGGCCAGCCAGAAGGCTCGCCGCTTCGCGGGAAATCGTGCGGTATCCCCGCACCATCCGAATTGCCATGACCCTCTGGCAGGCGTTCAGAATGGCCGCCGGTCGCTTTTGCAGCGACGGCGCCCACACCGGCGCCCCGTAGAGGGCCATGGACCGAACGATCCCCGCGTAGAGCCTCCGGCAGGAGGCGTCTGGACCCCCAAGGTTGGGCAGGAGCCGCTTGAGAGCGGCCCCAGTCCGGTTGAGTTTGGGAGTCAGACGTTGGAAATGCTCCACGAAATTCCACCGGCTGTCGAGGACGAGTCCCAGGTACTTCATCGTCGACCCGACATCGATGTGAACTCCTCCTACCGTTAGTTGGGAACTCAATGGCGGCGCGTTCCGAGAGCGGCGACCATGGAAACACATCGCCTCGGATTTGTGAAGCGCCACCTCGTTGAGCGCTGGCTTCAAGTTGCGCAGAAGTCAAATATTTGGTCTCTTTAGTGGTGCGACGTGAGACGCGGGGGCAGAGAATGTCAGTGATTGGCTCGCCAATGTATGGAATGCGCAAATCGATCCCCACTCTGACGCCGAGCGCTCAAGATCGGTGCCGATAACTATACTCTTGCCCTAATTTCAATTTATTCTTCTTCCGTATCTATAAATAGTTCTATGATATCGATTTATTTCAGCGGTCGTCGTTGTGTTACATCGTCTTCGCAAAGTCCGTCCCTCATTTCCTCGGCCCTTTCTAACTTTATAATAACCACCTACGCTCATACTGAAAGCTTTACTAACAACATTTATAAGCCCGTATTATATTTTCTTTATTATACAGCAAAACAATGTACACTAAAATTAAAAACCCCTAAAACTAATTAAAAACAATAAAATATTGATACGCAGTCAAAACCTAATATTAAAAAAAGATCTCTTGTACACCATATCAAGTTATAGTTATGTAGCTAAAAAGCTTACCTCACAGCTGAGTGAGTGAGAGTTTTGACGGTCAAAATATGCAAAAATTTAAACTAGACCAACGTAATATGCATAATTTCGTCATGATTTCAACCAAAAGTCATTCACTATTGGTTATAAGCCTCGTCCAAGTGCCTCACTGTACAAACTTTTTTGATCGTCTTACCTGTAGTATGGATGTTTCACTTCTAAGTACAGATAAATCTTTCCACAATATTACCCATCATTGTCTCATGCCAGTATGTCATTCATCTGCTAATCATTATAATAATTACCAACAAACCACTTCTTAGATCTAACTCTTCTATAATTACCTTGTTACATTTGAACGGCATAGCGGCATACTACCCCCATACTGGTAGTGACTGACGAGTTGATTGCTACTAAATACATCTTTGGATGGAGCTCTAATGATGTTGATTGTTGAGTAGATGATTTATGGTGGTTACTATGGTCAAAAAGTGAGGTGAGTTTTTGCGTAGTAAAGATGGATTGATTGCTACAATTAATGATAAATCAAATACTTTGTTTTCTTGATGGCCCAATGGTTAAGCCTTTCCTACAAGCATCAATGCAATTTTTCAATTATTTTGTACTTTTGTGAGGACATTACTGACATCCCAATCATCAAAAAGCACGTAAACTCGTTAGTCCCGTTTGTCATTCGTGGATCTTTGACCGTCGATACAGGTAATCAGATGCCAAAGTCTTACTTCAGTTTGTCCAAGAAGCGTAATTTTGCCCAGTTACTAGGTTATGAAGGTCTGATAGGCAGTTGCTCTATTCGTCCGGTTAGACTGGAAGCCGACCCCAAGCTTGTTGAGAAACAGCTAAAGAGATGATGTTGATAAAAAAAAGATGAAATGCAGCTTTTTACTAGCAAACATACCTGCTGAAGATATCTGGATATCTCTCAGAGTGGCAGAAAAAAAAAAACATGTTGTCTCCAACCTAAGTAACATAGGACAATAGCAGGATGATGATGATAAAAAAAAAATGATATCAATGTGAGTAATCTCATATGTTGAAGCACAGCAATACACTTTGAAAGCTGAAAAACTAACTAGGGAACCTCTTGCTTAGAATGGATTAAAAAAAAAAAGATGTTTTATAAAAGAAAAATGATTAAATAAAATAATACAACAAATACAGTAACAAAAGATTTACCAAATTACGTCGTGACCTAACTAGTGACTTAGACCCTATAATTAAGAGAAGTCAAAAAAGCAGTACAATCTTCAAATAAAACATTAACAAATTTTAAAGATACTACTGAAGAAGTTATGCAAAAAATCTGTATCACCTCAGTAATCAAAATATAATTAATCAGTATTTACCTCTTTAGAGCAGGTAATTAGTTCTACCTTGAGAAGATTATTTAGCATACTCATAACCGCACTTGAAACAATACATTATCTGAACAGGTCAATCATAGTTCAGGGGTAGCTTGAATAGAGTTCAGTGGCAATAATTTCTCACCATTATTGATAAAATTCTCATAGCTTTGATACATTCTCACTTAATTGTCAGTGTGAGAAAGTTAGTATATTAATTTTCTGAAATTTGTTTGCACTTTCTAAGATTTTATAATGAGCTTGAGAGGTTTTGTTGTAGTCTACACAGTGCTCAGATTTAATATGCCTCATGGTACGGTCAACCGCAACTCAGCGGTGTATAGAAATGTGAAAACTGTTACAAAGATGCTGTCAATATACCTAATGTTACCGCGGTAAGGCGAACACTGAACATGATTTGGCGGTGTGGTCAGTTTCGTTTCCACTTTGCTGACTGAGCAAAGTAAAAACGAAACTACCCAAATAATTTTACCATGACATAAACTTAGTTATTGATAAAGAAAAAAACTGAAAGACACGAAGAGGCCATTCTTTTGTTTTTTTTTTTTTTGTTTTTGTCGTTGTTTAGGAAGCTTGACCTGGTCAGGATCGCGGGAGTCCGATGGATGCACAGGACCGGTCGTTGTGGCGACGCTTGGGGAAGGCCTATATCCAATAGTGGACGTCTTTCGGCTGATATGATGATAATGATGATGATGAGAGGAAGCTTGAGATCATCGGAGAATTTGAGACTTTTGTTACCCTCTACTACTCTCTTATACCAAACATCGTTTACAATCCAGGCTGTAAGATTGTCAAATGCGTAACAGTTACCAGTAAGACAAAATTAGTCTGCTAACTACTTTAAAAAATGTGTTTTGATTTCATTTCTTGATATTCGATGTCATGCTTTTTTATTCTCTTTTCCACAAAAATTCTGTGACATTATAAACAATTTATCGAAATCCTGCGATCTTCGCTAGGTCAATAATTCATTTTATGTGAGGACTTTCAGCTCTCCGTGTTCTGGTATGCAGTCACTACTACTTACCCTTTCAGCTAAATTTACTGTCTGTTTTGCGAGCAATTTGATCTATACCCTACCACTTAATTTTGTGAATCTTTGAACATGTCGCTAACCTTGGTTCTGCTGCTAAATATGTGTGTTACACAATTATTGTCATATACAATATATATGTATAAACAAGTAAACATTTTCTGGCCAAAAAAACCTTCAAGACATGTTTAGTCCATTCAAAGGATGTCTAGTGAGTGGTAAGACCGCCATTGTAGTCATAGATTTAAGTTTGTGTAACTTTTTTAGTGTACAATATAAGAGACTTCTATAGATGGATTGGATAAGGCTGTAGAGAAAATAGAAGATAGAACAAGAAAGAAAGAGTAACTGAATAAGGGCTATCATAGAACGTTATATTACATAGAAATAATATTTTTCTATATCTTCAAAGCTCACATTAAAGTTTTGAAATTTGACCATAGCAAATTAATTTATAACGGAATCATTCAATTGTAAAACCATGTTATTAGACTGTTTTTGCTGTTTAATTTTGCCTTACATTTTCTTTTAATGATTGGACAGGTCATGTTATAATTGATAATATTTTGTATTTCACAAATTAATAAAATATCACATGTAATTTTATAAAAGTCGTCTTTATTTAACATTTACGAGGATCCTTCGTAAAATAATAAATTAAAACATCGCAACAATCAAACTGTTAACATTCTTCGCATTAAATACACATTGGTTTGTAATAAATATGACTTGAAGCATACCCATACACATACAATAAAAAATGACTCAAAAAAAAGACAAACTGTTATGAAAATATTAAAGTAAATAATATATAAAATATCTTTGGAACTGAAAACTTAAAATAATAAAATTTACTATCAACACTCACTTAAAAAGAAAGTGATGTATACTTAAACATAATAGATAAATAAAAATACTTATATACAATAAAGGTAGAGACTAATAATATCAGTCATAATGAAACTTAAAATAAAATAGATATATACAGAAAAAAACTTAGCATGTGTACGAACGGTGGTCAAAATATATACAAGGAAGAAAAAGAAGATTTACAAAAAGATTAATAAGTTAACTTTACCTAGAATAAATAAATTAATAATTTAATCTCACGCCTGTTTGACATGAGCGCCATACGCAAGATTCTGGGCGTCCTGAGACCTTCCCCAGCCACCGCTGCTTTCCCAGCCGTGGCTTTCTTCATGAGGAGGTTCTGACCAACCACTGCTCTTCTTGGATTCGAGGAGTTTCTTAATTGCGGCAAAGGCGGCGGCGATGAAAGCGATTTTACCGAGGAGGACGGCCTTAAGGACGGCGAAAGCGATGATACCAAGGAACAGAGGGACGAGGGCTGCAAGTTTCAGCTTGATGAGGGCCAGGATGGGGAGGAGCTTCTTCAGCTTCTTCTTCTTCTTGCCACGACCTGGAGTTGAGATAGAAAATTATGAGTCAAAATTTCTAAAATTATATTTAGGATATTGTCACACGTAGTGTACTAATATTGATTTAAAATTTAAAATAATCGATGGCTGTCAAAGTGCATAATTTTTCAAAAACAAAATACTAAAATAAAACTTGTTTCACGATATTAATCTTTTGGTGCCAAAATAAACTTGAATGATCACAATAAAAGAATTTTCAGTAAAG
Organism: Mythimna ferrago; assembly: GCA_910589285.2. NCBI lineage: Eukaryota > Metazoa > Arthropoda > Insecta > Lepidoptera > Noctuidae > Mythimna > Mythimna ferrago. The sequence continues at coordinate 16,744,073 of OU342694.1, read as the reverse complement.
CTTAGCATTCAAGTGCAACCAACAAAGAAGTGAACAATCAATGACGACTCTCTAAACTCCGTTAAAGTCACACATAAGTCACTAATTATCTCAAAAACAAATCCAGCCAACAAAAGAATTATAGACCGTTTAATCTCACATAGCAAACTTCAAAGAATCTTGTTCACAAAAAAAAAAAAATTCCCACACCATCATAATAAGAACCATAGCTTTGTACACGTAGATACGACAATTAAAAGAAAGCGTGCTTCAACTTTTGGCATTCATAGTTAAATAAAATTATAATTTTGAGAAAGTTGCATGTATGTCACGAACTAAAGGTCAAAAGTGAGAATTATTTCCATATCATGAATGGTTTGCAAAAGTTGCAATTTGGTGAGCAGTTTAACAGAAACTACCAAATCGATTATAATTTTTAAGCTGATGATATATCCATTATATCGATAAAAATACAGTAAAAACGGCTTTGAATTAATCGATATTCAAATGTAAAACAAATGATGCTGCAAAACAAGTTCACGCATATGTTAGCGATGAAGTTTATTACATAATAATCAGTAACAGGCCTCAATAGATGAATGATCTTAAGTTATACACTGATTTGCAGATAGAAATCTAAAGACAGTGAACTTATAAAGTACCTAGGAACTGGTCAAGCAGGCTCTTATATAAATAAACGGGTCGGAGTGAAAATGAAATCCAAGTGTCCATTGTGTTATGTCATTCGATTAATTATAAAACAGTTTATGTTAAATTTATTATAAACTTTTGCAAATTGTAATCTCTAGAAATTTGGATTAGATGGAAATTATGTAGATGATATGATTATATATCTATTAAAGACAGTGAAATTGATGTTGCAACGAGTTTGGAACAATATTGAAATAGCGATACAATTACAATAAATTAAAAATCTCTGCAGTAAACGGGAACCGAACGTATTTTTTTTTTTAAGTAAGCACTTCTGAAGCTAGGTCATGTGGGAGTGCCCGTAAGTTTTTAGCTTATGTAAAGCACGGATCTCAAGGAGATTTCATTTACTTGAAATATCAAGTGAAAGTTTTAAGTCGCAACTGATTTACGATGTTAACGTTTAACGATAAATGAGCGATTAGAAATTACTTTTTGGCAAGAACTGACTTTTAACCTTTCGCTAATACCTACAAATCTTCTTCAGGGCAAAAACTATAGTTTAAAATTTAGTCTGAAATGTGATTTTAAATTAACATTTTGGTTATTATTTAAGTTTAGATTCAATGAATGTTTAAATGATAGTTTAAGAAAGTGCAAACAAAATATTTTCAAAGCATTCACTCGCGTCTAAGTGCTAATAAAAAGCTTCTATTAACAAAGCACTAGACACTTTGTGACAAACATTTAAAAGCTTAGCCAAATATAGAAGCTGGCTATTAATTTCAGCCTATGCGCAGTCAGGTAATGTCTATAAGCTCGTGTGTTACTTTGACTGCTTGTAGTTCTTTGTTTGTGTTCGCCGTTATATTAAGTCAGGAATAGAAGGATATAATTACACTAACGTTTTCTACAGCTTATTGCTAGCAACCAATTTTTGTGTAGATTTTTAAAGAACTTTGGAAAATGTTTTTCGATGCTACCAATTACCAGATTTAGATTAGTAACAGATTTAAAAATCTAAAATCGCATTCAGATTCTTTGACATGAAAGTTATTTTCAAGTCTGCTGATACCCGGTATCGCAAAAATCCAATACAATGTCAAGAAAGTGCATAAACTACTGTATCAAATAAACACATTACTTGCAGATTTTATCTCGATGCGTGGGAAAAATTTCATACATTGTGCTTCACGCTGGATTTTGTATACTTAATTCCGTAACTAATATTTTTCTTGTTGGCATGAACTGTATCTAAGATCTTGAGATTTTATGTACGATTTAATATGTCTGAATTTTTCATTTCTATTGATGGCTTCATTTTGCGAATCATCTGTATCATAATTTACTATTTTTATCTTTTTCAATAAAACATACTTGACTGACTTCAGTTATTTTATATGCCATGTCCACAACTGTTAGTTAGTAGGTAATTAAAGTTTATTTCTCTTTAACTACTTAAGCACTTTTCTAGCGGGTGCAACATGGTAATAATGTTCCGGGTTAAAAGCCTACTACAGTCCATTAATGGCGCGTTATTTACGTGCACGGCAAACTTTTCCCACAAATTAAACTATTTTACGTAGTAATTACTTTACAAGACTTTATAATTATTATTTTTCTTTGAGAAAACCTTTTAAATGAGGTTAAACTTTTAACAACTTTTAATTCCATAATTGCTGTCAGCTTTATTTTTAAAATTATTTTCGTAAATGAGTTCTAAATTGTAATTTAGTCTGATTTATTGGTTCTGGTATTCCACATTGATTCTATCTTTATATTACTACCAGACAAGCTTGTAAAATGTAAGAATTTAGTAAAATTAAAACAACTTGTACATACCTTCCTCGTCAAGGGTGTTGTCGTCTTCCAAAGCTTTAGGCATTCTGAGCTGCAAGACATGGCTGTCAAGGAAGTCCACAACATTTTCCATGATCCTCTCTTCTACCTTCAACTCCCTGGCTTTAGGGTCATCAGGTAGAGGTTCGTAACTGCGAGCAGATCGGCTTCCACCGGTGTTCTTGAAGCTAACGCCATCGAGGACATCAAGGCTTGAAGAGGCTGCCAGTTTGTCTGTGAATCTCATTGCTTTTTCCTGTGAAACAAAAGGATTACTTTTAATATTTGTATTTTTCTTCTTTTTGGTCTTGGCCTAATTCATGTATGTTTGACTTATTTGTTAGTTACTTATTTAGTCATTGGTAAAGTAAGACTGAAATTTGGGATACTAAATCAAATGATTGTTTGAAAAATAAAATATAGAGTTATATCTTGAACTTTTTAAAGTTTATACGTCTTTTAGTTCTTATTAATTTATCAAATTGGCAATTCATCAGTATCCAGTAGTTCAATAATCAAATCACCAAAAATCTATTCAAAGATCTTCAGATTTTTTTGCAAGCTACAACACTATAATACCGCAATTATTTTTCAAAGTCCTTGAGTTTTAATATCAAAATTAGACACTGTCAGGCCTAAAGCCTGTTTAACCCCAGGGATCCATAACCAATCACAAAACACTGTCACATTTCACTTCACTGCACAACACACCTTGAGACACAAGGAAGTATCTGTATCCAGACAATCCTTTAGAGCCGAGATGAATCTCTCGGCGGCTCCGTCCTCCTTTGCCATGGGCAATGCCCCGGCGACTGCTACAGCACACAAAAGCACTACAACCTTCATCTTTCTCGATGGCTAGACACAAATTGCTGAAGATCAGTGTATGAGCGTGAGTTTTATTTTGTGTTCCCCCTCCCTGCATTTCCATATGTCACGGCGTCTTCGTAAGTGTGAGGCCTATGACGAAATACAAATATGACTACGACAGGGTAGGCATTTTAGCAGGTTTTTTGTCAGGTTTAATGAATATGTGTTATGATGGCATGGTAACACGGTCAATGATTTGAGCGTTAATTTTTTTTGGTTTTTGATTTTTTGTGGCTTGAGAATCTGAAATTGTTCATTTTGCGCGGGAAAAAAGTGAATTGGATTCTCTGCCAACGAACTTTTAACAATTTATATAATTTTACATTTGTTTTTAGTGTTAACGTCATAATTATATATTGATTTCTGTTTTAATAGATTTGGTGAGTTGTAAGTTGTAAGAAAAATGCAAATTTTCGTAATTGAATACGTAATCTTTTGCTACCTTGATTTGATTTCAAACAAATTTCTATGAAAATAGTAAAAAGACGTAACCGTAACGTAAACTAAGTGAGTAATTTCGTAACTTGCGAATAATCGGAAATCCTTTTGAAATAATTACTTCGTCCGAAATATTTGGAATACCGCAATATTTCCGGTTCTTCGTTGGAGGGTTTCGCAAAATCGCTTTCTAAAACCCATCAATACTTATATCATCGGTTGAATTTCTATATTTTTTGACCATTTGTATTCTAAAGTAAATTGTTTAATAGTCCATTTATAGGCATAGTTGTCTGTACACAGCGAAAGTTTCTCTGGTACTTAAACACAAAGGTGATATGTCTATTTGGAATATAAAGTGCAGAATTATGTTGTTTTACTCATAGTCATTGCCAACCTGCCTTTTGTTTAAACCACTTTTAATTTCATTTAGGTTGAACTCTGCATCCATTGCATAATGCGTAGACTTTCTTTGATACATGAATAATTACGTCATTGAGATTTTTTAAATTTATAACAAATACGATCTTCCTTTCATTTTGGCTCATATGATGTTGAGACGCGTTAACGAAAACTACCATTATAGTTTTATTTTTTAAAAACATCATTTTAATATAATTTTTATTTTGTGTGTTGATAAGTCGTAAAAAGTGTCTAAATTAGTTTAGATACCAATTTTTAAGTTATTCAGGACAGTGATTCAAGGTTTTAATATATTGGTAGCTTTGTTTTAGGTTTGGTGTACTAATATAATTTTTGTGATTTTTTAAAGTTTACTGTTGGAATAACCCTTAAAAACTAGTCAAGTGGATTGTTTTAACTGTTCAAATGTAATGGCATTAGTTTGTTATGTAATTTAGTTAAAGTTAAATTAGTAGTAAAACTTAAAAGTTAATTTAATCTGTTTCTGCTCGTTCTTGCTAATTTTGTCAATAAAAATAAACCATCATACTACATCTATAGCTGAACATATACCAGATTTTTTTTTTGTAAATTTAGAATAGAATGAAGACATTATTTACATGATAGGACATTAGGTCTGCCCCAAACACAATGTGGCATAATTATTCACTCATTACTGCATCAAAAGGAACTATTGACAAACTATTCAATCACATTTAAATTGGAGAGAGTTTTTTGTCCCGATCCATTGAGACATTTTTCAAATTTCAATCAAAATTGACTCTTATTTTGACCAGGTTAAATTTCAAAACGATGTTGCGAGTTTTCTTAAAGGTTCACTTTTATCTAGGTACAATCTTGGCTAGGACAATGAATGAGTTAATCGCTTCTGGTCGTATACTGAATGTGTAAAGGGAAATTTCTCTGTCGCTGTAGGTGACGTTAATGATGTATGAGCTTTTGTTGAACTGTAGGTCCTCTTCGAGTATTTTGTAGTCAGTACGTCAATCAATGTGTTTGCCAGCTTGTGTAAGGTCGTGGCTACTAATGCTTAAACTCCATCATGACCATTGCAATTTTTTAATAAATATTTGATAATATTAATATCAAAAAGTGTCTATTTTATTTTACTAACCTGATTTTATGAATTCTACAATATTTTAGACTGACGTTTTCTTCTTTTTGTGAGAATGAGAATATACTTAAATTTTATTAGACTAGTATGTAGCGGTTTGGAAGTTTTTATCATGGTTTCGTTTTTAAATTAATATTATAAACATTTTGTGCTCAAATATAAGCTGGTAATGTGCCTAGCTACTTAATTTTTAAATATCTTTTAGTTAACAATTATAAATTGCCATTTGCAGCATTTTATTATGGCGGCTTCAAAAAAAATATGTCACTTATATCAGATACATATAAAGAATTTAATTACAATTTGCAGTTTCAATGGTGACTCAAATCTCAAAGTCATGTTATCTTGTAGCTAATGCTATAAAAAAACGAAAGTGTAGCAAATGCTTGTCATCCTCCGCTTGTTATAATGTTTGTAGTTGGACACACTTTAACATTCATTGAGCCGTGACTAACGACTTTGATAGACTACAAGAAAATGAAAGAAGCAATGGTTCACGAAGTGTTGGTGAAGTGGGCCATTCTGTACAAGAGTTATTAGAGTTACTAAGAGAAATGTCTCTGGGTACAAAATTATGACTTAACAGAATTTAAAAACAAGTGTTCTTTCAATCAAGTGGGACATCAAGTGCATAATGATTATATTTCTCATTGTTACACTCATTTGTGTCCTGACCTTTTCCATTGTTTATCGTTAACCTACTTGTACTATAATAACGGTTTCTATGGTACAAAATATAGTTTGCTATTAATTTCTCTATATAGTTATTCGATTTCAAAAACTTATAGTAGATTTCTTTATTTGTTTAAACATTTTTTACATACGCAAGCATGCAAAGTCATCGTTTTAGATACATTGCTTGAGTCCGTTCATGTTTTGCTTTTTTGGCGTATATTTTTGTAAAGAAAAATTGATACAAAAACCTTCACAAAATATATAACAAATACAAGAATAATGTCAAATTTAGACAAACACTACAACACAAAACTTACAAAATTGTTGTCAAAATCACAAAGATAAGATTTTTTTATGTGCATATCTTTTATTAAAGATGTGTTGCAACTCAAACCATTAAAATTTATTTTTTCAGGCCATATCGTTAGGAGCCAAACATTAACGGTAATAGAAAAGACAAAAAATGGCATATCATCTTTTCTTTTACTAAAATGTCATGGACCATCATCATCATCATTTTTGAAAAATCCACCATTGTTTTCTTTGCATTCGAATTGTACTGTTTATCTAGAGATGTGATTAAATATAACTTCAACACTATGAACTTACTTTACTGTATCATGTGGGAACTAAGCTGGTATCGAGCAGAAAGAGATAAGAATTGTGTTTTAGTGCTTAAGTAAATTAGTTTGGTTCCGTAGTTTTTTTTTATTTTGCAATCCTATTCATCTCCTTGAGTTTCTCCTTTTGTTGTGCTCCAAATACTTGCACTGACTGGTCCACTCAAATTGTATGGTTCTTTCTTCAAAAGACCATCTCAGACATCAGTCTCTATGGTTCTCTTAAATTGACAAAAAAATTGGGCGAGCCTCCTTACAGGGCCTCAAGTCTGCTATTACAATAGTGTCAGAATGATCTATCATTGATTTCATAATTGTTGATTTTGACAAGTTTTGGTAGTCTACTAATATAATGGCGTCATTATGACTTTCCGATGGTCAACATTGAAAGAAATGGCATAGAATGGTAATCTCGTAATAATGACAAATGAATATCTGACGTATACGGTAATCTGCAAAAAATTTGACAGTTCCTTTGATCAGTGACCTACCATTACGACGTCATTGCGCCATTAGTGCTTTTAATAAGCTTGATATTGTCATTCTACCACAATTCTATTACAAGACCATTGACCGATCAATGATCGATCATTATGAATTAGCAGATTACAAACTTTTAGCAAAATGACAATGGAATCGTGTTGGAATGACGAATTTATAAAAATAGCAGACTTAGGCCCCTGGTTTGCCACCATGGGATATGGAGGAAACAGTCCTAGCACACATGCACGATTTGCACGTGGATATACAACGCCAGAGCGAAAGTACACTGCCGCGACAGGTCACGGCATGGCGGACAGAGTTCCGGCGGGATCTCATGGTAAAATGGCGTCAGCAACTATTGCAACCCAGTGCTGAGCACGCAACAATTATGGCGGGAAGTCGAGGGGACTTACCGCCATAATTGTGGCGTGCCTTTGAAACGTGACTGGAAAGGCCTCACGGCTTCCTCACCTTCCGCATGACGCAGGTTCTCATCGGACATGGTAAGTTCGGGAGGTACTTGCACCGGATTCGTGCGGTAGCGACGCCCGGGTGTTGCCACTGTGTAGACCGCCTGGAGGACACGGAGGAGCACACGGTGGAAGTGTGCCCCGCTTGGGCAGAGCATCGCCGTGTCCTCGTGGGGGCGATCGGCGGCGGCGATTTCTCGCGCCGGGCTTTGGTACAGGCCATGGTCCGGAGTGCGGAGGAGTGGCAGGCGGTCGCCTCCTTTTGCGAAGCAGTAATGCTTGCAAAGGAGGAGGCCGACTGAACCAGGCAACGGCGCTCACATAATTATTTCACAATAGCAGATAACAGAAACTGTATGTTAATGATTAGAGGTATCTAGCAGCACCTACTGCCTTACGTTTTAACCATATTTACTAATTTATATGTATGTATATTATTAAAAATCCTTCAGACGGAGATAACGTTTTATCGTCCATAATTATGCAAATTAAAGAGAAATTAAATCACATTATTGAGTCAAAAGATGCACTTCATTTCCTTCCTACCTGGCGCTTGGCCAGCAAACATTTTGCTAAATTTGTCACATTTCTAGCTTTACATACACATGGCTATGTGTATTCAATATTTATGATGCGCCTAGCTCGGATACTCTGTAGGGTTTTAAATACTTATGGTAGTAAAAGTGAATTACTTAGCAGCGTCTTACTGCACACAGTTAAAAAGTGAACCTGTAGGTCATACATCTAAAGGTGGATACAGACTGCGAGGCATACGCCACGCATGGCGCACAGCCAATGCTTCGCAAGCAAATGCCTTGCCACAAACATGAAGACAGCCAAATGAAGCATTTGCTTCGCACGCCATGGCTCGACCCGAGTACATGTTGATAATAATTGTTTTCAACACGCACTCTTCAAACAAAGGCATTCGCTGTATGGCGTTTGCGGCGCATGCCTCGCAAAGTCTGTATCCACTTTTTGGTCCTGTTTGAGCAAATTCATCATTTATGTCATCTATGTATATTATTATTTGGCATATAGATTTTTAAATCAGTTTTACACCAGAATTTTCTTTAAAACTGCTATCAGTTACAATCGTTTTTAAAAAATATACTCATGTCATCATTTCAGCTGCAAGACGTATATTGATGGACACAGGTCTCCCTCAAGTGACGTCATAACGACCAGGTCTGTGCGTCTTGTATCCCTCACTAGGTCATCGGTACACCTGGTAGGAGGCCTTCTAACGCTGCGTCTTCGAGTACATGGTTGCCACTCCATAACATTACATTCACATCGATCATCTGTTCACTGCCCACTGACACATAAGTTTGGCGATTTTTCGAACTATGTGGTCTCTTACAATCAGAAATGAAGATATCCGCAAGAAAACCAAGGTTTCTTACACACTTGTTTATTTAAGCCTATTATGTGTATTGAAACTAAAGTTAGTAAACAAAATCAGTAAACGTCATTTAAACATCTTTAGATAACCACAGGTACATAAAGATCAATGTGCAATTCACTTGCTGGTCTCTAAAAAGCAGTTTGTGTGAAACTATGAATCTGCTAGACTAGTGTTTAGTTTCACACGTTATAAAAACATTTTCTCTTAAACTTTTTATAGCTGTAACCATTGTTTGTGGTGATAAGCAGGTATGGCAGTTCCGTATAGCGGACTGAGAACAAGGAAAGTCACTTAATATTAATTTTATAGAAACATAAAAGACTGTAGAAATAACTTCTTTAGTTTTATTTAATTATCCACCGATTTATTAAGCTGATTAATTTACATATTTGTATATTGTGTATTGGTATCATAATATTTGTGTTTTGTGCATTTATGATATTTAATTTTATCAACCAGAAAGGGTGACTGAAATAGTGTAAGGTTATGAAAAACATTTGTGAGACAATATACTATCTATATATTAATATTTAATAATAATTAATATTAATATAATATTTGGTATGACTTATACTCGTATATGTCTCTCAGTAATAAGAAATAATAGATCATAAAAAGATAATATGTTGATAAGTCTACTGTTTCATACGTTACTGCACCAAAACTAAAGTTACGTAAAAGTTAATGGCCACAGTGTCCACGCAAGTGTGACGTAACTTACTGCGTATACTACGTTTAAAATATTCATCGTTCATTCATAAAAAAATAGTTAATCAACAACTAAAGTCCACGTGTTTCAAATCACTTTTTTCCCAAACTTTCTTTCTAATCAATACATGTATTTGCAATAATTAATCTTAGTGCGTAAACTGGGCGATGCCGCTGGCGTTTCTAGTCATAACCTAATGATTATGCAAAATATTTGGTAACTATGCTTTATAGGACCTGTTTGGGAGTGCTGTTGTCACAACGTAGAGGTTGCATTTGACGCCTGAATGTCTGGCAGTATACTGTTACATAAAACTTTTGATGAGGTTGCATGCATGTACTGTATATTCATCGTCGGCAGACTTACTTTTAAATGATTTGAGGGACATAGTTCACGTAACAGCAAGAGGTCTGGATTATTTGTGCTCATATAAATAGCCTTGTCTTAATCAATCATCACAATATTCTTCTCGTATGATATTATTGAAAAAAAAAAAAACAAATATACTTATAGCCTAGTTTTTAAATAAAACATTTGGAATTAAGTAGGTTCGATGAACCTTACTATAGAAAATATAAATTTGACAAGTATTCAGACTAAAATAGAATTTGACAAATCAGAATTTTTTTATTAAAAAAAATAAAAAAATAATTGAATATGCTGAATTTGAAAGGGGAATAGAGTTTTCGTTCAGATAATGAACACTTTGCAACTAAAGCTTTAGCATTTAATTCATTGACGTCATAAGTGTCATGTAACTTAAAATCAACTTCACATAACCAAGTCACATCTACCTCGTGGCCACCTCAGCTTTCTTTCCCCATATGCATAAATTAAATTAAAAACCATACTATTACATAACTAAATTAACATTATTATGTTAGCAAAGTTAAAGTGTTAATTCTTACTTACTCAGTTATATGATGTATTAAAACTTTAGACTAATGTAATCGTTAAAATTGTTTATGTAAGATTATGTTCTCACGCGAATTATTGTGAATTGTTTAGGATCATCGACTTTGCTGGGTGTGCTGTGTTTAGTTAATCAACAGTGTTTAATTATTATGCTGTGTTATTTCTTTTCATCATAATTATAATTTTTTCTTTTTTGTTCGGTAGTCTTAAGTTTCGGTTAGTTTATTTTTTATTCATTATCGTTTATAAAGGTTGGTGTTATTATTTTATTTCTATGTTTATTTGAATCTATAACTAGTACTTTTAGTACCTACCATTATTATTTACCTGGAATGTCATAGTAATAATTTCAGAGATCTAAATGAAAAGTGTACTACACTTAATTTAGATCTCTGAATTGCATTACATTAATTGTATTCTCATGCGTCGTTAGCGTTTCCATTAATTTTTTGATAGGTTTGTCATGAAACCATATAATTAAAAGAAGCAGTCATCATCATCATCATTTCAGCCGAAAGACGTTCACTGTTGGACATAGGCCTCACCCAAGTGTCGCCACGATGACCTGTCTTGTGCGTCTCGCATCTCCTCAGCATCACCAGGTCATCGGCTTACCTTGTGGGAGGCCTTCCAACGTGGTCGCCATTCCAGAACCTTTCGCCCCCATCGACCATCTGTTCTGCGAGCAATGTGCCCGGCCCACTGCCACTTAAGTTTGGCAATTCTTTGGGCTATGTCTGTAACCTTGGTTTTCCTGCGAATATCTTCATTTCTGATGTGATCACGCAAGGAAATTCCGAGCATAGCTCTTTCCATTTCCCTTTGAGTGACTTTAAACTTTCTGATGAGGCTCAATCTAAAAGTGACCACGTTTCGGAGCCATATGTCATCACTGGCAACACACAAAGGTCATAGATTTTTGTCTTGAAACTGTGGTATCTTGGACAAAAAGACGCAGCTTCCCGAACGCTGCCCAGCTGAGTCGAATTTGACTACAGCAGAAACAACCAATGAAGGTAAATAAAAAAACGTTGCAATTTACTCAATTATGTTCTTAGAACATGTAATTAAGAAAAAAATTATCTCAAACATGGTATGATAGTGAGAATAATATAATTAGTTTTAGTATCAAGCTGTAATTTACTTACAGCGTGATTTTTAGTGAAAGTGGACATATAAAGACATGCGTACAATGTAATGTTATATTCGATTTAAAAATGGCTATACCAATGTATTGTATATATTTCGTGTTTTCATTCTTTAACTTATAACATAAGTTGAATAATTGTATGACTACATTTTTAAGTGAGTGGATCTTAAAATTCTTTGAAACCGTCTTTTTTCTTTACTAATTTACTTAAAAAGGTGATTCTTCTGAAAACGCCAAGCTGTATTGATCATTTTATAAACTTCTTGTACCTACAGTCTTCTACGATAAGATTTTTTATGTACCGTATCTACTATAATGTTCACAGTAGTAATTTGTATATTAAAACCCAAAAAGGTTGAAAATGAGTGATTTCTGGGATATGAAAAAAAATCTGACTGCTTTTAACTAAAATTTCACGACATTCTCAGTAGCAGCGTACAATTTGCTTATAGTACTGTTTTTGGGATGTAGACAGCAGTTGATCTAATAACGAAGTTTGCAATTTTGTTCTACATTTACACACAGCTGCAGTTCCTTTCAGACCTTACATGTTTGAAATTATAAAATTCTAGTGTCAGTTTGGGACTTTTAAATGGAATATGACAGGCTATACACCGGCTAAATAACCGGTCCATCCGAGTGGTTATTGATGGCTGCTAGTCCGGTAAAATGGCTATTAGTGCCGGGGTCCCTCAGGGGTCAGTACTCTCGGCAACGTTATTCTTGCTGCGCATAAACGATCTGCTTAAGCCCGGTACCTTTGGGTATTGGGTAGAGTTACATATCCAGCGCGCGAGTTAGTGGATCACAGATCCAGTCTTTCCGAGAGGCTATGGTTGAGTGCTTGAACTGCCAATTTGGTCAGGTTCAATGCTGCAAAAACCCAGGCGTCTCTATTTTCCACTAAAAGGAGCCAATTCAGCCCCGCTTTAACTTTCCGGGGTGTAACTGTGCCGATAACTGACCATCTTGACCTTCTTGGTGTTACCCTGACTTGAGTGTGCATCGGAATTGCATAACCTAATTCCGCCTAGCCCGTTCTATCATCGGACTACCAGACGTACGGCTATGCGCCACCAGTACATAGTAGATATCCCACCTACACGCACAAAAAGTTTTGGGGACACATTCATTGTGCGTGCAGCTAGGGAGTGGAATTCTTTGCCGGAGTCTGTGTTTTCTGATAGCTACAACCCGGGAATTTTTAAGTCGAGAGTGAATAGGTTTCTTCTAGGTAAGCGCGTTCTATCGTCGACCGCATCGTCGCTTTCCATCAGGTGAGATAGCGGTCAAGCGCGAACCTATCAACAATAAAAAAAGTATATATATCTCGTGGGAAGATACTCACTTGGTGGTAGACAGAGTTATTGATTACAAAAAATGTATTCTAAAAGGGCCGACAATTAAACATTAAAATCATCATTGTCTTGAGCCTTATCTTATTCGCCTTCGAACGTTTTTACTTCACATTGAAAGAGATGATTTGAATTTGAGATACTTTTATTATAAGAATGAAGTAATATCCTTCAAGGTAGTAAAACACATTTCATAAGCGAAACTTTCGTCTTCAATATCTTACAACTCTTACGCAACTTTTAGAGAAAGTTGTTTATTAAATAATTTGTTGCTAGCAACGTGATATGGTGGCGTTGACCATAATCATAATATATTGTTTCGAAATACCCACTGTTATAAGTGATGATGGTATCAATCTTGATGATGATGGGTTTAGAAAACGTTTTGTTACTGGACAAGTTAACGATAATGTTAATGATAATAGTGAAATTGATATTGCGTTTAATGAAATTGTAATTAATGTGCTTTCTGAAAGTGAGTGTTAGAGATTATTTGTTAGTTATTTAAAATTTCTTTTTTATTATTTTATAGTGCTTATGTAATCAGAAATTGAGAAAAATCGAAGGTTAGTCAAAAGATTGCTTGAAAATGTTTGGCTAGACTTACTAATAATTGCATATATCTGTAACCTATTTATTTATTCTTAGCGTGTCTACATAGCCCATAATTGGAAAATTTGTAATCTTTAAATTTAACATTGTCTTTTATTTGTATTCAATACAATAACAGTCAAAAGGTTAGCCAATATTTTGGTTTTTAGAGTAATTTAAAATTATATAATTTCAGGATTAAGTAAACAGAAACAATACAATTTTGAGTTCTTTATTTGTACGAATCATATAAAAAATAGTTTACATATAAACATGTATGTATAGGAAAGTATTAAAATATATTATAATGTATTTGTACTCCCAAAGCGGCACATTGATAAATGTAATTATTATATTAATATATAATTATATACAGCGGAAATATACTAAATTATAATAATGTAAGCAATATTACAGGTGGTTTCTTTGATTATAAGTAACATAAATATTATATATGAAAATACATTGATGTATTAATACATACATTTCAGAAAATATGGATGTATGAAAATGAATAAATATGAAGTATGCAAATAAATATATAAATAAAAATAATAGCGTAAATAAATAATTAATAATATCACAAAATAAATGTACACAATTAATGTATTATGCGTAATAATATACACAATAATAATATACAAATAAAACTAAACAGTTAAAATAAGGACTTAGTAAGAAAGGACTAGATAATAAATCTATAAGAGTTAATAGTAAAATCAAAAGTCAAACGTTTTGAAGTATACAAAATACACAAATACGGATACCGTATAGGGTTTGAAAATACTAATATAGTATAGTATGAAAGACCATACAAACTTAGAACAACATTTTATGGGAAAACAGTAACAAATCGCGTCTTCGGTAAAAATCCCTTACAAAGGGAAATTCTTCGTAAAATATTCAATAAATACGCCTTAAAAACTACAATAAATAAACTCAGTACATTCCGTTTCACACTATGTTACAATAGGTAGAGGACTTAGAATAGCTCCTTGGGAATTCCATGGCTTTAATCGCTTTTGACGTGGCCGGAGTAGGCTAAATCTTGTCCATCATCGATGGATCGCCCCCATCCATGACCACTGCTGGCGTAGTGCTCTTCATGATGAGGGTGGGCAACTACTTCATAGCTAGTCTCATGATGCTTGCTCGCCAAAAGCTTCTTCAAGGCAATGATACCAGCGACAAGGAGAGAGATCTTGGCAAGGAGGACAGCCTTGGCAGCGGCAAATGCGATGATGCCGAGGAACAGTGGAATAAGGGCGGTAATCTTCAGCTTGGCAATGGCAAGGAGGGGCAGGAGCTGCTTGATCTTCTTCTTTTTGCCACGAGCTGAAATCATAAAAGCGACTCGTTAGTGTTGATAAATCAAATAATTATTAAAATTTAACAAATCTATCTATTGTCTTGTAAACGTTCAATCCTATTGTTTATTACAAATAGTAAAAGAAAGTGAGAGTATATTATTACTAAATGTTTTTCACTATACAATCTTATTTTTAGTATATGCAAAACCTGAAACACCTGTCTAGTATTTTTATATAAAGAATCTATGTATAAATTTCAAAACTGTATTATGCAAAATAACAAATTTATAAGCCATTTTGGTACCTAGTTGGCGACATAAATACATGGTCACCGGGCCACCCAGGAAACTTAGTGGTGGTTTTGCTCCCGCACCTAGCTGCTGTGATCTGTGTTGTACTAGTGTCGGTGGTGTCCAACTTGTGATCTTTTTAAATATTTTTGAAAAAAAATATTACATGGTGTAAAAATTATTGGAATCGTATATATAACTGAATGTTACTGATTCTGAAAAAACTAAAAATAATATTGTATACATTATATTCAAATCAAATTAATTCTCTACATCGAGCAAAACTCTCAATACGACGTTTATCAAACTACTGTCACTCCTACAACTTTCACATTTGATCTAAGATAATTCTACAGATGACTCTTAGCATCGTTGTCAAGGTCCATTACCCTCAAACTGTGATTGCAAGGTTTGTCAATATTAGCTGCAACAACCTGGTTGTGATGTTATGGATGGAATAATTTAAGTTCACCTCTGTATATTAAAGTAACTACTATATACAATTACGAGTATAATATCTGCTGTGTTAATTTAATTTATTAATTATTTTTTTATATAAGTTATTGTTATTAGTAATTTTTGCGTTCAATAGTTTCTTGTATAATTTATAATAATTTGTATAACCAACATTTTGTCAATGTTGTATAGACTATGCGTATACTATGTAGGCTATGTTATGTGTATAAAGGCTATAAAATAATTAATCGGTACACTAATAAATAAAGATCTATTTTAATATAATATCAATGTATTGTATAAGTAGTTGATGTCTACCAAAATAAATAAATTAATATTTTTCCAAGCAAATATTTTTTGACGCACAGTTGACGCAGTAGTTGAGCAATAGACTGCTGCGCTACGCGTCTTGGATTCGATTCCCGCACGGATCAAATATTGTACGGCCACAGATTGGTGCTCTGGGTCTGGGTCTCTTGTGTACGCAAATTTACATGTTTGTGAATGCACTCATGAGTTATTTCTAGTGTGAGCCAACGATTTAAAAAAAAATCTTATTACTTATTTAAAAAATATCATAGCGTGTCCGAATTTATTTAAGTTATAGAAATACAATATAAAAAAAAATCTTAAATAGTCAATTCTTTCTTTCTCATTCAAAGGTTTTCTTAATTAATTCATGCTACTGTAAACGTAGTCGCTTTAAGTTCAAGGCGCTTAAGAACTTGACTTCGCGTTAAGTCATCCAAGTAGACTTGGCCTTAGCGTTTCATTGCACTCGCTGCCAGTGCAACCACAGCCTTGAACAGTGTCGCCATCTCTGACACTGACTGTGAACTATCACGTCTTATACTTTCCTTGAACTTCATCGTTCGATAATCTTTTACTTTATTTGTTCAGAGATTATTTAATCTGTGTTTATGAAATACAATAACTAAATGGAATTTGAATTTGGCTACATACATATTTTATGTTCTATAGGCTATACAATTATTAATTAATATAATGTAAGTTTTAGCATATTCATAATATCTATAACTCGAGTTATCTTTTTTACTTAATAAATTATCTTATCGATTGACTTCTCCCGCTCTGAGTGGATGGAGTATAAGACATATTTTTATTGACATTACCCATAGTTTTCATCATCATCATCATTCATAGAAAGTCATGGTAACCCTTTCAAACAATTTACAGCATTGGCAAGCATTGGCCTCAACTGGCCTGTTTGATTGTCCTAAATTATAGTTTGCGGTAAGTCCAAAACATTTTTTCTCTCTCGTAGTGGATTATTTTTAGATTTACTTAATTGATATAGAAGTGCTACAGAAATGTTCAAAAGG
This sequence comes from Mythimna ferrago, assembly GCA_910589285.2. Taxonomy (NCBI): domain Eukaryota; kingdom Metazoa; phylum Arthropoda; class Insecta; order Lepidoptera; family Noctuidae; genus Mythimna; species Mythimna ferrago. The sequence continues at coordinate 16,726,984 of OU342694.1, read as the reverse complement.
TTTGACATGTCCTTACACTTCACCTAGAGCGAGAAGTTATTTGAACAAAACAAGTTAAAAAAAATGGCTAATATTAAATTAATATAATATTATTAAAATTGTGTGATAATCCTATTAGTATATATATATCATGTATTTATTTTTTGTATAAGGTATATATACTTATATAAGTATTTATTAGTTTAATTTTAAGACTCCACTAACTCTTCTTTACTTATTTCTGCACACTACTGTCTACATCTCTTCTAATCTTTCCTTTTGCAGGTCTGCTGGAAGAAATTTCTTTGTGAAATAAGCAGTACCTTTGTACAAAGTTTTATTATAATGTTCTCTTCTTCTGTATATTGTGTGTACATACATTATAAAACAAATAAAAATAATTTGACATCGTAGAAGTTAATGTAGCTCGTAGTCTCAGATTTATCTGAAACAAAACGTCTAACCATCTACGCGTTAATGGTAAAATAGGCACTAATCCAAAGACGATAAGGTAGAAAAAAAAGCATTACAAATGCGAGACAGACAGGTGCAAATGGTCACCGTTTTAAAACTTGTTTATGATTGACATAGTGACATCGCCGGCCCATTGCCCACAAGCACCTACATGACATACTTCCCTCAATCGCCTATATAGGGTTAGAAAATATTGTTATGGTGGAACAAATTTAGTAAAATATTAAACTGTCTCTGGTTAATTATTATCGAGCTATCCATCTAAAACATGACTAGTCTAAATCATTGACTCATGTGTCGCTTTTTTATAACCTTTAACCTTAATTTCTAGAATTAGGAGAAATTTGAAATGACAAGATACCGCTTGATTGATAAAATTTATCTTAGTCATTCTTCTTTAAATATCAAGTTCATTATTACATTCATCTTTGAACTTGTTAAATTTAAATATGCTTGTAGCACATAAATTGATCTTGACCCAAAGCAATTCATTCTAATCACCAAGATCACACAATAACATTTTAATGAATAGATATACCCGCCTATCAGTTTAATTGAAAGTGAAATAAATACAAAACAATACTTTAATCAAACACTGAACAAGGTAAGTAGGCCTTTGGGCTGTCTTTATCTGGCATTTTGTACTCATTCTCGCTATTGCTAATAGCTAAAGTACAAAATATACCTTAACTGAAATGTCTGAGCCTAGCACTGAACAAGGTTTTGTATAATTTATGTACCCACAGAGACACAGTTACAGAAAATGTTATAAATGTTTATAATTTATTAGGTAGGCCAATGAATGACCTAGTGAAGGTCACGGAATTCCGATGGATGTGAGACGCATAAGACCAGTCATTATGGCTTTACTTGTGGTGACCTATGTCCAACAGTGGACGTTTTTCGGCTGAAATAATGATGGTGAATCATTCTACCCGAAAGATATCTATAAATTGTGGAAATATGCTTTTTATAAGCGCCACCACAACAACCGATTCAATATCTTCTGCTTGCAATGGATTCCCGGAATTACTTCCAGGTAATCGATCTACCTTATGAAACACAGACCAACTCTATTCTTTTCTCTATTCCTACATCCTGTTGACTAACTTAGTATAAACAAAATAATACTAAACACAGTGAAAAGGTATGAGGAACTCAATTTTTTCGCATGTTATAATATAATATATAACTATCGAAAAAATTCTCACAGTGCTGATTTTGACAGTGAAATTGCTGTATCATTATCTTTTGAATCAGTCTCGATTGTTCCAACAATATGCCTATCCGTGTTTGGAGGTATATGATTAGGTGTAACCATTTTATTAGTTTTTAAACGGTGGCAAAGTAAATGAAAGGGATATTATAAATCATAAATTTTGTGGACCGGATATTATTGACAAAACGTACAATTCAAAAAAGGCAAATAATATAATGGAGAATCTATTTATAGTGTCAAATCTTTTGAATGACCGTGACCAAACATTTGGACAATGTTTGTAGTTCTCAGTATTCCCGAAAGAAATCAAAATTATTTCATATTTTAGTCAATGGACAACCATTTGAGTTTAAAAGCTTAGAAGGATCTGAAGAACATGCAAGCTATTTTGATCTACAAGATTATGAAACACTTGCTGAGAGTTATGATAAAGTATGCAGAGCAATTATGTGCCTTAACGTAACCTTTGGTTAACTTTTTTATTGAGACATAAAAGCATTATAGATTAGTTATTAAACTGCAGTTAAAACCGCCCGTGATTTTCTGAGATTTGGTAGAACCTGCTACAGATATAATCTTTTCAGATGAAGTTATTATGTCTTTCGTGAACGTAAAAATAATTGATTACAGACTGAATTGAATGAACAAAGACATGAAGTGCCCATGGTAAAACGGTAAACAGATGTTCCATTTTCTAAGAAAAATAAGACAATTAAAACTAATAGTCTGACTCATAACACCATAATTGCTATCAATCGAAGTTGTAACACGAACACATATCATAATATTGGAAAGGCAACTTTCTTCAGAGAAGAGTCGAGGAGTGCCGTTTACACGATTTCTCGATGACTTGTTAAACTGGTTTAGAGGCAGGACTTCGAACTAATACCGTAGAGGGAATGTGCCGCTTTCGAGTTTCTATATGTTGTTGACAATCTCAATGCAAAGACCTTTTTTGTAGAGTGACATTACCGCAATACGGAAGTGGTGAGATGTCCTAATTTTGAATTGAATTGCTGTGAATATGTCAACACCTTTTATAAAACTCTGAGCTATCTATGATCTATGAATGGAAGTCAATGCAAAATACAATACGAGTACTTAACCAAAAAGGATAAAACATCCTTACTGTATAATAGTTACAATTTCAACAAATGTTTTTTTATTACAAAGTGAGACGCTAAATCAAAATGTATATAGGTTTCAAAGAATGAATGAATGAATTGGATAAACAAATAACTTACTATGACATTTATTGACGAATTCAATGATTTGCATAAAACCGCTTTAAAAAATTTACGTAACACCACCTTGCATGTATTTGTCAAAACCGGAATAGAACCGTAATAATTCGAAGGAACATGTGTAGGGAACTTAAGGAGTACATCCGTTTCGAGTTTTATTCTATGAGTACGTAGTAAATTAGCATTCATGTAACATCCGTTATTGCCACTTATATATTAGACTTTCTTTTTTATCTTTAAAGACTTTAAAATTAAAAGAGTTGGCTGGTGTCAAAGGTCTTCTTAGATATTTTTTTAGCGTTAAATGGACAAAAAGACAATAGGCACATTTGTATGGACTCGATACAGAAGTGTTATTTAAAGTTATAGCATATGCCATTTAAAAAGTTTTCATTATATTCCCTGTTATCACTAAATATATGTACATGTGCAGAAAAATATCTGTTACCCATTATAATTGAATATGACTTCAAACATATGTGTCAAGTCATTCATTTAACTTCATTTTATGTCGTTATAGACAAAAAATGTAACCTGAGTGGTGTTTGAGTTGAATATCATTAAAAGAGCTGTTGGAGAGTTGTCCGGACCTGCCACTAACAAATTTAAGTGTGATTAAACGGATTTTCTTCTGGCTAGACCTTATTCCGTTTATTTAGGGTCCTATTTTTTATTGAGCATGATTTTGTTCCCTGTCTTTTGTCTACTGTGCAGCTTCTTTAAGATCTTTTTGAAGCGACCCGTTATCAGTTAAATAGAGGGTGGTCTTTCACATGTATGCTTCGTCGCGGCAGTTTAAGCAGATGTGGTTAACTTGATCATTCATTTTTAATCCCCATTATAATATCAAGCACTGAACTGAACTTCACCTAGGTTACCTTAGATAAGTAAGTACCTGCGTTCACTTTAGACTGAGTTCAGTAAAATACACAAAAGAACCGTTTACCACTGAATGTTTTTTTTGTATAAAACAAGAAATATCTAAGTCAGGTATATGAAATATCAACTTACATCCCGGTATGAAGGCTTGAAGGAACGGGATGGGTTTTTTAGTCAGTAAGAGTCTGACACTATCTCCCGCTCCGCCCAAGAGTGGGGGTTGTCATAAGATGATTTTTCCCATCGAAAAAAAAAAAAAAAAAAAACCTGTATATGAAATATTAACTTACATCACCTGTCTGATGAAGTTTTATTAAATCAAATGATTCAAAGTTTTTTTCTGCACATGTCTACTAAACAGTAAAATAAAGCAACATGGTCTTATCAAATGACACAATATTACAAAAACTTCATACATTTTTTGGTCTAAAACGCTCAATCGTGTTAATCATTTAAAATAAGATGGGTACTGGATCAAAGAAAATATTAAAGAAAAACATATTTTATGTTGTAGAACTAAAAGAGCTTTGGTGATGACAAAACTTAAGTGGCTGAAACCGTATAAGAACATATGGTAGAAAGTATAATTGACATTATTTACGCATAAAGTTAGAATTACCGTAAATGCATCTAACAACGAACATAGAGCAATAAACGAGGTCAGTTAAAGATAAAATCTCTTTTGCACTTGCGAGTAGTTGTAAACATAATATCAGACACAGTGATCTTGTTTAATTAACTAAATATATCTAACATACTTGAAGAAAACATTTCTCAACCACACAAATGGCTTCATAAAATTCTTTGATTCGATAATTCTACTTACCTAAGCAGAAATAACAATCGGAACTAATGGAAGTAGAGCATCTTTCCATACGGTTGGTATGTATATCAGGAAATCGCAATATTGCATGTTTGTAATTAAATACATTTATTCATGCGTAGAATTCAAAGCATGAAAATAGTACATAGCTAACTAATGGGGCAGTTAGGCTTTCTATTTATATCAATAACTTAGATTATCTGTACTCTACAAATTTTAACTGTTACATGCATGCGGCTAGGGCTGTCCATCTTTGTTTTCAAGCAACTGTTAATTGTTTACTTTAAATTATTTAAGTTGAATTTCTAGCTCTAATTTATACGCTTGCTAATGTGTGTTTACTTTAATATCGATAAAGCAATATTTAGTTTTTAACTAACATTTAATTTAGTCAATACATAAGTGTGCTACTACCTTTTTTGGGAAAATGACACCTTATTATGTAACTATTTCTACTTTGGGTGTAGCATGAGGGAATGTCGGACCATTCTTACTAAAACTCACCCAAGATTTTAGTTACCCTTCGCATTCTCCTCTTTGCCGGCTGCCGTAACTCTTTCAAATAATTCTGCAGCTCGTGGATTTTGCTACTTATGCTTTTTAGATGTGATTTATTACAATACAAATTTTGATTTTCAGGTATATTAAAATATTTAGAGCTTATTTCAAGTCCAAATAGATAAGTAAGTACGAGTACTACGAGTATTATCAACTGAAGAGGTATATTAATTAAAAATAGAGAACATAATATGATATAATTTCTTGGTTAATTGTAAATATACTTCATCACGGTAAAGTGCAATATACCTTTATTATTTATAAGAATATATTCACTTGGCAAGTCCTTTGCAAAATCAACAAGTTTTTTAATATTGATACAGCATCTAGGGTTATACTAGCCACGCCTAAAACTGAGTTGATTCAGTACATTTTGATATAAGTGGAGAAAGTCCAAACCACAAGCGAGGGTGATATTGAGTTGAATGCTGCAGTGATAAATTTTCACGTGTATCAAACGACGTTTTTCAATACACTTACGTAGATATAAACAAACGAGTGTTGATGCGTGATTTGTAATGGTAATTTAACTTCCAGCTTATTACAATAACTACAATGCATTGGAGCGGGGCGAGCTTGTACACTTTTCTGCACCAGTGTGGAAAACAGTAAATTAAGTTCCTAAAAATGGTAGGAGTAAGAGTGGGTTTACAATTAAGCGTATTGAAAACAATATTGCTACTGATTTTACTACAAAATTGTGACAACCCTGCCTCTTGTTTGTACCGCCAGCATGCATTTGTAATATGTAACGGTACAGTCGAGCTATAACTTGGACAGGTATTAAGTACCGTCGCCGTCATTTCGTATACGTGCATTTTATATTCATGGAAATTTAAACATTACTTTAAACTTTCCAATATGATGTTGTGATACTGCTAGGCTACTAATATTGGTGTATATTTAGCAATAACTTCGAACCTTGCGTTATTTGCGTTAATTTTTTAAATATGCACATTTTTTTTTATTTTAGCAGTGTAGTTGTGATATTTGTGATCTACTGTTTTTTTTTTCTTTTGCTATGTGACATATACAACGATCTAATTAACTTTACTGATGTAATGACTCAATGAATAACATAAGATTTTCTTTATAATTCTCAGGTATACATGATGTCTGATTTTGGACATACATATTTACTATTCTGATCAATATTACCAAGATTTGTAAATGACACTTCAATTATATACTATAGAAATCATAACTTTAAGACCAATAAGACTAATAAATAAAAAACTACATCATTTTCAACACTTTTTTGCTTCTATAATCTGTTCATGGGCATTTAAGAATAAACTGTCTTCATTATCGATAGATAATGTAATCAGGTTTTTCTTATTGACCTACATTACTATCATCAACATTATTTCAAAGACTGCGCGGTAGTGGAAACAGCATTTTGCAAATGATTGCATCCCGCCACGATTGTTCCGTATACAAAGTGGGAATAGTTACGGGAAGATTGTAATGGTGTTATATGATTACCTATATTATGTTATGTACCAACCGACATACATCATAATAAAAATGTCTTAAAATATTGTTACTAACTTTCATGTGGATTTAATTGGAAATAAAAGGATTGTTATTATTATGTTTTGTCCAAATACTTTCTGTACAAAAATACTAAAGAATATTTAAACTTTTGATAGAAACAACTAAAAATATGTTGTAGAATAAGTAAGGTCAGAGTTATAATTAAATAGTAATATAAAGCGGCGAAATTTAAATACAAAAGCATGACTAAAAGTTTACTTCAGAAAACAATTGTTTTGCTCCATTTAATCGCGATCTTAAAACCACAACATCTTACTCGTACAAGTCGCTTTAGTTTCGGATCATTGATCTACTTCATTCAAATCTATTTTATTTTCCGGTTTTGTAATATATATTTTTTTTAAACTTCGCAAGTTCAATGAATTCGAAAACGAAAGCTAATTCGTAACTGGTTCGATTTGCGTCATTAATTTGCATATGATTATATTTCCCATCGCTTAATTTGCATTTGATTTATGTACGTTTGTACCTTTCATTTTGTATATATGCTCAAGTTTTAATTTTAAACGCAGTTTGTTATGCTATGTTTGTTTGAATGAATCAAAATAATTGTTACGTTCATTCAAATTGCTTTTATCTAACATCTAACGTGTGATTAAGATATTAACACTCCATTATATACGCTCACTTTACTTTACTACTAATTTGATCCAGTATTTATGAATGTCATGTTTTGGATGCTTACCTTCCTCAAGGGACCTCTTCATGCCTTCAATGGCAGAAGAAGGCAGCTTAAACTGGATCACATGGTTCTCCAAGAAGTCAGCGGCTGAATCCACCAGCCTGGACTCGATCTGGGCTTCCCTGGCCTTAGGCTCTTCAGACAACGGCTCCAAGGCTCTGGCTGACCTTGGTGAGCCATTGCCAAGTATTGTCACACCGTCAGCAAGGTCCAACTCCCGCGCAGTGTTAACAGCCTCCACATATTTCAACGTCTTCTCCTGCAACCAAAAGATAAGAACTTAGTAACACATCACTTAGAACACTTCACGGTTATCACTTCACTGATCCCACCTTTATGCACAAGGATGTATCTCCATCGACGCACTCTTTAACAACTCCTAATAAGGACCCGAAAACTCCGATTTCATTGGGCTCATTATCGAGCGCTGGCATTGCCTGCGCCGCGGCGAAAAGTACTAGGACTGCAACGTATCGTATCATGGCGGTGAATCAAACTACCCCTACAGAAAGCTTGGCACAAAGTGTAGCGACGTTGTATATGACGGCCTGTTTTAAGCATCTTACCCCACTACCTCGCGGCGGTCAAGAAAAGTGAACTTGATGTCGGTCGATTAAACTGGTACCTACGAAATTATTTTGTTGTACCTACGGACAGTTTTCGGGGAACGCACGTGGTTTTTTGTGGTTGTGTGGGTGTGGTCGGGGATCTTGGTGACAGTTGATAAGTGTGGTGCTACTTATAGGGAGTCTGTGGTCTTGATACTTTTGTGGTGTTTGAAATGTGTCAGGTTTGCCAAAATCGATCATGTCAGTCGTAAAAATATTTTGTTTTCTTTTATTTTGTTTTCCTTGTTGTTTTAATATTTCTATTCTGTATTTTTGTATTAAAGTTTTATTCTGTTTTTATAATAATTAGGGCAAAAATATTTGATACCATTTGGATGTCTTTGTATTCGTATCTTATCAATCATCCTTTTCACTTCCGTGTAGGCATATAGACTTCTTGTTTTGGTTAATAAATATGTTGTCTTGAACTTTAGATTCCTTTCATTGATATGAATTATTTATTCAATATATATGATAATGATATACTTATAAATAGACCACCTACCTAAATCAAGTTTATTTGTAAGCTTTATAAATATTGTTAACAGCAACAGCATTGTGTGTGAATTAAAAGCTAAAAGTTGGATAATGTTTTGTATTATTTCTCGTGCTCAAGTATATTTAACTATTTACTTGAAGATTTAGTATTAAATGCCTATTTAATACATATTTACTTTTATATTTGGACAAATGTAAGCCCATTTTGTGTCCTTCCAATTTGACTGGAAGAAATCACCGATTGCTATGAGGCCGCTAAATGTATGCTTTTTTATTATACGGTTTACTTTTTGTAAATTGTAATCGTGATGTGCAGCAATGTATATATAAATACGACAAATTCCGATTAACCAGATATGTACCAAATGTTCTTGTTCTACACCTGGCTTATTATGGAAGCATGGGTGTCTTTTTCTTAACTAAAACAAAGACAGAAATAACTTACCATTTTTATCACCACTGTAGAATATTACTACGCTTTTCTCACGTTTCCCTTTAACGTACTTCATATGTTCTTTCTCAGCTTCGTTTATCGTCATATCTACAATAAATAAGTTGTTATTAAACGAAAGAATGGTGGTAACCTAAAAACTTTTTCTTCTCACCAAATGTTGGAACAATGAACAGACGGTGATCACTATTAATGATTGCTTACTTTCCTTTTTATAAAATCTCTCGAGTTTCAATGAGCTCATTATTTTGATATAAATATTATGGAAAATATTACGTGACGATAAATTAGTGAAACCGAGAATAACAAGTTACAAGCTATGTTGAAATACAAATTATTGTTAAGTTTTTTGGTGTTTATAATAAAGAAGGACAATTTGATTATGTGTTTATTTATTTTAGTTTATGCAGTGTTTGCCTATTGACTCTTCTACTTGTAGACATATAAATATCAAAAAGTTTAACTTTTTACAATTTACTGAGAATTTCGTATGCACTGCACATGATTTGAGGGTCATATAATTTTATATAGGAAATACTATGCTTTATTCATTTACTAACTCAAAATTTATCAGAGTTTCTGCTCCACTGACACTTGTAGATTCATGATCCATGTTACGTTCTATTGTTTTACAAATCTACATCAAGCAGATCATAATCACCTGCATATGATATATTAACCCCATTTCTCTTGTAACATTTTTAAGATTCATATCTTTTACATTCACCTTATACCATGGTATTTTTATGATCAGATTAGATTTAAAATATATTGTGTTCTGATGCGTTGCATGGTTGAAGGTTTTCATACTCTTTATTTAATAAGCCACCGAGCTTGGCATATGACTCTATAGCTGTTATAAAAACCTATTTCAATTATATATCCTTTGAAACACCACAGCGGCGGTAAGTTCCCTCTTTGAGGAGTGACAACAGAGCGCCACGGCGTCCTCGGGTTCCACCTGATGCTGATTTTCGTCAAAAATGGCTAGTTTAAAATGTTTCTGTTTCTACTTTAAGAGAAGAAACGCTCGAAGTAAAGGCTGGAAGTCTGGCCCACTTGGGACGAGCATTACTGTGTCCTGATGGAGGCAATTGGCGGTGGCGACTTCATGCGTCTGGGTCTGTTTCAGGTCAGTTTCAAGACGGTCAGAGATCCTCATGTTCTAACCGGCACTACAAGGAACGGCCGTCAGGAGTCACAGTGATTCCCAGTCACCGTAGGCATGGGTTAGTAGACGACGAGCAATGAACCGAGCCCGAGTCGACAATGCGATGTGTTTCATACGCGCTTGAAAGAGATGTTAGCAAAACCGTAAGGGCCTAATCCGGCCTGTAAAGCTGCAGAAGGAATATTTGAAAGAGTTATCGTGGTCTTGGAATGCAAAAGACAACTAAAGTATAAAGTTAGGTTTTAGTCAATAAAAGTTTGACACATCCGATGATTTCCCATCTCTAAAAAAGGTTGCATATCCTGATTAGTTTTAGTAGTAGTTTAGTGTTTTTTCTCAACGTTAGATTTAACACGTTATGAAGGAAAATTGTTTTGCATCTTTGACACTGGTAAAGTATGGTATAAAGTACTCAAGCTAATAATATGGAAAAGTAAACAAATGTTGCAAAAATTTCAGCTGAACAATAACAATTATTATAAAAAAAAAATGCATTTTAGCCCCGTGTAACAACGTTATAAATGATCAATCAGAATATAATAACAATATTGGGTCCACTAACAAGGACTCAATCTGATGACGATTTATTTCCACGTATCCTATATTCTTGGAACTCTAAGATCTTTCAACTTTTCGATATAGTCAAATACAGACAATATCCTGGCATTTTCTAAAGTGAAATTGACCCTAATATTATCCTTAATACCTACTAGAAGAACAAGTATTTTACCACAAGTATGTGCCAAACAGTAATCACCGTTCTTTACGTGTGTAGTTTGGCAATGACCCTGTTACAGATACTTTAAAAATATGTGACTTGGATCCTAAATACGTAGTCATTGTGTATGTAAATTGAGGACTTTTAGACTGCATGTCTGTAAGGTAAGGTAGCCATTTAATGAAAAACCTTTGAGATTTTTTTTTTCAGGAGTTGCTTCGAAGATAATTTTTCATTTAATTTCAGGCTATTTTAGAAAAGTTTTAAGCCCTAGGATTGCAAATACTACTGCTGAGCATGTGATCCTGGTTTTGGTTCCCGGGTCAAGCGATGTAATTTGGATTTTCAAATTACAATTTCTCAGTAACAGCCCAAAATCTGGATTTTGTGTCTGTTAGAAATATAATGTAGCAATAGTAGAGAGTTATAATGTTCAAAACTGTCAAGATGTGAATCATGTTATTTTGCGTAAGAAGAGATATATATTGGACCTTCTAAACAACAAAATGGCGCCGGCAGCCCAACAGAAGAAAAAGCTGTCAGAAGGTAGAGGAAAAGATGAGCTGATGACATTATTAAGGTTGCAAGCAAGGACTGGATAAATTTTGCTACAAGCAAAGAGCAATAGAAAGCGATAGAGGAGGGTTATACACTTGGAGACCTAAAATAAAGAAATAAACATATTCTATAATGATAGTAACAATGAGACTTATATAGTGTTAGTAACAATAAACAAACCTATAACTATGTTACAAGTGTTACAACTATAAATGAAATCAACATACACAACAAAATCAGCATTGCTTCAGCACTCCAGAGAAAAGATTCATAACATAGCAGTTCAGCCTGACAGCAATGCCCAGGTTACCGCTGGAATTAGCCCGCACCCAGTGGCTAATATTACGGAACTAATGGAATGGAATATAAATGTTTAGATTTCAATAAGTCACTTATAATAGATCAACGAAAAGTAACTCGCGAGAAAGTAGATCCAAGTTTAACCTGAATACAAATAGGAAATATGTGTTTAGGAATGGTAATTGAATTTTAATAGAGAGATTACCTTTGAGGGGATTGAATGCCAAAGCATTGACATATGTGCGAGCTACTCTCACTACCGGTAAGTTTTATTTGAAGTATTTTTTACGAAACAACTTATTTGAGTTTCAAATTCTTGAAAAATTCTTGACTGAGTTCTTGAATAATATCACCTAAAAGGAATTTACGTTTAATAAACGTTTATAAACAGCTAATCCAGTAATAATTCGATTAATAGATTAAAGGCTAAAAAAAATCGTACATTTTATTATTTCTTCATCTAGAGTACCGAGCAGTTTTTGGAGATAGAGATGAAATTTAACTTTTCCACAATTTTTTTTATACGTACTTTGTTAACATATCCCTTTCGATTTGGTTTGGTTTGGCTCTGAGTTTCCTTGAAGAAGAATCACATCAGAAATGAAGATATCCGCAGGAGAACCACGGTAAACACAGCCCAAAGAATCGCCAAACTGAAGTGGCAGTGGGCAGGGCACAATGCTCGTAGAACAGATGGTCAATAGCGACGAAAGGTTCTGGAATGGCAACCACACATCGAAAGACGCAGGGTTGGAAGACCTCCCACTAGGTGGACCGATGACCTGGTGAGGGTTGCGGGAATCCGATGAATGTGAAACGCACAGGAACGGTCGTTATAGCGATACTTGGGGGAGGCCTATGTCCAATAGTGAACGTCTATCAGCTGAAATATTTTTTTTTTTAAGGGTGGAAGTCATCCAATGACTTCTCTCACTCTGGTTTAGGTGGGAGGGCATGTCAGATTTTTACTGACTAAAACCACACGGGTGTCCTTCAGTTGCTTTTTGTATTTTAGGACTACAGTTTTCCTTTTCAAAAATTCCCCGCAGTCCTAGCTAGCGGGCATCGACCCCGCGGGCCTCTACGGTTTGCTGACATCTCTTTGAGGAGCGCGTTGATCACTACGCAATTAACCAGACGGCCAGACGGCGAGCTACCCATTGCTCAACGTCCGCAAGCCCGCGTTTACCATGGCTGGTAGTCTGGGTCGGAATCCCGGAGGCGATTGGCGGTAACGACCTCTCGCGCTGGGTTTTGGTACAGGTCATGGTCGAGGAGTGAGGAATGAAAATGGCAAGCGGCCGCCTTCTTCTGCGAAGCAGTAATGCTAGCAAAAGAGGCGGATGCACGCGCGAGGGAACGGCTCTCACGCTCCAGTCGCCGGGATCCCGATCCCGATTTCCAGCCACGGCCAGGACGGCAAACAATGGGTAGCATGCCGTCCGGTCGTCCGGTAACCATCCAGACCGAGCCCAAGTCGTCAACGGGGTGTAACCAGCAGGGTCGAAGCCTACTAAAGCAATGGGTTAAGTGGAAATGACCCCGGGGCCCTAGAACATAAGGCAAAGAAAGAACAAACGAGTGGATTTTAGTCAGTAAAAGTCCGACACCTCTCCGCCCAAGGGCAGTCACTAGATGATTTTTCACCTAAAAAGTATCAAAATCATTGACTCCCTGTATACCACATAAAATTCTGTATAAAATAATTAAAAGCTTGAAGAACATAAAGAAAATTCATTACATACAGTAAGTAAATGAAAGCTGTTCTGTTGAAAACTTTATATTCATAATATATTATTTGTTTGTGTTGAAGAAAGTTTGTTGTTTTGTTAGGAATTTATACCCGCATTATTTTGATACTAGCTTTTGTCATCGGTGGTGCCTGTGAGAAAGTTGAGAATTATTGTCATATATATGCTAAATTATACTTTATCTTAATACAAATCAGGCGAGCGTAACAAACTGTGTAAGTATTCCAGGATAGCGGCCAAAAACATCTGAAAAAAGCCATGTGGTTTCAATGAACGCAGTGATGACTCATTGGTAACATTCCCGACGAGTTGTAAGTCACAGATTCAAACACAGCCAGGCGCATTACTTCGTGTACTTTATTTCAACAGCACTTATGCTCTCAAAACGGTGTCAAAGAAAAACATGTGAATATCCCAGGAAAAAAAATTGAAAACATCTCCGCACTGAACCCTAGGTAAATTACGGCTTATCCCCATCTCGAGTTCCAACAGTAGGAGCATAACAAGGCAGATTATGCTAAGTGGCTTCGATCAATAAGAGTCAGAAAAGCACCCTCCACAGCAAGAAGAAAAACAACCATCGACAGCCGATGGAATTTCGAGGAGCATTTCCGACGTCTGACTCCCAAACTCAACCAGACTGGGGCCGCTTTCAAGCGGCTCCTGGCCAACCTTGGGAGTCCAGACGCCTCCTGCCGGAGGCTCTACGCGGGGATCGTTCGGTCCATGGCCCTCTACGGGGCGCCGGTGTGGGCGCCGTCGCTGCAAAAGCGACCGGCGGCCATTCTGAACGCCTGCCAGAGGGTCATGGCAATTCGGATGGTGCGGGTATACCGCACGATTTCCCGCGAAGCGGCGAGCCTTCTAGCTGCCCACCACCGTGGGATCTGGAGGCAACAGTCCTTGCACACATGCACGACATGCGCGTGGAGATGCAACGCCGTGGTGAAAGTCCTCTGCCGCGACAGGTCACGGCATGGCGGACAGAGCTCCGGCGGGATCTCATGGTGGATTGGCGTCAGCGACTATCGCAACCCCATCATGGGCACGCCACAATTATGGCGATAAGTCCCCTCTTTGAGGCGTGGCTGGAAAGACCTCACGGCGTCCTTACCTTCCGCATGACACAGGTCCTCACCGGAAATGGCAAGTTCGGGAGGTTCCTGTTCCGAATTAAAGCGGAAGTGACGCCCGGGTGTCACCACTGTGCGGAACGCCCGGAGGACACGGTGGAGCACACAATCGCGGTGTGCCCTGCTTGGGCGGAGCATCGCCGTGCCCTCGTGGGGGTGATCGGCGGCGGAGACCTCTCGCGCCGGGCCTTGGTTGAGGCTATGGTCCGGAGCGAGGAGGAGTGGCAGGCGGTCGCCGACTTCTGCGAAGCAGTAATGCTCGCTAAGGAGGAGGCCGACCGCATCAGGCAACGGCGCTCTCGCCGCCGCTGGGATTCCGATCCCGATTTCCAGCCACCGTAGGTGCGGGCTTGCGGACAGTGAGCAATGGGTAGCTCGCCGTCCGGCCGTCCGGTAACTGTCCGGACCAAGCCCAAGTCGTCGACGGCGCGCGCGTTGTCAGCAACAGTAGGGGCCCAGACGGGTTGAAGCCTACTGGGGCCAGGGTTATCCGAAAGGGCGCTCGAGCCCCGGTATGAAGGCTTGAAGGAACGGGATGGGTTTTCTACTCAGTAAGAGTCTGACACTATCTCCCGCTCCGCCCAAGAGCGGGGGTTGTCATAAGATGATTTTTCCCATCGAAAAAAAAAAAAACAAAAAAAAATGTCACGTGCTAAAAAAGGCATGGTCAATCTGTTCCAGATGTCATTCAAAGCCATTGAGGCGTGATTTATGAACAAACATCCAAACACCCAGACTTACTATAGCACGGATTCAGTATAAGTATGAATTCGTACGCGTTAGAGGTTTTGTTAGGTCAGTTAGAATTATTATTAGTATACGTTTGCTAATAGTCTGTTATGAACAAAGAAAAGGAAAATTTCTCCAGTCATAATATAGGGTATTTTTCACACGTACATATACGACAATTGAAACTGTTTGTTAATTAACTGAGTAATGTAAACATTGTATAAACTAATTGAAGTGTTGTTCTTCTTCTTCTTTTCGTATCTTGACAGTGCAGGTAGTTGTGCAGGCAGGAAAGGAGGTGACATGTATCCTGTGAAGGAGCTCCACACTGGCAATGTATTTGCAATGGGTCAAGGAAACCCCATCTGACCAGATTATCTTTGCAGCGGCCAACCTGAGTCCGCAGTCGGTTCAGAGATTTCCAGATTGGCCACTGCAGTTCGTGCCCCAGTGGCAGATGTTCAGCCGGAGAGATAAAGTTTGGAGGGGGGATAGGCAGGAGGATATCTTTTTCTCCACAGTTTGCGTCTCTGGTCCGAATCGCTGTTCTCCGAGGAGGTCCTACTTCGATACTGAAGTGTTGTTAATAAAGATAATTTACGGATTTTCTGCTCTTCATCTTTCTTGATTCATCATTTTTTTTTTGTAAAGAAATGCTTTCAGGGCTTTCTTTGCATACAATGTTTTTCAACCAAACGATCCAATGCTCTCAATCACGATGTCATATTTTTATCGGTACTGAACAAGCGAGTAGTGTTTCACGCGCGCCTCAAAGACGACAACGGTTAGGGCACTAAGAGAGCTGTTAAGTTGCTGTGAAAGCTATGCTCGGGAGCATGGCCTTATTTATAATGTCAAAAAAAGCGAGTTCATGGTCTTTAAGGCTATCGGTGGTAAATGTCCTGAGTATGTTCCCCCCATTAAACTCAATGGGAAGGATATAGTGCAAGTAGGCAAGTTTAAGTACTTGGGGCATTACGTCACCGACGACCTTAATGACCAAGAGAATATTGAGAGGGAACGTAGGGCGCTGGTAGTCCGATGTAATATGTTGGCTCGCAGCTTTGCGCGGTGTAGTGGACAAGTTAAAATAACACTATTTAAAGCCTACTGTCAAGTGGCAGTACTGACACGTGCAGCCTGTGGACTAACTATACTCAGCGGACTATCAGTGCCTTGCGGGTCCAATATAATAACGGCTTCAGGATGTTGATGGGGCTGCCCCGCTTCTGCAGTGCATCAGGTATGTTTGCAGAGGCGCACGTCGATGGCTTCCACGCCATCGTTAGACAGAAATCAGCCTCTCTGCTCTGCAGAGTGCGGGCTAGCTCCAACTCCATCCTGAAGACCATAGCGGACAGGTACGATTCTCCTTTGTTAGGTGATGTTGTTCACCGATGTTTTAGGAACAACCACCTTGTTTTAAAATAATATATCATTAAGGTTACTAACATAGGTTATAAGTTTTCTCTCAATTGTTTACAAACCCATATGGATGTCACTAATCCGAATTAAACATTATTTTATTTTTATTTATTTAAAGAGATGTCAGCAAAACCGCAAAAGCCCAGCAATGCCGAAGCTTACCAGAGCTACGAGTCGACTTCTGTAGGGGAGACCCGAAGTCCTGGGATGCAATAGGCTACTCAAAGAATGTAGTTTGACTGGCAGACATTTGTTGCTTTGGTTGTTTGAATTAAAAAAAAAACACAAAAAAAAAAAATACCGACTTCACTAAAAAAACACTAAAATGATCAAAATAACGTTTGTTTCTTATTAAACGACGGAGTTCTGAGGTATATAACAAAAAAAATATATATAACCGAATTGAGAACCTTCTCCTTTTTTTGGAAATCGGTTAAAAAGGAACATCACGCTATGTTTTCATTTATTATATGTCATTGACTTCTTTTTTTTTTCTATATTACTCCTTACAAAATCTATTTTTTTATTTGGCCTTCTTCTCCTTCTTCACACACATGAATCGTCTCCACATGACTCTTCTCTTTACATGACCATATCAAGACAAACGATTTCCTTTCATATTTTCTCTCTCTAGTACTACTTTCAAACTTCCTTTAATATACGACCCATAAATTAAAAGGCACTAGATAAACAATAAGCAACAACCTGTCACAGACAGTGACATCAAACATCATAATCGTGCGTTTGTCACGCGTGACTTGTCGCAGTGTTTCGTAGCGATATGTCGCGTCATGTTGATGACGACAAATATGAACAAGGCACACTATGCTGCGTCGCTGTAAATGATTTAAGGCAGTTATGGTGATATACGAGTAAAGCGAGCTGTGTAAAGTGTGATTTTTTCAATTCATAAGTATTTTTTAAGGTTATCTGGTTAACCAATCTCCGTTTTGCTGATGACATTGTTCTTTTTTCTTTAGCCACTGAGCTAGAATGCATGCTACAAGAACTAAGTGATGCAAGCCTTGAGGTTGAACCAAAGATGAATATGTCGAAGACTAAAGTCATGACCAACGAAGCATCAAAAACTATAGCAGTACACGGGGAGACCATACAACCCAGGAATACCTAAACTTGGGATAAGTAGTCTCTTTCCAGGCGAGGCAAGACAAAGAGATCGCAAGACGATCGAAAACGCCTGAAAGAGCTACTGGTACATGAAAGACCTATTCAAAGGTGAATTGCCCATGGCACTAAAACAAAAGCTCATGGACATCTGTATTCTCCCCGTCTTAACCTATGGCGCACAGACTTGGTCTTTGACTAACATCCAGAAGTCCAAACTTAAGGTTTGGCAACGGGCAATGGAGCGTAGCATATATTATGTTAAATTAACGGATCGAGTTCGAAACACAATCATCATCATCATCATCATTTCAGCCGATACACAATACTGCACACCAAATCTAAAATAGTTGATTTATTTATTTATTTATTTATTTAAACTTCATGTACAATAGTGGTACATAGGCGGACTTAATGCCACAAGGCATTCTCTACCAGTCAACAAAAGTCAGTGGCTCAAAAGGCTGCCAAACTGAAATGGGACTGGGCAAGACATGTTTGCTGCATGCCCGACAAACTGTGAGCCAAAGTAGCACAAAGTTGGTGCCCTGAAACAGTGAGACGGGATCGCAGCAGACCACGAAGGAGATGTCGCGACGAAATATACAAATTTTACCAAACTGAACTGGCAAGAGGAAGCCCAGGCGCGAGAAAGATGGAAAGAGTGGAGGGAAGCCTTTACTCAGGAGTGGGACAGAACAGGCTAACAAAAATAAAAGGATATTATTAATATAGTTAACAATTTATGTACACACAAGAATAAAAGAAAAGAAGAAGAAAACGAAGAATAGTACAAAGGTGATGCTTATTCCTAAAGAAATCTCTTCCAACATACCTGCGAAAGGAGATTGAGGATACCCCGTTGACAAGCTGTTGATCCCGGTGGTCATTCGTAGATCTTTGACATTCGTTACAGATAGTCACGTGCCAGATAGAGTTATAAGGTTTTCAGTATCATTTGTAGATGTTGAACGGTCTTTATGGATAGTAATCACAAGCAAAAAAATTTGACACCAGTGTAACTAATATCAGTATCATCTTTTTACCCGTGTGCCGTGGTACTTGATGTTAGCTCAACATATTTTTTTCTTCCATCCTCTCAGCCATTTTCATTATTACTCCACGAACAATCCATTAATCTTTATTAAATACAAATAACAGTTAGGAAAAGCAAGACAAATCTTTTAATCTGAAGAAAAAAGCAAGACGGATCGTTTAGTCTGAAAAAAAGTTCAGAGGCTGCTCTAAGTAAGGTAATTTTAAAGATGAATAATTTTTTTTTTTATGGACGAAACTCTTTGTTTCTTAATGAGGTTTTATTCAGTCAGTAAGGTTTTTTTTTGTGGGTGGTGGGTAATTGAAGTGGGCCCTGGAATGAAGGCAAAGAAGGAGTGGGATTTAGTTAGTAAAAATCTGACGTGCCCTCCCGCTCCACCCAAGAGTGGGAGAAGTTATTTAATGATTTCCCTCCACAAAACAAAAATAAATAAAAAGTTACTGACAAAACATGACGTGAGCAGCGATTTATTATACAGACACATTTCTCCATTTTCCAGTTACGTCATAATGACTATTCTTAAAATAAGCTTGAAAAGCAGTTCCGGTAGTATGATGCAATGATTAGTGTGGGTGCATCATTTTTACGTCTGCTAATCACTAACGAGGTTTGACGTCAGCCAGATGACTAAGTTGCTGATGATTTAGACACAATATATTCGCTTTTGGACACAGTGTCCGAATTGAAACATTTTTATTCCAATTTTTTTTTACCTACGATTCGGACTAGTAGTAGTCCGAAAAAAAAACTTAATATATGGCGAAAAAAAGCGTTACCAAAACTTTTTTAGGCTGAATTAAAGGCGGCAAATTCGGGTATTTTTCACTTTACTTAATATATATATTATAAAGAGGTAAAGTTTGTTTTTTATGTTTTGTTTGTTTCTAGGAGGTAGTCTCTAGAAGTACTGGTCCGATTGGTAAAATTTATTCACCCATAGAAAGCTGTTTTATTCCTGAGTGACAAAAGTCATATTTTTTTTACGCGGGCAACGCCGCGGGCAAAGATTTTTTTTTATCTTACAGAACTAAACTGCTTCGATTTTGGTGGTGTCCGAATCGTCAGTGAAAAATATTAAAAATAAAATATGTCAATTCGGACACTGTGTCCGAATATACTGAGTTCAAATTGTCAGCGGCTCAGATGACGGGTTGATCTTCCTCAAACCAGTTATGAAGCGCCAATGCTATTTCAGCCAAAGTCGACTTTTGGGGCATCAACCTTATACATAGACAAAAAAGAGTAGCAACTATGATTTACCAACTAAAAAAAACGTGGTAATTCAAACAGTTTTTTTTTTTTTTTAAATAGATTTAAACTAGTGCTTTACTGCGATCCCACTTGATGGTAGGTAGTGATGAAATCGTTGATGGCCAGGCGCATTAGTTTATTAGTCTATTCACTCTAGCCTTAAAGACACTTAAATAATAAACGGATGGACAGACCGCAGCTGGCAAATTGTACCAGTCCTTTGATGTACGCGGTATTAACGACGAGGCGAACCAATGACTAATTAGAAGACAAGTTTTCCAAAAGTGAAAGGATTTCCCAAATTGGACCCGCAGTTCCCGAGAAATGCAGTCTGTGAACTTATAAACACACTCAAATAGTAAGACAGTGCAGAAGTTTTATTCCACACAATTTAGGAACAGCAAGTTTAATCTCAAGTTGTTTCTTGACTATCTCACTGCATACCTTTTTTTATACGTGAAAAATTATCGACCAGGTTACCATAACGTTCAAAGTAAGATTGTTTTAATATTGTTTCCGTGTGGGTAAGAGATGGCGCTAGACAACCTGTATAGCTCTGTCTCTTACCCACACTAAAACAAGATTAAAACAATCTTACTTTAAACGTCATGGTCTAGGTCCAAGATACAGTTATATCAACTCAACAAAATGGTTACTGTAGACAATAAATGATAATGATAAATGACCTTTATTTTGCAAATAGGTTTTAAAAAAATACTTTTACACGTCAATTTGGTTTTCAGTCAGTTTAAAGTAGATGAAGCCGGAGCTGCCTAGCTGACTACCCTGAGAAGAAACACCGAAACAAACTCAGGGGTCAAAGTGTCTTTTAAAGTCCATAAAGTAAAGAACATGTAATAGTCAAATCATATGAGAACCATGCAGATTAGTGTCTCGAGTGGTCTTTTGAGGAAAGAACCACACAATAGCGCGGAATCGACGTTACTGTCGGGCAACCCGAACCCGATAACACCCATCCGGTCGGAGAGTCCTCTTTTTTCAATGGAGGTGTGCAGGATTTTATACCCTGTTTCGCATACTTCTACATTAGCACATTCAGCAAAACCATTAGTATACACTGATTGCCTATAATGGATCAGATGTATCCACTCCGGTGTAGAACTAAACAAAATATTGAAATTGACAAAATTTTCATTCTGCACTTCTTTGCTCTGTGGCAGACACTGCATCTGGTGCAACCGGTCAGCCAACGCTTTTTTTTTACTTATCCAGAATGCACTGGAAGTACCTACTCCCCGAGTAGAACTGTACAAAATTTTGAAACCGGTTCAATTTTCCTTCTGTATTTCTTTACTCTGTGGCAGACACTACATCTGGTGCAACCGGTCAGCCAACGCTTTCTTTTTCCGAAAAAAAGTGAACTCGAATTACATTTTATGATGCAACATTTTTTAACCGTAGTTTTTTCATTTCTCTAACCTCTATTGTAGGTTTTTTTCTTTTGAAATTGCTTCGTATTTACTTTTTTGTTTGTTGAGTAATACATTTTGTAGGTCAATAGCAATGTTAGATATTTGAAGAAGTTTTTTGTTGTTATGTAAGTTTTAATGCTATGATAGCGTGGTATATAGTTTAGGAAGTGCATTGAGGTTTTTTTTTGTTTTGAAATATGTAATGATATGGTCAAGACCTCGTATGAAATAATATGATTCGTATAAAAAATAGTAAAATTGTTTAAATCGATGTTGAGCCGGTCTAAAAGAAATTTTCTGTTCAAAGGATTCAGTCCAATAATTTGTTACAGCTTCTAATAATGCAAAAAAAACATACGTCAGAAATCTCCCGATTAAAAGAAATAAACAATAAAAATAAGATAACTCTCCCTACTTCCATTTTTTTTTTTAATGACAAGGCTTTTAATATAAATAACGAAATAATAGGATACTTACAGTATTTATATCTCCACCAATGCCTTCATATATTATGACCGTATACCATCACACCTTGATCCTTCCTAATATCTTCATATTAGGTGTGACAGCAAAAAAAAGCAAACAAAAGTGACCTATTATAACTACGAACTGTAAAACTTCATGCAATTGCAATGATATAGTTGTGGTGTTTTTTTATGATGGGAAAATCATCAATAATAACCCCCGCCCTTGGCTGGAGCGGGAGATAGTGTCAGACTCTTACTGACTAAAAACCCACCTCGTTCCTTTAAGCCTTCACACCGGGGCTCGAGCTGTCTTTCGAAACCAACCCTGGCCCCGGTAGGCTTCGACCCAGTTGGGCCCTTGCCGTTGCTCACACCTCCTTGAGGCGCGCGGGAACAGTGTGCGCCGTCGACGACTTGGGCTCGGTCCGGACAGTTACTGGACAGCAAGCTACCCATTGCTCACTTTCCGCAAGCCCGCGCCTATGGTGGCCGGAAATCGGGATCGGAATCCCGGCGGCGGTGAGAGCGCCGTTGCTTGATGCGGTCGACGTCCTCTTTTATTACTGCTTCGCAGAAGTTGGCGAACCCCTGCCACTCCTCCTAGCTCCGGACCATGGCCTGAACCAAGGCCCGGCGCGAGAGGTCTCCGCCGCTGATTGCTCCCACGAGGGCACGGCAATGCTTCGCCCAAGCAGGGCACACCTCAACTGTGCGCTCCACCATGTCCTCCGGGCGTTCCGCACAGTAGCGACACCCGGGCGTCACTTCCACACGAATCTGGCACAGGAACCTCCCGAATTTGCCATGTCCGGTGAGGACCTGCGTCATGCGGAAGGTAAGGACACCGTGAGGTATAGTAGTGGTGTCAGATGGTCGATGGGGACGAAAGGTTCTGGAGTGGCGTCCACGTACCAGAAGACGCAGCGTTGAAAAGCCTCTTACAAGTGGACCGATAACCTGGTGAGGGTTGTGGGAGTCCGATGGATGCAAGACGCACGGGACTGGTCGTTATAACGACACTTGGCGAAGGCCAATATCCAAGAGTGGACATCTTTTGGATAAAATGAAGATGATGAACATTGCTGTCAATCCCGTTTAACTTTGAACTTAAACTTGCCTTATTGTCTAGCCTTTTGAGATGTATTAAAAAATAAAACAATAACGTCCTTCTAAGAACAAAAAAGTAAGCAATCAAATAAAATTAATAGTAATTTTTGCGGTCAGTGGCTTAAGTAATATATTACGGTCCAAACACGGCGTAAATAAACAATTGGACAGAGGAAATCTTTGGGTGTCTTTAAATGCAAATAATTTATAATTACGGAAAAATTCATTAAAAGAAGAAAGCTGTGAAACAGTGAAAAGAAAGTTTACTTTATTGATTTCAACTGATAAAACAATGACTTACGGATCTTTTTTTTTTATCTGTTATAAACTAGTACTTGACTGCGATCCCGCTTGATAGTAAGCAGTGATGCAATCGTGGATGGTGAAGCGCACTAGTTTATTAAGAGCCTATTCACTCGAGCCTTAAAGACACCTAAATTATAATCAGACGGGAAGACCGCAGCAGGCAAACTGTTCCAGTCCTTCGATGTACGCGGTATAAATGACGACGCGAAACGCTTAGTCCGGACCGTAGATGTTTCAACAACGTGAGGGTGGATACTCGCCGTGCGTCGGTTTGTCCGATGGTAGAAATGAGATGGCGAAATCAAGTCAGGCAATTCCTGCGCACTCTCTACAAAATGCAATCTGTAAAACACCGAAAGGCTGGTTACCCTACGTCTGTGCTCAAGGCTTTGAAGATTGGACTTAACCAAATCTGGATTACCAATCAGCCTCTTCGCACGCCTTTCCACCGAGTCCAAAGCTGCCAGGTGGCACTTTGCAGCACCAACCCATATGTCGCTGCAGTACTCCACACACGATCGGACCTGTGCTTTGTATAACATTAAAAGCTGTCTCGGTGTGAAGTACCGCCGGACTTTTGCAAGAACGCCTAGTTTCCTAGCAGCTACTTCGGCTTTGAACTCAATGAACCGCTCAAAATTGAGGTCGGAGGAAATTTCGACACCCAAGAGCTGAAGGCGGTCGGTACAATCCAATGATACATTCTGAAAAGTAGGAGCCGAGGTGAACGGGCTCCTTTTGGCGGTGAACAGACACGCCTGTGTTTTGGCGGCGTTGGATCCCACCAGATTGGTTTCGCCCCACTTGGAGACTGCCTGAAGTGAGATATTCGTACGCTCTACCATAGCCTCTCGTTCGGACCGGAATTGCTCTTTTGTTCTTTACCAGCTCGAGCACCTGGCAGGTGTCTCTCTACAACTGTTCTATCTCAACAGCCAGCTCAGCTATACCCTGAGAGAACTGACCCCTGAGGAACTCCGGCATTAGTCGTCATGAGCTCTGATGAGCATCCATCGACAACTACTCGAAGAGACCGTTCTCTCAGGAAGTCTTTTACCCAGTTAATCAGACCAGGGAAAAGGCCGTATGCTGGAAGCTTACTCAAGAGGCTAGCATGCCATACCCTGTCGAAGGCCTTCGAGACGTCTAAGGAGACAGCGATTGCTTCCCCATTCTTCTCGAGGGCCTCACCCCATAAGTGGGTGGCATACACTAGTAGATCCCCAGTAGATCGATTGCGAAACCCGTACTGTCAGTCACTGAGGAGATCGTTACCTTCTAGGTATGCCATGAGGCGCGAGTTCAATACACGCCCCATAATCTTGCAGAGTATGGAGGTTACCGAAATCAAACGCGAGCCTATCAATAATAAAAAAATAAAATAAAAATAGGTCGATAGTTGGCAGGATCGGCACGACTGCCCTTTTTGGGCACGGGTTGCACGTTGGCAAGCTTCCAGGACTTGGGCACTATTCCAGTCCTAAACGAGAGACGATACAAGCGTGTCAATACAGTAGATCTTATAGAGGTTTGGTATAATATAAAGTAATGTATTTTCACCACGTAGGATCAAAGCTCCATGTACTGCCACAAAAACCGGTCCTGTACGTATCGCATCCATCGAATCCTTCTGACCCTTACCAGGTCATCCTTCCAACGCTGCATATTTCGATATGTGGTCGCCACTCCAGAACCTTTCGGCCTCGTCTGGTCTGCGAGTAATGTACCCGGGCCACTGTTACTTCAATTTGGCAATTCTTTGAGCTGTGTCGGCAACCTTAATTCTCTTGTGAATGTCTTAACTCTTAATGCGATACACAAAAAAACTCAGAGCATAGCCCTCTCCATTACCCTTTTGGTGACTTTAAGCCTTATAATGAGGCTCAATATTTAAAGCGACTACATTTCAGAGCTATATGTCACCACTGGCAACACGTTGTGGTCACAGAAATTGTTTTGAAGACACTGTAGGATGTTAAACAAAAAGAAATCGCATATCTTCCCGAACCGAGTCGAATTCGGCAATCGACTTCTTTTTCAAACTTAGATTTATCCAACTGGACCCATCTGAGACTACTAATCTGGTCTTATTCCATAACTATGGGTCAATAACCAAAACTTTCTTTACGTTCATAAAACAGCATGTCATAATGATTATGGCACTGTCAAGCCGGCTATGAAACATAACACAAGAAAGTGTACAAGAGGCGTCATTTCAACTAATTTATTTAACAGTAAAGTACAGTCAACGACCATATTACGCTTTCGCTGGCAAATCTTCACTTATAAGTTGAAAATGACGTTGGAAAATCAGTTTTACTTTGTTTTCTCTTTCTAAAATAGTAGAGTTGTAAATAATATGTATTATTTATTATTTACCGGCTTGTATATTTCCAATCATAAATAAAACTATACGACAAGATTCAAACGGTCTAATGGAGATGAGGAATCACTAGAACCAAAAGCTTTGCAGTTGGAATGGTAATCGAAAAATCTATCAGGGAGCTGATAACGTTGCTGTATAATATGTCATGGGTCTAGTCCATTTGATATGCCTTGAGATCAATGAAAACCACAGGAGCCCAGCAGGGCCGATGTCTACTAAGGCTATGGGTAGACTTCTGATTGGTCCTAGAACGCAAAATGCAACTGAAAGAACATAAGTATGCAGGAATGGTTTTAGTCAAAAAAGTCTGACACGCTCTCCAGTTCCGCTCTTGAGCGAAAAATGTCTCTAGATAATTTCTAACCTAAAAAAAAACGTCTTGCCGAGGTTATATACATAGGCCGTTACAATATGTAAAAAAAAAAAAACGATCCTAACATAGCTGGAAAAAGGCTAAGTAGATTTATTGATTAGGACGATTATACAGACGTTGGCAAACAACCAGTTCAAAATATTTTAATAACCTTTCTTAAAACTATTTCCATGGCATCTCATTAAAGAGCCTGTGCTCTCTCCTACTTCCTATAAAGCCATATCTATAATAAAAACGCTCAGTCATTGAACGAGCATTTCCTTTAATTGGAATTCCATCCAGCTGTATTCCATCCTATTGAGAAAAGATGGGCATAATTACTTGAAATGATCTATGTCCGTCAACTTTCTCTTAAGGGTCATTGGCCGGAGGGCTTGGAGATGATTCAAGACTATAATACTACATATGTATGTATTCTTGCGTTTAATGATGTGTTTGTACTAAGTAGGTTCATTGTTTGGTATGTTTGAAAGTGTTTGTTTGCAGTTTGTGTGTAAAATCATTTTTGTTTGACTGCTGTAAGTCTGTCTAAACAGTCAAAATACTTGGATAATTATTAGGGCAAAATGAAATCTTATATAGTCAACACTGGTTCCATAATCAATGTCTTCAAGGAGATTTTGATTCTGCCGATACACGTCCACTGCTGGACATAGACCTCCCCCAAGCGTCGCCACAACGAACGTTCCTGCGCGCCTGGCATCCATCGGTTTCCCGCAACCTTCATCAGGTCATCGGTCCACCTTGTAGGTGGCTTTCCAACGCTGCGTCTTCCAGTACGCGATCGCCACTTCAGAACCTTTCGGCCCCAACGGCTATCTGTTCTGCGAGCAATGTGCCCTGCCCATTCCATAGATTTCAATCATTGTTTACTAATAGACCTTATAAAAAGTATCTAATAAAAATATTTTTTAAATACAAAATTTCCAAGTCGTTTGACTTTGTAGACAGACTATACTTATTTCATAGCTTATGGATAAATATTGGTTCATGACATATGAAATTGTCGTTATATTAAACTGTATAATTTTAACTGGGTCATCTTCAAATTGAATTTTTTCAAGGTAGGAAATCATATAATGACTTCTCCTGCTTAGCCGGAGTGGAAGGGTATGTCAGACTTTTACTGAATAAAACCTTTTAAGTTCCTTCAGTTGCCTATTATGTCTCAAAACCATTAAGTAACCTTTTCAGAAGTCGACTCATGGCCCCAGTTGGCTTCGGTATTACTGGTCCCCTGCGGGTTTGCTGACATCTCTTTGAGAACCGCGTTTGAAACACTACGCGTCGTTGGTTACCAGATAGCCAGTCGTCGAGCTGCATATTGCTCGTTGTCCACAAGCATTATGGTGGTTGGTAGTTAGGATTGGGGCCTCAGCGGCTGGGACGTAAGTCCGTTCCTTTGCGCGTGCGTCCTTCATTACCACTACTTATTGTAGTACTATTACTTATATCTGTTGTTGTTTGGAAAGGTTTAAACAAAAAAGCATTATTGCCAGAAGCAAACTTGATAATTTCACAAGAAAACAAGCTCAAAGAGTCATTTCAAATAGATAATATAATAGATTGTAATATCGATACGCATTTCAATAATATTGTATTGAAAGTGAAACCATATTAAAGCAGGAAATATATTAATTTCTCTGCGTCCACCATATTTCTTGTTTATAAATTAATAGCCTCTTTGTTTGTGGTTCTCGACATTTAGCATAGCATAGCATAATCAGTTTTTTAATGGTCTTACTGCTGGGACCCAGACCTCGTCTCTAGGAGAGGGAATCCATCATACGGGCCCAATGCCGATTAGTGAATGTCGCATTTCAACGAATCTTTGGTTCTAGGACATCCCGTTTTTCACACGATGTTTTTCCATCACCATTTTGAGAATAGATAAAAGTTGTTTTTAAAATATAAAACGTATAAAATTCCGAAAAGGTTATTTCTGTCATATTTTTTTTTAGTGGAACATTATCAAAATCCTGCTCTGAGTGGGATAAAAAAGGGTCTCAGATGGTTAACAACTAAAATCTACCTAATTTCCTTCAGTTACTCTATACGTTCCAGGCCTACGGTAACTCTTTGGAACAACCTACGGTAACTCTCGTCTATCCTAGTCCACTTTCTTCTCAACAGTAAGTACCACTTTTTATGGTTTCGTACCTCAAAAGGAAAAAACGGAACCCTTATAGGATCACTTTGTTGTCTGTCTGTCTGTCTGTCAAGACCCTTTATCTCGAGAACGCGTGGAGGTAGTAGGTCAGCGGTCCCTTCTAGCTGTGAAAAAAGCAAAACGAATAAAAAAGATACGGTCGTATATGTCGCAAAAAAAAACATATTTTGATATTCTTAAAAAACGAAATTCATAGGGTACTTCCCGTTGACCCAGAATCCTGAAATTTGGCACCAAGCAAGGTCTTATAGCACAGGTATAGGAAAAAATCTGAAAACAGTAAATTATATAAAGTAACAAAAAAAAATTGCAATTCGGAAAAATCTTCGAGACTCCATTCGAGAATTGTCTGCATGGAACTCAGTGCGCGAGTCCGACTCGCACTTGCCCAGTTTTTTTTTAATATTGGTTTCGCAAAAACCTACACGTATTGACACAATTTCTTCAACCATATTTCATATAAAGTTTGGCAGCCGCTCCTGTCTGCATAATGCATGATACTATTGTATGCTTTGTGTCACATCCAACAGTATCGTTAAGTAACTGTACGATATTTACATGCGGCGAAAGTGAATACCGTTTTGGCAGGTTCAGAGTTCGTTATTGTATTTTTTGTTGTACTATTTATCTAATTTTATACAGGGTGTAAGGGACAGCCCTCCGCAAACTTTAAGGGCTTACTCAGTGAACGAAATTGAACAACCTATCACAAAAATTATTTTTCAGAAAACAAAAAAAAAATTGGGCCTCTCCATACAAACTGTCCAATCAAGTTTATAATTTTGTATTTTGAGGCGGATTTTTTTTTTTCGTCCTAAGAGTTTGCGGAGGGCTGTCTCTTACACCTTGTATAGGACATTATTGACACTCCGTGCCTCGGAAAGCAATTAAGTCGTTAGAGACAGTTAGAGGCCAGAAAGTTTGACCATCATTCTATTCAAGAAGGGTTGTGGAGGTCTGATAGGCAATTCTTCCATGTAAAATAAGGGTATTCAGCTGCATCCAGTTAGACTGAAAGGTCACCCCAAACTAGTTCGGAAAAGGCTAAATAGTTGCTGATTGTGTTCTCCTTCTATATGGTTCCGTACATCAAAAGGAAAAATCGGAACCATTATAGGATTACTTTGTGGTCCATCCGTCTGTCTATCTGTCTGTATGTCTGTCAAGACCCTTTATCGCAGGAACGCGTGTAGTATCGAGTTGCAAATAAAACCATATACTTGAGTATATGGTTTTATTCCGCAGACTTCGGTCTGCGTACTTTTGAAGCTGTAAAAAATCAAACTTGTAAGTTAACGAGAATAAAAGAAAAAACGTACATTTCGATACTCTCAAGGGAATCAAAATTCTTAGGGTACTTCGCGTTGACCCAAAATCCTCAAATTTGGTATATAGCAACGTCATATAGCACAAGTATAGGAATAAATCTGAAAACTGTAAATTTGTTGTTACGTCACAGTTTTTTTTTTTCTGCGATTCAGAAATATTTTCCTAAACTCCATTCCGAAATTGAACTATTTACACAGGTAAGTTTGTACGCAACCGTCAGGGCGCGAGTCCGTTAGTACCGACCGAATGTTCGGTTTCGGTTGAGCTTCGGCAAAAAAACGAGTTTCGGGTTAGTTTCGGTTTCGGAGGCAAACCTGCCGAAACGATACGACCGCAACTGAAACTACATTCGGGAGTTCTCGCGCTGTTATCGGTAATGTTAAGCGCGTTAAATTCCTTCCGCGAGTAAGCAACGAAGACATTTTGCCGTGTCCACCTACCTTATCATGTCGTGATTGGCTTGTTTGGCGGTTTGCTTTACCTACTCTCAAACTAAAATCGAGTGCAGTAAAATTCATGATAGCCAACGAATATAAATAACTAAAATTAAAATGTATTAAAAAAAATAAGGACTGTCTGGTTTTATTAATGTTTTCTTTATTTTTTTCAAAACATGACCGTTATAAGGAAGTTGCGGTTTCCGTTTCGGTTTCGGCCGAAACTGAGACTGTTATCGAAATTCGGTTTCGGTTGAAAAACCAGTTTTGGTCGGACACTAATTTCAATGGTACTGTCTCAAGGACTAAACTAATATCTGATGTTAAGCTCTAATTTTAACAAGATGGTATAGATAAAATTTGTGTCAGATGAGACCGTCCCTGCGATGCCTTTTTCCTTATGAAGATACTTACAGAAGTCAAGGACGATTAATAGTCGTTAAAAATAGAATTTAAATACATCAATAGGTCAACTTTTAGAATAAAACAAATAATCATGAGTACCAACAGTTTAATTAATAACATTGGACAATAAATTATTTTAATAAATTAATGAACTGACTGGAACGTATATTTAATAAATGAAAATAAATAAATAACGCCTCAATATTTACATTGCATTTTAATAAAATGAGCACCATTTAATAGGAAAAAATCAAAAATATATATGAGATCTGTAACTTACGTAGATTAATACATATATTTGTAAAACAATAATATTTGGCAATCTATAATACTTTTAATTTATAAATATTATGCAAGAAAAATATTAAATAAATGCAATAATTTATTTACATATGTACATGTGGATACTATACTCTTTTAATATAATTACTATACATAGATACTTTCAGTCTTTGTATTATATAAAATATTCACAGCATATAAATAAATAAATGGATAAAATATTCGTACAAAAATATGCTCATACAATATACGTAATACTTACATAAGTTCAAAAATATATTATATAAAGATAGAAGTAATAAATATGAATATCGCTATTATGCTGATAAATAAATTAATTAAAGCACACCCCAAAGTCTTGTAATATATAAGTTTATAAAATATATAAATATTATTAAAATATATTTGGTTCTAACTTAACATTTTTGTTAATAAGTCTATACATTATTATATATTCGTCGAGTCCTTTAAAGAGTATTTAAGGTACTTTATAGAAACGTTTTATGCTAAGAGGAAATAATTTCTCTTACTCATTTTTCCGCTTTCTTATATTTTTATTATAACCATAAATGACAATATCCGATATCCCATAAAAATAGCAGTTGCAGTTTACTGACCCTTGTAGTAAAATAAATTATAATATACTCTAAAATATTAATTTTCAACCTGTTATTCTTGAAGCAATATGTTTTATCAAAAATTAATAAATAAATATAAATAAAAAATAGTATAATATGACACACACATTATAGGAATTCAAATCGAACGTTCATTCAATAGTATTATTTTTGTAATTTTACTTACGGAATGTAAAATTATATATTTAAAAACAAAAACGGCTTTTAGAATGAATAAATAATAAATAAATATTTATTTTATTTAGACTCTAGAATAAAAAAAAACTTGCGACAGGCTTCCTCACCCGAATGTTGCATAACTATGTACTCTATAATTGTAAATAATTTAATTATATGTTGTCTATTTATATATTTATGTGTAACCAACTGGTCCATAGAGTCGCGTTCTAATTAATGTTAAATAACGGTGGGTTTGCTGGCTATTGGGAGTAAGCGTTGTACGCTAAGTCTTGGGCTTTCTCGAGCGACCTGGAATCAATACAGAAGAACCATGAAAATAATTATATATGTATATAACAAAACGTTATACAACATGCAAACGTTGAATATGTCCTGTCAAAACTAAGGCTTATTTATTGTAAGCGTGTACAAAATCCTTGAATAATATATTAAAAAGTATAGGCTCTACAAATGCGCGCATTTCTTTCTACAGTTTATACAAAAGTGCATGCAATTAACCTCTTAAAAATCAACAAATATTCTCCCCATGTGCTTTCCTAAATTTTATATTTAAAAACTATCGAAAATAATAAAAATGTCCTAACCCTGGGTTGCCCCCGGCATTTCTCTCGAGGTGGTCACTTTGCGCAACGCTGGTAAATTAGAGAAAAGAAATGTCAAACTTTCTGCAACAAACTATTTCATGAAAAACATGTGAAAATAAAAACTTTAAGTGGAAATGAAAATTTTATAAAAGTGCATGCAAATTAATTGTTTGATAAAAAAAAACCGAGCCGGGTAATTCAAAGTGAAAATTGTCTTCATAATTTATAAAATTATATCTCCGTCAGTGAGCAAGATAATGTCTTAATTTCCTAATAAACTAGTCAACCCAACTTCTAAAACAATCCGTTTTACGGAACAAATATTGATCTGTATGTGCGTATCCCAGAAAAAGTCATTCGGCCATATAATTATTTTTGATTGGGCCATAAACTAGGCATACGTGCCCCAGTCGGCAACGTAGGCACTTCACTTGTAAAACTAAGACACGCTTTTGAAATTTGGTAGGTACTGATTTGGACCAATCTGCTATTATTGTAAGTATGACAGTGATGTTTTGCATGTGGGGCACATTACCGGCTGGGGCATGTATACTCTCTGGTTTACCATATTATAAAACACAAGATATATGCCCTAATAATCTTGAATACGCACTTGAGCATGTAAAGCCTACGCCTTATGCTTGACTTGTAACGGCATACTATTCAACATATAAATCTATTAAAACTGTTTTTCGAAACAATCTCACCTGCTCCACCCAGAGCCACCATGTCCTGCCGAGACGACCACCTCGTGGGCTTCATGACCACCTCCACTCGGAGACAGTAATTTCTTCAGCCCAATGATACCAGCCAGTACCAGTGCCAACTTAGATACGATGAGTGCCTTTCCAGCCAGTAGTGCCAACGCTCCAAACGCCAGTGGTACCATCATACCACCGATGAGGAGGGGGATTGCGAGAAGAGGCGCCAGCTTCTTTCTTCTGCTGCGGCCCTGGTCCTCGGATAGTACTGAGCCATCTTCGGTGGGGAATTTGACCTGGAATTTGGAATAAAAGTTCTGTTAGTTGGGAATTTAGAACCAGAAAATTTAAAGAAATGGGAAATATGGCGGAGCACTCGTGGAACGCGTAGCCTTTACCAATTAGCAAGCCCATTCCCTAGTTTTTTTTTCAGAAATCTAGTGTTTGTATTTGCATTTCGGGCTGGTATTTGCAACTCTACGACTTTAATCGTAGAGTTGCACGTATTTAAAAAAATTGTTATTTTTTCTCTCTAATTTAATTTAATTTCTTCCGCCATGCATAGTTACGCGCTACGGTTTGCTGACGACTCTTTGTGGTGGTTTTCAAACACTACACGCCAAGGATGACTCAAGCTCGGCCCTTATAGGACGAGCGGATGGCGAGCTATCCGACATACAACAGCGTAAGCTACATATTACCAATGAGGTGACACGTAAAGTACCAGTTCCTAATGAAAGACCAGTCAACAGAAAATTAATTCGTATACAAAGTTGCAATCATAGGTGGTTTACCATATTCCGTGATTGCATGGTAATGTTTACTCATTATCAAGCTACCGATACATTGTAGCTATTAGTATGTAGAACAAAAAGTAAATTGTTTCTTCGAACCGAACCAACGTTTGTAATAACAATTACTTACTCAGTTCAAACGTATAGTTGAAGACCAATATACAATAACTTCCTACAATAGAACACGCAAGAAGAAAGTGCGGAAGATTTTTAAATTATGGAACATGAAACTATTGAAAAATATTAATTAGAGAAGTGTTGGAGCCAATATGCGTGGCATATATAGAGCTTGTCTAATTGGAAGGTTGAAAAGTAACAAATTAATCTTATAGATACGGAAATCAATGAAGATATTTTTGGAGAGTGTGTGCAGGAATTACTTCACTTGATTCCGCCATCGCCTTTCTATCGTCAAACAATCCGACGTACGGTGAGTGTACACACTTACATTGTTGACACTCTACAGTCTGGACTAAGCGTTTCGTGTCGTTGGAATAATTTGCCTGCTACGGTCTTCCCGTCCACTTATAATTTAGGTCTCTTCAAGAGTGATTAGGCTATTAATAAACTAGTGCGC
The DNA here is from genome assembly GCA_910589285.2 of Mythimna ferrago. Taxonomy (NCBI): domain Eukaryota; kingdom Metazoa; phylum Arthropoda; class Insecta; order Lepidoptera; family Noctuidae; genus Mythimna; species Mythimna ferrago. The sequence goes on along the minus strand of OU342694.1, from coordinate 16,692,625 downwards.
GTCATCATCAACATTTGCATCACTGCTTAGCTTTAGGTGGGATCGCAGTCAAGCACTGGTTTATGTTATACATAAAAAAAGTTGTATAAAAATGGACTATAACTCTATTAATATTATAAAAAAACAACTATGTTAAAAAAATTCGTAAAGATTCGGTTCTTTTCCATAGGAAATGACTAGTTGAAACAATGCGCTAGATTCTGACGTTTGACGTGAAGAATACAAATAATTACCGTAGTCCTAAAGCGCAAAGAGCATAATGGGAGGACACAGGTTTATTTTAGTCACTAAAAGTCTGACACATCCTATTCTTCACTTCAGAGTGGGAGAAGTCATCTGATGATTTCCTATCACGAAAAAAAAGAAAGATTCTAACATTACAGGCCTTTATGATATAACTTTTTATCAATGCAAATATTTGCTTAAAATCTACTGGAAAGCAGTTTAATATCGGCACTAGAGCGACTTGTTTTATATCCGGGAACACATTTAAAAAAAATATTTGACCGGCTTTCGGGTTTCTTCTACTTCGGTTTCGATATTAGTAATCTTGGTTAAAATCTACGTCAGCAATCTATTCAATTTATCTCCTTCAAGACGAAAGTTATGTTTACAGATACATCAGTAAGTTTACGACCACGTAATTGCTGACAAAACAATTCATTATCTAGATTTATACGTGCGCTTTTTAAGGACTATGGCGTGAATAGCGTAGTCGAAATACACTGCAATACTCCAAAATCCAGATTAACGCTGTCAATAAAAATCAGTTAATTGCTTGGACCGGCGACATTTGCCACATGTGGAACGAATTATGGGCTAAGTCTACCACAATATGGATTCCGGAAATATTCAATGGCATACCAACAAACCTTTACCTATAAATAACGAGACGACCTTCACATCTATAGGCAAGACTGGATCACATTTACTTGAAACTAGATGGATGGAAGAAAAAAAGGGAAACCCTAGCCCTGTAGTGAGACAAAATAGACGTATGATAAGTACTCGTAAATGGCATTAACATTGACCAAGTCAAATTAACACAATTTAATCTGTTTTATTTTATCCAAATTATATGATCAAGACTTCTGACCAAATAACACCAAATGACAACCAAAGAGAAATAACACGAAAAACATTGAATAATTAAACTATTTTTGAAAAAGCAAATGCTTACATTCAACCAACCAGTGACAGAATTGTCTGTTGAACTTTGACCCCCCATAAGAGAACAAAATCTGAAAATACCAATTTGAGAAGCCATTGCATCTTTCGCATAAGCTATGCAAAAGTATTGAAATGGACATATTTTGGCGTTTAGTACCATAAAGAGCAACTTATTTTTTTTTAATAATATCAAGATCTCAGATATTTTTAAGTAACCTATAATCACCGCACTATGTCCTGCTATGTACACAAGCTACAGAGAAGGCTTAACAACCGCTAGCAGACAGAACCTATTCAACCAAGAACCCATCACGCACAGCTATCCCTAAATACATCACTAGAAATGACACGCACTGCCGTGCAGACCCCCCATTTAGTACACATTAGATTTTCTCTACGCATATCAATTATCACGCACGTAGCAATTAGAAGAAACTGCAGAGTTTAATAGAGTGTGGCCGACAAAAAAGTGAAGATAGACTAATTAAATACAATTATGAGATGCATCGGGAAAGTTGTCACGCTGCGTTGGTGGGTGGTATGCTGTTTTTACGCATTAACTGTAAAATTGAGCCGTCACGCTTTTACGGGAGAAGCCGGATCTAAATACAACCGGAACGAGCTGGAGTATATCAATGTTCATTAATTTTGAGGATTTTTATGAAACCTCATTTGAATTCCTATACATTATTACTATTATAAAATACATGCTACAATTAGATAGCCCGTATTATCGCACTACTGGGTTTGCCCAAAAGCTTCACTCGATTCTTTCCCACGATCACGATACCTCGCTTTCTCTTTCCAATTCTTAAAAAAGATATCCAAGTCATCCTGCCATTTTTTTTGTGGTCTCGTGGCAGACCCTTGTTGCTATATCTAAGCACCAATCCTGTATTTTACACGCCCACAGCTGATAGGACATGCGGCAGACATGTGTCAGTCATGTCCTTTTTTTTCCGATGGGAAAAATCATCCTATGACAACCCCCGCTCTTGGGCGAAGCGGGAGATAGTGTCACTTACTGACTAAAAAACCCATCCCGTTCCTTCAAGCCCAAGCGGGAACAGTGCGCGCCGTCGACGACTTGGGCTTGGTCCGGACACTTACCGAACGGCCGGACAGCGAACTACCCATTGCTCACTGTCCGCAAGCCCGCGCCCACGGTGGCCGGAAATCGGGATCAGTATCCCGGCGCCGGCGGCGGCGGCGAGAACGCCGTTGCCTGATGCGTTCGGCCTCCTCCTTTGCGAGCATTACTGCTTCGCAGAAGTCGGCGACCGCCTGCCACTCCTCCTCGCTCCGGACCATGGCCTCAACCAAGGCCCGGAGCGAGAGGTCTCCGCCGCCGATCGCCCCCACGAGGGCACGGCGATGATCCGCCCAAGCGGAGCATACCTCAACTGTGTGCTCCACCGTGTCCTCCGGGCATTCCGTACAGTAGCGACACCCGGACGTCACTAGCGCTTTAATTCGAAACAGGAACCTCCCGAACGAACCATGTCCGGTGAGGACCTGCGTCATGCGGAAGGTAAGGATGCCGTGAGGTCTTTCCAGCCACGCCTCAAAGAGGGGACTTACCGGTGTCAGTCATGTCCTGCTCAGTTCAATTTATGTAGGGCAGTTTTTGAGCCAAATTAACAATTTTGCGTTTAAAAGCGCAGTATACTGTTACATACACGGTCTGTTAATTTAAATACGAGTACTATAAATTAAAAAAGTGAATTTGAACAGGTCAAAAAATTGTAAATAGAAGTTTATCTTTGATCCTATAATCAATTTGACTGATTTAGGTGATGACATTTTTGATATAAATGGTGAGAAAAAAATTCAAATAACTTCTCTCACCATGGGTGGAACAATGGGGAGTATCAAAGTTACACTGACTAAAACCCACCCACCAGAGCCACGGTCACGGTCAGTTGGACAGGGCCTAGCGCGTTCCATCACTCACGCTGAATTATAGTTCCACTTAAGAAATTGTTACCTATACGATTATGATTTGATGACAGCCTATAGTTTATAACTCCTGTTTCTTCTTTGCCTTTGTTACAGGGCCCCGGGGCTCACTTTCGCACAACCTATGGCCCCACTAAGCTTCGACCCTACTGGGCCCCTACGGTTTGCTGACATCTCCTTGAGGCGAGCGTGGAAACACTGCGCGTCATCGAGAATTTAGGCTTGGTCCGGACGGTTACTAGACATTCATTCAGCAAGCTACCCATTGCTCGCCGCACGCAAGCCTGCGCCTACGGTGGCTGGAATTCGGGATCGGAATTCCATTGGCTGGGGCGTGAGGGTCGTTCCCTCTTACGTGCTGCCACCTCCTTTGCGAACATTACTGCTCCTTGCTCCGAACTATGGCCTGTACAAAGGCCCAGCGCGAAAGATCACTGCCGCCTATCGTCCTTACGAGGATAGAGCAGAGCTCTGCCCAGGCGAGGCACACCTCTACCATGTGCTCCACCGTTTTCTCTACACAATGGTGACACCCGGGCGTTTCTTCCGCACGAATCCGGTGCAGGAACCTTCCGAACTTACCATGTCTAGTAAGGACGCCGTGTTATCTTTTCAGCCACTCCTCAAAGAGGGGACTTACTACCATAATTTTGGCGTGCCCAGCACTGGGTAGCGACAGTCGCTGTCGCCATTCCACCATGAGATCCCGCCGGAACTCTATCCCTCATGCCACGACTTGGCGTGGCAGCGGAGTTTCGCCCCGGCGTTGCATCTCCACACGCAATCTTGCATGCGTGCTTGGACTGTTGCCTCTAAATCCCATTTGCGTTTGGATTGAAAAATAAGTCACAGATTTTTTTCAATCCAAATACATTTAATTTTTTACAAGTTAAGAAATGCGGTAAATGCTACGTTTTTGTTCTTTGATAAGCAGTGCATCCCAATTGTTTATAAAATAATACATTTTGATTTAAGTGGAGAAATTTTGTCAATACAGTTACGAAGATATAAATAAACGGGGGTTGATGCCCGACTTGTGGGGGCGCTTAACGCCCGGCCTGATACATTAAATATAATTAATTGTAGCGGCGGCGAGCCCGCACATTTTTCTGCACTAGTACCACAAACAGTAAATTGTGTGCCTGAAAGCGGTAAGGCTAAGAGCAAGGCTGATAGGCAATCGATTGATTAATAACAGCGGTTGAAAATAAGTCATTATTGAACTGTAAACGTGTATCAACGAGGTGGGCGCTAAGCGATAGTCAAGTAGTGTTATTGCTAATTGTGAATGCTGTCACCATAATTACAAATGATGATAGGCTGTTTATCACTACTTTGTAGAGTAAGTCATTAGAGGCGACTTTTTAATTACAGGCGTAGTTCCATGCGTTACCCTCAAGTTACGAGTACTTTGTCAGTGACAGCTAAAAGCAGTGAGGTAGTAAAGCTGTGTATATTTTTTGATTTCATTCAATACAAAGATACAAAGGCGGCCTTAATGCCTTAGGCATTCTGTACCAGTTGACCAAAGGCGATGGAGACTATAGCATTGTGCGTAGTTTTTTCTTTATATTTTTGCAATTGTATTGATTTTTCTTTATATTGTATTATTACGACACATGAACTCACCATTTTGGAATTCCTAAATGACTTTCTAATGATCACCATAATATAAATTAAAGAGAAAACTATAATTTTGACCCAACTTGACATATTTGATTCAAACTGATATGATGTTCGTGATCTCATATGATGAAAATAGTGATGAATAGTGTGAATGGAGAAGAAAATGTAAGCCAAATTAAAAATGAATGGATTGTGTTAGTAATAATAGTGAAACGAAATGATGAGAAAAATAGCATAACTGTTGATAGGGTAGAATGGGAGAAGAAAATGTAATGCAATGAACCCAAATAAGAGGACAAAAAGATATTGATGACGAAATTTTTAAGGTTTTTCTTTTTGCCACAGTCATGACTAGCTGGTCCAATTTAAACTACAGCTTTATTGGATCATTTTCATCCATATTAGTGGATCTTTGATCTTACAAAAAACAATAATAGTCATTGTCATTAGTATCAATGTAACGTATACCGTCAAAACTTTCATTTATTAATTTGATCCGTATATTCATCGGAGAGTCATCATTGAGGGCAGTGGTGGCAGAGTGGTAACGGTCCCGACTTACGAGTTGTAGGTCGTGGGTTCAAATCCAACCAGGCGTATTGCTTTGTGTAATTAATTCATCACCACTGCTCTCAAAACAGTGGAGGAAAACATTGTGAGGAAACCGGCATGTCCTAGAACCAAAAATTTGAAAATATGTGACATCCACCAATCCGCTCTGGGCCCGCGTGGTGGATTACGGCCCATTCCCTCACCTAGAGAGGAAGCCTGAATCCCAGCAGTGGGAACATTAAAAGGCTGATTATGTATGTATGTATAGTCATCGTCGTGACTTTAAGTCATGTTAACTTATTGCTACCTACCTGTCAAGCTTATTGTTTTAATTCCAGAAATCACTACAGATAGTTTGCTTTATCTTCAGCAGTTGTCAAGTCAAATCATGGAAATAAGGTCATCCCCAGGTAATTTTTACCGTTTTCTATTCCCAATAATAGTTCCAACACTATAATTTTTTTCTAAGAAATAAAAACCCTGAAATCAAACCTCATCAATAAATGCTGATACAGATACATTTATTTATAAGATAGTTACTTCTGCTTTCGGCTCTTTGCACATAAAACTATCTTAATTTCCAGCTTAAGTAGAAGATTTCCAAACGAAAATATGCATTTTGAAATTTTCAACCGCTTTATTTATTTTATTTTTTTGGCCACCTTTTTAGAATGGTGGTGACGATTTGTCGAAATCGATCTAACCGTCTGTGAATTTTAATCAGACAAATGACCAGCTTTTTGACTTTCATATATAGGAGGGTATCCATGGATAACCGTATATTAAAAGCGTTGTATGAATAATAATAACTCTACTATCTCTATGTATAGAAGCCTTATAATGTGTTATGTCATACAAACAATTAATGGAAGTGAAGTAACTCGTTCATTCAAAGTCAAGGGTAATTGATTTTGTTTGGAAGATTGTATTACTGAAGTTTTATGCATCAATAAGGAAATACGTTTATTGTATCACGTACTCGTAATATCTATTAAGCCCAAGTTCACTCATTAGACCTGTGAAGAAGGTATGAGTTAACAATTCCATTTGAACCTACTAATATAGGACAGACACGAAAAACAATATTTTGATCCCATCCACGTAGTGACTGTGATAGGTAATAATACTAAAGAACCGTGCATCTACTTTAGGAAGTAATGAATGTGAAACCACCAGTGTAACTCTAAATACGGATATAATAAATAGCACCACCATTAGTCTAATAGCACCAGACGCAACAATTTGATCAAGGGCAAAATCTAAGAGTTAATTTTAAAAAGACAAAACTGTAAATCAAATCAGATCTAGCTCTATCAAGGTGCAAATTAGTGATAAATGTGTGTGAAAATCCTCAACAATATATCGGCAACCACGTAGTTTAATACTTCAATTCTGCAACAATAATATTTTATCCTGAAAATTACTTAACAGACCTGCCTGACAAGTCATGTGTGTATGCCTGTCTGTACCGCCGTAGCTTTTAAACGAAAGAACCAATTCGGATACGCTTAGTTTTTTATTTGATAACAAGTTTTCTAGCAGTTACAAATTAAGGAAGGAGTAAAAGTGGTTATATACAACTGCTTTTTTTTTAATATGTAAGGTTTTTGTATCTTTTGATTAAATTATTATAAACTAATCCAATTATTTATAAGCAGGCTAATTTTAATACAAACATCACTTGAATTTAACATTGCAACGTTTCGAGAGTAGGTACATACAGTCAAGCATGATCAAACAACAGATTTTATTTATTATGTTGACTAAATTTTAATTTCAGAGTACTCCAAGCTGAAAGAAATATTGAACTATACCTACTAAAATAATTAAGCTTCTTACCTGCAGTGTATGGGACCTCATAAAGTTGACGACCTTGTCCAAAATGAGGTTGTTGAGTGAGCTCTCGTCCATCCCCCTAGGGATCGCTTCCTCTTTCTCGATAATATGCACATCCTTATCCTTGGTTATCGTCACTCCATTCAGGATGTCCAACTCCTCAGTTTTCGTCAACCTGCTCAAAGTCTTCGCCAATTTCCTTTTGAGGCAGTGCGAAATGTCGGATCCGCTGCAGTCTTTGTAGGTCTCATACGCTAATTTTAGGTCTCCTAGAACATTATCGTCTGAGCTTCTAGCTTCTAATTTGTTCTGTGTTGTGGTCGCCGTTCTAGCCGTGGCTGCGGCGACCAAGGTCAATATCAGGAGGTACTTTACCATGTTTGTTGTTTGCACTATGTTGGCTATATGGGCACTGTGTATAACTAGAGCATTGGTTGCGTTTATATGCGCTTAGTGTCACGGTACACTGGCTATCGCTGAGAGGGATGCAGCGATGCATTTATGTTGTTGGGTACTGTCGGGAACTTATTTTGTTAAGCTAGGATTATTAAAATATAAATTTAAATCTATAGAATCTTTCAATGATCAGGTAGATTTTGCTGCCGTATTGTTGCAAGGAATTGTAAAAATATTAATTAATAGGGCATCACCTAATCACAATTTCATATCTATTTTATTTTATTTTTTTCAATGACATTGCTTATTTATACTCGTATGTATGTATCTAAGTACTTATTTCTTTTATGTTTGTATATTTCTTAAGTTGCACTTGTTATGTTATGTTTCTGCACCACCCTAAGTTCAACAGTCAGTAAATGCCTAAGGCATTAAATAAATATCATTTGGTTTCCAAAAAACAGTTTCAGGGTACACTTCATACACTATGATGCACACTGAGTTTGACGACATAGACATGATCAATGACCATTCCTCATGCCATGTGAGACTGGTGTAAAGAAACCTGAAGATTGGACCCCATGCCCTAGAACTGTGGCTAATGATAGATATAGACTGTAGCAAGTTCTATTTACGATAATAATATATCACATAGAAATAATAATAGAAAATCAGTGCATGTTGAGAATATTGGATACTAGACATAACAATCGGAATAACGAAATGCTATTAAGAATAAAATAGAATAAACTTTATTGTAATCTGAAATAGAAGCATAGTACGCACGTAATATGATTTTTTAAATGTTACTAATGAGAGGGATGTGAGAGTGGAAATTCATTCATCATCTTTCTGTCTTTGTCTCTTGTTATTTGACATGTTTTTTTTTTATCTTATTCCGTTCTGTCACCCGTCATGACATGGATGGTTAATATCATCTATTTATTTATGTAATACTTTAAAATGAAAATAACAAATAACAGATAGAACAACATAAAGGAATATAAGACAGGTTATTACAAATGAAATTTCTTCCAGCAGACCTGCGACAGAAGAATCGGACCAGAGATGTAGATACAGTTTATATAAATAAGTTAAAGCATACTATATCTCTATCATCTCTACAAGGTGGACCGACGACCTGGTGAAGGTAGCGGGAAACCGATGGATGCGGGACGCACAGGAACGTTCGATGTGGCGACGCTTGGGGAGGCCTATGTCCAACAGTGGACGTGTATCGGCTGAGATGATGATGATGATGATACTATATCTCATCATAATATTTCGAACTGGATTTTTTTTATCGTCTCTATATCTTAATTTTTTCTACCAAAAAACTTTAAAAGTTGCTTTAATCGCGTTTTTCCTTTGTAAAATTTCTTATCATTTTTTTTTTCTTATTTCATCAGTATTTTCTCCTTAACTGTACCTCTCTGGACCAGTTCAATTTAAAACAGTTTGATATCATGACTTAACTGTTACGAGGTGCATCTTTGCCCACTGATGATTGAAATTATTGAGATCATCTCTATCTGGTATCAATTTATTGAGCCAATAAATAGCTGCAATCTTGAGATCACTTTCTATGAGATCTCTCATTGAAATCATAGTCTCAACTGTTCAGATGAAGTTATTGCAACTGTAATGATTTTGATGGAAATATTTTCATTTAATTTTTGTGTCAAAATTCAGCTTACGCTTGTACTTACGGTTGTCCGTATACGAAAAAGAAATATTATCATTTAATTTTTATGTCAAAATTTAGCTTACGCTTGTACTTACGGTTGTCCGTATACGTAATAAACAAATACATTTAGACGTCAAGGTACTCCTCCATATTGCTGTCATAGGACACTTAAAAGATGTGCTCAAAAACTGGCAACTAATTTATCTACACTAATATTATAAAGAGAGTGAGAATTCAGACCCCATGGCTCAAGTGATCTGATCCCAAACGGCTATACACATAGTATTTGTTTATTTTTTGTTAGTTTATAGCATACCCTAACTTATTACAGGACATTTTCAAAAAAGAAGAAGTGTACAATAGGCGGTAGGCATTTGTGCCATTTATGATTATTTTTTCATTTATTAGGGTCTCAGTAGCCGCGTCGCAAGCCTCAACACAGCCCGCATGCCATCTGGCCACCATGGCACTAAAATCATTCTATCTGGGGCCCAAGTCTGCTATTTTTATAAAGTCGTTATTCCAACACGATCACATTGTCATTTTGCTAAAAGTTCGTAATCTGCTAATTCCTAATGATCGATCATTGTTCGGTCAGTAGTATCGTAGTAGAGTTGTGGTAGAATGATAATATCGAGCATATTAACCTTTTGAATGTCTTAAGTTACACAGTTCGACATAAGCAATTGTCTTTCTATTGAGTCTCTAATTACGGCATTCGATGAGTTAAAACCAATAACTGCACAATAACGTTCTAATGGTAGAACACTGATCGAATAAACTGTCAAAGTTTTAGCAGATTACCGCATAAGTCAAATATTCATATATATATATATATATATATATATATATTATCTATGTGTTCTTAATTATGTTATATGTAATTTTGCTAGTTTATGTATTGTATATATGTAAATAGTACACCACGAACTACCTGCGTATCTTTTTCTCCTTCTCTGTCAAATCCATCCAAAGGTTGTCTTTAAAAAATTGCTTTTAGCGATAAGACCACCCATTGTGGCACCCTATTAATTTTAAGTTTCTTATGTAACTGCTTTATACAGCTGCTTGCTGCTGCTGCTTTTTTGGTGTACAATAAAGAATTTATCTATCTATCTATCTATCTATCTATCTATATTCATTTGTCAATATGTACGAGATTACTATTCTATGCCACTTCTTTCAATGGAGTGTCAGTGGTTGACCACTGGAAAGTTATAATGACGCCATTATATTAGTAGATTACCAAACTTGTCAAAATCGACAATTATGACATCAATGATAGACCATTCTGACACTATTGTAATAGCAGACTTGAGGCCTAGGTCTATTCCCATTATTGCTTACCAAGTCGCTAGGTTCTAACATGGTAGGTATGCCAGCAGTGACAACTCTTCTTGATTTTCGTTCTAAGATAGTCGAGCGTCTTCAAGATTAGTTCAATATAATATGATAATTTTCGTGTATCATATTTCTTATCGTTATTAGCTCTAAACAATGTAATGTAGAAATTCTTTTTCCTTGTACATATCCAATTTGCATAATTTTAACAATTGTTTTATGTGTTTAGGTCTTTCATTCCTACTGGTCGTGTTGTGAAAACTTTATCTTTTGTTTTTGTTTGTTTGTTCCTACTCTCCTCAGTCAACATGTGCCTTGAAAATGTTGCATATAAGAGCTGTTTTAAAAGCAAAACTTTATCATCAAGTCACAGTTGCTTTTATAACTTCATCTTAATCAATGATTTGATCTGAAACGTTTTGCACGCATGCACAAATAGAGGACGTTCATTCATCATTTGTAATCCGTGGACTACTATTTACTACTAAACATAATGGTGACCAGTAAATCATCAAATCCATTGAATGATGGTAAATTTTTATCAAGAAGATTATTTATCAATTATTATAATTGTTCTAAATTGGTGTGATTGAAAATTTTGTGACTAACATTTTGTGCAGACTTTAAAAATTCTGAACATCTGTTAAGGTGAACAACGATGATAAAATGATTGATTTAACAATAATTGAGAAGTATTTATTTTCTAAAAGAGTACTGTCTAATAAGTAAATGTACCTGAACTGTTAAAACATTTATAGATAGATTACTTACGTGGTCTGAAAAGTTTCTGACCTCAATGTGAAGGTAGCAGCACTTGTCAATTTAAGTCGTGTATGTATGACTATTACTTGACTATAACTCGACAAAGCCTTTTTGTACGCGCAGTTGTTATTTGACAGTTATTGGGGTGAGTCAATGTGAGATGCAGAAAAAGAAAATCACGACGGAAATCTATGAATTACGGTTTCAATTGCTTGATCATCCTTTTTACTCACCAGATCTAGCCCTAAACCATTTCTCTTTGTTCATCTAATAATTGCAGTCGGGGATAGAGATTTTTGCCAAATACGAAGGCAAACTTCGTGCATAATTATTTTGCAGAGAAAAACGTCAACTGCTATTCAGGTCAAGTCTCTAGTGTCTGTCAAAGGGTCAATGGGACTTCGCGGTATCTGTATCGTCTGAGGAACTTTCTGCCTGCAAAGACGAAGACAATGCTTGTGCAGACTTTAATTTTTCCTATAGTCGACTATGGTGATGTGTGCTACTATGACCTGAACGCAGTCTTGCTGGATAAGCTTGATAGGCTCCTGAACAACTGCGTCAGGTTCATATTTAACCTGAAGAAATATGACCATGTATCAAGCTTCAGAGCTCAAATGGTTGCCTATTCGCCAAAGAAGAAGTTTGCGAGCTTTGACAACTCTTTTTTCTTTGCTCAACTCTCTTACTCCTCCTTCTTATCTTATATCTCACTTCCAATATCTCTGTTCTTCACACGCCAAGAATCTGCGTTCTTCTAACAATCTCCTACTGCTTTGTCCCTCTCATACTTCTGATGTTGTTCATTCCTCCTTCTATATTCAGTCTATCCTTCTATGGAATTCGCTACCTCTTGATATCAGAACGGCCACGAGTCAGTACGCATTTAAGCGGAATTTACGGAATTACTTTTTGAACAAATAGCAGAATCATCTCAAAACTTCTTTTCTTTGTGTGTATATATATATATACATACATATATATATATATATATATATATAGTATATATTTGTATGAATGTATAGCTATATATTTTATTAAATATGCTTTTGTATATGTATGTTTAGTTTTAGCTTTATATACAATTCTATAATTGTTTTAAATAATATTTTCTTTATTTTATGCACCTGCCATTTTGCCTCTGCACTACCCTAGGTTGACTGGTAGAGAATGCCTAAGGCATTACGTCCGCCTTTGTATCTTTTGTTACATGAAGATAAAATAAATAAATAATAAATACTATTTAAACGGGTTAGAGAGATTGAGGCATCGCTAGCGCTGGAAGAAGTGTGTAGAGTTACAAAGAGACAATGTGAAAAAAGAAAAATAAAATGTAAGTCAAAAATACTTACAACTTATATTTCTTTTTTTACATTGTCTCCAAGGAAACAATTTGTCTTGTATGTGCATACAAGACATTTGTTTTATATCAGTATTATTTCGGAAACTTTTTAGACCACGTGTGTATATTGGAGAATAAATAAATCTAGTACTTAAGACGAGGTGAATACTACTCTGTCAAGAAAGTACCGGGAAAAGATCAATAATACACAAAAATTTTATTATTCATCCAAATTTATTTTATCACCTTCAAAATATGCCCCTTCAGAAACGATACACTTACGCCAACGAGTAATCCAATCATCTAAACATTTTTTAAACGCTGTTTCTGAAATTGAGTTCAGTTCTCGCCGCGAATTCTCCTTTATGTCTTCTACAGATTGAAAACGGGTGCCACGAAGTGGCAGTGCACCGCCATAGTCAAAGAAACCAGTCAACATGACTTTGACTTTTGATCGACTTTGGCGTGGTTTTTTCGGTTTTGGTTCAGTTGGAAGGCGCCACTCCGATGCTTGTTGACTTGTTTGCATGTCAAACTCGTAAACTCATGTCTCGTCGCCGGTAAAAATTCGTTTCATGAATGTTGGGTCGGAATTGACTCGTTCTAGCATGTCCTCAGCGAATCTCATGCGATTGAGTTTTTGGAGAAAATTCAGGTCTTTTGGGACTAGCCAAGCGGCAACATGTTTCATACCCAAATGATTAGTTTAAATGGTACGGATCGACTAGTGAGATACGGAAAGTTCGGCGGCTATCTCTCTCAAACTTGAATGAGGATTTTCAGTCACTATTTCCTTCAATTTTGCGATGTTAACTTCAGCTGCAGAGGTTGATGGCCTACCAGAGCGAGGCAAATCTTCCATCACATCTCGACCGCTTTTGAATGCTTTGTACCACTCATAAGCACGTGTTTTTGATAAAGTCGATTCACCGTAAGTCTTCTGTAACATTTTCAGTGACTCCGAACACGAAATTCCATTGGCGATGCAAAATTTAAGACAAACTCTTTGTTCGATGTTTTTGTCCATTATGAAATTCGCAATACACACTAGATCTCCAGATCTACTTCTTTAGATGTCTTCAAGAGGAAAATTAAAGAGCATTTCCTTTCACAATGACATAGAATATATATATATATATTTATAGTATATAAAGTATGTGTGTATTTATGTATGTAGGTATATTTGTTTATGTATTATTATTTTATTCACAATATTTCTAATTTTAAAATTGTACACTGGACCCTACCCTCTAATGTCAACTCTCTCTATCGCTCAATGGTTTGCTGGAAGAAAACTCAACTTTGAGTTAAGCTCGCCTATGTACATGAACTTTGCTATCCACTTATTTTTTGTTGCTATAGTGTACAATAAAGAATTAAAAGAATTAAAGAATAGATATGATATAACTAAAAACAGCACTGTATTTAATATTATAAATAACAGAAGCAACTCAAACTCCGCGCCAAAATGGAAAACAGTTGTGCCAATCTAGTAACAACAAAAAAAATCTAAAATTTTAATTTGGAACCATAAACAAATCATCCATTCCCGATACTTTTTTGACTGATTGTAAATAACTAGTGACAGCAAAAATAATAACAAAAGTAAATAACGAGTTAACAGTTTCAATATTTTACTTTTTTTGCAGAATTTCCGACAACTTAATTGAGGAACATACTTCAAATTGTATTTAATCACGTTTTATACTATTTGATGATTAATGTGCATTCAAATCGCAATTTATTTATACTAGCAGAGTTCTGGAACTACACTCGAATAAATGTCAAATTTCATAGGTCTACCCTTTGCTTGGAGCAAATTGGACCTTGAAATAGTTCAATAATTTAGGCTGCTTGAAAATAACTCGCTCAAATTTAAAATTAATTAAGACTGGATTCTATAACATTCATGATTTCATGGAAGACGTTATGAACTACGATGAAATGGTCAATATTAAAGCTTATGAGATTTTCAGGCTGTCAATTTTGCGAAATACGTGAAAATCTAAATTTTCTCGATAAAGTCGTAGCTCTATTGCATAACAATATGATGACATGAAATGAACACATCGATCACGCAAATGTTTAAACAAAACACAAAAACTCTCATTTTCTTTGCGTTTGTAACTCTTAAATCCACTGTCGAACGAATTACATTATGATTAGTGACACGCGAATAACATACTTGGAATATAATGATGTCTTCGACATTTTCATTGTAATCATTGAATGATCTTTCTGTCGTGATTACTTTAACCTAAATAAGGTAAATGCTTTATATATTGATAAGATTAATATAAGCAAGCCATGTAGCACCCATTCCTATCAAGATCGGAGAATCTACACTCTAAGTTGTAGATTATTACGTTTACCTCGGACAGATAGTCCAGTTGGGTAGATCTAATTTTGAGAAAGAGGTCGACTGACACATCCAACTCGGCTGGACGGTGGTGTTCGGGAAGCTGCGCGGTATCTTCTCATTCAACATGCCACACTGTCTCAAGACGAAAGACTATGACTAGTACATGTTGCCAGTGATGACATATGGATCCGAAACGTGGTCGCTCACAATGGGCCTTATCAGAAGTCACCCAAATGGCAATGGAAAGGTCTATGCATGGAGTTTCCTTCCGTGATCCAATCAGATATGATGATATCTGCAAGAAAACCAAAGTTACCGACACAGCACTAAGAATTCCCAAACAGTGGCAATGGACAGGGCACATTGCTCGCAGAACAGATTGGGGCCAAAAACCTCTGAGGTGGCAGAAGACGCAGTGTTGAAAGAACTCCTACAAGGTGAACCGATGACCTGGTAAGGGTTGCGGAAATCCGATGGATGCAAGACGCACAGGATCGCTCATTGTAGCGACACTTGGGGGAAGCTTATGTTCGACAGTGGACGTCTTTCGGCTGAAATGATGATGATGAACATAAGCAATCAGTTAGTAAAGCATAGTTAATAAGTGCCTACTTAAAATTTTCTTACCATTTATACCTCAACTTTAAATTTTGCCACCACCAACATTCACCAACATTTACCTATTGTAATTATTATTTACTATCTTAACTCATTTTTAAGGTTATAAGGGACCCGTGGTTGCTTTTTTACGCTCATGATTACCATTTTTATCAAAAATAGGTTGGAAGGGTTAGAAGTAAATACCAATTCTTCCAGGGTCGATGTCTAGAGACAAAAAGAGAACATCATTTACCAAAAGCTTATTATTATCAGTTGCAATACATAAGTTTTAGTCTATTTCCTCCTATCTATAATATATATCAAAACAATATTATTAGCTTAAAAGCGCTGGATTTTATGAGCATATAATTATATATATGCGCATTATGAGTCTTAACCAATCAAACAAAACTGATCTGGTAAAAAAAATGACCGACAATCCCCATCGTATGATGGTAATATAATAGATTCACCCAGTTGCAATAATTTATGGGAACGCCCATATCCAGCAGCCTTGACCACACCGTTACCAGACCATCTCAATGAAGTAAAACCAGGGTAGATTGAATTGAACGCACAATTTACTTTAAAATAACGCGATCTTTGCCGTTCTTCGGAAGTAGGGCGCAATCGTATTACCAAGTTATACGAGATGAAAGAAACACGCAAACTGCTTGATTATGAGAAGCCACAGTAGACGCATAAACAGTGACACAATTTGCAACAGTATAGGCCGTTTAAGTGCAAATGAGAATGAAAGGAGTGGATAATAATAATGATTGATATGAAATAAAGAGAATCAAATATAGAGTCACTAACGACATGACTTGGGTAAAAAGAGAGAGAATGTTTTATACTCCAAGTAATAGGAGACAGACGAAGCAAGCTTACAAACAGTGAGCAATGGTTAGTTCACCGCTCAATAAGAACCAGACTTGAAAAGGACAGCTCAAAAAATTAAGGTAAAAAAAAAACCGTCCAAGTGTGAGTCGGACTCGCCCATCAAGGGTTCCGTAGCAGCAAGTAATATAATATAAAAAAGTTCGTGTAGTTCGTTGTAACTTTGATCGATGTTTTAATAATAGTGTTTTTTTTTTTATTTTTATTTAAGACGTATTAAAAAAATACTACTTACTAGATCTCGTTCAAACCAATTTCTGTTGGCAGTTTGCATGGTATTGTAAAACATATATTTTTTTCAGTTTTATCATTCTCTTATTTTAGAAGTTACAGGGGGCGGGGTGGGACACATTTTATCACTTTGGAAGTGTCTCTCGCGCATTCTGTTCTGTTTAGAAAAAAAGTATTTTAGAAACCTCAATATCATTTTTGAAGACCTATCCATAGATACCCCACACGTACGTGTTTGATTTGAAACAAAAATTTTGAGTTTCAGTTCTAAGTATGGGGGACCCCCAAAATTTATTGTTTTTTTTTTTCTATTTTTCGTGTAAATATCTTAATGCGGTTTACAAAATACATCTACTTACTATGTTTCATCAGTATAGCTCTTATAGTTTCGGAAAAAAGTGGCTGTGACTTACGGACGGACAGACAGACCGACATGACGAATCTATTAGGGTTCCGTTTTTTGCCAATTGGCTACGGAACGCTAAAAACGGTTCCAATCTGCAGTACCTACATTTAATTCCAAACAAAACATAATCGCCCTGCCGGAACGCTTTCTTTGGACTACTGGTAAGCATTTATGCTGTGAGGCATGTAATGTACCGTCCATAGTTACATGATTTAGTGGTGTTTTATGCTGATTCAAGTTTAAAAGATCAATTTAAATTTTTGTCTCTATGGTTTTTATTGCTTTGATCCACTGCTAATATTTTTAAATTGCGAACGTGTAAAAATAGATTACAATAAACGATTTTTTCTGTTGAAAGAAACGATAGTGAAAGGATTATTAACTTAATAACAATAAGTAGGTAAGTGATGTGAGGTAAGTAAGACTATCAGCGGACTAAATCTGTCACTTTTAAATATCGCGAAAAGTGTGACCGTTTTTTTTTTTACTATGTTGATAAAACATTTTTGATGACAAATGTATTGATTAAAAACAAAGATATCGTTATTTTGAATTTCAATGTCACTAATGTGATTAAGGAAAAAATTACTTGTCATTTTTTAACACAAAACTACAAAATATTGAATATTAATTTACTATTACTGCATACTTTCTTAAAAATCTTTGTCTTCCTTATAATCTTTCACATACATCTGGACCTCAAAATTTTGATTAAATAACTACCTACCATAATGAAGCAGTAATTCACTACCGCGGCACACTTCCTAAAAATTAGTTTGTCGAGTCAAAACTCCAAACTTTGGGCATTGACGCCGAGATCCTACGTTGCTAGCTTGTTGATATTTTATCATCTATACTTCGTGTAGTGTGCACTGGAATTGCATAATCTAATTCTACCAAGTTTATTTCCTCATTGGACCACTAGACGTATGGCGTTGCGCTACCGGTACATAGTAGACATCTCACCTATACGTACGAAACGTTTTGGGAACACATTTACTCTGCGTACAGCAGACTCTGGCTAGGAATTCCACTCATTTCTGCTGAGGAGTGAAATGCTTTGCTGGAGTCTGTGTTTCCTGATAGCTGCAAATTAGGAGTCTTTAAGTCAGTGAATAGGTTACACACATTACATTGTCGCTTACCATCAGGTGAGATAGTGATCAAACGTAAGCCTATTCATAAATATAGAAAAAAATATATCTTCTTAAAAAATCTTACACAATCCGTCTGAACTCCATATTTTCGAAACAACCTGCGTCAATGATGAGGCAATAACATTAGCAAACCGAATTGTTCACGTAATGAACAATCCTGAATATTATAATATCACACTTTCTCACTTTGCATACGATTTCACGTCCGTATGCTTTGAAGATCAAATTTCAATGTTGCATTCCTATCAAATCTAACTATATTTACACTATTTCCTATAATATGCTTAGAAATGACCAAGTACTTTGTCGTTGCTAAGGGTATTGTAAGAAAGTCCTTATTAAAAATAAAAATGGTCGAAACAAAGTAAAAAAAAAGTAAAAAGAAAATACTAAAATAAACTACAGAAAACAAGACACAGACAAAATCAGACATAAAGAACAAAAACGTTATAGAATCAATCATTCGGTATGGTGCAAATGATGCATTGTATTAATTTGACAAGCGTTTCGGAAACTCATTTATTTTGCGTACAGCTAAGGAGGAGTGGATTCCTAGCTAGAGTCTGTGTTTTCTGATATCTACAACCTAAAGATCTTTAAATCAAGAGCAAATAGATTACATTTAGGTAAGCGTGCTCTATAGTCGGCCACATCATCGCTTACCGTTAGATGAGATAGTGGTCAAACCCGAGTGAGCAATGGGTAGCTCGCTGTCCAGCCGTCCGGTAACTGTCCGGATCAAACCCAAGTCGTCGACGGCGCGCGCTGTTCCCGCGCGCCTCAAGGAGTTGTCAGCATCAGCAGGGGCCCAGCCGGGTCGAAGCCTACTGGGGCCAGGGTTATCCGAAAGGGCGCTCGAGCCCCGGTATGAAGGCTGGAAGGAACGGGATGGGTTTTTTAGTCAGTAAGAGTCTGACACTATCTCCCACTTCGCCTAAGAGCGGGGGTTGTCATTGGATGATTTTAACCATCGAAAAAAAAAAGCCGATACATAATAATAAAACAATAGCATTCGAATACAAAAAGCACATTGTCCGTTAACTACAGCGATCATTATTACTGCTAAGAAAATTTTAACATGGCTCAATTATCAACATCATCATCTTCATCATGATTGCAGCCGAAAGACGTCTATTGCTGAACATATACCTTCCCAATTGTCACCACAACAAATAGTGCTGTGCGCCTCACATCCATCGGAATACCGCAACTCTCACCAGTTCATCGGTCAACCTCGTGGAAGGCCTTCCAACGAAACAATATATGTGGCATAAAAATATCTAAAAATATTACAAAAATAAACATTATTGCATCCCAAAAGAAGATAGGCGACCTGTCAACAGCTAACATTCAGCAGTACATACACAATAATAAAAAGAAACACAATCATCTTAATCAAACGTCAGCTTCACTGATGAGGCAATCAAATTAGCGAGCGGAATAGTTCACGTAATACCACATCCTGAACACTTGACACTTTCACGTTTTGCATACGATGTGTAGTGTAACCACACGACTTTATGCGCAGTGCTTGTCAGGTCAAAATTTATGATTATGGTAATAAGTTGCCTAATTTTTTATTGTTTGATATGAACTAGTGCTTGACTGTGATCCCACCTGGTGGTAAACAGTAATGCAGTCGTTGATGATAAAGTGTATTAATTGATAAGAACCTATTTTCTCTAGCCGTGAAGATACTTAAATTATAATAGGGCGGGAAGATCGCAGCAGGCCGCAGCAGGATCGTAGCGGGCAGGCGTTGCAGTCCTTCGATGTACGCGATATAAAGGACAAGGTGTAACGCTTAATTCGGACAATAGAAGTATCAACAATGTGAGAGTGACACTAGTCGTACGTCGGGTTGTCCGATGGTAGAAAGGTGATGGTCGAATCGAGTCATCTAATTCCCGTTCACACTGTCCAAAATGCATGGTTTTTGAATATTTGTAGAGTTCTGCGTAGACATATTACGGACAATAGTAGTATAACTGTTACTGCCCTACTAGAACGTTACTCCTATAACCAATAATAGAGACCCTATAAATAAATGCTATCAAAAACATAACTTGTAAAAAACCAAAGCTTGCAACTCGTTTCTTCTTACGCAAAAAGTTACGAAAGTCGGTTAACTTATTCAGTCTGTACTTAAGGGATCTTAATGACCTAGATTAACTTGGCATTATTATTATTAATAGAACAGAAAAATCATTTAAGCGATTTTTATTTTTGTGGCATAGAAGTTTATGGATATAACTGTAAAAATAAAAAAAAGTGATTGTCTAATATTGTCTATCCTAACGTTCCTTCCGATAGAACATGGACCAGGACTTCCTTTTCCTATACCAGGATATAAAAGATGGAGAAACGATATCAAGGGCGGTGGAATAGCAATTTAATAGATGATTACTGGTGGTCTCTTCACAGAAAACAACAAAATTAATCACATCGGAGAACAAGTTATACAAAAAAATTTACGAAGAAAACGGAGAAACAATACAGCAAAATAAGCACTTTCTTAATGTTTACCTTACAATTACGTAATATATTTCTTAGTAGAAATTGTAAGTAAATTAAAAAAAAAAGCTTTGTTTTTAATTTTTATACATCAATTTCCCCATATAACTAAACAATAACTTAAACATATCGTGCAGTTTCATTACGAATAATTAGAAGTTGAACCGATTAGATGCAAAACTTACTGTTATTTCAATAAATACTACGGTATATTAAATTCGTGCGCCAAAAATCAACAAGTCCACTTACAATCTTGAGACAACCAAAATACTCCAAACATAAGTATGAATGAGTGACGAAGGTGAGTTAGTGTCAATTCGCAATACATTGCTAGTTCCTATGCGGATCTTATTGTTTATTTTATTAGAACATGTTGTGTAAGCTTTGTGTAGGGAGTGAACAGCGAAAGTTTGAGATATGACTTTACGCACGTATCTTGTATTTACTGCTTTTATGATGACTGAAGATATTCCAAATTTATTATTTACTTTACCTTCCAGTAAGGTGAACAGCTTTAATATAATAATCACACTAATAAATACTCATTTGTAAAGGCGAAAGTTTGTGAATGTATGTTTGTTTCCCCTTCACGCTCAAATAGATATGCAAATTTGGACAAAATTTAACGCACAGTTAGACCATGTCCTGAAATAGCATGTAAAATACTTATAACAGGAACATACCCCTGTATTTTCCTTTAGGATAATTTTCTGATATCACACGGACGAAGTCGCTGGTACCTGCTTGTTCACTTATAAATGTAATGTATGTTATATGGTAAACATCTTGTTCCTGAAATGCTCTAAAGATATATTTGATGATTATTTCAAGCTCTTGGACTTCTATTCCTCTAAGCAAGAATTAAAAGAACCTGTCACAAAAAATGGCATCATCTCCTTCAAATGTTAACCTGTCCGTGTTGGTACCCTTGATTTGTTTCGTCAAACTCTTACCCTATTAAATGAATTACCTAAGAATTAGCCAACTAATTCATCAAATATTGTATTTGCGAATACATATATAATTTGGGCTGCTAGTTAAATGGCTGGGTTCTCAACTGAATGACGTATTAATTTAACTAAATTAGCCAGCCAACTGGCTGTGACAGTAATTTTCATCTTCCTGTCCGTTTCTGTTTATTTATTTAATTATTGGCACACTAGCAGCATTACATACAGGATTATTGTAAAAATAGTACTAAGTGTGTCTAGTTATAATAATTCGCAGTTAGCACATCACGGTTTTTATTCCATTCTATGCCGTCTGTCATATCACTCCTCACACAATCCATTCACCTCTACTTTGGCATCCCTCTCTCTATCCGCTCATCCACAGTGACAGTAACATTAAAAGACAGAAATATAATTTCTGTATTAAGTCTGGAATTTATTTTTTATACAGAAAAAATCTCGACGAAACATTGACATCTACTAATATACACTGGGCTCATTATTATGTTCGAACGTGAGAATGTTTTCGGCTAACTATATGTCAAATTGAATGCTCTAAATGTGTGTTTAGGGTTAAATGTTATGTATGTAAACAGGACATTCAATAAATTACATGATAGCATGAAGTACATGTCAACATTGCGACGAACAAACGATAAGTACTATATAGTATACTAGTATAGTAATGTATAAAAGTAATAAAGTTGATCGTCATACAGTGAACCTAGAAAAGAAGTCAACAATTAGGTCCAATACATACAGTTATAAACAGAAAGCTGCAAATGTCAATAGCTACAAAATATACCATATCATAATCATAAATATCATTTTCAATAATATCACAGAAATCGAAAGTTTCACCCAAAAATGCAAATCCTTGACCCCGTCATCCTTTATCAAACACAAAAAAGCGAGTCTATGACAAATACAACCCACATTGATGACATTAGAACCACATTCTTTAATTATACGCATATATAAGTTCGTCACCAAAAGATATTTGTGTCAGACGCACCTACGACATCCTTTTTCGAAAGAGAGAAAAAAAAAAGAAATTTCACTTCACATCGCGTTCCTGTGTCCGGTTTACATCCAACGCTTTTCCTTTAAAGCAATCTACAAAGCTAATTGCTCATCTCCAAAACTTCTAGTCAAGCAATTTTCAACGTTATGGCCATGACTTTACGAGCGCTTGTAAACGAATTACGAATTTGATAGCGGTAAACTTGAATCTGTTCGATGGACAAGGCAAATACCTGTTTTCTGTATTTATTGACTCGTGATTTTCAACTTTATTCCATTGGTATAAGATCGTATGATTGCACTTGAAACGACGGTTCTCGTAAAGGTGTGTGAACTCTAGCCGTGGTTTACTTTGACAAAGTTAATATGAATATCGAATGAACGCGGCTAAATGACTTTGATTCTTATGTCAATGAACATAAAGTAAGTGATGAATGAAAAAGTTAGACGCAAATGCAAGGCTATGTAAGTAAACAAATGTAGGAAAATAAAGAGGGGGTGGTTACATAAAATACATGAGATACAGAAAGCCGATGGGCCTCGGGCGACAGCAGCGAAAGCACCTTGTCGATGACTAATGTAAGGAACTCTCATAGGTCACGAATGAGGTTGCAGACACAAAAAAATGCGTAACCCTATAACATTTGACCGATTTGTTGTCTTTTGAATTCCAATGGTGTAATACTACCTATATAAACTTTAATGACACGAATTTTTAAGTCTAAAGTATATAGCATAACAGACTACAATTATAAAGATTGTGTAATTTTTTTATCGCGTAATCATTACGTTTTGGTCACTTCTTTTCCATAGCATACGACCAGTTTGAAACGTTTAACTCCTATCGTTTTACAAACGTCAGCATATGTAAAATAAAATATTTTGGATTAAATAATATATTAAATTAGGGATATGAACTAAGCAGATTTGTCTGAAAACAACATGCAGGATAAAATACAAAACAAAAAGTTAGAATATAGGCATAACAAAAAAACTAAAATTACACTCCTAATATAACTAACGTATTAGATCTCTGTTGCCAAAAAATAAATAAAAATGCACTCTAAAGTGAAATATGTACCTCTATTCAAATCTAACATAAGAATATAAATATACAAGAGAAATGTGTAAAAGCGTCCATTAGCGCCAATGTGATATATTATTCTCATCTACAGTAAATAACATCATAATAATTACTAATAAAATTACAAAAAGACGTGAAATCTATCCATATTGTTATTTAAAACTCGAAAATATTACATCAGAAACTTTTACTCTTAGAGACGGACATACAAGAAAATTAATACTTTCACTCTTTGACCACTTTAATTTTCAAATTGACTGAACTTCCTTCAGTTTTGCACAGAAATATAGCCTTAATCTCTCTTGTGACAAGAATGCAAATCCTGTGCATATTGATATTCTCAGTCTGTGAGACAATGTGAGGTCAAAGGCTTCATGTGTATTGCTAAGTATTGGTGGTTTATGTGAATTGTCATTTGAATAGTAAAAGTGTGTGTCTACGAATAACATATAAGAATTTACTTATTATGTTTGATCCTGACTGCGGTTACATTAGTAGACTGGCAACTAAAACTAGATATTATAATTGTAATGGTTATCACAGCTTGTATAATCATATAGTGCCCCGTAACAGATAAGTTCTTTTTAGGTAATTAAACAGAACAGTAGACAAAATAGTCGAGGGTCCATATCTATTATCGTCGTCTGTTTTGCTAATTTTGAGTTGTTCAGCAAATTTTACACAATAATTTAGATCTGTATACTGCATCAATACAGGATATATTTGAAGATAGTAAAACTAATCATTATCATCATCATCATCAGCCTTTTTAATTCCAGCTCAGCTTTTTTTTTCTCTTTCCTAGAGAGAGGCCTGAGTCCCAACAGTGGTAAAACTAATGTTATTTTTAAAACTAATACAAACTATAGTTCAAACAACAATCACTAACTAACTAATAGAGCTATCAATAACAACCTAATGTCTAGGTTAGTAGACTACTATCGAACCTCTCACAAAAAGTTAAATAATCACTACTTCCATTTTATTGAAAACCTTGTGTAAGATGATGCAATCGTTACAACCAATACTAATAGCAAAGTAGTATTTTCATTGATCTCTATACCCAACGCACCATACAAAACATACGTAATTTCACCAGCTACTGCCAAAAATTACGTGTATTATGCAATTGCCGTAACAGAATTAGAGATTGTTCTCAAAGATAGTTCGCAAATTATCCTCGGCGAATTTTCACCTATTGTCTGTGTGAGAAGTTAGCGTAACAACCAAAACAATGGCAAAGTTCACCGGAACAGAACATGGAAAGTCTATATAACCAACTGGGACTTGATATTATTTTTAAAGTTACAATTGTAGCAACAAGGATAGTTGTGCCATTGGAAACTGAAGCATGTGTTGATATCAAAGTTCCATCCAAAATGTGTCTGATAAAAAACCTAAGATGTGTGTTATTGCTTATACTAGTTGTTGAAGTGATACCAATTGAAATTGATCTGCAAGAAGGTGAAGAAATCAATGGCAATCGTGTTGATGACAGTCAGTTGAATGAATGTATTAGTGTGAGAAGAAGTACTGATGTTGGAGTGTGTTTTGGTAAAGAGTTGTTGAATAAATTGAATAAGTATGATGAGGCTGATGCATTCAGTCTAGCTACTGGTGTCTCTTTTGTGAGAGATGAAAAGACTCCGAGGGATATTGGCGCTTTTCTTGATAAAGATCCTATGGATTTCCGGTATACTTGTTTTCAATATTTTTATAGGTTTCATTTTATTTAATTCTGTCTGCAGTCAATGGCAATGTTATTTATTTTTTTAAGACTGTACGGAACATAAACCAAGAAGGAAAAAGTATTTTTATTTTGTCTAATAAAAGTAGTTAAGTAAAATCCAAAAATATTTGTTATATCCAGAACGTTACTTGAAAACATTATAAACACACAAAAATATCCTATTATAAAATGCTACTCTACTTCAATATCATATTTTTATTCACAGTTCAATTCTTGAAGATGCTGGTAACTTAATATCCAAGAGGTCTCTTCATTGGGACCTTAGCACATTTTATCCTGGTTTGGTCATGAGGATTGGCCCAACCTTAGCCAATGGAGTACTTGAGTTTGTTATGGATCCGAGAATTAAGGATAGATCTTCCTACCAACAACCAGCTGAAGTCTCCACAGGTACGTTCCTTTATTCAAAGTTAGAGATAAAAAAATCCAGTCTATTCAGTTACTTTTGCTTTTAATAATATATTTTTTAAAACATTAAATCAAAAGAAAGGTTTATCACAAGGTATCATCCTCTTCAACCTGAATATTTTGTTGTGTGACAACCTTGTGTTTAACGCCATCTATCTATTTACCCTAAAATGAGTTGAGTCATCATTGTTCAAGTTGGACTTGACATTGAATTTGATATAGCGCTACCTATAAACAGAGCTACGAACTTCCTAAAATAATCAATCATTCAGATTTGTTTAATAAATGTATATTGTATATTTTCGTTCTCTTGCAATAATAGTTAGTTTTTGTGGGTTAATTAAATTTAAATTTAAAGGTAAAAGAAAATTAAATGCAATATTTGAGCGTTCTTAGATTAGCTATAATTAGGTACTACCGAATTTATAGTTTACTAAACAGTTCACAGCTCTATCAATGAGATAAAGAGATCAAATAAAACTGATTAAATATATAGAAATGTTTTGTCTTAGGTTTAAAAAAAAAACTTATACAATATTTTTTATTTGCAGGACGTCTCCTAACCAGAAACCTTCTAGTACCATTCCTTCTTGGATTTAAATTCCAACTTTCAACTTTACTGCCTCTGCTGTTGGGATTATTATTAATTGCCAGCAAAAAGGCGTTCCTCCTTGCAAAGTTAGCACTCCTGGCTGTCACAGTATTCAGCAGTGGATTTGGCTCAAGTGGATCAGGATCATTTGGAGGTTTCGGAGGACCTTCCCTCTCATCTTATGGTTATGAAAATCCAGGACATTTCCATGATCATGATCATCATACAACTTCAGGTTGGTATTATTAATGTTATTATTGATAGTTTTGCCCGGAGTTTGATTTTCACAAAATAATTTGGGAAGTGCTAGGAACACCGAAAGTATCAACTAGATACATAACATTAATCTGGACTAACTAATTGGTATATAACACAACACTAAATCAATTTATTTGTTAAGGTTTTTCTGTCAAGAACTTCAGATGACGAAGATAAATAAAATAATGTTACGCTTGAAGATTATAATAATACGAAATAATGGGTCCATACTCTTTTATGTTAAACTGCAAAAAAATAAAATAAAATTGAGATAAGTAATCATTAAGTAAACTATTGAATGAGCAATCCTTTTGGATTACAAATAATATAATATTAAACTCCATTGTACTTGTAAGAATATAAGATAGCGACATCTAGTTTAAACTCTCGGAAACATTTACAACGAATCCGTTTCCGATAGGTACGATCACATCTTGCCGGTGCACTATCAAAAAGCCTTCCAATGATATCTTTGGATTTAACTATTCTGGACCTTAGAGTCTTAGCACCAAAGTTGAAAATGCCACGGATTGGATTGTGTGAGTATTTTGTGTTGTAGCTTTAGCGGGGTGAGCAGTTTTATAAGCTTGGCAGAGGCTCTGAATGTTATAGTGACATATGTATTATTAATGACGTAATTTATTTTCTTCTACATTTGTAGTTTAAACTATGGGTCTATCAGTATTCTTCTTATAGGTTGGATGTGGTCATTCCTGTAAGTTACATTTATAAAATTGATAAAACTATTTATTACACCAACATTGTAGGTAAAGGCAAAAGTTTATACACCGCTAAATTTTGATCGTTTTAATCCCGTGGAGGTTCGATCCAGTACATGAAACACTATCAATTTGTAAATATAAAATTAAAACTTGTTTGACATTACGAGCATGGCAGTTGAGAGTTTGTCATGCTCACCCAAATGTCTTGCTGGTGGTGGCACGTGTTATTGGGTCATTCGGTTCCCTTTAAAATGGTTGAGCTGAGTGGGGCTGATGCACGTGTCATGCCCGTGAACGGGTGCCATCGGTTGACTGGTCATCTCTTGGCTGCCAGTGGCTTAATTCGGTTTTTTATTTTTAATTACATTTAATAAAAAGAATAATAACTTATTATTATTACGTATCTACCTACATTGTGCTCACATATTAGAAGCGACAAGAAATATGTAACCAAGATCTATGTAACTCGTAATATATTATAAAAAGAGTGTCCATGGAGTTTCTTGCACGTTCTTCTCCATAGAGACCTACGTATTGGAACGTGCAATTTAGCTTCACTTTTCTTGGACTGACCGACATTTGACTATTCAAAAGTGCCTGCAAATGGTCTATTTGAAATAAATGATTTTGATTTGATTTGAAAAAATAAAGTATTTTTTTTTTCAAAACTCGTATTAATTTACGCATGTACGAAATTAATTTCTTTAAGAAAACGTCAACTAAGCGAGTGCATTGATCTGTAGATAGTTTGTACGCAACGCCGACTACTACCTACGGGTCATTGGACTCGCTCAGCTGACGTATTCTTAAAGAAATTAATTTCGTACATGCGTAAATTAATACGAGTTTTGAAAAAAAGGTACTTTATTTTTTTAATTTTTTCTTTACAAATAGATAGTGTTTCATGTACGGGATCGACCCTTCACGGGATTAAAACGATCAAAATTTAAGGGTGTATATATTATTACGTTTGTTACCTTTTCGCTCTGTTACTTCAATAATACTCAGTAGCATCCCGGAGTTTAGACGTATATATTGTGACACCAGTGCCATGGAAAGCACGTAAAGCTGAATACAAAACCAATCTTGCACCTGTTCTCTTTCCGGTCGTGTCTGATTGCTGTCTCTTGTGATTATGAAAGTAGACTTGTACAATATGATATCTGGATACTTGACTATAATATTTATGGAAACTGGCAGCACGATCTAAATTTGTTCGGGATGTTTAAATATCTACCCGAAACAAAATTTTAATCGACTCCCAATCAATTAAAACGCTTCAAAAATAAATCCTCCAATTCTTTCCAGGTTACTACCGCCGTCAACCACACCCAGACTACTATTACCGAGAGAAGTCAGCTGAAACCTCAACCGCATCACCCATCACTCCTGATGAACTTAGAAGTAGACTAGAAAGGCTGTTTGTTACTAATAAGAAAGAACCTGTAAATGAAAGAGAAGATATTAGCGCAAGGAATAGAAATTTTGCTTGGACTCCTATTAATAATGGGTAGGTTTCATCTGTAAAGGCATCGTCACCATTTCAGCCGAAAGACGTTCACTGTTGGATATCACCTCCTCAAGTTTTGCAACAACGAACAGTTCTGGGCACCTTGCATTCATCAAATTCCCGTGGTCCACACCAAATCATCCATCGATATAGTTGGAGGAATTCCAATGCTGCGTCTGTGACATGGCATCAATGGTATTAGTAATTTATTCCAATCTTGCTAATTATTTTGCTTATGCTAAATGAAGATAAATATAGAATGCAATATAAAATACAAAGAAGAATTTATTAGATTTAAGTTACACAATTTAGGTAAGTAGTGACAGTTAAGTAATTTAAGCTACCATAATTTATCTTTTTCCTTTGTCATTTCCGTTTACTTGTATTAAAGGAAAGCACTTAAATTATTTTTACTTCTAGTCATCGTCTTTTCTATCGGTGCTTATAATATTATAATGTATTGGAAGCCACATTTCTACCGGTTGGATCGTAAATGTTTCTAACGTTTCAATAAATCAACGTGATTTATGTTATATGTTTTTTTCAAACACATATAAATGATTAAATCACGATCACTGTTTTTTTTTTTCAAATTCTTTAATAAAATGTATATTAAATAAATCAATCCGTCTTTTCATTATTATTAATACCTTAAAGTCAATCAATTAATAACAAACTAGATACTAGCAGTAATTTAGTCATTGGACAAGACTCAATAACCAACACAATGAATAATCAAACCTCAATGCCTTTCTCATTAACAGCAGTTAAACCAATTAGGTTAAAGAAATTAAGTTTTCTTCAGTCTCCGGTCCACACCTATCTTTAGACATCCTACACGATTACACGCTCTAAATAGTAAGAAAATGGCCGCTAAGTGGGAAGAGTTTCCGATTTAGACCCAAATAGAAACAAATGTACGTGATATATTCTAACTGCATCCGTTTTTATAATTGTTGGAACATTGAAAGATATTTATTGAAATGCAACACGTAATTTTCTTGTAAGGAAGTCAGTAGCATAAATGGGCGCCGTTGATTATAGTGATAGATGGGTTGCTAGAGCTGTTGGATTGGTTCGTAGTTGGTGAAGTGTTAAATTGAGCACGTTGGTTGATGTTGAATACATCCTTACTTTTAATAATCAAATGCATATGATTTCCTCATTGGGAATTTTTTATAACTTTTCAGTAACACTTGTTCAATCAAGATTCAGAATTTGATAATTTATGGCAATAAACTTGACCCAATAATATTGACACACAACTGGCAAAAAATAGGAGTTCATTTTTAATTATTGATAAACTCACGTTTGACCATATCTCACCTAAACTAATGTAAGTAATGATGTGGTCTACGATGAAACAAGCTTACCTAGAAGTAACCTATTCATGGACTTTTTTGAACCTCTGGAAATCTACAAATATGAAAGAGAATACCATAAAATATTATTTTATTAAAATAGACCATATCACCAAGCGTTGGGTGAAAATCAAAACATGATATAAATTAGTTGACTTGATAAAAAAAAATTACGAATCTGTTTAACTAAGAAATTACGTCACGGAAATATTTGAAAGTTACATAAAATCAAAAACAAAAATCTTGAATAATTACTATGTTTTTTTTTTTAATATAAAATAATATGACTGTTACGGTGTCGGACCCGGGCGGAGTATCTACAAAATACTCTGTGATTACAACCGGGTCTTAAAGACCCCTAGATTGTACTTATCAGGAAACACAGACTCTGGCAGAGAACTCCACTCTTTAGTCGTACGTAAAACAAATGTGTTTCCAAAACGTTTTGTGCGTATAACTGGGATGTCCACTATGTACTCGTACCGGTAGTGCAACGCTGTCCTTCTAGTTTTCTGATGGATTACATATTATGATGAACAGGCTTAACGGAGTTAAATTGTGCAATTTCACTGCACACTCCCCTAAATCCAAACGATAGAAAACCGATAGGCTTGCAACTCGACGATTCTATATTAAACTTCCTAAATTGACATATCTCAATGTCTCAATACAAAGATTATTTCTTTGGGAACAAAGAATAAACCTGTATAATTTAGGCAAGCAACACTTTAAACAGCCTAAAAACAGGATGACAAAAATCACGCAGATACATTTTCTTGTCTTGGAACAGCATGAAGATAGTCATGAACTTACATATTCTGACCAACAAACCTCGAGTGCGGGCAAGACTTCTGGCTCTGAACCAATACGATACAGTACCTTGAAACAATCAAGCTAACAATAATATAAATCTGATGAGCACACTAATTTATAAACCACCTCTACTTGTGCTGCTTTCTTAGTTTTTTATCTGAATGCCGGTGAGCCATGCGTTTGAATCGCGTGCGATGCATTTTGCGTGTACATTTGAAGCTTTCTCGGTTTTCTTTGATAGAATTCTTGGGTTGTATCTGAAGTTAGACTAGGTTTTGCTGTTGCATTTGCTTGGTTTTCTGAAATAATAAAATAGGGAATTGCTACCACTATTTAATGTTGTTAGTTTTGGTGACTCAGCTAAATTACCAATTTAATTTATATTACCAAAGTTTTATTTTCTACAAAAACTGCTTTGTTTCGCATCGTTTACAAAAATAATAAATCAATTTTATGTTTATTAGAATCTCTTTTGGCTGTAAATTTAAATAATTTGGAATTTCTACATTATTAGGCTTCTTCGACAGCACTGAGGTCTTAAAATGCCCTGCCCCATATTGTAGTAACTTTATTTTAAATTAAAAGATCGGAATCGTTTTACTAAATTCTTAACCAAGCTATTACCCCCGCTTAGTAACAAACTTTGTTTTGCTCAAAAGCAATAAATAAGTCCAAGAAAATTAAAATACCTTCAACATTTTTAGCAGCCTGCTTTTGTAAATTAGGTATGACATTTAGCAAGAAGTAAGGCTATATATATTTTTCATAATATCAAATTAATATTTTCTATGCATTACACCAACACACAAACGTACGTTATCTTCACATCTAAATAAGTAGACGGTTATATAGCGGTCTAGTCTTGCTCCGACTGCATCTAGGATTGAATATAATTGATTATCAGCTTCTTCCGTTATACTAACATACAGTTTTTACTACTGACATCGTTAATTGTGAAGCTGTTAATGAGCTAGTTAGTTCTCTATTTTATTTTTGAGCTTTTTTATATTCCTAGCTGTATTTTTGACGAATTAATAACAATAAATATATATCTTCTTTAGTCTTGCAATTTTTCCTTCTCGCATCGTATTTTTCGAGTCCATGATTCTCCCGTGGCGACGTTATTGTACACGTGACAATGTGCAAAAATATCTATTTTGTACAACGTATCTATCATTAGTATTGTGTAGTTTCTAAATATGAGTGGATTTGGATCGACCATCGAAACGGACTACGACCTGTTAGATGGTGATGACTTTGTTAGTAACCAGTAGTTATTCACAATGTGATTTGTTGTTAGCATATCAGGTGGTCTATTGTATGTATATAGATAGACTCAGGCTGTGAAAAGTAATGGGCCATGCATCACGTAATCTTGGATGGTAACTTAACTCAAATGTAATGAATTCATTCGAATTGAATTCGAATTTTCTTAGTACATTTTAAGATCCTTTAGATCATTTCACGTAAGTAATATCATCAGGCATTACTTATTGTTTCCATTCATTACTATCATTGTTACAACTCTTTACTTTACATTAACCGACTATGATAATACATTGTCAGCTCATCTTTTAAATCACAAGCATCATCATTTTAATAGCATATAGTTTGCTTATCCAGATGGTTTTATATCTCGTATGGTGTGTCGTGTTACTAAATGGTGTACTTAATTTTATCTCAATAACAGTACTGCTAATGCAGATATATTATATTTTACCAATTGATCTGGGATCTAAGTTTAAATTTATTTTTTATTTTACTCATCTATTATGTTAAATTATTATAATTATTTTCTCAACCAATCTGATTCAAATTCAAATGTTTATATCGATATTTTACCTTTGCTATATTTGTTAAATTTTAATTAAAATACATCTATGTAAATATTTTGCACGTCTGTCATTGATATTAACAGTAGTTTACGACTCCATGCAAAGTGCTTTCCATCCATGTTTATATTGGTATTGTTGATGTGCCT
This sequence comes from Mythimna ferrago, assembly GCA_910589285.2. NCBI lineage: Eukaryota > Metazoa > Arthropoda > Insecta > Lepidoptera > Noctuidae > Mythimna > Mythimna ferrago. The sequence continues at coordinate 16,659,332 of OU342694.1, read as the reverse complement.
AAATAAATAATGTATAATCAAACACAACATTATTATGAAGAATTAATATAACTATTAAGCAGTTGCATGGTAGACAGCAATTGCAATAAAACTAACTGTATTTTCTTTTCACAAATACCTGAATAATAATTTGATAACTAATAAATATTGTCGTGCTTATTGTATTTGTTACGAAGTGTATCAAAAATTTTCTTTTTCTGTGTAGTTAAATAAAAATCAATTGGCGCATACAAAGCGGAGCATAACTTGAGAACCGCTTGGACAATTACGCTGTTTTTATTTTTGTTGTGTTTATAATTATCGGAACTAGATTCTTTATGAGAAAAAAATATGTAGAACAACCTCCAAAACTTTAATTCCTCTATGTGAAATCTACCTGTCGTAGTAGTAGTCACAAAAGGAAGACATTAAAATAATATGCAAAAAATAAAGGAAACCACAGGATTTGCGAAAGATATAAGATATAAGAAAGATATAAGATAATAGCAAATTAGAACTATTCGTTTTATATTATTTAGATGTAATATCGATACTAAAATGATATCCTGATTGAAATAAAACATCAATTTTGTTTGGTATGATAATGATCAGATCGTACTTAAAAGTATTTCATCCTCGAATATGGAACTGCTTCAACACCCGGTAATAAAAACTGGCTATTATAAGTCCTTGAACATTGTGATCGTTTTTTTTTAATTTGCTCACTCACTCATTAATGTCTGAAATGAAATGTAAGGAAAATCCTATCCAGTTGGAAATGGAAATACCATTTACTGGGACCCTACGACCAATATTTATGAAACCGAATGATCTGTAGTTAGCGACATTGTTCATGCAAATGATAGCGACCAGTCGACTGTGACAGTAGAAAATAATAAATTGCTATATTGATCGTTCCACCTATAATTACTGACACGACAATTGTGGGTAAGTTTGGATATGCCTCAATATTATAAACGTGAGTCACTCATTGTAACTCATACCTTATAACACTGATATTAAGAGTTTCGTGATTTGCAAGATTCGACCATTTGTACGTTGACTGTTTAATGATTTTGATTAGAATCAGTTCCTCCTTCAATAGGTATATTATGCAAGAGTTATATCATCGAATCCTAGGTTACTTACTTCATTAATTTCGTTAAATCATACCTACTTAAGTCATAATTGAGTTTATACTTGAGTTTTATCTTCATCTAGTGAAATGTTTTCTTCATTTTCAGTGTCCGGAGATTTTTCTTCGGTATTTCATCGTTCCATGTCACGCAATAATGTCCTCATTCCTCGGCACAGATTGTAGGAAATAATTTCCTCGGTGAATGCATTTAATTATCTCGGTTAGTTTTTTGCTTATTGCTACGCTGTTAGATTTCTATATATGGTTATATGTGTGTCTAGAGCTATCTTTGCTCATATCGTGAGAAATAAATTATTTGGATTATTATTTAAATTATGAAATAGTTTTTCATTTGGTGCTATACGATTTGTTATATCATCTTCAGGGTGAAATAACATACAGCCGTAACAAATTTTAAATTAAATTTATTTAACCTGTCATCCCCAATCGAATTTAAAAATAAAACAAACATTCTGTTTTTATAATTTTCTTTAGTCGTCATTCGTTGGTTTCTTTTAAGAATATTTTTCATCATCATTACAAAACTTAAAATTAAATAAATTAATAACCTAATAATAACAGGGTTAATATAGTACGCAATTATTATTTCTGTTCATAAATAAATAAATAAAAGGTACTCGCGTAACCACCTTGTCGATGATCGACATGAAGATGTTATTATATAAAGAATAGCCAATAAATAAATAAATTAACTACTTATTCTAAACAGCACCGTATAAATAAAATAATATAAATAACTTATACCATTAACTTATCCGCTATTTTTACAAAATTGGACAAACGTAGAAACAGAAATGCACAGTACCCGTCGACTAGCCTAAAAAGTCTTAATGTAATTATGATTAATTCATGATTATAATAACATTAATTATTTGTATATTTATATACTTATTAGCATTATTAATTATTATTTGGTGCATCCAATTAAATAACCCTATATAACTAATGTACTGAACATACATACACACATGCAAAAATCGCGAACGCAATCTTATTTACATAATAAATTATAACTTTTATATCATCATTATTATGCATTGAATAAATAATAATAAACATGGGACTAAGCTAGCGAATAAATAATCAATTACTAATTAAATTAACTACCTAGTGTCGTTTGAATAAGCACAATAAATAATCATTTTTTGGTTAAACATTATTCTTTTGCAAAAGGACCCAAACATTTTGGGTTTATAGTGCAAATAAAAAATGCCGTGTCGTTGTGAATTTTGTAAAATATGGAGTCGTAAGCCTGTTGTATTTTCTAAAACCTACTGCTTCTTGGCATAGGTTTTGTAGGCCCTGTCCTGAGCAGCGGCTTCATCTTCCACGCTCCTCCTGTAGTGACCTCCAGGTCCTGTGGTATCGAAGTCGCCGCCGTAGTGAGAAGATGAATACGTATGACTCTGGGATACCTGAGGATGCTTCACGATCTCATACGTAGTCTTCTCATGAGACTCTCCTCCAGAAACTAACTTCTTTAAGCCGATAATCGCCGACAATAGCAGAGCTATCTTACCAATAAGTAAAGCCTTTCCTGCAATCAGCGCTATCGCGTTGAACGCCATCATTAGGAACCCACCTTTGATTGCTACACCAGCAAGTATAGGTCCCATCATCTTCTTCAATTTGCTCCTAGCTTCGTTTAGTGACCGTCCAACATCTTCACCAACATCCATGGGAGATATAAAAACTCGATGTGTCTGCATTAACTTTGTGGTCGCAAGTTGCAGATATTTATCGATTTTGTCCGATGGCAGTGATTCGAGGTCTTCATCTTCAGGTAAAGCATTGGGTGACGCCCTACCAGCTTCAGCACGCTTGACTAATGAAATTCCATCTAGGATGGGCAACGTGTCCATGCGCGCCGCCCTATCCGCCAATTTCGTCGCCTGGATCTTCAAGCACTTAACTATCTCCTGCGACTTCTCACAGTTGTCATACACCTTGCCCAACAGCCTCAGGCTGGCTCCGAAGGTGTCAGCCGAAGCGGAGAGCACACAAAAACACAAAAGGACAATACCGCGGCACTGCATCTTGTTGAAAACCGCGGGTGTCCCCTCGATGTGGACCGATGTCCGGCTTATGCGGTTGCGTCTATTGAAATGTGGACTGTGTAAATGTGCACTGGCATTTATCTATTTTCACCGGGAACTACATTTATCTATAAATCTTTTAGAGCGTGCAATCGTTGCATCGTATGGCCGTGCACTGAGGCGTGCATGTGCACGTCGGGTCCACGCTTGTATGGGTCTCGTCTCGTGTGTGTGTGTGAGTCATCGCTCTCATGCTGACGAAGCAGATTGTCAAAGTCAAGGTCACTGTCAAGGATCAGGTTTTATGGCAAAATCCTACTTTTTAGGGCGTCACGCTAAGTAAGCAGGTGGATTCAATTCATATCTAACAGTCTAGCCAGATATGATAAACTCATTGGAACATTATATAGTTCACGAGTGATTTTTTTTTTCAGTTTATAAATAGTAGAATTTTTAACTATTATGGCAAGTTTCACTTGGCCCAGAATAAATTCGAAAAACTTGACAGAATGTCAGCTGGAGCTTCGACTGTAATAAAATTAAGACATCTTCAACAATCTCTAAGTAGTAGTTGCATTTGCTAAACTTTATTGAAGTTCCAACGTCGATTAATTACACAGTTTTTTTTTTAAACTTTTTTTTTATTGATTAGATTAGATGTCCATCTAATCTATTCAATAAAAAAAATTCTTTATCTCTACTTTTGTTGAAATATGAGCAACATTATGATTTTGAACTTTTTATTTAAGATCTATAATCCATTTGAAAATAACCACTTTCCATCAATTAGTATGGTGAAAGAAACCATCGTAAAGAAACCGACATGTCCTAGAACCAAAATTCGAAGACATGTGACATCCACCAACCATTACTGAGCCCGCGTAGCAGATTGTGGCCCATTCTTCTCCTAAATGAGAAGGCCTGAGTCCCAGCAGTGAGAATATTACAAGGCTGATTAATTATTTATTTATTTATTTCAAACATTACAGCCTAAATTAATGCGTTGTACAGAAACTAAGAAAAAAAAGAAGAAGACGAAAAAAAGAAAACAATACATTACTCCTAAAATAAAATAAAATATCCCACAAAACCAAATAAGACAAGGTTTACTTATTTTTCACGCATCCTCTCACAAAACCTTAGAAATTCACGACACACATCATTCTATCCATCTCCCAGCAAACAAGTCACACTCTGGTGTTAGAGTCAGAAGAGCATTAAGCACAGAAAGAGCACGAACGAGTGGCGAGTTAGCTCTTGACACTGTCTGCGATAAAGGACCAGCTAACAAACGGTTTGTTCGCGGCCTGAGGTGTTATTACACATGTAACACAGACTTCATTTTCCATACCTGTTTTATCTTCTTCTTTGTATTACTGGTATGGCAGTAGATAAAATTGTATCTGCCCATCGTCTCTTCTACGAAATTTCTGATGGCAGTACAGAACGACTTCGTCTTATTAAAAATTCTATAAAATATTAAAGTGTAAATAGCAAAATAAATGTAATTTACCAGAGGTTAGGCAGCTTACAGCATATTTTGAAGAAAAGAGGGTTGGAGGGGAAGCAGTTTGCAGCACATCTCTACTTTCATTATTTATAAAGTTTGATTTTAACGGACTGATGATCACAAGAACCCAAATCACAATAATACCGAAAAAAATATAAATTAATGCGAATTATTCAGTATACTTGTAATTTTGTTAATTGCTTGTAATTTTGACAAAGAAATATAATATTTTTTCACGATTAAGTAAAACTGCACAGCCATGATTATCATATCCATGTCCTAGATTTTTATAACCTCTACCATAAACCTACCAGGTCTGCAACATGAACGGGAGGCAATTTAATTCGATCTCAATTTCGCAGCGATCAACTCAGTTCAATAGCCACCTATATCTTTCGATATATCTGTGTGGAATTCAAACTATCTTTCATATCCTGCCGTTTACTTGACTTGATGTAATTAGATACTTGTAGGGACATTTTCCTTTTGATTGGAGATAGTTAGGCAATTTCTCTACTTTAGATAGGCTCTACTTTTGAGGTGATTTTGCTGAGTTACACTATGTGCAGCTTAAAACAAAAAACGGATATGATCCTTTTTAAAAAGTATAGGTACACTTGTGATACCTCTAGTAAGTAGCGAGGCCCTCTTACTAGGTTGGACGCTTTTTAACCACCGTAACTTTTTTTTTGTGCTGTTACTACAAAACAGTTTTCAGATTTTTTCTAATACTTGTGCTATGAGACCTTGCTTACGGTTTTCAGGATTTTAGGTCAAGGGGAAGTACCCCATGTGGTTCCCTTGAGAGTGTCGAAATATACGTTTTTTGCGACATAAACAGTCGTATCATTTTTAGGGTTCCGTAGTCAACTAGGAACCCTTATAGTTTCGCCATGTCTGTCTGTCCGTCTGTCTGTCTGTCTGTCTGTCCGTCCTCGCTTAATCTCTGGGACCGTTAGCACTAGAAAGCTGAAATTTGGTACCAATATGTATATCAATCACGCCGACAAAGTGGTAAAATAAAAATTGGAAAAAAATGTTTTATTAGTGTAGCCCCCCTATATGTAAAGTAGGACGTAATTTTTTTTTTAATTTCAACCCTAACGTGTGATATATTGTTGGATAGGTATTTAAAAATGAATACGGGTTTACTAAAATCATTTTTTGATAATGTCAATAATTTCGGAAATAATCGCAAAAAAAAACAAAAAACAATGTGTACCCCCCCCCCTCTAACTTTTGAACCATAAGTTTAGAAAATATGAAAAAATTTTGAAAAGTAGAACTTTATAAGGACTTTCTAGGAAAATTATTTTGAACTTGATGGAAAGAACAGTTTTTGTACAAAAAAGACAAAAAGGTTGTTCAAAATAATTTCTGGACTAAGTTTGTAGTGATAAATGATAAATGATAAATGATATTTATTTTGCAAATAGGTTTAAAAAACACTTTTACACGTCAATTTTTTTTTTTCGTCAATTTATGCTAGATGAGGCCGGTGTTTCCTATCTGACTACCCTGAGAAGAAACACCGAAACAAACTCAGGGGTCAAAGTCTCTTTTAAAGTCCATACAGTAAATATGTAATGGTCAAATCACATGAGAACCATGCAGATTTGTCTGAGATGGTCTTTTGAAGAAAGAACCATACAGATTTGAGTGGACCTGTCCAATCAGTGTAAGCATTTGTCAGTATTCGAAAAGCTCAACTTAGGACTACTAAGGAGCTCCACGACTTGACGAACAATACCAAAGAAAGGACATTTGGGTAGGCCGCAGAAAATACTCAAATTGCCAGACATACATTAAAATTACTGAATAGAAAAGAAAAAGCAATCAACATAGTCCTCACATTTACAATAATCTAAGGAAATTAATAGTTTACAAAATATTTAGCAAAGTAAATATTTGTGTCAAAGAAAAAAAAGAAAATACTTTAAGTAAGTACTTAAAATGTATACACGTCAATTTGTAAAATAAAATAAAAATAATCTCCAATGTCAAATTTAAAAAGAAAAGGCACATTTGAAAATAAAAATAATAATAAAAAAAAAAAAAAAATACAAAAAGAAGATAAAAATAAAAATATCAACAGTTGTAGTAAGTACTGGAGCAGGTCAATCCCAAGCCTTCTCGTCCTGAATATAGTCCTTTACAGTGTAAAAAGCCTTTTGGCAAAGTTTACGTTTTACAAATGATTTGAACTTATTAAGGCTTAGTTGTTGAATATGACGAGGAAGTTTATTATAGAAGTGTATACATTGGCATCTAAATGAGCCCCCTATTTTTTTGAGCCTGGTTGCAGGAACTACAAATTTATGTTTGTTTCTTGTATTAAAATTATGAATATCACTGTATTTTTTAAACATGTCTATATTTTTATGGGCATACAAAATATTCTCGTAAATATACTGTGAAGGCACAGTCATTACATTAATTTCTTTAAATTTATCTCTGAGGGAGTATCTGGGACTTAATTTATAAATTGAACGAATAGCCCTTTTCTGTAAAACGAAAATTGTCTGTATATCGGCGGCATTTCCCCATAATAGAATACCGTACGATATGACGCTATGAAAATAGCTAAAGTAAACTAAACGGGCTGTCTCTAAATCAGTTAAATTTCGAATTTGTCTTACAGCATATGCTGCTGAACTAAGTTTTTTCGACAATTTGTCTATATGTGGGCCCCACTGAAGCTTAGCGTCTAGAGTAATGCCCAAGAACACAGTAGTATCTTCAGGACTCAACTCTTTACCTTTTATTAGTACACTGGTTTCTACTTGCCTAACATGAGGCATGGTAAACTTAATGCATTTGGTTTTTTTTTCATTAAGAAGCAGGTTATTTACATTAAACCAGTGTACTATTTTTGAAAGAGCTATATTTATATCGTCAGTAACCTGCTGCTGACGTTTAAGTTTAAACAAAAGTGAAGTGTCGTCTGCAAACAACACTATATTATGATTGTCTTCTATGAGGTAAGGTAAGTCGTTTATGTAAATTAGAAACAAAAATGGGCCAAGAATTGAGCCCTGGGGCACACCCATTTTTACAATAGATCCGGGAGATCTTTGTCCGTTTACGTCAACTCTCTGAATCCTTTCACTCAGATATGATGTAAGAAGATCCAGGGAGGAGTTCCGGATCCCGTAATGGTGTAGTTTCCTGATTAATGTTTCATGGGAAACGCAATCGAAGGCCTTGGACAAATCGCAAAAAATGCCCAAGGCATCGCATTTATCTTCCCATGCATTATAAATATGTCCTAAAAGTTCAACACCAGCATCGGTTGTCGAACGACCCCTAGTAAAACCGAACTGTTTGATATGCAACAATTTATGTCTATTAAAAAATCTCTGTAATTGCTGTAGAATGAGCTTTTCAAATATTTTACTAAAGGTAGGTAGTACTGAAATAGGTCTGTAATTTGTGGGGTCCGATGTACTACCGGTTTTGAATAATGGTATTATTTTACTATTTTTCATTAGGTCAGGAAACTCACCGCGATCGATACAATTATTAAAAATAAAAGCTAAAGAAGGAGCTACAATGTTGATTATAGACTTAACAACGTCCACAGAATTACCCCATAAATCTGCAGTCTTTTTTACATTTAAAGAGTGAAACGTCTTAATAATATCAACAGAACCTATATATATAGTATAATCGTATATGCAAGCATTTTTTTAAACTCATTAGTGGGTACACTTATTTTGACGGACGGGAAACTACGGAACCCTACACTGAGCGTGGCCCGACACGCTCTTGGCCGGTTTTTTTCGTTAACTTAGAAGTGTGATTTTTCAGTTTCAAAAAACCGCAGGCTTGAATATACGGTTTTAATTTTTCAACTCGATACTTCTACGCATTTTTCAAGATTCTTGACTGATAGACAAACAGACAGATGGACAACAAAGGTATAGAGCCCTACAAACAGGCATTATTGAAAAAAAAAGAAGCTATACCTACTAGTTGTATTATTTTCCCAAATGTTTTGCCACTTAATCGCGGCTGTTTATTGATGACAAGGTGAGGATTTTTATGTGTCCTAGATGTAGAATAAGAAAGTCCCGAAAAAATCCGGAACACAAAAATCGACAATCCTGCTTATCATCATCATGATCATTTCAGTCGAAGGACGTCCACTTTTGGACACAGGCCTCCCACAAGTGTCGACCCAACGCACACTCCTGAGCGTCTCGCATCCACCGCATTCCCGCGACTCTCACCAGGTCATCGGTTCACTTTATTGGAGGTTTTCCGACGCTGCGTTTTAAGGTGCGCGGTCGCCGCGTTATATTATATTATATTATATTATATTATATTATATTATATTATATTATATTATATTATATTATATTATATTATATTATATTATATTATATTATATTATATTATATTATATTATATTATATTATATTATATTATATTATATTATATTATATTATATTATATTATATTATATTATACAAGGTGCAGTTTTAAAACTACACAATATTTCAGGAGGTTGTAATAAAACTCATAAATAATCATGTAAAAAAACGATACCTGGTCAATAATCAGTAATACTTGTTATTTTATTTTTTAATTACTCTAAACTAAATCGATTGATCGATGGCCGCGGGGGCGTGGCTAGGGTGTGGCGTGCGGGATGATGATTGGATGATACATTATTTATGAAACTATCATTGCAAGTTAGTGTGTGTGAAAACGCCCTTTATTGTTCCGTGTTTGTGTGTGTGAAAGAAAGCGCGGTTATAAGGCAGGTATCAGACTGGCTGCTTTTTAAGAAACGTAGTTCACACATACCGATTTCCATAAATAAGAAAAAAAAATTAAAAAATTACCTACTTTTTTTTTTTTTTTTTTTTTTTTTTTTTTTTTTTTTTTTTTTTCGATGGGAAAAATCATCTTATGACAACCCCCGCTCTTGGGCGGAGCGGGAGATAGTGTCAGACTCTTACTGACTAAAAAACCCATCCCGTTCCTACAAGCCTTCATACCGGGGCTCGAGCGCCCTTTCGGATACCCCTGGCCCCAGTAGGCTTCAACCCGGCCGGGCCCCTGCTGTTGCTGACGGGTTCCTTCTATTTGGCAGAATCTTGATACTCCGATTTTTATTTGGCATAACTCACATGGCATAATCTTATTTAATCGAATATTTTTAAGGCATAAAAATTATTTAGCATAACTTTTGTTTGGCAGAATATTTACGTGTCCGAATTTACAATGGCATACTTTTATCTTGGCAGAATTTTGTTTCGCATAATTACCTTTGCCATAATTAATATTATGCATAATTTTGTTTAGCATAACAATTATTTAGAGATACGATTATTTGGTATGGGTGCATATTTGAACATCAAAAATTAAAATAGATGTATCTTCTTGTAAAAATTAGTGTTCAAAACATCAAAAACTTATAATATATGGAATAAAACTGATAATTTAAATAAAGTAAATTTATGCTGTCGAATGGTTAGATAACCTACGTGCAATGTATTTAAAATCGAATGGTCTGCAAAAGTGACATAGAATGTTCTAAATATAGCATGTATTGGTAGCATTTTCAATATTAAATTAAATTTGTGTCATAAAAAGTCAATACGTTGTGCTGCAAAATTTTGTGACAGAAACGAATCGCTGCGAAACCGACTTTACGCAGTCTTGTCTGCCCTACCCCTAGAGTGTAATTTAAACCCGCGTAGGCGCGGAGGGGTAGGGCGGCCCGCGAGCTGAGGAGCAGGTGGTTTGAAGGCCCGCCACCGCGGCTGAGGCTGGCCGGCGAAGCCGGCCAGCAAGCCGAAGCTGCGGTGGTGAGCGTTAAAACCATCTGTGACGATAAGCTCGCGTGGCGCCGCCCAAACCCCGCAGCGCCGGAGCCGTGACAGAAACAATGCTTGCTGCATGTTGCATGCCTGCTTGCATGCTGCATGCCTGCTGCATGTTGCATGCCTGCTTGCATGCTGCATGCATGCTGCATGTTGCATGCCTGCTTGCATGCTACATGCATCCAAGCCGACAATATTTTTGTAATTAGCATTTAGGTTAGCGTTTTGATATTAGTAGTAATATCATGGTGTATTCTTGTTCTATCGATATAAAATGTATGCCAAAAGACGATTCTGACTGTGAATTTTCTGCGATATGATGGTTCTGCTTTTTAATTATTATGGATATAAACATTATGCCTAAAGATGATTCTGACTAACAAAATTATGAGTTTTGAATGTATGACAACTGAGTGTATGCGAAATGATTTTCTGCGAAATGAAGTTTATGCTATCCGTTGTTATGCAAAACAATATTATGACGTAAAAAGTTCTGCTATAAAAGGTAGACCCGTTGCTGACAACTCCTTGAGGCGCGCTACTACCTACTCATTTTATTATTGATTCGGGTCGAGAATCACTAACATAATTATCTCCTGAAATATTTTGCAGCTTCAAAACGACACCTTGTATTATATTATATTATATTATATTATATTATATTATATTATATTATATTATATTATATTATATTATATTATATTATATTATATTATATTATATTATATTATATTATATTATATTATATTATATTATATTATATTATATTATATTATATTATATTATATTATATTATATTATATTATATTATTATGCGTATAGGGATTACAATCCTTAAGTGGAATTCCCTGCCGGAGTCTGTGTTTCCTGATAGCTACAACCTAGGGATCTTTAAGTCAAGAGTGAATAGGTTACATCTAGCTAAGTATTTTCCATCGTCGGCCACATTATCGCTTACCATCAGATGAGATAGTGGTCAAACGCGAGCCTATAAAAAAAATCCTTCTTACAGCTAGGTACTAAATCGTGACGTCATCATCACTTCCTCAAGCTTTTGAGGAGGGAGTCTTACAGCCACCACCTGTGCTTTAAAGGATATCCTGATTACCAGTACGCCTACCTGGTCTTACCTAGTCATCACTCTCAGCTTCATTAGAGATCTTGGTTAAGCAGACTGCACCTTCAGCCAATTACTGAATGAGCCATGAAAATCATCTCCAGGCTTGATTGTTGGTGCCGACCAGACGCTAGCAGTCCAGCCACTACGTCGCACAGTGCCACTTAACTCATCGAATGCCGTATTTAGAGACACAATAGAAAGACAATTGCTTATGTCGAACTGTGTAACTTAAGACATTCAAAAGGTTAAACCCTCTGGGGAGCCAGCAACACTACTCCAACTTACTAGAGCCTGCAGTATCATCCCGACTCACTGGGACAGCACAACCGGTACTCACTGTAGGGCATCAACACAGACAGTTCTGACTCACCGATATGCCGCATCCAATTCGACGCACTGGAACCAACTGGCCTGACATGCATCACAAGGAAACTTGATCTACGAACTCCGAAAAAAAAAGAAATCCTGAATCGTGTAATTAGAGTTCTCTGCGCAATTTGAACAATTACAACTGCTCAAAATCATCTGTAGGGCAGAAGCTTGGATTAGAGATAACACCCGTCTTGTTAGAGGATCCTCCCATTAGGGGTTTTTTTTTATGGTAGGAAAAAATCATCCTATGACAACCCCCGCTCTTGGGTGGAGCGGGAGATAGTGTCAGACTCTTACTGACTAAAAGACCCACCCCGTTCCTTCTAGCCTTCATACCGGGGCTCGAGCGCCCTTTCGGATAACCCTGGCCCTATTAGGCTTCGACCCGGCTGGGTCCTTGCTGTTGCTGACAACTCCTTGAGGCGCGCGGGAACAGTGCGCGCCGTCGACGACTTGGGCTTGGTCTGGACAGTTACCGGACGGCCGGACAGTGGGCTACCCATTGCTCACTGTCCGCAAGCCCGCGCCTACGGTGGCCGGAAATCGGGATCAGAATCCCAGCGGCGGCGGCGATAACGCCGTTGCCTGATGCGTTCGGCCTCCTCCTTTGCTAGCATTACTGCTTCGCAGAAGTCGGCGACCGCCTGCCACTCCTCCTCGGTCCGGACCATGGCCTCAACCAAGGCCCGGCGCGAGAGGTCTTCGCCGCCGATTGCCCCCACGAGGGCACGGCGGTGCTCCGCCCAAGCAGAGCTCAACTCGACTGTGTGCTCCACCGTGTCCTCCGGGCTCCCATTAGGGGTTGGGAACTCTTCATGAACTTAAGTGGCAATGCGCAGGGCACATTGCTCGCAGAACAGATGGCCGTTGGGGCTGAAAGGTTCTGGAGTGGCGGCCGCGTACCGGAAGACGCAGCGTTGAAAGGCCTCCTACAACCTGGTGAAGGTAAAATGATAAATGATAAATGATCTTTATTTTGCAAGTAGGTTTTATAAAAACACTTCTACACGTGAATTTTTTTTTCGTCAATTAATGCTAGGTTACGGGAAACCGATGTTTGCAAGATGCACAGAAACGTTCATTGTGGCGACGCTTGGGGGAGCCCTATGTCCAACAGTGGACGTATATCGGCCGAAAAATGATGATGATAATGATGATGAACTCTTCATGTGCAAGTCCGACTCGCACTAGACCAGTTTTTATTTGTGTCGATAAATAATAAGAACCAATTGCTTGGTGAAAGCCATAGAAGCTTGCTGGATGTAAAACGCGTAGGACCAGTTAATCTGATGACACGGTAGATAAAGGCTTATCATGACGAGAGAGAAAAAGAAAAACGTATTAAGTGGTGTCATGATGCTCCATTAGTTGAGGCACCTGCCTCTCATGCTTTTTTTTTTATGGTGGTAAAAACATCCAATGACAATCCCCGCTCTTGGGCGGAGCGGGATATAGTGTCAGACTCTTACTGACTAAAAAACCCACCCCGTTCCTTCTAGCCTTCATACCGGGGCTCGAGTTCCCTTTAGGATAGTCCGGGCCCCAGTAGGCTTCGACCCGGCTGGGTCCCTGCTGTTGCTGACAACTCCTTGAGGTGCGCGGAAAATGTGCGCGCCGTCGACGACTTGGGCTTGGTCCGGACAGTTACCGGACGGCCGGACAGCGAGCTACCCATTGCTCACTGTCCACAAGCCCGCACCTACGGTGGCCGGAAATCGGAATCAGAATCCCGGCGGCGGCGGCGAGAACGCCGTTGCCTGATACGGTCGGCCTCCTCCTTTGCGAGCATTACTGCTTCGCAGAAGTCGGTGACCGCCTGCCAGTCCTCCTCGCTCCGGACCATGGCCTCAACCAAGGTCCGCCACGAGGGCACGGCGATGCTCCACCCATGAATCTCATGCACGAGGTTGCGGGTTCAAAATGGGCTAAGTATCAATTTAAATTAAAAACCGCCAAGTGTGTGGTGGAGGCGCGCTTTGAGGGTTCCATACAAACTTACTTATGAAAACAGTTCCATTCCCGCAATTGAGATCACTAAGATTTTTCCGAATCGCAAAATAGTTTTTTTTCTTATGACGTACCGACAAATTTACTGTTTTCGGACTTGCGCTATGAGACCTTACTTCATGCCAAAGTTCAGGTTTCTATGTCAATGCTTATGAATTTGAATATAATTTTTTTGTGACTTATACGCCATATCTTTTTTTTCCGTTAAATTAGAAGTTTCATTTTTTACAGCTCCAAGGAACAGCAGATTTGAGTATACATCAATGAGATAAAGGGTTTTAACAAAAAGACATAAGGACAACAAAGTGATCCTATGAGGATTCCGTTTTTTCTTTTTGAGGTACGGAACCCTAAAAATAGAGAGATGATAAAAAAGGCTTATGTCCAGAAATGAACGTGGTCATTAACATGTCATGATGTTCATCATTATTTCCCAGATGATTGTGCTTGTCCTTTCATCGAACATACTGAGTCGATCAAATATCTAGGAGTATTTGTGGATAACCGTCTGACGTGGTCCCAACATTTGACTGCTTTAAGGGGCAGGGTTAGAAAAATGCTGCGTATTTTTGGGCGGCTGGGTAAGATTGCAGATGACTCAATTCTAAAGATGATTTACTTCTCTCTATGTCAATCCATCCTCAACTACTGTATCATAGCGTGGGGCGGGGCTGGAAAATCCTCATTAATTAAGGTAGAACGAGCTCAAAGAGCTTTACTTAAGGTTGCCTATGGACGACCGTTCCGGTACCCCACAGATACACTTTATTCTGAGGTGGGAGTGCTTAGAGTCAGACAGCTTTTCATCCTATCAGTCGCACTAAAATTTCACAAAACGTCCATGAGCACTTGTGTCATGTCAAGTCGAAGGGTACATTGGGAAAAGACACGATGTCGTAAAACGATAGGCAGAAGGTCATACGGTTATATGGGTCCGCACATATATGGGAAACTCAATGACCGACACAAAATTCTGTCCTTAACACACAACCAATGCAGAAGTATAATAACAAAGTGGCTTCTTACTTTAGATTTTGACGCAACAGAAAATTTATTAGCCTAAGTGGTAAACTCACGGAGCACACGTTGTTGTTCATACGATCATATATATTTGTATTGAAACACTCACTTATAGACACTCACATTTACGTTTATAACATATCTTAATTTCCAAGCACTTATTTTAGCTAACACCATTATACACACACGTTCGGTAACCATTGTTTTATTTATTTATTTTTATTTTTTTGTATTCCTTCTTAAAATTAACTTAGCATAAGGAACATGTTCTCAAGTCGAAAAAAAAAAAAAAATGTAAGGTATGGAAAGAGCCTGGATCTCACGTCACAGGGAATCCTAGTGTGAGTTCCAGGAAACAAACTTATGTAAATGTATCTTCTGTAATAATAAATTATTCTTATTCTTATTTCAGCCGAAAGATTGTTTTTTTTTTTATTTTTTTTTTCGTGGTGGGAAAATCATCTAATGAAATCCCCCGCTCTTGGGCAGAGCGGGAGATAATGTTAGGCTCTAACTAACTAAAAACCCACTCCTGTTCTTTCTTTACTTTCTTACTGGGGCTTGAGCTATCTTTCAAATTAATCCTGGCCCCAGTAGCGATTTGGCGATTCTCCGAACTATGTCGGTAACCTTACTCCTTGGTTCCCCTGCGAATATCTTCATTTCTGATGTGATCACGTAAGGAGACCGTTCAAACGATTATAATGCAAAACGAACCTCAACGATGAAAACCAATAAATAACCGCGCAGATAATACCTAATATCCATATTAATCCGCTAAATCATTAGAAAACATGTCGCCATTTGATTTATCTTTAGTAATTGGTAGCAACAACCAGCCGGTTGGCATCAATGTACCTAATTATTGAATAACTTATGTAATAGTATGCACGCAAACACGAATGTTAGACATAATCGATCGCAATGTCAGTTTAGCTTTTAGAAGTGGAAAGAATTGTTATTATTGAAGTTATCGATATATATATATAAATGAACCCCTACTTCTACTAGTCTGGACAAATTTTAATATTTTTTTTATTTTTTGTTTTGTTCACCCGTATACAAGAAATGTTTAAAAGTGAAAAAAAAAACATATTTAGGGTGGGTAAGTAGGTAGGGTAAGTAACATGGTAGGGTAGAGTAGGGTTGATTAGCGTAGTGTGGAGTAGAGTAGAGTGGGGTAGAGTTGGGTAGAATATAGTAGCCAGTTGACGGGAGCGAAGTCGTGGGCAAAAACTAGTAATAGGCAAAAGGAGAAACTGACGCACATATCAATGCACAGCCAAAACTACTGGGACTAAGAGCATCAAATGCACAAGGTTTTCTTTTATGACATTCATCATCATCATCATCATCATCATATCAGCCGAAAGACGTACACTGTTGGACATGGGCCTCTTCCAAGCGTCGCCACAACGACCGGTCCTGTGCGTCACGCATCCATCGGATTCCCGCGACCCTGACCACGTCATCGGTCGACCTTGTTGGTGGCCTTCCAAAGCTGCGTCTACTGGTACGTGGTCGACACTCCAGAACCTTTCGTCGACAATCTGTTCTGCGTGTAATGTGCCCTGCCCATTGCCACATAAGTTTGGCGATTCTTCGAGCTGTGTCGGTAACCTTGGTTCTCCTGCGGATATCTTCATTTTTGATGTGATCACGCAAGGAAACTCCGAGCATAGCCCTTTCCATTGCCTTTTGGGTGACATGGAGTCTTCTTATGAGGCCCATTGTAAGTGACCACAATGACATTGCCGAGCACTGATAGAGGATTATCTAAAATTCTACCCTTAAGAGGATAAGGTTCCAAAGTTTGTCTGTGGAAACCTACTTTTTAATGGTCGAAGCTGCTAGTGAAAGCTATGTAGTCTGTACATAAAATAAAATGGAATTTTCTATTTTTTATTAAAAGCATGTGAAAATATACATATTTGGAACCTATTCATAAACAATTGTAAATTTTTTGTCTCTCTGTTTGTTTCGGCTAATCGCCAAACAGTTGGACTTAATATGATGAGACTTTCACCGGTAGATAATTGATGTCATAAAAAGTAGGGTGAGGTGTTCAACAGTGAACCATGAAAAAGTTGCACGTTCATAACTCCACTGTGTCCGAATATTAGAGAGGACTTCTTATATATCAGATTTTAATATTTTGCGTATTAATTTAAGACCCAAACGTAATTGGATTTTTTTAGGCGGTTATCACTCTGCCGCGAACCATGCGTTTGCGTTTTCACGCGCTACGCTGTAGCGCATGAAAACGCACGCGCGTACTTGCGGGAGTGCAGATGCGCATCATAGTGCGGGTCATTACGCACTCACACGCGTAGGTGCATTTTGTAAATTCACGCAGGCACGCACTCATTTCATACAAAATCACGCACAGTACTACGAGACTGTGGCATACCATGCGTGTCGCCCCGCAACCACGCGCGTTAGTGCGTGTTTCTCCGCATGTAGGTGCGTGATCTGCATGAACGCGCGTTGTGCGTGTTTTCTATACAAATGGAGATACTTACAAGCAACGTTAAGAGACGCATTCACGCACTACGCTGCGGGGTGCGTAGCTGTGTGATAAACGCCTAAGTTTCAAATAGATGCGAACTGATCGTGACGTAATTCAATAGCAAACGATTTTGGGGAGTATCATGTTCTAGCCTTGAATAGGTATACCTAATTATAATCGAGCGATAACACCGTAGCAGGCCAAATGTTCTAGTCCTTCAATCTCTCATCAACAATGTATGGGGGACATTATTATAGTCCTGTAAGGTATGTATCTATGGGCCAAGATGCCTGAAAATAAATTTTATTATTGTTATTGTAATCGTTCATAACTATGAGTAACGTACAAATTTATTCTTTTTTCCGGGGAAATCAGTTGATGACTTTCAATAAAAATATAAAGTGAATACAGCGCCATCTATTATAATATGACTGAACTACTGTGACGAACATTAAGCTTTTCAAGCTATGGTCGCTCGTTTTTCTTTTGGAACTATTTCAGTGTTTACTCTGCTTTATGGTAAGCAAATTATATTTAAATTCTTTACGATTATCTCTATTTATAATATATGAGAGATAGATGTGTGTGCAAATAACTTGTCCTATTGGGACTTCTCAGGGTGGAGTGAAATTTACTGCCAGATTTAACTAACGAAAACCCACCGGTCTATATTCTTGCAGTTCTCTTTTGCATTACAGGGTCGCGGAACTGTTTCAACAATCCCGTGATCCCAGATACATGCATACGATATCTACAATAAAAACTTGGAATAGTAAAATGTGAAGTGACAATATAATCTGATTTGGGAGTATACCTAGTTTTTAGATGGGTCTTATTATTTCCTGTTACTCTAGTCTCTTATATACCAAATAACATATTATTTAGTTATAGTTTAGATATATTTATTAGTTTTTTTATTAATTATGTCAGATACAATAAATACAAAAGAATTAACATTTTACAATTAAATTAAATGTCAAATGTCAATAAATAACCCGCCCCTGATCGTTCCCAGTGCAAAGGTGCCTAACACTCACCGCATTAGCTCGCTGAATAGCCTTAGCCATTCTTTGCACGAAGAACGACCTGGACCGGGACTCACCGAGCTTACGGCCCAAATCCTACACAAAATGCCTTGCCTCCGTACTCCAACTGCCCAGAGTCTCCACAGCAACGGACACAAAATGGTAAAACTGCTCCAACCTTATTTTAGAGCTGGCGGCGAAGGCAGTGTGCATAGTGCGACTCAGGTGACTGGCGGCGACAGTGCTGACGCAAGTTGTGTCCCAGGCCCTTTCCGTTTTTCCATGGCACCAGAGTTAGCCCATCCGGCCTCTTATCATCAGATCTGCTAAGACCTGGAGGTTCAAGCACGTAGAGAACATTTGCCGATATAAGGGCTAGGTTTTTTAAGCTATTGCATAGCTTCTATCGCGGGCCTTGAGCGTGGAGACCGAATCCAGAAATTCCGTAACGAAAATAACCTAACACCCCCCACTCATTTGTTTTTTGAGCGTGGTGACCGATAAGAAAACAAATGAGTGAACAATCAATCAAAATTCAATTCAATGTGTGAAAGTGTAACTTCAATTAATATCAAAGAAAAAAAAATTAAGGAAAAAAAATACTGCATTAATAAAATAAATAAATAATTATAATTGCATAAGTTGATAAAAATGCTATGCAAATAGCTTTACCGCGGCAGTCCCCGAGTGCCACACGTGTGTGCACTGCTACAGTTCAACTTTTTGCTTGCACAGGTACAATGGTTATATGCATATTAGAATTTCTTCTTCAGTAGCAAAGCGTCGGGTACCTATTAGCTACCCGACGCTTATATCTTTATATATATTATTTCGTAGCCAGATCTTGGAATTGATCACTTCATAATATTGTCAACTGAAACTGGGCAGATTATTTCATCGTGATGATATGTCAATCCTCGTTTGACCATATAAAGGTTATTCGTAAGAGAACCAACCACTTTTACAAACGCAGTGGTGGCCGAGTGGTAACGGCCCCGACTTACTAGTGGTCGTAGGATCAAACCCAACCAGGCGCATTACTTTGTGTTAGGTATTTATTTTATCACCACTGCTCTCAAAACGGTGAATGAAAACACCGTGAGGAAACATGTCTTTGAACCAAAAATTCGAAGACATAATATGTTATTCACCAACCCGCACTAGGCCCGCTTGGCGGATTACGGCCCATTCCCTCACCTAGAGAGAAGGCCTGAGTCCCAACAGTGAGAAAATTAAATATGATAAATGATTATGATATGTTTATGTTACTTTTCAAAAAGTCAGCATTCAGTCAAGCATATGCTCAACAAACAAACGTCACCCAACACCTTTCATTAATTTTACCTCAACCATTATTACATTTATAATATCCTATGGACCTCATAGTAGGGATATTGAGTGCGTGTAATTTGCTAGTGGTGCCTAACTGACGTGTGATAAACGTGACGGATCTTATATAGCTGTAGGCACAGTTAATGGTAGTGTACAGGTACAGGAGGCTTTAACTTAAGGTTGGAAAGCAAAAGAATAATATAGATGGACTGTTAATCATTAAAGAACTGAAACACTACACTATAATCACAAAAGTATGTGAGTGAATGCCAATGCCATGAACCAATAGATGCGGGACGCACAGGAACGTTCGATGTGGCGACGCTTGGGGGAGGCCTATGTCCAACAGTGGACGTGTATCGGCTGAAATGATGATGATGATCATGATGATGTGAGTGAATACAGGTTTATTTTTGTAAAACACTGGCAACCTCTCAGGACTATGGTACTAACATCATAAACAAAAACTAACTTCTATGACTGTTAAAAATTTGTCACAAAAAATCTGGTGAACTAAAATATAGTTCATCAGATTTTTATTCAAAAATAAAAAATATTTAAATTGAACGTTCTAAATATTACAAAATCAAAGCGAAGCAGGTGATAGTACAATAGCGAAAGGGAGTGGGGGTCTGGTGACTGGGGTGCTTGATGCGCTTTTGTCGTATCATACAGTACGTAGGTAGGTATAATAAAATACAGAGTTGAAATGTGTTAGATAGAACAACAAAATTTTGAAGGTATATTTTAGTAAATGAATTATGTTTTTTAAAAAGTCACGGAACAAAAGTTCTTGTTTGTAGTGTTACTAATACAGTCCTGCAAGGTCGTTAGTATTTTAAAAATAACCCTGTATAAACTATTATAATAAGGATAAATTTATCGTTAAGTATAGCGACTTTTTCCGCTACAAAAGGCGTAAATATCATTTTTACACCACCTGCTCGATAATGTCGTTTTACACGTCATACAAACCTCACATATAGCAAGTCATTATATGCCTAGAGAGATAATGCAGTATGGCCGATCCCTAGGGAATAATGAGATTTGAATTTGGAGCATCAAGAATCGTCAACATTGTGAATTAAAATGTAGGCGCATCGAACAAGTTGACTCGAAATTCAAACCAAAGAGTATGTAATCACTATGATTCAAACTGGCCACTAACAAAAAAAAAGAAAATAGAATAAAACATGCGTACTGACGACACGGGAGCATTATAGAAAATTGAAACTATAGAATCTTGGAGTAGTGAATTTTGTTTGTTTGATGAACTTGTAAATATAATACCTACTTATATTTCTCTAATATATGATTTGGTCGACCAAATTGTCTTTTAATTATCTCACAGATGGTGTAAAAAGTAGAGTATGCAACACGGGGATAAAGCTGTCTTTGTCTTGGGCGGCTTAAATTCCTCACTTCACTCAGGTTTCTTTATTAACTCCCTCGCAATGCTCGGGAGTTAATTTTATAAATCCCTCACTATCGTTCGGGATTAAAATCAGCAACCTTCGTTTCGTTCGGAATTCAACATGCCGCCCGACTTAAAGACATGCTTTATCCCCTAGTCACATAAACTACTATTTATTTTTAGGGACTTTTACACGCTCTTTTGTTCGGTTTATTTAACATTGAGCAACGAAAAAAAAAACTAAAAAATTATTGTTTATTGTAACTCACAGAACTTATGGAGAGGACTATGTTCAGAGTTTCCTTTTGTGATCGAATCAGGAATAGCGATAATACCCAAAGGAGTGAAAATAGAAACAAGTTTACTGATATAACTCGAAATATCACTAAATTTAAGTGAGAGTACGCTGGGCATATTAGCCACAGTACAGAAAAGCAATTTTGCAGCAGCAGATTTTGGAGCGGTGACCGAAGTCAATGAACCAAAACCCTATATGAACTTTGATTCCCTTGAGAGTGTCAAAATATGCCTGTCTTGCACCATAAACAGTCGTATCTTTTTTTTTTTCGTTAACTTAGAAGTTTGATTTTTCATAGGTTGAAGGGACCGCAAACTTGGATATATGGTTTTAATTTCAAATTGATACACCCACGCGTTCCTGAGATAATGGGTCTTGATAGATAGTCTGACAACAAAGTGGTCCTCTAAGGGATCCGTTTTTATAACCAAACATTATTTTACAAGCTTTTATTTAGTTTCACCTGTCCGTATGTTTCTCTTTAACCAAATCTTGCAAATTAAATTAGATCCACTTTCCGGTTACCAATTAAACTAAAATTTTGTATGCACTAGTGCGCCTCACCATCAATGATTGTATCACTGCTTACCACCAGGTCGGATTGCTGTCAGGTACTAGTTTTTACAAGATAAAAAAAAATGTGTAAATCAGATTACAATGAAAAATTATTATAACATGGAGTTGATCTGATTTCCATCATCAGATCAACTCCATGTTATAATAATTTCTGAATGGTGGCTACAGGATCAGATACTCAACATGATAGGCTCACGTTTGTGCTTTTTGCAATGGTCTTGATGAGTATTAATTATATAACAAAACCGAAACAGTTTTATGAACAAGTGCACCATACCAAAGATAGTTTTATTTTTTAGAGTTTTAACAAGTTTTTAATGGACAAATTTTTTTCTTAGCTTGCCGTGCCATAAAAGCGGTTCCTGCTGATATTTCAAATAACTTTACTTGATCAAATAATTAATATAGCAAAGGCACTCAAACGGCTGTTGAAAAGAATAAAAAAAAAAAAAAAAAAAAAAAAAAAAAAAAAAAAACAAACAAGGGTAAACCATATCCTAAAAAAACACTACATAAAATCCTGGAAATATGTTGTTTCTGGATGTATGACGAAGTCACTGGGAGAACCAAGCAGAAAATAAATAACAATTGCAAAAACTGTTGTTGCAATCCACCGTCACCTGTACCTGTACCTCGTAATTCCCATGAAAGTAGGTGATACAAGTACCTACTTGTTATTATCGTGCTCTTAGGACTGCCATACACAAAGTTTATTGTGTGGAAACTTCATCAAACTACACTTTGTATGAGCTGTGTTTAAGCTTAATGTGTAATTGTACGTGGAAGAACGAAAGCGAATTAAGTTAAAATAGCTAGTTAGCATTGAATTTAATTAAAGCCGAAAATATAATTGCTGCAAAGGTTTAGAAAGATGGATGTGAAAGAAAACTCACAAAAATACCTCTTTTTACCGACTAAAAAGTTACTAAGGCTTTTGAATGCTAAAGGCAACTGATGAAAGACACGGAAGTTTTAATCAGTAAAAGTCTTATACTCTCTCTTGCTCCAATCAGAGCGGGAAATCTTATTTGATGATTTTCGAACTCGAAAAGGCAAATCGTCGTTGCGACTTTAAGAGCATTTATACGCAAAATTCCACTTTATGAGAAAATTAATAAAAACCAAAAATACAATGAAACCAACCACAACAAAAAAAAATAGGTAATAGCCATTTGTTTCATTCTTTGGTCTTGCTCTGAAATGTAAAAATTATTTCCTCCTCCTGGAGTTGTATTTCTCGTTACCGAGGTTCGTGAAGTTCTCATTGGATTAGCTTCTTATTAATGGTATCTTGCTATCTGTGACGGCTCTTAGCGTCATGAAGTGCGACGTGCAATTGGGTGTCCAGTGTGGAGCAGGCTTGATCTGCCCATCTTTTAGGGCCGCGACTTCTAGGTCGTTTGCTATCAACTATGCCAGTTACGATGAGATGTATAAGGTTGTGGCCACTTTACCTGATAATGTGGCCAAAGAACTCCAGTGCACATGTAGGTAGAAAATTTATTTAAGTACATTAAAAAAAACACCAAGGAAAAGTTAACATGTATGTGGAGTTCAAAAACTATGTATAAGTATCACTTCAATCAATAACCATTTAATATAAGGTTAAATATTGATACAACCAACAATAAAGGTTAGAATACAAGCAGCAAACTCGGTCTGTTTTCGCACATAGCACGTTTGCCGAATGGGTGATCAAATATTTAGTCAAGTTAATGTTGGTATGTTAGTCAAATTATTTTAACTGGAATAATGCACACCCTTAAAAAAAACAATTAAAAATTAATAATTCGTATCTGTTATAATTTGTATAGTAAAGTTTTACTTATATTTTTTTGAAGCATTCTAAAGAAAGAAAGAAAAAAAATGCAAGTCTCATACAAAAATTTAGCATGATCAGCCTTTTAATGCAGTTCCCACTACTGGGACTCAAGCTTCCTGCCTTGTAGAGGGAAGGGGCCGTAATCCAGCACGCGGGTCCAGTGCGGGTTGGTGGATGTCACATGTTTCCAATTTTTATGGGTTATGCCGGTTTCCTCACGTTGTTTTCCTTCACCGTTTTGAGAGCAGTGCGCAGTGGTGATAAAATAAATTACTGACTCAATTCAACCCGTGATCGACTCGTATGTCGGGGCCGTTACCACTCGGCCACCACTGCTCTCTAACTTCACTGGGTTAGCTTGCATAAAATATAAATTAAGGGAAAGCCAAAAAGCCAATTAATAATTTTATGATAATAAGTAACATTATAGCTTTTCATAACATCCCCTTTATCTAAGCATTGCAACTTTATTTTGTCACAAACATTATTTGTTCCATAGTTTACCGCTACCTAATACTTATTTGTTCAAATTTTTGGCTCGTTGTGTTTACATTAAAGTCACTTGTTGTGCGCATACTCTTCTCAAAGCGTACCAACAATAAGTATAAAAGGTGAAAGTAAAAACACTTCAAAACTGTCATGGCGTGCGTGACTGATTTGAAGATGATGCGATGATGGTACCCTTTTCGTTATGTTTATTTAGTAAAGTTAACTTCTTAATGCTATACTCGTTGTATTCAAAACATGTAAGCTTGTACCGTTAATTTCTAAAATTAGGTACATGGTTTTTTTGAGATGGTATTAATATGACGTCTCTCGCTCTGAGATGGAGCAAGAGAGCATATCAGACTTTTACCGACCAATAATGTCTTTAATTATTCTTTTTGTTCCAGGACCACGGTTCCTTTAAGGATTTCCCGTGACCCTTTGGTCTATCATATCTTTGAGGTATACACTGTGCGCTTTCGACGACTTTGGGTCGCTCCTTATCAACCAGCTGGACAGCGAGCTACCCATTACTCGTCCTGTGTGAAAATGCGCCTACGGTAGCCGGAAATTACCCTTCATTTTTTAAAGACTGAAGCGTCTTCAGTCGCTGTGGCTAGGATGTGAGAATGTCTGTTTTGTTACGGTTACGAACATCTCCTTGTGAAATTGTTACTATTTTAGCTATAGGTTCCTTTCTTTCTTTCTTTAATTCTTTCTTTAATTCTTTATTGTACACTATAACAACACAAAATAAGTGGATAACAAAGTTCATGTACATAGGCGAGCTCTTAGTAATATTAGCATAGCACAAGTATAGCAGAATGTTACCAAACTGGGACTGAGGCCTGCTCTCTAGAAGAGAGAAGGGCTGTAATCCACCACGGGGTTAATGCGGATTGATGGATGTCACAATATGTTTTCGAATGTTTGGTTCCAGGACATGACGGTTTCCTCACTATCATCAGATAAGTGGTAACGAAATAAATTACACAAAGTACCCAATTTAAAACCCATGAACTACAAGTAGTAAGTCGTGTATTTAACCACTGGGCTACCACTGCCTCTAGTTTTATATAGTTAGTAATATAACAACAAATAAATCTAAAAGAGAGAGTAACCTATTGAAATTCGTAATGCAGTTTTCTGGAAATGATAATGACGGTAATAGTTTGACGGATAACGTGCTGAGTGACGTAAGGTCGAAGTTCAAAGCTGTTTGGAGTATTGAGGCAAATATTTTCACTGAATTAAAGAAAGAAACTTTGACCTTGAGTAGTATCTACATATACATAGGTGAGGTGGTGAAGCAGGTTGTTAAATAGTTTTTGTGCTTCTAAGTAGTTGTACCAACATTATAATCACCATCAGAAGGCTTACAGTTACCCAAAAGGCAATGGAAAGAGCTGTGCTTGGAGTCTCCTTGATTGATCGCATTAGGAATGAAGATATCCGTAGGAGAACCAAGGTCGCCGACATAGCCAAACTAAAGTGGCAGTGGGCAGGGCTTCAGGGCCAGGGACATTGCTCGTAGAACGGACGGTTGATGGTTATAGAGTGTACTGAATGTGAGATGCACAGGATCGGTCGTTGCGGTGAAGCTTGGGAGAGGTCTATGACCAACAGTGGACGTCTTTTGGCTGAAATGATAATGATGAATAATCACCATCTAAAGAATTACATGAAAGAGCTACTGCAGTGCTGAAACGCAACGGGACTGAGGGAACTCGGTTTTGGTCAGTGTAAGTGTTATTTACGCGAAAAATCTTAGAATATCTTCTCCAGCTCTGGGTGGAACGTGAGGGACTATCAGAGTTTTACTAACTAAAACCCACAGTGTTTTTTCAGTTGCCCTTTATTGCGAGGGTTGCGGTGACTCTGTCGAGCAAACCACAGCCCTGGCAGATTTCGGCCCTAACTGGTCCTAGCAATTTTGTTCTTCTCATCATCTCTTTGTGGTGCGCATGGAAAACCACACGCTGTTATTGACCTGCGCTTGGACTTTACCGAAAGGCTGAAAGGTGAGCTTTTAAAACCCGCTTCTCCGATAGCTTGTAGTCAGTTCAAGTCTGATACTTCCTCTCAATCAACTCAGAGTGGAAGAATTTATTTGATGACTTCTTCAAATTCAAAGCCAAAATAATTTATTTCAAATAGGCCGTCTGCAGGCACTTTCGAATTTCATCTTAATTTGATCCCATGTTGACATCGTCCAAAGCTGGGCAAAAACCTCTCTCAAGAGTTCTCACAGATACTGGTTCTTTGTTTCTCGTATCCATCAGATTGATGTGCTTTTATTGTTGATAGGTTCGCGCTTGACCGCTATCTCACTAGTTAATTTTATGTTTTTATGTCTCTCTCTCACCTTTGGAAGGCGCCCCGTCGCCGGGAATCCAGTCCCGATTTCCGGCCACTGTAGGCGCGGGCTTGCGGACGGTGAGCAATGAATAGCTCGCTGTCTGCCCGTCCAGTAACTCCGGACCAAGCCCAAGTCGTCAACGGCGCACACTGTTCCCGCGCCCCTCAAGGAGGTGTCAGCAACAGTAGGGAGCAGGGGCATTTTCCCACCGAAAAAAAAAAAACAACCTAAGGAAGGCTATATTATTATTTTTTAAGCTTAGTCGATATCAAAAAGGAGAAAGTAAAATGTTTGTTTGTACCTATATATTTATTTATGAATGTTCACCGATTTTTCAGTCAATTGCGAACCGATTTTTTTTTTGTTTGAAATACTATACGAATTGGTCTCACAGAAATATTGTTGAAATGGAATGGAGCTCCTCATAGGATCATAGCAGAACTGTCGTAACAAGTAAAGTGGTTTTTGACTGTATAGTCGATGACTGACTGAAGAAAGAGGGAGATACATCAAACTGATCTGATGATGATGCCGGAGCGTAGGTACTCGGCAATAAATCAATGTGTCCTAACTATATTTGGGATTATTAAAATTGTCATAAGATGCACTCCACTTAGACGGAAGAGGGGGATATATCAAATTAATCTGATGATGGAGCCAAAAAATTTATAATAATATATTTAAGTTTGGCTAAGAGGTATCACAACTTAAAAGTGAAATAAAAAAAAAACATTTTCTAAAAAAAATACAACCTACTTCAATGTAAAAAAAAAAATACTGAAAAGCGCAAATTGACTTTGATTTCATCAGGAAGAGACGAAACTATTATTGAAACACGGACTTCCGAAATGAAAGTTATTTTGCAATAATTTTTTTTTTACATAGTAGTTCATTGTACTTTTTTCATTATTTTCATTATTATTGATAGGATAGCGTTTGATCACTATCTCACCTGATTTACCGAATTAAACGACCATTAAAACTGCAACGCTATTCCTGATTTGACAGGGCCATCAGGGAAAGTATGGAAGGGATACTCGTGATCCTAGAACGATAAAGGCAACTGAAAGAATATAAGTGCGGTTATAGTCGGTAAAAGTCAGACACGCTCTCTCGTTCCGCCTTAGAGCGAGAGAAGTACACATACACCACACACGGTGACGCCCACACGCACGGAGCACGGTGGTGGTGGTGGCGGTTCATGGTGGTGTGGATGACATACCGCCTTAAAAAAAACTGTATTTTAAGTTAACCTGATTGATTAGCAATAAAATGGAAAAATCATAGGTAGAGATAGATACTAGACAGATCCTATAATTGATACTGTCTCCATCACTTTCACCTTCGACCACTG
Organism: Mythimna ferrago; assembly: GCA_910589285.2. Classification (NCBI taxonomy): domain Eukaryota; kingdom Metazoa; phylum Arthropoda; class Insecta; order Lepidoptera; family Noctuidae; genus Mythimna; species Mythimna ferrago. The sequence goes on along the minus strand of OU342694.1, from coordinate 16,631,120 downwards.
CCTACTCTGCCACGCTAACTGTCGTGAAGCTATCAACTCGCGCGCACTCGTAACTCACGCATCGTGAAAGGTTACTCATTATGAACCAACTCTATAGTAACCCACTTCCTACAGCTTGCAAACGATATCAAAATGGTAATTTCACTTCTTTACAAGAAAGTAAAAAATCTGTGAAAAATGAATGCATAAATCAAGTTCCGTTGAGGTCCTAGTCCTGAGTTGAGCTACACAAATACTGATAAATGCTTACACTGGCTGGACAGGTTCATATTAAAATAATCTGTGTGGCTGTTTCCACAAAAAACCATCTCAGGTACTAATCTACATGGTTCTCATAAGATTTGACCATTGCATGTATGAACATTAAAAGAAACTTTAACCTTTATTTCTTTTCAGTCTCAGAAGCTATTGCATAGCTTCTATCGCGGGCCATTTTTTTTTTATCTTTATTTGGAAAAAAAGGTTTTAATCGCGGAGCGATTATGCCAACCTTGTAGTTTTACAAAAGAACTATAAATAGGTGATTTTATGACCTTAACTTAATTAATTTAAGAATCAAGTAATACAACTTAACAGCAAGTTTGGATGTAGGTTTAGATAAGATCAGATTGCACATACCTACATTCCTTAAACATAGTCTATTTTCTAATTCTAAAAGTTTGCGTTCGTCAGCAATTCGTGCACACTCCACCAAAGCGTGGTAGGTGTCCTCCCTAACGTTGCAAGTGAGACAGTTTGGGGTGTCAACAACTTTCATGAGATAACCATTGAATGGAATGTGCCCGGATCGTAGACGCATGCTTGTTACTAATAAACGTCTATTCATCGGAGTTTCAGTAAACCAAGGTATTCTAGGTGGCTCAGCTTGAATTGTCTTGTACCATATACCCTTCTCTTCAGATCTTTTGTCAAAGTACTCTTTCCATAACATATTGCAAATAATTTTAACATCTCCTAATACATCCGTAAAGAAGGGTAGATGACCGATAGGAGTTCCTTCATATGTTCTTCTTCGTCTTTGCTAACCTATCTACAATTTCGTTTCCTATTAGATCTATATGTGATGGAATCCATTGGAATTTAATAGTTTTGCCACCTTCCTTCAGCTTCAAGTACGACTCTAATATCGTATAAGCTACAGGTTGGCCTCGTGTTCCCGAGGTGCACCGAGCTATATGCTGCAAAGCGCTTTTAGAATCACAAAGTATAACAAATTTTGTATATTTACACGACATTAGATACAATAGGCATTCTGAAATGGCGTACAATTCTGCTGCCATTACGGATAATTTGCTGTTCAATATAAAACTAGCTCCCGTGTTACATTGGGGATCAAAAAATGCTGCTCCTGTTCCATTACCATCCTTAGACCCATCACTGTAAATCTGATAGTATCCATTATAATCGCGGGCCTTGAGCGTGGAGACCGAATCCAGAAATTCCGTAACGAAAATAACCTAACACCCCCCACTCATTTGTTTTTTGAGCGTGGTGACCGATAAGAAAACAAATGAGTGAACAATCAATCAAAATTCAATTCAATGTGTGAAAGTGTAACTTCAATTAATATCAAAGAAAAAAAAAACAAAGGAAAAAAAATACTGCATAAATAAAATAAATAAATAAAGTCCCCGAGTGCCACACGTCTTTTTTTTTTTTTTTTTGATTGAATGGTTATGCTTCCAAGTTGGTCCCATAGGAATATTGTTATGATCCGATCATGAACTTCGAAGATATGGAACAGAACTCCTCATAGGATCATAGCAAAACTGTCGTAATAAGTAAAATTGCTTAGTTAAACGTGTAGTCGATGACTGACTGAAAGAAAAGGGGGAGGGGATGTATCGAGCTGATCTGGTGACGAACTCGGAAGGTAAATTAATGTAATCTAATCGTGTTTGGGGTTATTAGAATCGTTATGAGATGCACTCTGGCTATAAGATATTTGAGTTTGACTGAGGGTTACTTTTTAGTTGTGGTGGTACCATAACTGAAAAGTGAAAAATAAAAAACATTTTACAAAAAAAAATCAAACCGAATTCAATGTAAAAAAAACACTGAAAATTACAAAATAACTTTAAATTTGGAAGTCGGTACTTCTATGGATAGTTTTGTCTCTTTGTTATTTAACACCGACTTCCGAAATTAAAGTTATTTTGTAAAAAGTTTTTTATTATTGTTCGCAGGCCTCCTATCCAGGAGAGGGAATGGACCGTAATCCACCACGTGGGCCCCGTGCGGATTGGTGAATGTCACATGTTTTTGGTTCTAGGACATGCTGGTTTCTTCACGATGTTTTCCTTTATCGTTTTGTGAGTGGTGGTGATGAAAAAAATTATACAAAGTAACGCGTCTGGCTGGGTTTGAACCCGCGGTCTACAAGTTGAGGCCGTTACCACTCAGCCACCACTGCTCCAAACGAATATTAGAAGCAATCAATTTTGACGTTCAATACGTAAACTGGCTGGAGATTTAAATATAAAGCGCTAGATAAAGAAATAAAGTAAGTTGACCTTTTCCTAATAGCTTTGAGTAGGTATCCAAAAAAGCAAACTATGATGGGTATGTTTTTCGTTACTAGAAAATATAAAATAATAAATAACTTTATGTCGTTATTTCCGTTTTTTAATTTAAGAATGTCAATTAATGTGGAAGGGGCAATATAGGTCTTACTTTATTTCAAATTCGAAATACTGATGTATTTATTTGCACGAGTCGATAATACAGAGCGTATTATATACCATTCGTTGTAAACGGTAATTTTTTGTACGGTTTTCAAAAGTTACTGGCTTGATTGGATATAATATATTCTACACTTTTGTTCCAACGTTTGAAGAACACATTATGAAATCTTATGTGCACACGAACTAGTAATCGTAGTATTTCATTGGCTGACAGAAAAATGCTTCTGCCTAAACTATCATCATTTTCTCCTAATAAATATTTACTGCAATCTATCTTCACAATAATATCATTACTAAATTAACATTGTAAATTCTTCTGACATAACTAAAACAGTTAAATTTAACAAAAAGCATAGTGAAAGTAATCCATAGCTCACTAATGATTACTCTTCACTAACTTTTACCAACATCACATTAGAATCTAAACAGACTTACTGAAAGAGTTAGTTTATATCTAGCATACGTTACTATTAACATGACAGAACGTAAACTAGCGAATGTTGTTTTGAAAGAGAAATAGGATACTAAATATTTTTAGCTGACGACTTGTCTGTAGGATTTTTTTAATGAATGAAAAATCAGTTTTATTCTCCGATTAAATAAAATAGTTACCTACTATTTTTCTAATTTTTTATTGTGGTTTTCGTTATAATTTGTCTTAAGTAGTGAATATAGCCACTCTCCAATTTTTTAAATATTTCTCTATGTTAAGAAAATGTTTTTAAATTCTGTTTAATTCATTTTCAAGCTGTAAACCATAGACTACCTTTTTTTTTAGTTTTTTGTAGCTCATGTAAAGGTTCTATATATCAATATCAGTGATAAGACCGATAATTATACCCAAAGATTTCAGTTTGTGTAAAAATTGTGGTACTAATTTGGTGTACCATACAATTTATTCAAGATTGGACTGATTAATTAATTATTATTTTAAATGAAAATTGATAACTACACAATAATTAGTTTGTATTAATATTATTTTCATATACCTAAATTCACTTCTTAACTTAAAAAAGACTTCGTTAAGTAAAAAAAAAACAGCACCACACATCTGCTTACTGTAATGTTCACCACATTTATAGTATAACGTAAGCTAAACATAGTCAACCACATGATAATAACGGATGAATGTATAATTATAACAAAAAAAAAGATTATATGCTAATTTATTTATGTGTTCTTTAGCGTAAGTAACAATAGAAATAGTTCTTGTAATAAGTAAGTAATGTATCTTCACGGCCATTTTACTTCAGTAGCTTTCGACTAAAAGATATGCAATCACTTGGGTCATGTAAAAGCCCAGCAGATCAAAGTTAAAAGTACGCTGAGCCATTGGTCTCGGTTGTCATTTGCAGATCTTTGATAGTCGATAGGGATTTTCAAATGCCAGGAAATCTGTGATAAGTGTTGCAAAGGGGTATCGTGTAATCAAATTACTGGTTGTTGAGGTCAGATAGGCAGTCGTTCCATATAAATACTGATAACCCAACATATTTGAGGAGGCAGGCAGAAAGGCTAGGCAGATCTAAGCTTCAACCCCAATGAGGCAACCAAAACTGTATCGATCGATCGATGTGGTCGATCATTACTCGAGTCGACTTGAGGCTATAGTTAAACCTATGAATCGATTGTTTTTTTTTTTTCTTTCAAAATAACGATATCCGTTCTGAAGATTTGTAAAAATATACCGCCATTTCAAATGCGTCTTTGGTTAATGTTCTTCTCCTGTAGGTTTTTTTTTAGTTCGGAAATCATCCAATGAGAAGTGATTCAGCGGGAGATGTCATCCAATGATAATATCTTCCACCCTTGGGCGGAACTTGAGGGCATGTCAGACTTTTACTGGCTAAAACCTACTCCTATGTTCCTTTTTTTGCCCCACATTTCAGGGCTCCGAGTTTTCCTTTCAGAAGCGAGCCCATGACCTCAGTAGGCTTCAACCCTACAAGGCCCCTACGGTTTTGCTGACATTACCTTGAGGCGTACGTGAAACACTACGCGCCGACGACGACTTGGGCTCCATTGGGATATGGGCCTTGGGTCCAGACGATTACCAAATAGTCGGACGGCGAGATGCCGATTGCTCGTCGTCCGCAAGCCCTTGCTTACGGCGCGCCTTTCTCTACAAATGGGCCACACAAAAAGTTTAATTCATATATTGGCTTGATAGGTGTATTGAAAAAAAAACAACAAACTGTTTAAGCTTTATAATATTAGTATAGATTAAACTTCTGTACTACTGGATTGTTTAAACGAATACTGCAGGATTTTTACACCGGGCCTAAAACGCAAAAAGTAACACAAGGAACTTTGGTATGTTTAGTCATTAAAAGACTGACACTCCCTCTCGCTCCACCCACAAAAAGAGGAGTTATTCGATTTGTTTCAAAATAAACCTATATGAAGCCTACAAGTCACTTGTTAAGCAGTTTATAATTACGGGGTGCAAAGCTTTACATTTTTTAATGCATTTGGCTAACAAACACCTTCATATCATTTCTTACCAATCAATTATTTAATCGTTTCAAAGATTGTGTAGCTTTTACATATTTGATGACCCTGCAGTGCTATAAATCTACAAGGTTCAAAGTTTGATTCTTACCATTTGTAATGCCAATTATACTGATGAGATAGTAGAAAACATGAAATTGAGAAAGTTATACTATATCTATTAAAAAGCAAAAGGGGTGTAAAAATACAAAATTATCGTCATTTTTTTCTAAGAGCATCTTAATTTTTAGTCCCTATTTTAATTTCAAATTTTATTTATTTTCCGAAAGTGGTTATAAAATTGGGGCGAAACCAAATCTTATTATAAAAAAAAAACCCAGCAGCCATAAAATAACACCTGAGTAATACATATTTAACCTGACACAGAAAGCCCCAATAGCCTCTCAATTATCACAGAACCCTTGAAAGCCATCCCTAAACCCAACTTTGCCCCATTTAACTAAAAACTAAGCCGCACAATCTAGCCTCTCAAATGCCCCCGTAACATAGCATATAAATTGCGCGCCGAAGCCCATCCAAGCACAGTCATATTCCCTCTACCGTGCGACTAACATCAAACAAAATGTACCAAAAAGTGTTATTACTATCTCTATTCTTAACTCTAAGCTTAGGCAGAGATGAACTTGGATTACGATACTTCAGCCGAGTGTACGAAGACTGCCAAAATTCAAATGGATTCGTTCCTTGTTTAAAGAAAAAAGCTATTCTGTTCTTCGATCGAGCAGCCAGGATGGAAGTTATTCCCTTAATCGATGGAGTGGATGTTGTCAAAACACCAGGAAGTAATATACCAGCGATCAATGAAAATGATATTGATGCAGTGCTACCAAGGAATATGGGCAAAGATGAGGCCTTGACGGAAATGCTGTGGGATAGGATTGCGGCGTTTGCGAATTCTAGGACAGTGCAGCTGTCGCTACCGAAGGTTTCTGGTGAAGCTCTAAATAAAGGAGTTGAGGAAGGTAAATATAAAATTTTAATTTGTTTATTTTTCAGTGCGAGAGTTCAGTGATGCGTTTGCTTGCAGGTCATAAGGTCACAGGTTCAAATCTCGTGTAACATAATTTGTGTTGTTCTAATAATGAACGAGTAGCTTATTTTGAATATTAACAAGCTGTTCTCTGTTTGAAGTAGTCTTTCATTTTAAGTACTTTCAAAAAGAAAGATGATGATAATGATGAAATATTTTGATATGCATGAACCCAATGACCTAGTTTCTTTAAGCACTATTACTGTAAAAGGATTTACAAAGTAACATTACTCTTTTGAGTTTATCTAGATTGTATTAAAAGCTCTCTCTTTTCATTAGACTACAAACGAGTAACATTTCTCAGTTATTTCTTTTTTGAATAATAAGTTTGTAAAATCTGAACAAAAGTTTAAGCAATGAAAGTATTTTAAACTCTTATAGCTATATAATGTTTCAAAATTGACCGCGTGGTTTTCGAATGACACGACTAGAAGATAGTTTTTGCTATAATTTACTATGACCTTGATGACCTCCATCTTCAAGTAATGCTTAGGTAGTGCAATTATGAAGTTACCGCGGTACCGTACTGGCTATATCACTTTTAAATGTAATTGCAATCACTTTCACTATAATCGGATAAATTTTAAAAAAAATATTGAAACTTCATGTAGGTACAGTAGTAGTACATAGGTGGACTTAATGCAACATGGTATTGTTTACCAGTCAACCTTTGAGTTAAAAAAGACAACACTATAGTAGATGTGCACAATAAATAAATAATATTAAAATAATAATTATATGCAAAACTTATAAATACTATGAAAAGTATTAAATCATTATAATTAAGAGGACTACAAGTAGCAGCTCCAAATTTAACGCTTGAATGAAAAATTACTTCCAGATTTTTTGATGTCTGGGGGAAGCACATTCCAGAGTTTTTATGAGTTAAATGTTACATTTTATGTTAATTTTATCTATATTTTAAAATACTTAATCAAATCTTCAATATAAAGGGTACTTGTCATAGGCAATAGCGTGAATGATAAACGAGACGATCTCATTTACATTAGTAGATATTCATCATCTTCGATATCAAATGCATTTGCATTAGAAACGACAGTGAATGCTTTACATTTCTGTCACATCATTACTGAAGACGTTTGAGATAGTCATGTTAATTTTGTACTATCGGTTTGCCCGTGGCTTACCTGTGTAGAAACTTTGTCATTCTTATTAGCCCAAATGGTCATTGGTTAGATTTGTAGTCGATTGTATACTTTAGGGTGACTTTTGATAAATCGCACTTTCATATAATTCGCTTTAATATGCAGGCATCTGTGATTTAGACTATGCACTGTCTGACTCTTAGATTACTGTTTTGATCTCTCGATATTTTGTTATATAATTCACATTTAAGGGGAGAAATGAGATGCTACACTATCTTTAAAGTACAAAATTATTCACCTCAAAGATACGAAAACAAATAACTCATAAAATAATCGCATTTATATTACCATCAAGTAATACCAGTCCAGACAAAGATTTGTTTGAAAATGTCTTAAAGAAAATCGATGAGGTTATTACACGCTGACCTTTTTCTATGGACAAATCCAATAGATGAACCATTAGGTAATCTAGGTAGACATAAAATTATAGTTTAGACAAGGAAGTCAAATAAGCATCTTTTTTGAAACAAATTAAAACAAACGAAATAAACCAAGACTCTTTTAAAATTTGACATGAAAATTAAATTAGTTAAGTTTATTAAGATAATTTGATATTAGTTTTTGGAAATAGGTTTTAAATAATATTTTACACGTCAATTTTAACTAGATGAGGGCGTTTTTTCCCAGCTTCACTTTTCTACATGATATTTCTTGCTTCTTAAATATACTCAAAGACTTAACCTTTTTGCATTAAGTCCGCATATGTACCACTACTGTACATGAAGTTTAATTAAATAACATAATAAATATGGAGATATAGACAGTTCACGTATAAAGACGAGCCGTTCTTGATAAAGAAAAATTTAAATAATAAGACAAGATAGCAAAAAGTGTACACATCCTACTAATTTGATAAACCACCAACAAGTATAAAATTAACCAATTAGTAGTCCTATTAGGGTAATTGATTAGATTCATAAAATGCAACATGAAAATTTTATGAATACCTACTATATAACTATAAATATATTATGAATTTGATAGGATAATAATTGAATTGTTTACGTTTGTCAGTTTTCCTTGACCATGTAACAGGAGTATCCAAAAGATAATTAAGTGTCAATATATTGCCACCAGATCCTAGAAGCATGCACTTTGAGCCCAGTTCCCCGGTCTCCACCATACATGTACTTATATTTATATACGCGCGTAACGAGAAATCATTAATAACGTTTCTATCTAACCTCTCCAAACTTTTCCTTTGACCTTAGACGTGTCTCTTGTACATAACAAGCTTGCTTGAGAAAATCTTCAATCTTATCTTGAGAATAATGTCATAAAAAGGAAGATAAAATATTATTAATGACGAAGTTAAGAACATGACATGTGTTTTTATTTTTAAATTCTTATGCTAGACTAAACTTGTGACCATATTGATTTAAAAATAGTTTCAATAGATATGACAGAAAAACTGTGCAATTTAAAAAGTGTAATTGTCTTATAAAAGCATCTGATGACATTAAATTTAAAATTGTTTAAAGAGTGAGGTATACTTTGAATACTGTAGATAATGAATTTGGTCAAGAAGATAATACGTTTGAGATAGAAGAATATATTGAAGTTATTCTTAAAAGAGTAACTAAAGAAAAAGATGTTCCAAGATCAATTTTTATCTTATCAACATTAGAAATGGTCAAATGAACACAAATAACAGGAAATACTTTGACATATTCCGTTTCACCAATCATCGCTGGGTATATTGTGATGGATCATCCTATTTATCGTAATTTACTAGTCATTCTTATTGATGATTTCTTAGCAAAATTTTTACTATAAGCTTAGATTGAAAAACAGTTCAATAATATCGTGATAAATCAGCCAAGGTAAAAGTAACCTCTGATGATATTTTAATTTGATGATACTAATTTTATTGTAGGTGCACCAAAGCTACATTTAATGATTACACGAATCGTTTGTTTTTTTAACCAGGGAAAACTTTCTTACATTGTAAAACAAAATGTAGCTCTTTCCCCGAAGATAAACGTTGCCATCGCATTATTTTAAATCACCATCGTTCAATATATGATCCCCATTATAGAGGCTCATACTGTAAATGTGTGGTGATTGTTGTAATCTATATATTATTATAGTTAGTTGTCAACCGGTGTGGACTGATTTCTAATAACAGTTATAAGATTTGATATTGTGTTGGATTTGTGTATTGATATAATGTTTTATTTCAACATTTTGTTTAAGCTCAAATTTGTTATAACTGAATAGGTTAATACTGTGTAACATGTCTCTGAGGATCAAGATTATTTTAAGATCATTTTCAGTTTAATACTGCATGAATAGTATCCACTCAATTTATAAAGATTTACGTTATGTGAATTGTTATGCCTTGATCTAAGTTTTAACTTTGATAGCATTTTTTTAGTTTTAAAAAGTAAAAATTACTCTTTGCGAATTTATTATTCCGTACGTAAGATTGCTAAAATTTTAATAAATCTTTTACTAAATATACTAACTAAATTTTTATTATATGTATTTTTTTAATATTATTCATTTTACTGCACTCTCTCGCGTAACACAGCTATTAATCTAGCAATTGTTTAATAACCTCTTTAGTCTAGACAATTACAATAATGACCACGATTTTCTTTATCTTTATTTGCTCGTTTACTTTCTTTTTCCGCGTGATGTCCATTTACTTTTCTTCGTCGTACAATTACTGACCTTTCATTGTTAGACGTAGATGAAATGAAAAGAGTATCTCTTTTTTTCTATGATTGCCAACTTTGTCTATGACATTGGTGCAAAATTATGACTATTCATGATTATGCTTTTTTTAGTTTAGTTTGACATGATATTGTTCAATTATTTTAAAATAGCAATATTTAAAACCAAAAATCGTATACCAAATCAACTTTTTTTTTTTTAATGTTTCGACTACGTAAATCTCAGTCTCCATCAATATCATTTATTAGTTACTAGTGATTAATTTGAGTTAATATTTTTACGGAAGATAAATCATATTATCTATATTTTTATACAATCATTAATCAAAGTACTTTGAACAAAACAAGAAAGTGTGGGCTCAAATTAAATTATCAGGAAATCCACTGCACTAACTAGTAGTTGAAATGTTAGAAGTGCAGCGTTTTCCTTGTCGCTATGTTTGCGTGATATACTTAAATTATTACCTATAGTTATGTACATGCCATCCTTTTCAGGGTTGTGACTAGGAAGTGGTTCTTCCGAAGTCCAAATTATGTTGCACGGTCAAATGCGTTGATTATTGTGAAATATGAGTTTGTTGTTGTGTTAAAAATGTTATATCCTAAAATTAAAGTTAAGCATTTGCATCGATGTTAACATATGTTGTAATTTGTTCGTAGACCAAGTGTATGATAAGATTTACTAATATGTAATTCAGAAGCTTTGATTTCTATCATCAAGAGTTTCGTGTATCCAAATTATCCATCACAAAACGTTTCTACAATCAACGCCATTCTCTTTTCAATTTGGAAAGGTATCTTTCAATCTGATATAAATGATATATCATTAATTAATTACTAATGTTTGAACTATTTATAGGATAGATAAGTTTACACATGAATCTGGCTTTGATATTTGCTTTAAACTTTGAACTAAGAACGGTGTTCAAGTTCAAGATTTAACTTCTAAAACATATTAAACATGACAAAAATATTTCAATTAATAACCACAAAGACTGCGAAAGAGATGACGAAACGACTTAAACGTTTACGTTTAGAATTGGCAACAGTAGCCTAGAGCCAAGAACAATTAAAAAATGGAGGAAGGCCCTTTCTCAGCAGTGATAATTATTTTACAGGTTAAATATAATAATATAATAAACTCATAGCCAACCAAACCAATTCCAGGTCGAGGGAAGATGAAGAAGATGATGGGTATGATGATGATGGGAGGAGCAATGAAAATGATGGCTATGATCCCGCTGGCGATAGCTGGCCTGTTTGTGCTGGCGGGGAAGGCGCTGATAGTGTCAAAGGTACGATTTATATAATTATTTTTTACAAGCTTTTAAACAGGTCGATTTACAACTAAATAAATGTAAAGACGTACTCGAGACTATTTAGTCTCCACCTATCTAGTTAAAAATTGATAGAAGTGGAATTCCGAAAATTTTGTTTTCATATACGACGTTTTGGATTATTATATTTATTAAATTATGGATAAGATTAAGTTTGCTGCTTCATTGAGATTTGCGAAGTCTAATGAATTAATTCGAAATTCGTGTGTTTATGTTTTTTATCAGTAAAATGAATAATGGTTGTGCTGCTCACATTCCAAACAAGTTTGAACTTAGATCTTTGATTTTTATCGTGAAGAGATTCGCATTACTGATAATGTACTTAACTATTCTAGTAGCGCACCTATCTTGAACTCCCATACCAATCAGCGACTCGTTCATTACTCCCATATACTTGTAGATTTATCGTATAATTGTCGATCCTAGATACGAAAGTAATATTTAAAAAGACATTGTCTTCTTATAATGACAAGTAATTATTACGTATTACGTATGCATCACATGTAAGAGAAAGTTTCTTAATAATTAAGCGTATATGGACAATTAAATCGGTATAGCCCATTATTTTGCAGTAGGCACGTATTTTAAAATATTCATGTGTTTTATTAACATGAGAATATTGTTAAATGCCTACAATAGTATTTCTTTTTTTAATAAATTATTTACAAGATTCGTTCCGCTTTCTTGTATGAACAAATCTATTAATGTTTTATTCAAATATTGAAAATATAAAGTAGGTAATTCGAATTAATAACGTATCAGTATTTGAGGGATGTTAATTGTTATACTCTACTTCATAGAATATAGGGACAGTATAAAAATAGTTTAATATACTTAAATTTAATAGTCAAACTGAGTTCTGTTGTGTTACCACATTATACAAACCACAATCTGAGTAGATTGTGTGGCTTGTTATCATTTTCACTAGGCCATTTTAGTTAAAAATATAGTTTTATCGGTTAGAGATATCAATAATAATTTAATTACGATGCTTATTCCATCCTGTTAATTACGTTTTCACCTGTGTTTTATTTGCTACCATTACAATAACATCATTAATCAGCTCAGCGAATAAGTTATTGACATATACCACGCATTCACCTATGCGATAAAACAACTCTCAACTTTCAATACTCTCCATACACACTTATTCACTTCACTTCCTATTTTGCGTATCACCAACAGTTTTTGTAGCATCAATATAGGTAGAGAAAACGGATAATTAGAATTAATCGTTTCTTTTCCCACCCTATTGTCGTTCAGTGTCGTGGGAATAGAATGGTGTATGATCATCATGTGAGAATAGTTTGTTGGTAATTGTGTTGTGACCTACATTCTTTAGTAAATGAGGATTACATTTAAGCCCTTGAAAAGGGGGTCGTGAATGGAACGTCTTCTACTTGTTGTTGATGATTCATATTTTTACCAACTAGTATGGAATGCGGGTAGTTCTGAAACGTTAAACAAACAGCTGTATAGTCCTATTTGAATTAAAATAAAATAAAGACATTCATTTAAAAATGAAAAAAATATTGACAAAAATTATAAAACTTTTGAAGTTGCAATTTAACTGAAAAATACTGTAGTCAAGAGTGATGTTAAAAATGAAACAAATATATAAATCTCAAATGACCTATGTAATGATATAATACATTTTAAAGAATATAGCAAGTTTCTGGTTATAATTGTGGGATAAGGGTTTCCGATACACAATTCCGACCATAAAATTTATAAAAAAGACTATTATAACATCTTTGGATCGAAATTACAAAACAGATGGTTACCATTGTAATAAAAATTACATTTTTCTCAACTCTCTGTGTTGAGCTCTTCATATAACTGTTTGAAGTTCTACTCGTTCTACTTCGAAAAGGTTACATCAGTTGAAAAGAAAGTATTTTAATTCCATGTTTTAGCTCCTATTGATAAATTCTTTTGTGTGAGATAAACAATCGTTTCAATGAAAAATGTTCCCCCGTTCCAGTTAATTTCCTTTGTTTGTTATTAACGTTATCTTGACTTTGAAATTCTTTACTTATTATAAAGGCTACTTATTTATATTGAGATTGTCTATTTGGATTTTTTGAGAGATGCGCTCTTCTGCTGTAAGTTATCGCTAGTTTTACTTTTTAATAACTTTTAAATGATGTTTGTTTTCTAACAAACTATTAATTTAGTTAAAAATATTTTTGAAATTCTGTTTTCAACCTTATCTTGACATATTTTTATTTCGTAATGAAACAAACGTGTTTTAGTATCGTCGGGTATGCAAAACTTTGTTTTCTTATTTCTTTGTACACTATGAAATACAATCGATGCTATAACTGCGAATGCTTAATAAACATTGCTATCTACTACTGGGGTTATAAGTGTCTTTTTGTCATTATCTGTACTCACCGTCTTCTAAATCGTAGGTATACTGTTGCCAGACTGTTTTATGTTCCAAACTTCACATTGTTTCTCTAAACCACTTTACCCATTCTCCAAGATTGTAAGAGTATCTAATATTCCAGATACAATTCTCAGTTATAATATTCAAGATCATTGTATGAAACTAAAGATCAAATCCTGAGGCAAAGACCTTGTGACACGAATAGAGAATGATACTTCATTGTAGCCACAGGCTCTTACTTACACTTATAGCTTACTACTTATTTGTGGTTGGCAAGTTAGCGGTCCTGTAATGGTGACAAAAAAGATTTGGAATTTTGGCTATAAATGAAGAAAAATATAAAATTTTGTCAAAGATCTTTTTTATTTTTTTAAGGGTGGAAATCATCCAATCACTTCTCCCACTCTGGGTGGAACGAGAGGACGTATCAGACTTTTACTGACTAAAATCACACTTGTGTCCTTCAGTTGCCCTTTGCGTAATATGACTAAAGGGTTTCCTTTTCATGAATTCCCCGCGGTCGTAGCGGTTCTGCCGGTGCTAGCGGGCATCAGCCCTGTCGGGCCGCTACGGTTTGCTGACATCTCTTTGAGGATGTCAACAGCGTGTCACTACGGGTCACTACGCGCTGTTGACAACTGGGCTCGGTTTGGTTGAATATCGGACGGCCGGACGGCGGGCTACCCATTGCTCGACGTCCGCAAGCCCGCGTCTACCGTGGTTGGTATTCGGGGTCGGAATATATAGGACCTTTGTGAAAAAACTGGGAGTGCAAGATTGTATGTCAAGATGGAAACAACAAGGTGCTCCACACAAAAAGCAGTTATAGAAATTGCCGAAATCAAATAATATAATAAAAAGGGATCGACCACTTGACGTTTCAGTAGCAAAACCATTGCTATATATTTTGGACTTCCTAATTGTCGTTTGCTAACAGAATGCAAATTTTTCTAGAGCCTAAGATCTTGGCGCTACGGCTATGTCCATGGGTAGTCTGAAAGGGAACCCCAGGGTTCTAGAAAGCCAGGTAAGAAATTGCCATAGGTATGGTTTTAGTTAGTAAAAATCTGATATGCCTTCCCGCACCACCCTAGAACCGGAAAAACTCTTTGGATGATATTTAACCTTAAAAAACGGTTATATGACACATAAATAAAAAAAATACTATAAGGCTGTTTGCTTATAGAAGAAAAATAAAAACTATTATAAACTTATAAAAGGTAGTTGACCTTGCAAAAAGTTATAAGTACTCTAATCCAAGATGACTTTTTATCAGATTCTAATTGGCAGATTCTAATGTTTCTTTTTAACCAAACTATTAAACAATTGTTTTGACAACTACTGATATTGATGTACGAGTAATACCTACTTATTTATGGTTACAATGTTTTACGCTCCATACAAAAACCTGCTTATATATCCATTGTGATAAAAATGAGCGTGAATATCACTAATAAACATGTCTTTACACACTTCATTGAATCCAAACTCAAATAAATTACTTTCAAATGTAACTTATGCTACTGACGCTACAAAGAAAATTCCTCGATAGTTAGAAAGGAACTCCATTTTGAATTATTTCTGGTACATAGAAGTCACGATCTAGAGTTTATTTTCTTCATTTATTTTGTATGAAATTAATTTTTTAATTAAATTTTGGTATATTTACGTTATATGTTTATTACTATTTAAAAACATTCGGCTATAATTTTTTTATTCTATTTCATGTATGATCTGTTCTTAAACATTCCTGCATTTTGCTCTTATGCTATAATTAAATTGTTATTATCAGCCTTATAATGTTCCCACTGCTAGGACTCAGGCCTCCTATCTAGGGGAAGGAATCAGCAATAAACCACCACGCGAACCCAGTGCAGGTTGGTGGATGTCACGTTTTCGAATTTTTGATTCTAGGACATGCCTGTTTTCTTACATGTTTTCCGTCACCGTTTGTGAGTGGTGATGATGACACAAATGATCTACAACTCATAACTCGAAGCTTACCCCACCACTGTTCTCAAATAAATCATTACGTGAACTATTCAGTCATAACTAATTTTATTAGTAAGACCCGTCTCTTTTATATCACTAGATCAATGATGTATGCGATACGCATTTTTTTTATACTGGATAGGCTCGCGTTTTACCACAATCTCACCTGATGTTAAGCGATGATGATGATTTCCATTTACAGTAACTAAATTATTAAATTTTTTTTTTTTATATCTGTTATAAACTAGTACTTGACTGCGATCCCGCCTGATGGTAAGCAGTGATGCAATCGTTGATGGTGAGGCGCACTAGTTTATTAAGAGCCTATTCACTCTAGCCTTGAAGACACCCAAATTATAAAATAAGGTTTTCATTATAAATATATTATATACTTTCCAAGTCCTACTCCATAACTCGGATTTCCTTATTGACATTTACCATCTTCACCAGACTATCATAACATTCTCAGTTCAATCCATCAACACTACTAACACAACTATTTGCTCCGCAAGAACGCATCGCATCGATTAAGTTCACATTACTGTCATTTCTTATATCATGTAAACTGTGTCGTGAATCAATGCCAACGTCATTGGGGACGATCGATGGTACCATGATCATCGTAGAGGAAATCTCAGTGATAGCACTCGTATGTACATGGAAGTATAATTTGACATGGTTTTCTGTTTCTTATTGAGCTTTAGTTGTTACGACCGTACGAGTAGTATCTTTCTCAATTTTGTTTTTGTCATTTAGTTTTGGCTTTTAAAAAGGATATTCTGCTTTAAGTATGTAATAATTATTGTTGAGCATTGGTTAGAAGCTTTAGGACTACAGTCATGCTAGTGTATTTTTTTTATTATTTATCAAAATTTCTTAAAACTTTTTCAAGATTGCAGTACTAGCTATTGTAGCGATATCAATTAATAAAATTTAATTAATTAAAGTTCTTCGTGTGATTTAAACATATATAGGTAATAGCACGAAATCAATTATCGGACAGTTACCCAGATCAGATAAAACATCTGTCTGGTAGGAGGATCATCTTTTAACGGAAGTACGTGAAACTTTACTCTCTGCTGTTCCACATACAGGTCGCGCGGTGAATTAAGATCGCTCGGTGAAAGTAGTGGGGGCAATCGGCGCATGTGTACAATTGCGCACAAAAATTCTTAGTATGTTAGGATTTTATTTTTAATTTCGTATGTTTGAACCTTAGTAATATAACTTATAATAACACTAGTTTTTGCTTGTTATTTATCTTGTAAGTAGGTAAATTCAGAAAAATGTTTCTTTCTTAACGTAACAATTCACGTCGAAAACCATTTTTCTGGCTAGCCGTCTTAAAACTTTATTTTTAACCATTTTTTTTTACGACTACGTATTACTAATACGATAACACAAGCTGTACGCAACAGTACCCAAGTACAACAGTATCCAATGAGACGCGAGAACGCAACGCGGGAATTGAAGAGCGACTCTATCTACCAATGACGTGTCGCCGACGGCGCACACCCGCCCGCACGTCGCCAAATAGACCTTAGAATTGAATACTGCGCATGCCCCTTCCACTTTTGCCGAGCGATCTTGATTCATTGCGCGACCTGTACCTTTAAACTCTTATGATTCTGCTAATACAATCCAGTGACTGACAGATTTTACCTTGCTATGGTTACGTCTTTTCCAGTTTCTTATGCTACGTTCATACGTCTTTATTGAATGACTAAGCTTCTGCATCACAAACTGTCAGAACTAGAAATTAGTGACCCATTTTCTTTTTTTTATTTCTTCAACTTCACGTCCAAAACGTGCCACGTCAAAGATCAGCATTCGTAGAAAGTAATTATAGTACAAATGTCACGTGATCACGACTAATGCCATCCTGTGTCATTATCATCATCATCATCGAGTCGCTCAGTTGGCACTTTCATGCTATGTTGATCTTTCAACAGTCGTTGTTTCAACTATTTTAGATAAAAATCTTACGTTCTAAGAATAGAAGATAAACATGCAAAGTGAATGTAATTGTAGATAATCCCCTCTAAAGATAACCTACAATTTTTTTTTTTTTTTTAGCTTCTTTTGTTTTGTCTCTAACTTATTAAGAATTGTTTTTTTGAGATCCTTATCTGTCGCTATCGGTATACTGTGTTTGAGACATCTTTTCTGCTCTTTTTACTTCATCCTATTTCGAAAATTAATGTCAAAGATTTTTTTCTATTGCTGTTATAAAGAGCAGAAGAACCAAGGTTAGCCATAGCCCAAAGAATCTCCAAAGTTAAGTGGCAGTAGGCAAAACACATTACTCGCAGAATAGATGGTCGATACGAAAGATTCTGAAATGGCGACCACGTATTGGAAGACGCAGCGTTGGAAGGCCTCCCACAAGGTAGACCGATGACCTGGTTTTTTTTTTTTTTTTTTTTTTTTTTTTTCGATGGGAAAAATCATCTTATGACAACCCCCGCTCTAGACCTGGTGAAGGTCGCGAGAATCCGATGGATGCGAGACGCAAAAAATCGGTCATTATGGTGACACTTGGGGAAGGCTTATGTCCAACACGTCTTTCGACTGAAATGATAATAAATTAAATTCACTCACTCACTTTTAACTTTTGATCGAAACTTCGATTTTTTTTTTCGTGATTCAACAGAGCGAGTCAACTATATTTTTTCTATTTGTATCCAACCATAATTCTTTTGTTAGGGGTCTACAGTTCAAAACATTAGAACAATCTAAAAATAATGCTCATTTTAGCTAGAAAAATGCGCATAAAATTTAAATTACTTGGTTCATAACTTTTAATTACAAGCAATGTTTGCTGCGTCTTATAGCGTGACCCACTGGCAATGTTATTTATTTTCATATAAATATCCTTGTATTATGGTAATGATAGCATAATTAGTTCCATGCTCTTAATTATTTAACCCAGTTAATTAAGACCGTAGTCGACTGCTTGAGTTCAATCTCAATGCATTTTGTTAGACCAAAACTTTTAAAGGAAATGTTTTGAAGTTTAAGCTGAGGCTACTACTAGTATTGATAAATCCATTATTTCCCTCAAAGTAGAAGTGACAATATACTTTGTACCCAGTTTATTCTATTCTTTTTTTCTTTTTTTTAAGTTTCTATACAGCAAAGTACATTTTATTATAAATAATTCGTTACTCTACATAAACAAAAAAACTTAAACTATTTATACTAAAACCTAAATAAATACCTAACGTATATAAATAAAATACAAAAACGCAAAGTGCACTCAGGCGTCGAAGTACTCCTCAACATCGCTGTCATCCGGGCATGTGCCCAGAAGACTGGCAGCATTACCACGTTGAATGGCAATGCTAATTCTTTATTCTATACATTTTTGATGCTTGAGACAACATGGGATTCTTTGTCAGTGCAAACCAGGATAATTTTTTTGTCCACAATAATGGCAATTATTTTTTTAAATAATGTAGGATTTAACTTTTAAAGATTTTAAATTACTGTGATTTCATCATCATTGTTGAAGTTATAAGTTTTCTTTTGATATTTGTCTATACAAGGTGTAAGGGATAGCCCTCCACAAACTTTAAGGGCTTGCTCAGTAGACGAAACTGAACAACCTTACACAAAAATTTTTTTCAGGACATGAAAAAAAAAATCCGCCTCACCATAGAAAATTATAAATTTGATTGGTCAGTTTGTATGGAGAGGCCGAATTTTTTTTTTCGTTTCCTGAAAAAAATTTTTCTGGAAGGTTGTTCAGTTTCGTCTACTGAGCAAGCCCTTAAAGTTTGTGGAGGGCTGTCCCTTACACCTTGTATACTAGAATGCGTATATTTACCTATATTTTTATCTACCTATATTATTTGCTGATTGTCAGTACATTCTTTTTATTGTTAGTATTTTCTGATCATATTTATCCATTTCCAGATAGCTACAACTTAGAAATTTTTAAGTCTAGAGTGATAAGGTTACTTCTAGGCAAGCGCGCTCCATCGTAGATGATATCGTCTTTTTCATTATTTCTGTATAAATTGTTATTATCACGTTTATGACCACTTTCACATAATTGTTGAAGATTTTTACTATCTATTGCGTATAGCCAATCGATTACTATAAAATATAGTAAAGTACTGGATTTTACACGCTTATAATTCGTTGTTCTGTTAGATCATAGCAATTTATTTCAATGAATCTTTTGTGTGTGAATAATTGTGCGTAGATTAAAAAAAACATCGTTTTTATTGTCGAAAGTTTATATTGAAAACTTTGTAAAGCTTTCACAAGTTTATCAATCTGTCTTTGATTGTCGTAACTATCTAAGTGTAGACTTTTATTTTAACGGGATGCAGCTGTATTTTACACGAAACACCTGTCTATCAGATTTCCACATCAAAGTTACAGCACTAATTTATATCAATTAAAAAAGTAGTTGTTGCGTAACACCATTGGCACTGGTGGTTATAGATTTTTCTGGCTTCTGACTTACGTTTCTTTCACGACCCGAGCTACATTTCCCCACAATCGCTTATACGTGATTAAGACGTTATAACACATCTTTCTCTAGATATTGTAGATACATACATGCCTTGTGGACTATATCTAAATTTCTCTAAAAATCTCTAAAAATTTACTTCTTTGCGTGAATTTTAATTTTTTACTTTGCGTAATGTACCTGCTCATGGACAAAAAAAGTAAAAAACATGTGAAATATTTGAGTGAGTGATGAAATTATCGAATGCCAAAAAGCGCTAAGACATAATCTCTCTGTTTTCACGTTGTTTATTTATCAAATATTGCGTTGGATGAAACAACAAGCTTTTAAACCATGTTCGCGTTGACGATAGGCGGATCGGGAAGGGCTTTTTTTATTAGAATGATTGTTTCTTACCATTTTTCTAATACCTACATAGAGTTGATCATCATCTTTCTGCTATTGTCCCGTGATAAATATCACGTGCTCGGTGCAACATATTTTTTACTTCCTTTTCTTTAATATCACTCTTCACACCATTATTTTTTTTTTTACTATCCTCCCTTTTTATATATTTTCACATGTATACTTCTTTTTTTTATTATAAATAAACACAAGCCATGTTTGACTACTATCAATCCTGATGATAAACGATGATGTGGCCGACGATGGTACATACTTGCTTAGAAGCAATTTATTCACTCTTGACTTAAAGGTCCCATGGTTATAACTATCAGGAAACACTCATATCGCTTCTTCTAGTAACGTGCGTTTCATTCCACCTCTTCACATTACCATACCAAGACAAACGATAGTGTTAAGATAGGTTACTTTAGCCCTGAGGTATAACTTTGACCCAAGTTTGATAACCAATAGAAATACAGTAATCACAGTTTTTCGTGTTCCTATTGATAAATGAGCTTGAGTCAAAGTTATATCTCAGGGCCAAAGTAACCCCACTCTACTCGGTACTCTAATACATCTAGTTATTAACATAAAAGTCATCAATCAAATTTAAGTTAATCTAGAGTATTTTCAGTCTAGGTCACGACCACAGACTATAACGAGAATAGAGCACACAATATTATTGTTTCTGTTCTGTTTCTACACAGAATATAAACGAATTATTTACGTGCAACATAACCTCCGCTTATTTTAAAAACTTATTAAAACACATTGAAGCTTAGTATGTTTTTTTTTGTGTTTGTTGTGTGCCAAAAAAGAAAATATTTTTCTTTCTTTTCTTTCTAAAATTTCCAAAATAGTTGATATAATTTTATTCACAAATCATTTAATAAGTTGTTAATTTTAATTTTTTGAATTAAGAACTCCAATAGCGTAAGTTTATCAGACGTTTGAGTCCAAGGTTTTGAGACTTTTTAATAAATAATCATTGTTGTAACAAAAACCTAATTGAATGGAAAGCTTATCAGGAAAATTATAAAGAGTTAATAAAATATCATATCATGAAACTTACTACCTACTAAATTAAAATATCAACCCACCTAATCAATTCAAAGTATTGTAATTTTAAACATTATACGGTGAAATTGATCTGTTCTGTCAATCACTCAGTTTGACGTCTCATCTGTTAGGCCAACTTTGCTCACAGACATTCCTGACAACATCATTACATACACTGTGCATGTAGATGTCGGTCATATCATTTTCTCAACACTTAGCGCTCCATTTATTACTCCTTCCTTGTACACATTCATACCGGAATGTCCAGGCAATCAAGCTGTTAACTTTCTACTCGATTAGGGCATTCTCAGGGCAATAACTTAGATTCTAGGGTCCATTGAAAGTTTAATGATGTTTGTAATTACTTTGGCCTTGTTGAAATGTAATTATAGGAAGTTATTTAAATAACATACAACGTTTATAACTTACACATAAATATTACACTTGTGTTAACAGAGGGATTAGTAGGGATTCACCTATATTAATTCCACATTATTGTATAATACGAGTATATTATGTTCACCAACATCTTCCTGCAATATAAGTTCAAAGATGGCAAAAAAAAATTACATTAAGAAACAAGTAAATGACATACTATTACTGTAATTGCACTATAAACTTAATTAATCCGTTAACGATAAATTCAAATTAACATTACAGAGAAGAAATTCAAGCGATCAAGTAAATCACTTAGCGTAGAAAGTCAATTTAAAGGCTAGAGTTTGAACTCACGAAGCCCAGGTCGGGTCAGTGAAAGCAGATGTATGAAGGGAAGTCATTATGTTGTTATGTATCATGTACCATGGGAACCAATAGGAAATAGAAGTAACTGTGTGGGAAATATGACAAAAGAAAATTATATCCAGTTATTAATAGATTTTTGCTGGTGGAAGTGCCATACCTAAGTTGGCAACGGAACCCTTATAGGATTACTTTGTTGTCCTTTGGTGTTTCTCAAGGCCCTTTTCAAGAACGCGTGGAGGTATGAAGCTAAAATTAGTATCAAATACTTAAATCAGCTACTTAAGCAGCTAAAAAAAATCTAACTTCTAAAGATCGTTTATAACTCCGTTCAGGTGCATACGAGTATTTTGACACTCGCTATGAAATCAAAACCACAAAATATAGGGTACGTTCCGTTGACCTAGAATCTTATTTTTTGCCATAAAGTAAGCACAAGTACCTATAGGGAATTTTCTGAAAACTGTTTCGTAGTTACGTCACAAAAAAAAATGTGATTTGCACTTTTGGATAGAGTAGTTTTCAGTCCGTATATTTAGTCCGTATTTTAGATTATAAAAAAATATTGGACACTTATTTTTTCTTTTTTCGATTAAACAAAAAATAACAAAGATGTAGCCCATTAAAGTTACGTGTGACGTCACCCCGTACGAAAAAATGCAGCACGGCGTGACGTTACACGTAACTGTAATGGACTATATCTTTGTAATTTTTGATTTAATTTACAAATAAAAAAATACGTGTCCCTTATTTTTGAAGCATATAAAAGACGGACTAATTACATTTTTTACGGCAACTAGCCTATTGTCAAAATGTTGATCAGTAAATAAAGTGCTAGACTGGAAACCGACATCAACATGGGAAGTGCTAGGCAGATTGATTGATGTGAGAACTATTGGGGAATGGATGAGGGAGGAAAGTGTGTCATGATATCCCGTAGAGGTAGAGTTATTGGGATCAAGGTATGATTACTCGGATGTGAGAAATTGCAGGATTCATAAATGAATATTTATACATCGTATCTCTGATATCGCATGTATAAACATGCAAAATGGATCCAGTAGGTTTTTAACCTCTTAGTGGTGCGCCTTCAGGAGATGTGAGCAAACCGTAGGGGCCCAGCAGGGTCGAAGTCTACTGGGGCCACAGGTTGTGCGAAAGTAAACTTCGGGGCCCTGAAACGAAGGCACAGAAGGAACAGGAGCTTATAGTTAGTAAAAGTCTGAAACACCCTCACAAGAAGAAGGTGGGAGATTTCATTGGTTGATTTTCCCAACTAAAAAAACCTCTTAGTAGTAGAATTTTTCGTCGGTTTTTTTAATTATTACTTTAATAGAATAGAACAGAATAGAATCGTTTATTTCTGAGTACATGGATAAACTGTTTATAATCATTATCCTAATCAACTCCAATAACATTGATAATTATTAACTCATATTTTTAATTTCAAAACAAAATGTACATACAACTAGAAATAACTATCTGCTCAGCTGATCTCAAATGATAATATCGGACATACAGACAGGTATACTATACCCTGGAATAGCTTCCAAGACATTGTCTACTAGTGTGCCAAATTTTACTTCAATCTATTCAGCTCTTTGAGTGTGAAGGGCCAACATACAGTAACTTTCACCTTTGTAATTTGTGTGATTCAAATAACTGACAAATTATGGGAGTTCAAGGGCTTTTGTTTAACAGATAAATATCGTTGTAGATCCATAATTTAAAGAAAGTTAATAAGTCTTTTATATTTACTGGCTCACTATTGTATTGTAATGCGTAAAGAATGAAAGTAGATTATTAAAAAGAATGCTAAATTCCCACAATTTTTACTAACAAAACTGCCCATGACCCAGGAATCAAACTAAAGTTCTCATGTTCACTATTCAACCACTTTTACTGCTAAAGATAGTATCAACATAATCACAGTATGGCGTGGTTCGAACCTCGTTTGAACAATACTCTGCAAACACAGCATTTAACCATAAATGCAGCTCACAAAGTATAATTTTATAGCTATTTCGTTATCAGCTGCGATAAGGAATTGGGGCAAATTATATTTGAATATTTACTCGCGTGTGTAGTTAGTAGTAAATAAAATAGTATTTACTTTTTGTGAATAATGTAACGATACCAGCGTTTAAAAAAATGGTGAAGGAGCATTACCTTTCACGTTGATTTTTCTTCTCCTGGCTCAATTATATATTTGATATTTATTAGTAATGTTTTTTTTGTATTATATGTATGTATTTGTGTTATTATTTCTAATTAGTATTATTGCTGAAGTTGTACACTGACGGCCCTAAATCGTTCTCTTTTCTTTCAGTTTATCCATAGGTTGTCTGTAAAAAAATGCCCTGTGCGATAAGACCGTCCCTTGTACATTTTTTTTTAATAATATTTTTTCTGTATTTTTTATTTAATTAATAATGTAGGGCGCAGTTATAAGAGATGATGAATAAGCTATGGTAACCTAGCTAAGACTTTTTAGAACGCAAAGTTTAAGGGCCACTGAAAAAATTAGGGTGGGTTTCAGTTAGCAAAGGTCTTACACTCCCTTTTGCTCCACTCAGAATAAAGTATCACACTATTACTTACTAGAACTCACCTGTGTTCTTTCAGCTGCACTTTACATTTCAGGTCCACAATGCGCCTTTACACCTACGGTCTTCTTCTTCTTGTTTTCGTGTCGATACTCTCAAACTATACTTTTTCCGACGAATATTTGGCAACCTGTACGGCTCTATTGTTGGCCTCGTATAGATCCTGAAAACTGCAGGGTGGTTATGCAGGATGGGCAGCATAGCAGGTGGCGCATGTCCTGTGGAGAGGCTCCACACTGGCACTGTGCTAGAGATGGACCGAGGAAGCCCCATTTGGCTTGATAACTTTTAGACCTGGGTTCGCAGTCGGTTTAAAGATTTCCAAATTGGCCACTGTAGTTCGCGTTCAGGGTGAAGATGTTCCGATGGTGTGATGAAAAGTGGAGGAGTCGATTGTTTCTGCCTCCACAACGCGCATCTCTTGTCCTCTACACTGTCTTCCAAAGAGGTCGTAAATCGCATAAAACCTTTATGGCTCTTTAAACGTGCAGGTATTAGTTAGTGTTCATGCAGGGGGTGACGATCATCACCCATGGTAGATTATATATATAGATTAATTCAGTTTGGGGCAACGTTTATAGAAAAAAAATCATATCTACAATAATTTCATTTCTTTTACCATTCAAAAAAATAAAACAGTTCCAGTTAGCATCAATTCTAAGTTTTAATGAAATATTGAAGGCAAAATTAAGCATAATTACAATAGTCATAACAAATTCCAGATATAACTGTGTATCATTTTCAGTGTCTGATATATATGTATATGACTAGCCTTTGCTCGCGGCTTCGCCCACATACATAAAATATACCCTATGTTACTCAGGAATAAAGCAGCTTTCTATCGGTGGAAAAAAATCGTAACCAGAGCTGTACTTTCAGAGATAACCTCCAAAAATAAAAAATAAAAAACTTAACCTTTTTTAATTGAATAGTGTAGATATGTAGAAAACTGTCAGTATTCAGATTGTTTTAAGGTGGTAAAATATCTAATAACTTTTCCCATTCTAAGCCCACTTTAGAGGGCGGGAGGACTTGGGGCTTTACTTACTTTAGGGCTTTACTGGCTAAAACCACTTTTTTTTTCTGATATAAACTAGTACTTGACTGCGATCACGTAAGCAGTGATGCAATCGTTGATGGTGAGGCGGACTAGTTTATTAAGAGCCTTTTCACTCTAGCCTTGAAGACACCTAAATGATAATCGGACGGGAAGACCGCAGCAGGCAAATTGTTCCAGTCCTTCGATGTACGCGGTATAAATGACGAGGCGAAACGCTTAGTCCGGACCGTGGAGGTTTCAACAACGTGAGGTTGGGCGCCGTACGTCGGTTTGTCCGATGGTGGAAATGAGATGGCGGAATCAAGTCATGCAAATCATGTGTTCATGCCCTTCTAGGATTATGAGTTTCCTTTTCAGAAATGCCCTACATTTTTAACAATCTGAATACTGAAACCGACTACATTACTACCAAGACAAACAAAAGTGAATGACCCCGTTCTTTGACAGTTAATCGCTACCGCATGTTTAACCTAGCGAGCGGTTACATCATGCATCGTAACTTAGTATTCAAAGCCGGTATCGTACCGAGATGTCGCCGGTTCGATGTCTGATTATAGATATCTATTTTTGTACAATGAAAATGGCTGAATGGTTGAATTAAGGTTAAAAGTTCTTTGGTAACATTTTATTATAATAGGCACCAATTAGAATGGAAGCGTTCCACGTACGGAATTCTATGCCAATGATTGTGTTTGCTCGCACGCAGAACAGATGGTCGATGGGGATAGAAGGTTCTAGAGTAGCGACCGCATACCGAAAGACTCAGCGTTCGAAGGTCTCCCACAAGGTGGATCAATGACCTGCTGAGGGTTGCGGGCATCCGATGGATGCAAGACGCACAGGACCGGTCGTTGTGGCGTCGCATGGAAGAGGTCTATGTCCAAAAGTGGACGTTTTTCGGCTAAACACGGACCGAATACGGGCCGCTGGTTACAACCACAAAACGCCGCCACCGGGCCACTGGTGACAACCACAAAACGCCGCCACTGGGCCACTGGTCACAACCACAAAACGCCGCCACCAGCATATTTTCTGTAGGTATCATACATTTTATATGGATTTGCCGCACACGGTTGACGCTGGTGCCTGCCACACACTACGAATTGCCGCTGCTTATTTCTTGTGGTTCGTACCGGCCACTTAACGCTGATACAAAACGCCGTCACACGCCACTCGCGTATAACCTTCTTTGTCGGAGTCCATTAGGACACTTTGCGTATTGGTTAAAAGCAGTTGCAGCCACAGGCCATAAGTGGCTGTAGCTGCAGCTTCCTTTGTGGCTGCTTCTAGTTTCTTGTGGTTCGACCGTACTGTGGTTCGTGATGCCCTGCCCAAGCGGGGCACACTTCTGCTGTGTGCAAGTACCGTGAGTTTTTTGCATTCTAAGGCCAGTTTTGTAAATTTTGACGAATCTGACATTTTTTTTAAGCTCTGTCGTGGCGTGTCAGATTTTTATTGACTAAAACACACTATGTTCCTTCATTTACCGTATACGTTTTGGGGTCTTGATAGGTCTTTTAAATTTTCCCGCAACCCAAACGCCACAACTCTTCTTGAGAGGACCAGGGTAAAGGAACTGTGACATTGCAGATGTCTGCCTATGTGACAAAGACCACTTGCCCATTAAATAGGCTTCTTTCTAGATCGCCATTAGCGTGATGCAAAAAAAAAATAATAATTAATAAATGGTAAATTACGTAATTCGTTAAAATAAAAAGCGATTGAAAAAAAAAACAAACACTCTATTTTATCGTTAACGGATTTCCATTGTTTTCTCTGAAACGCAACTGAAACTATGATTAAAATAATTACAAACCAATTAAAATGCCAAAACGTTTAATAGTGACACAAGTGTTATATCGGCCACCCTAAGAAACCATTCTCTATTCCACTCTCAACCTTAAGGTCTTCACAATGAGTTTAAAATCCCATGCTTCGATAATTTCGTCGAAAAAATATACACTATTGGCATTGTTCATCTTATGAACTTGAAAATAAGGTCTATAATGGCTTGTATTGTGTTGTATGAAGGAGTTTAATAAGTTCTGAAGGCGCACGTCACCGACCTTCGGTATTCCATTCTAGTTCTATTTTGCTTCGGTTGCGCGCATTTTAATATGAGTCAGTGTTGCTAGAGTATGGAAGGGTTTCGGGGAAATTGGGAAAAATGGTCTAATAAAATTATTTAACTACTCAAAGACTTTTGCTGCAGAAAGCGATTTTTATTTGAAAAAAAAAAACAACAAAAAACCCTGTTTTTCTTGTTATTTATTTGTTATTGAACTGCTTATATACCACTATTTTTTAATTAGTACAAATACTTAAAGGGCTTATTAGAAAAGCCCTTGTTATTTTATAAGTAAAATCTCAATAAATAATATTCATAAACAGCAAAGTTATTAGCGTTGGTTTATGTCCCAAAATGTCACTCAATTTACGGAAATATAGTGCAGGCTATTGATTAATGAATGAATAATTGAAAATAAGTGACAATTATTAAGGAAAAACAATGCTCGCAGTATTTTCTACTAGCAATTGTTATGTTTGATTGATTCTATGATGAATTTACCTTTTCGTGGTCAATTTTAGGATTTCGTTTTTTTTCTACTTTTGACTATAAAAATATGATCAGTGACGGGTACAGATAGAGCCCCATTTTTTTTTGTACTAATTAAAAAGTAGGGGTGTATTCCGCAAGCGTTTTAGTAAATATGTTTTCATCCTTATAAATCTGACATTCAGTAAGTAAATAATTATTTCCAGTGTTAATAAATATTAATAAATATTTTTTATTTAGTAGTAGACGAGAAATATCATGAAATCATCTTTAGACTGATATCTCAATGTACCTAAGGTTGACATAACACGATTCAATGATTCAATCCAAAGGAAAACTTTCAATATCTAAGTAGAAGAAAAATAAACCTGAAACTGAAACACTCTTTCAACATAAACAATAAAATACCAGTTCAGGGAAGTACCAATTTCTTGCCCTTGCAACACAAAACAACGACTGGCAGTCATCTCACTGCAGCGGGGCACAACGCCCGCTCACATTTAAAAGTCGAAGTCACCGCCAAAATTCGAAGTCGCAAAAATGAAACTTGAAGTCGCCAACAATATACCGTCGGCACAAGTAAATCTCGTGCGGCTTGTGTTGATTTTAAGCCGTTCGAGATTTACTTATATCGATAGTATACATTCTTCTATTTATCGGCTTCCAAACACGTGGTAAATGTCTTTCATTTATTTATTTTCTTTGCGTTGCGTGTTTTAAATCGACTTTCATTGGTTTTGTTGTATGTTGATAATAGGTGTTTGAGAGACAGGTTTTTGGTTTGGTTGTTTTCGTTAAACCAATTTTCAATTTATATGTATCTTTTTTAAGGTCTGCATTTAATAACAGGTTTTGTTTATGCGAATATTTTAGTGTTTCAATTTTATTCTTGCAGTAGGTTGTAGTTTATAAGCAGGCAATGTTTTTATAGGTAATAAACTTCGAACAATACACGTTCACTATTATAAGTAGTACCACTTGGTACACGCTTCAATGGTCTTGTAGTCGCAAAACGATTGTGAAACCTTCAGACATTTCGTTTATTATCATTATCTAGCACGAGAATGAAAACGGTAAATCACTAGTTTCTACTAGCAGCTTTATTTGCGCTATACTATGTATATTTGTTTCCAAATCCCTTCAGACTTTTGAGCTTAAAGGAGTAAGAAACATACACATGTATTATTATATAAAACGCCTTTAAACGCCTTTAAAAATTATTGTGTTAGAAACGTATTCATTGAGGAAAAAAAAAATTAATGGGTTTGTTATTGCAGAATGACTTATACCTTGTTTTACAATTCATTTCTATCGCCGTTTTTTTATTCATATTATCAGGCATCACCTTCTTTTAATTATATTGTTTTTCACACACTCCACCACCTCACCTTTGTATATGCAAAAGGTAAAAAAATGCATGATTGTTTTCTTACGTACGTTTATATACCAACTCTGCATCGAGATCGATTGGGTGCCATTTCACAAAAAGCAGTAGGTAATTTGCGCTTAATAACTCTTTCGAATAACCCCATAGATCACTTACTATCCTGCGAACCTTGCTCTTGTATGTTATCCAAAAACATTAAAACAAATAGTCTAAACAAGTGGATTAGTTTCTTATGTAGAGGGTAAACTTTGGATATCTGGTTGTACTTAACTGTTCTGATTACAGCAACAATATTTTTACTGATATAAATTTTAATTAATTAATTAGTAAAGTTAAAGTTTAAAAATAATATGATAGGTAAAGAAAAATATTTCTCCGGAATCATAGAAAATAAAAATCACAGCTCTTATAAGATTAGAACGGTTTTTGAAGGGCTACGAAGGAACGGGGTGGGTTTTTAGTCGGTAAAAATCTGACGCTATCTCTATCGCTCCGCCCAGGAGCAGGAGATATCATTGGATGATTTTTACCCACCAAAAAGTTCTTATAAAATATTACACGAAAGGGAAGTCACATTTTGTACTACATATTATATTTATTTTCTTCCTGCCCTTGTTCCATGTTATTTCTGGTCAGTGCAACACGTTTCTTTCTTCCATTCTGTTCTGTCATCTGTCACGCTATCACAAACTACATTTTGTTCCATACCACTCCTCACACAATCCTTCCATCTATTCATTGACCTCCATCTTCGTCTCCATTCCCATCTATATTTATATTCACATGTAGGTATACCCATAACTCATTTAGTAACATGCGTTTTATCCTTCCTCTTCACATGACCATAACAAGACAAACGATTCCCTTTTAACTTTACAGTCACTGACGTCGCTTTCAAACTTCCTCTAATATACATTCTCTTTTTACCCATTCACGTCACACCACACATCATACTCAAGTGTTTTGAACTATAGTAATGAAATAATATCAGTAGATGTTGTATAATATAAAAGATAAGTAACGGATTAATGAAAGAGTATTTATTATTTTTTATCCGTATCACATAAAATTCATTCATTAATTCTTATCTTGGGAATAGTTTTTTGTATTATTTTATGATAAGCATATACTTATCAAGAGGAAAATCATTAGTTATTTACAGATTTATAAATATTGTTATCTGAGTAGATAAAAAAAAAATGTAAGATTGATATTAAAATTAATTTTCCTCAGGCAATCTAAATGTTTAGATCAACATTCCCTCTCGCATCTTTTGAAAAAAGAAAACAGATTTGAGTAATTTTATCCTGTCAACACAAGTATTTGTCAGCATTCGTGTAGCTCAGGACTAGGTACTAATAAGATCTTGCACAAAGAAGACTTAACTAAATACCAAAGAATAGGGGTAGGCCGCATAAAGTACTCAAACTACGAGTAGCATTAAAATTAGTGAAAGAAAAAAAAAAACATTTCCCACAATTACTACAGTAATAAAAGAAAACTTACAAAATGTAATACTTAGTATTTTTTTTACATTTTAAACTGGCCACAATTGTCGATTCGTCACACTTTTATAATTTTGATACCTCCATTGTAAACTCGTCACACCCCTTAAGGGGCCGGCGGAGGATGAATTTCCATACAAACGTAATACCACGCTCATTTGCAGTTGGAGCATATTTCCAACATATTATGATGATATTTGGTTATAGACAATATTTATCTAGGTTCCTACGTCTTTCTTTTTTAAAAAAACAAAAAGAAATTTAAGCAAATTGTATTTCGCACTTTTTTATAGCGTAAATGGCAAAACATGCCATTTGGCTTTTCTTGTATTAAAAATAACAATATTTCTAATATTCTCGACGTAGAAACCTAGATAAATATTGTCTTTAACCGAATATCATCATAATATGTTGGATATATGCTCCAACTGCAAATGAGCGTGGTATTACGTTTGTATGGAAATTCATCCTCCGCCGGCCCCTTAACTTTTATATAATTGTTAAAGAAAGCAACGTCAGCAAGCATAGTTTAGGTCTGATTTTTAATTTATCATACTTTTCAGTTCAAGTAGTAACTGAAAAGCCTCAGCCCACAGGACTTGTTTGGTTACATAGTTAGGTATCCATCTTAATTAAAAAAGGGATTACTTTTTTTTGTCAAAAATAAAAACACTGATCAAGATTGGTTCAGCCTTGGTAACACAGATAGTAAAATGAGTTCAGTTTTATTTGAACATATGTTACTGACGCGCACAGCTTATTTTATAGCCTAATTTATAAAAAAAAAAAGATACTATATATTACTCAAATATCACATCAAAACAACAGTCTTAAATTGTTACTACTGTGTACAGTAGTACTGTACCAAAACTAAGTACTTAAGTCTTATTAACTAACTACGATAAGATAAAAATTCAAATGAGTCATTTTAAACTCAAACTATAAAAACTTATCATACTATTATTAGTTTACTTTGAACTAAATAAAGTGCTTGGGCATGCATGCAATGTGGAATCTATTTATAGACACGTTTTTAAGATTCCGTACTAAAATGGTCAAAAAGAACCTTGTGGATTGTGCGATTTTGTCTATTTTACTGAGTGTATTTTTGTTTTTCGAATATTTGCGTTAAAATTCATATCAAATATACCTAATATAAATAATATAATATATATTAATTTATATTAAAAATATAAATTTTAAATTGGGGGAGGCCTATGTACAACAGTGGACGTTTTTCGGCTGATATGATGACGCAAATATTCGAAAAACAAAGGTTAGGTTTAACAATTAGGTTAATATTGTTACTATAGGTACCCCGATCTCCCAGGCACTAGTCCCGATAGATTCCTATTTATTTTTATCTTGAAAAATTCAAACAAGATCAATTTACCTTAAAAATACTGTTAGTGGCTACTGAAAATATAATATATAAAAGCCTATGTGACTCAAGTGATAAAATAGCATTTTACCGGCGAATGGATTTAGAAAATGTTTACTATCAAGGTACAGTACACTTACGAAACCAACCAATTCTTTTTCATCCATCTATTTGGCCTGAATGTCGGTTGAAATTGAATCATTTATGGTTGACCAGCTAAAAGCAGGTACATCAATGATGCATCGTTTAGTACAACGGCGCCAGCGGTCGAGTAGCACTACGGAACTCAACATATAATTAGATCGATAGATAGAATGCCCTTTACTATGCACACTTCTTATCAATAGAATAAATGGATGTATTGTGTAAAGAGGGAGAAAAAGGAGACAGTGATAGCGTGCCGGGTGATAGGAAGGAAGAGAAGAATAAAAATTTAATGTATTGCGTCGAACCACAGTAACATAGAACAAGGACAAAAGGATGATAGGTAACAAAACGTACAAAACCTGATCACCAAAAAGCGATTTTTACTATTTCATTTTTTCATTCACTTTTACTACCTAAAATCTACCTCTGAGAATGAATGTAGGTCACAGGTCCCGCGGCTCTAGGAAGTTTACTATTGTATCTAAAATTATATTAAAAAATCAAACACACCACTAACCTAAAAAAAAGAATAAAATGTGATTATTGTTGTATCTCTAAAAAAAAATTATTAAAAAACTCATAAAATTATAAATACTAAATAAAACATAAAGATATCACTATAGAAAATTAAAAACTTGCTAACCTATACAAATCTCAAAACATGTTGGTGATAGTTAACATTAACATGTAAATAATACGTATGTTTCTCTAATATATAATTTGTTTCAGTGTCTTTTATCTTTTATTATCTCACAGAAGGTGTAAAAAGTATAGTATCCATAGAAGATAAAACTATCATTCATCTTGAGCGGTTTGCATTCCTTCACTCAGGTTTCTATATTAGCTCCCTCACACTGCTCGGGAGTTAATTATACGAGTATAAAGATCTCTCACTGTATTTGGTTTTAAAACTTAGCAACCTTCCTTTCGTTCGGATTACAGCATGCCGCCCGTGACTTTAAGACACTGCTTTATCCCCGACACACACATACATGATCACACAATCTACTATTAAATCTTTAAACTCGGTGGAAGCATACTTTTGTTATGTTTATATTAGAATATTTTATAGATACGAATTAGTACGTGTGTCGATTCAAGGTTAAACAATGCAAGCTGACGTCGGTTGGTAGACGGCTGATATCCACGTCATACTTAATCAAAACTGTTTGGTCAAAATCACTTCTTATAAAAAAAAATCTTAGACCTGACCACTCAAATCTGTGTGGTTCTTTACTCAAAAGATCATGTCAGACACAAATGTACAAGGTTCTCGTATGGTTAATTTACTTTTAAATTATTTAAAATTAAAAAAAAAATCATTTACCTACTCATTTGAGTAAAGTTGATAAAATAAACATAAAAAAACAACCGACATAATAGGTATGTTACTTTTTACCTATTATGTCTGTTGTTTTTTTTTTTTTCAAAAACTATTTATACTGATTTTGGGCAGGTACCTACCATAGAGTTTCAAGTTTTTTTTTTTTCTAATAATATATATAGATGCGTTTTAACTTAATAATGGTTTTGACTGAAGCCTATTATAACTGGTTTTGTCTAATTATTTTGTGTTCCAAAAAGCCGTCCAAAATGAAACAAGTTTGATCAAAATAAATACGATTGGACCTTTCCTAGCAACAGCAAGTTTATTGAGAAACGCTTAGTGCATACAGTATGACGGCTGAACTAACCCATATAAGTGCTGTTGTAAGTCGGCGTGGGGGTGGAGATTATCGAGTTATTTATGCGCTGCAGAGGGTGCATAAACACCCCTTTAACACGGCCATTGTATAGGTAGATGTTAGCGGCCAGGTCATAATAATTATATTATGTTTGGTTAGAACAAAGTGTTCTAGTTACGGTAACGTCAATGACAAAAGTGCAGAGATAGCCCAATTGTACGGCTTACGACCTACATGTTGTTTGGTTGTAGTTCAAACCCAGCCAGGTGCATTCTTTTTGCTGGGCGTCATTATTTTTTAAGGGAGAAAGTCAACAAATAACTTCTATCGCTTCTATCTTGACTTCCGAAAGAAAAACCCGGAGTTTAGAAGGCAAGGCAAAGAAGAAACATATGTGTAGGTTTAATCAGTAAGTCTCTAACTCCACTCTAGAGCGAAAGAAGTCAATAGATGATTTCTCACCATAAAAAGCACCAATCTCAATCATTTTAAGACAAAACTCTGCTTTACGGATCATCAAATTCTGCGTCAAATTCAAAATTTTTAACAAACCCTTCTCTCAATTTCAGATCGCCCTACTGCTCTCGGGCATCATGCTGCTAAAGAAGCTGATGTCAGCGAAGAGCGGAGGCGGTGGAGGAGGTGGACACGAAAGCCATGGCTGGTCATCAGGAGGCAGCAGCGGGGGCTGGGACAGAAGGGCGTATGATGAGCTGCCCTACTCAGCTTATAAGAGGGAATAGAATGATAACTGGATTGATGATTGATAGGTACTGGTGAGAAGGTCATTGATGAAAGTAAATTTGTCGATGTCTGCAATGGTAGCTACAACTTAGTGAGTCTTTATGTAAAGAGCGGATAAAATACTCTTAGGCAAGCATGCTCCATCGTAGATGACAGCATCGCTAACCAGATGAGCGAAACAGTGGTCAAACGCGAGCCTATTAACAATTTAAAAAAATGTCATTTAAGTCTTTGTGCATATCTAAATAAAACTGTATTTAGTCAGACTATCAGTTTTTGAAAACAATGATAGTGTGAATAAAGCAGCTTTCATTGAATGTTGTAGACTCAATGCTATGCTTGACTCGCATAGTCATCGTATATTTATATATTCTTACCTTCCATTTTACATAGTTTTAAACTGCTATTGGATTCACTACGAGTATTTTGTCGTTGATAGATAAAATCTTTCTGTAATTAATGTTTTCATGTTCCTTGTTTTTTTATCTTCGACGTAATTAAATAGCTGTGTGTGTGCAAGATCGATCTAAAAACTATAATGTAAGGTTTTAATGTCCAGATAAACTTTAGAAGCGAGAATTTAATTTGAAACGTCGATAATAAAATAAATATGTTAGGTCATACTTTGCCTAAGTAGTAATTAAATCCTATGCTGAAATTCGTAGAACTTTCTATAAATCACACAGTTTCAAAACTTATAATTAAGTATTCATATCCACAAAGCTCTATAAAATTCTGTTAGCCAGAATTATTTTGTATTCACAACCTTGAGTTCGAATGTGATTGATACTTATTGGAAACGTCAAATGCAGGAAAGATACTAAAATATTAAAGCTGATATTGGAGAGTCACACAAGTTATCGTGTCAAAGAGCTTTCAATGAAATGAGTTTTATTGTAGTATTTCATTTTGTATTTCAAATTCGATAGAGCTGCTCGAAGAATCGCCAAACTTTAGTGCTTGTAGGTGGGGTACATTGCTAGCTGAACTGATGGTTGATGGTGCTAAAAAGTTCTGAGGTAGTAACAAAGTCCCATTAAATGCAGCGTCTAAAGACCTCCCACAAAATGAACCGATAACTTAGTGAGGATCATGGGAATTCGATGGATGCACAGGACTGCTCATCATAGAGATAATTGAGAGAGGCGGGTGTCCAAAAGTGGGTGTCTTTTGAGTGGTTTCTGAAAAGAGATTAACGACTGGTTAGAAAATTCAAGTGTTGTGATTGGCTGTCGATAAGATTATTAATCCATTCAATCACTGACCGTGCGCTTGTCAATTGGTAACGTTTACTTCGTGATCGTTCCCGTTTGAGAAATCTGATAAAATACAACTTTTCTATGATTTTCGTATCGACTAAGTACCTATCATCGACTATTGTTATCATTTAGACCCTACGTCCAAATACTAGACAGAATTTGTAGTATTATTGTATTTTAAACAAAAAACTTCGATCGAATTTATTTACGCGACACTTGTTCAATTAAAACAAAATATGTTAAATTTATTTATTTTGTGCTAGTTACAAAACAAAACTCACTATATTTATGTGTGCCCACCATTTTGAACGTGTGTCTCGTTTTTAAATATATTTTTATAATTTATTGTTTCATTTATTAAAATAGACTTTAATGAGGTGCTTTTTGTATAAATAATAATCGTTTCAAAAACGATGTGTTGGTACTTTTTATTAAAAGGTTTTATTTATTTTTAGTTTGTAAGTTAAGACTGTTTTTAATTTATTCTTTGCTTTAATTTATTGCTAATTTATTTGTGCCTGAATACTCAATAATAATATTATTTATTTTACATTAGTTATTTACATAATAAAAAAAAATGTTTATGGTGATGTAAAACATGACAATAGATTTGTAAATGTTGATGTAAACTTTTTATACAGGTAAATAAATAATAAAATTTGACAATTATGCGTTCTTTTATTTACCCTTAACTAGCTCAGTATCTGCTTGGGCGGAGCATCGCCGTGCCCTCGTGGGGGCGATCGGCGGCGGAGACCTCTCGCGCCGGGCCTTGGTTGAGGCCATGGTCCGGAGCGAGGAGGAGTGGCAGGCGGTCGCCGACTTCTGCGAAGCAGTAATGCTCGCAAAGGAGGAGGCCGAACGCATCAGGCAACGGCCTTATCGCCGCCGCCGCCGGCACCGGGATACTGATCCCGATTTCCGGCCACCGTAGGCGCGGGCTTGCGGACAGTGAGCAATGGGTAGCTCGCTGCCCGGCCGTCCGGTAACTGTCCGGACCAAGCCCAAGTCGGCGACGACGGGCACTGTTCCCGCGCGACTCAAGGAGTTGTCAGCAACAGCAGGGACCCAGCCGGGTCGAAGCCTACTGGGGCCAGGGTTATCCGAAAGGGCGTTCGAGACCCGGTATGAAGGCTAGAAGGAACGGGGTGGGTCTTTTAGTCAGTAAGAGTCTGACACTATCTCCCGCTCCGCCCAAGAGCGGGGGTTGTCATTGGATGATTTTTTCCCACCATAAAAAAAAAAGATAGAGCTCAGTATAATAAACACAAAAAGAGTGGAGTTGCTAATAGCATAGAATAAACTTCCAAAAAAAGTAACACCACTTGTACATAAACTTAAATCTATGGGTACAATGGCGGTCTTATCGCTGACAGCGATATCTACCAAACAACCTTAGGATATTATCGAAAGGACTAAAATAATACAGGGGGAGTTTGCGGTGTACTACTAACAAATCTTGAAACTCTATGATTATTTCCCGGGAGATGACGATGCCATATCGACCAGTCCTGCGCGTCTCTCATTCAGGCTTCGTAGGTGTGCAGACGGCAAACATTTTGCTTCGTCATTTATAAGGTTGAATTCAATAAACCGAACGCCGGCTTTCGCACACCCATTGTCTTTCTATTTTGTCTGTAATTCTCACGATTGAAAAGTTAAGACATTTAATACAAGAAATACAAGTTATCACACTAATATTGTAAAGAGGTAAAATTTGTTTTTTTTGTTTGTAGGAGGTAATTTCTGAAAGTACTGGTCCGATTGCTAACATTTTTTCATCAATAGTAAGCTGCTTTATTCCTAAGTAACAAAGGTTATATTTTATGAACGCGGGTGAAGCCACGGACAAAAGCTAGTATTAAAAACGTTGACATGAAAAATATAGGTACTCAAATAAACTAAGGTAGCCAAAGCCAAATAAACGTGGAAAAACTCTTAAGGACATTTTTAATTTCAAAAACGGAATTAAAGACATAAAGCTGTCTTGAATCGATATTTATCGTTATCCTTTACCTTTTCTAACAAACACATAATGATGGTTTTTCGGGTAACTTATATTTGAGATATTAGTACTTTATTTTAAGTTTATCTGGCGCCTTGTATTTATTTAAACAAAAAAAATTACAATGTCATACGGCTAACAAGAATAATGACGAATACCGCGTACCCACGCATCGAAGGACTGGAACAATTTACCCACTGTGGCCTTCTCGTAGGCAGCTGCAGCTAGACTGAATAAGCTCTTAATATCTAGTGTGTTTCCCCATCAGTGATTCGATCAAGCTACTGACCATCAGGTGGGATTGCAGTCAAAGACTAGATTATAGCATTAATAGAAACTTCTACACAAGTATAAAACTGTGTGTACTTATGGTGGTCTTTTGCTCGCCTACTCTACGATCGCTCTTCTTGATTAAATTCTTATTTACCTACACTAAAAATAAGCTAGCTACCTATAAGTAGATAGGTTTAATACCTGTATTGCTGCTATCATAATAGCCTTCAACTTTGAGCCTTGGTGAAAGGGTAATGCATGACCTACCTACGGGTGTTATGTGATCAGCGATTTTGATATTGTAGATTGGTTTTGCGTTATTATTTAAAAACGGTTTTAAATTAATTAGTAATTTGAAATCAAATCACCCACCCAAAAAAAAAAAAACAATTAAAATATGTCATTAATAAATTAAAATGAATTAAGTGTATTAAATATCGAAACATTAAGATTACCTTTCGAACGCTTGTCCCGTAATGATCCGTTCCTTGCCCCGTAATTATCCGTTTTTTTTATACTGTCATAAAAAGAAAAGGTATAAACAAACAATTCAATAAAAATGATTGTAAATATGACGAAAAATTTATGATTTTCTTAAAATTGACGCGATAAATTCACGCTAGCACAAATATTAAACTTTAAAACAGCGCCATCTATCATAATAGATAGGAACTATGTTACCTGTGGGTAACTTGGATGTTCATTGTTTTCTTACGAAAAATTATGAGCAAGACAGTTTTAAAAATATATGAACTTGGTAAAATACTGGATATTGGATTTAGTGAGAGGTACCTATCACTAAATCCAATATTTAGCTACTAATAGCTAGGGAATATTTAGCTATCAAAGGAAGTAATAAAAACTGTTTTTATCATAGCATAGCATAGCTTAGCATAATCAGTCTTACAATGCTGGGACTCAGCCTCTTTATCAGATGGTGTGGAGGGTGAGGTAAAGGGATGGAGAGGGGGTTTTTAATAGTCTTGATGATTCTCCTACTACATAATTTATTTACAAAGAGAAGAGAATATAAAACTAATAGATGGTCAGTTTAAAGAGAATTATGTTTATAAAGGGAGTGATTACACGAGGCGTTTTGGGTACATTACCAGTTGATAGCGATGTTAAGAACTACTACTACTACTTTTGATTAAAAATCCTTATTTTTAGTAACATGAAACCTGAAACACCTGTCTTATATTTTTATGAAAAGAATCTATGGACAAAATTTCATAACTGTATCATGAAAAATCACAGAGTTATAAACATAGTCTCTGGGCCATCCAGGCGACTGAGAGGTTGTTTTACACTTGTTCCCAGCTGTGAGCTGGCTTCTAATGCCGGATATGACCTGCCGTAACCTGTGTTGTACTTAGTGTCGGTGGTATCCAACTTGTGGCTTTTATAAATGTTTTTGGGAAAAAATATAACGTGGTGTAAAAATTATTGCAATCGATTCAGTTACTGATTCTGAACAAACTATATTCAGGTTTCGTATTACTAAAAATAATTTTGTAAAAGGTTTAATTTGTTAGTTACGTATTTTATAAATATTACGTACAATTGCTAAATAAAAGTGAACACAAAAAAAAAATAGACCTACATTGATTTTTTTGAGGTGGGAAATTATCGCGGGCTTGCGGACAGTTAGCAATGGGTAGCTAACTGTCCGGACTTCCAAGTCGTCGACGGCAGGCCTCAAGGAGTTTTTAGCAATAGTAGGGGCCCAGCTAGGTCAAAGCCTACCGGGGCCAGGGTTAGTTTCGAAAGACTACGCGAGCCCCGGTATGAAGGCTTGAAGGAACGGGGTGGGTTTTTAGTCAGTAAGAGTCTGATTCTATCTCTCGCTCCACCCTAAAGCGGGGGTTCTCATTGATGATTTTCCCACCAAAAAAAAAATGGAAAATTATAAAAAAAAACTTCTCCTACTCTTGGTAAAGCAAGAGGGAGCGTCAGATTTTTACTGACTAAAATCACACAGGTGTGATTATTCAGTTGCCTTATGCGTTCAAGGGTCACGG
The DNA here is from genome assembly GCA_910589285.2 of Mythimna ferrago. Taxonomy (NCBI): domain Eukaryota; kingdom Metazoa; phylum Arthropoda; class Insecta; order Lepidoptera; family Noctuidae; genus Mythimna; species Mythimna ferrago. Next base: position 16,590,033 of record OU342694.1, on the reverse strand, counting down.
TGACACTTACTAACGATCCCAAAGCTACAGCAGGCATCGGCTTCTCCTCAGTTTTGCGGACATCTCGGCGTGTGAAACACTACGCACCGAACTGTGACTTTTTTACATAGGACCTCTCGTAAATATTGTCAAATATTGTTTACTTGTTTTGTAAGTGTAATAAAAACGATCAGAGAGAAACCTGTTAGTTTTACTCATTGGTTTACCTTTATAGAATACTGGCAGCCCGTCCCGGCTTTGTACGGGCAATAAATATAGCCTATGTTACTCAGGGTGAATGTAGCTTTCCATTGGTGAAAGAGTTTTTGAAATTGGCACAGTAGTTTTTGAGTTTATTCATTACAAACATACATTGCACACACAAAAACACAAATTTTCCCTCTATAAAATATTAGTGAAGAAATCATCTTCCTAGCATTTTCCCAAATAGCATGGGGTTGATTTCCAGCCTAACAGACTGCGGCTGAGTACCCGTGTTTTCTATGGAGCGATTGCCTATCAGACCTTCATAAACCAGTTACTGAGGAACACTCCTTGGAGAGGCTGATGGACAGACTTTCTGGTTTCTGGCTATCTGTAACTAACGTTAATATCTATGAATGACAAACGGAACTAATGGATTTACATATGCTTCCGAGGCACGGGGTGTTAGTAAAATCTAAGATAAACTTAAAAAAGATTTTACAAAAAAAAATACAACCGACTTCAATGTTACAAAAACACTGAAAAGTACAAAATAACTTTAATTTCGGAAGTCGGTGTTTCTATAATAGTTTTGTCTCTTCGTTATTTAACACCGACTTTCGAAATTAAAGTTATTTTGTACTTTTCAGTGTTTTTTTCAACATTGAAGTCGGTTGTATTTTTTTTTTTTTGTAAATAGTTTTTTATTTTACACTTTTTAGTAAGGTACCACCACTAAAAAGTACCTCTCAGCCAACCTTAAATATAGCCAGAGAGCATCTCATTACGATTTTAATAATCCCAAACACGGTTAGATTACATTAATTTACCTTCTGGCTGCATCATCAGATCAGTCCGATACATCCTCTCCCCCTTTTCCTTCAGCCAGTTATCGACTACACGTATAAACAAAGCAATATTACTTGTTACGACAGTTTTGCTGTGATCCTATGAGGAGTTCTTTGCCAGATCACAACAATATTTCATTGACACCAACTTGGAAGCATAACCTTTCAATCAAAAAAAGAATTTAAAAAATCGGTCTAATTGGCCTATTGGTGAACATACATAAAAAAAAACATAAAGTCAGCCGAACATAGAACCTCCTCCTTGTTGAAATCGGTGCATAAGTACATAAGAATGGAAAAATTCACCTTGGTCGTTGTAAACAATTTTTTTTTTGTCACACCCTTTCTCATGTTTTATGAGTAGAACAGTAAAATGACTTTTTAGTTTTGACTTTGACAATCGATGGTATCGGGCCTTTGGTAGGCGCACAAGGGGCCGAAGTCAACTTGCAAAGGCCTCATATCACACTTTTAATTAAATAAAGCACCAGTAAGTATAATTTGATTATTATAATAAAGTAATCATAATTGAGCCGCTATCAAATCGTAAAATTGTATTACTCGTTGAAAATGAAATAAACAAGAAATAATTTACAACAAAAATGTCTAACAAATGAATTTATTGTTCAACAATTTTCGACTAAACAACTATACCTAACTAATAGCACAATTAATGACATACGATAGTTTGGAAATATACGAGTGGCTTTTCTGTACCGGTGCGTCAACCAGGCAATCGTTTTGGAAGTAGTTATATTATATTATATTACATTACATTACATTATATTATATTATATTATATTATATTATATTATATTATATTATATTATATTATATTATATTATATTATATTATATTATATTATATTATATTATATTATATTATATGCCTGACGGAGTCTGTGCTTCCTGATAGCTACAACCTAGGGGTCTTTAAGTCAAGAATAATAATAAGTTACTTCTAGGCAAACGTGCTCCATCGTCGGCCACATCATCGTTTGCCATCAGGTGAGATAGTAGTTAAACGCGAGCTTATTCATAATAAAAAAAAAATGTGTTACGAAGAGATAGAAGAATTAGGGAACATTCCTGTCAACATAACCCATAAATGTGTATATATATATGTAGGTATTTATTTATTTTATATATTATTTGTGTGCTTTGTGTATATTTTTTTAACTTATTTTTAGTTTTAAGTGGAATTTAGTGATTTAAGATTAAGTTTTGTTGTCCACTTATAGTTATTACGGCTTATATGGTCCAGACTAAGCGTTTCGCCTCGTGATTTATACTGCATACATCGAAGGATTGAAATAACTAACCTGCAGCATTCTTCCCTTCCGATTATAATTTAGTTAATTCTTAATAAACTATCGCGATTCATCATCAATGATTGCATTGCAGCTTACCATGAGGTGCGATCGCAGTCAAGCACTAGTTTATATCATTAATATAATATAAAAAAGACCACGTGCAAAATACTTATTGTATTAAAATAACTATAAGAACTCACAAATTAGATGAAATTGTATGTATATTGAGTGGGACCCTGATAAATCTGAAAATACAATTGAACCCAGTAGATGACTCTGCAATCAGGTTCTTAATTTTTAATTTATTTTTAAGTTGCTATTCGAACCTCGGTTACAGGCTGCTGATGCAAGCAGCGCATGCAGTGCCTACAACTGCATTACTGGTTTTCTGTGTAGTAGTGTGGATTTCTGTGAAAACATTCCATACGTGGCTGCGGCTGCACAGGCAGCCGCCGCTTGTGCTGCCTGCATCTGCAACCTGCAGCCTCAGACAATACAATGTCAGTCGGGACCGCAAGTTATCATTAAATAAATAAATTTCAAAAATTCGAAGGCATGTGACATTCACCAACACGCACTGGGCCCGCGTGGTGGATTACGGCCCATTCCCTCTCCATGAGACGAGGCTTGAGTCCCAACAGTGAGAACTTTAAAAAGTCTGAAGAAATAAATTTTTACTTTATAAACTGACACGCAGCCGTTACAACTTAACACCCCTATATATCATAACAAATAGACATTCACTTTCGTAAATCTACACTAGCACGTCGAGTAATTAGCAAATAACTATGGAAGTATAACGGCTTCCGTCCCGTTGTGCGTTTTGCACGAATAAATGTGTTTTACGCACGATTGTCCGATGCTAACATAGTTTTGTGTACACTTGCGTTGAAAAATGCTGAAAGAATGAGATGCTGTTTCCGCGTTTGAAAAATTAATGATTTCTATTAAAACGCTGTACTTAGTCTAAAAAAAATAAAGTTACGGTGACCCTGGTAAGCAAATAGCAAATAGAGGAACAAGGGTTTTAGTCAATAAAAGTCTGATACACCCTCTCGCTCCACCCAGAGCGAGAGAAGTTATTTGATGATTTTTCCCACCTCAAAAACTAAAAATATAAAACGACGTAACTATAGTGTGGAGTATAAAATAAAAATTGAATGAACAAAAAAACATCTTGTTATTAATGTAAAAAAGACTATTATTATCATATTTGTTAGTGTTGTGTGATAGTATCTTCATTGCTCTCGTTTTCAGTGTAAAAGCCCCTTTTAGATGCTTCCATTGCTCACGTGGTCTGGCTGTTTGGTCCATAGATTACCAGGTACATATACTTTTACTACTTCATCTTTCCATCTTTTAAATGGTCTGCCTCTTTTCCTTCTAACATTTATATGCGTCCAGTTTGTTGTGATAAAGGCCCATATTTGTGGTTCTAGCCTCTGAATGTGGCCTGCCCTTTGCCATTTGAGTTCGAGCGTTTGCCTGATCACATCTTTTGATTTAGTTAATGTTTTAACCAGTTTTTATTCGGTCTCTAAGTTTGATATTCTTGAAACTTCGTCCCATTTCTCTATTATTTCCTTGTAGCTATAATTTAAGAGAGCAGTGCTGGCCGAGTGGTAACGGCCCCGACTTACGAGTTGTAGGTCGCGGGTTCAAATCCAGCCAAGCGCATTACTTTCTGTAATTTATTTTATCACCACTGCTCTCGAAAACCGGCATATCTTAGAACCTAAAATTCGAAGACATGACATTAACGAACCCACATAGGGCTCGCGTAGAGGATTACAGCCCATTCCCTCTCCTAGAGAGAAGGCCTGAGTCCCAAGAGTGGGAACATTATAAAGCTGACTATGCTATGCTATGCTATATAATTTGCTCTCTAAGTAACGTAACATATTACCTATAATATTTATAATGTAAGTAATATTTTTACATAAACTAGCTTTTACCCGCGCGGCTTCGCTCCCGCTCTTCCCTGCTTCACCCTACTGTACCCTACTCTACCCCACTCTACCCTACTATACCCTACTCTACCCTAGTCTACCCTTCTCTATCCTACTCTACCCTAATTTTCATTTTTTTTCCATAAGTACCTTCTCCTCACAATAACGAACACAACAAAAAAAGAATTAGCGAAATCGGTCCAGCCGTTCACGCCTGATGGCGTGACCAAGGAACTAGGGATTCATTTATATATACACATATATATATATATGATTTCAAAGTTATCTAGTGTTTGATTAATCTGTTAGCTTCACACCGCAGACTGCCCCTGTATGATTTTATTCTTTTCAATCCATCCTAAGGTTGTCGCTGTCAGCGATAAGACCGGCATTGTACTAGTACCCATAGATTTAAGTTTACGTTAATGTCAGGTTACTTTTTGGTTTACAATAAAGTTTATTCTATTCTAAAGATAAATAAGTAATGATTAGGCAAACGTGCTTCAACACTACATACACTCTTACAATTTTCTGATGATTAAATTAAATGAAAGCCTTTGATTAAAAATAAAACAATAATTGGGGAGGACGTGAATTCGGAGGAAGAAATAAAAAATGTTCTTCAGATTTTTCCTTTATACTAGTATCGTAATATCGAAATACAAATATATTATCACAGGCTGACAAACGAGCATAGCCATGGGTTTTTTCTTTATTTTAAATGTTTCTTTTTCATTACCATTATCGCATTTCTCATAATTACATACCATCACGTCATGCAGTTGTAACTTCAATTTTAATAGAGATGTTACTGATCTTAACTCAAAACTTAACATTTCTTTATAACATGATTTTTTTGTCTAGCACTAAGGGTTCCGTAGCAAGAAATAGATGTATTTTAATTATAGTCAATTTTTCATTATATTTCACGGTTGGTATTTTCTTTAATAAGACAACAAGTACCTGTCGTGTGCGGGTAATATTTTTTTTATTTTATAGGTTTATAAATGCATCTTCTTGAGGGGCAACATTCTGATAGACTTGATGATAGATTATCTGACACGATCTTCATGCAGCTGGCTGCCCATTGTACACCTGATGTTATAAAATTAATGTGCTGTCTTACCTAAAAATCTAATAAATCATGATCTCCCTAGTCTTTTCCAACTTGGCGTCGGCTTGCAGACTAACAGGATAAGGCTCATGTTTTACATGAGGCAATTACCGATCAGATCTTCACACTGAAGAGCAATAGATAAAAAGGTAATAAAACAAAAATATATCTATATAAGAAACCTTTTTACATCTTTTGTAGGTACCCTGATAAGTAATAGATTGTTATCCTAATACATTCCTAATATAATAATATAATATTCTACAACTATTTATCTAAGCAAAGCTTGTGTTATTAGTACTAGACAACTGATAAACATACTAATATATGTCTAAATACATACATATAGATAAGTTACACCCAGACTCAGAACAAATGATCATGCTCATCACACAAACATTTGTCCTGGGTGGGGATCGAACCCACGACCTCCGGCATAGCAGTCAGGGCCACTAACTACTAGACCAACAGGCCAGCAGCAAATAGACTTGTTTTAATAATTGTTATTATTAGTTTATTGTAAGTATTTTGAACTAGCTGTAGACAGCGGTTTCGCTCGCGTGATAGTAGTATCTCAAGATAAAAAGCATCCTATGTACTATTATTTATTTATTTAATCTTCATGCAACACAAAGTACATAGGCGGACTTAATGCCTTAGGCATTCTCTACCAGTCAACCTAGGGTGGTAAAGAGACAACATGGTAGGCGCACAAAAAGAAAATTTTGGTATTAAAACAAGAATGAAAATTATACATATAGTTAACAAGCTTTTATAGCTCGGTATACCTATATAATTAATACTCGTCAAGACGAATCATACGAGCCCAAACTCGACGGGGTTGTGTCGTTTAACTGCCAAGTTCCTATAGCCACCTTCTATTGTTATCTGATTTACACATGCATTCAAAATCGGTAACCGGGAAGTGTGTCAAATTTAATTTACAAGATTTGATGACAGACAAGCATCGGGACAGGTGAAACTAAATTAAAGCTTGTAAAATACAAATACATATATTTTTAATATATACTACATAAATACATTTATATAAAGTAAGGACAGAAGTTTTGAGACGATTCTGCTACTGGTGTAGAAAATGATTCCGCAACTTCCGCTTAAATGCATACCGATTTTCGGCCGTCCTGATATCGAGAGGAAGCGCATTCCAGAAAAAGATGGACTGTATATAGAAGGAAGAATAAACAAAATCAGAAGTATGAGAAGGACAGAGCAGTAGGAGATTGTTAGAAGAACGCAGATTCCTTGCGTGTGAAGAACAAAGACAATATTCAAAGTGAGTTACAAGATAGAATGGAGGCGTGGGAGAGTTGAGCAGAGAGAAAAGTGTAGTCAGTATACTATTCCAGGACATGTTCTACCTATGGACCAAGTTTCATCGAAATTCGTTCGAGTCTGAATAAGCAACAAACATACATATATGTATCCATCATAATAATAAAGGTTACTTCTTTTTATGTCTGATTTACTTTATTTAATCTATTTATTGGATTTATTTTGTGTTGACATTATTGCTTGACTATATTAATTTTGTTTTGTTTTGTGTTGATATTATATTAGTAGGTATTAATCTCTGACATATAATATTAGGTATCTTACAATTTCTTGAATTTACTACAATTTTTCTTGCGTAATTTGGTAATATACAATTTACTGAGCATCCACATGACATCCAGAAATGTATAATTGATTGTACCGTGTTCTGCAATAAAGATTTGACATCAACTTTCGCTTTTTTAAGTGTGATAATTCAATTTAATTCATTATTATGTATGTCACATAGCGTTAGTCACACATTCGTCCTTGCTTTTAATAATTCTTCGGAAAACTATTGTATTCCAGTAAATGACGAAACCACTGGACTATCACTACTGTCCCTTAATTCATTAAAGCCTTAGCGAACACCGGCGTTTGCTCTCTTATTGTCTTTCTATTGTGAGTCTAATTACGGTATTCGAAAGTTTAATAATGACGTTTATAACTCTCCTTCAATTTTATCAGCCGTCATCTGATTATTTAATCCAAGAGCGTTTATTAGCGCAAGTGTTACAACAGATACATTAGCTTTGTTCGACTATTTAACTAATGAATGCGAATGTGCATGCGCGCAGGGGACGCAGCATTTGAGAAGTCACGGAAACGTTCATAATATTCAAATACTAGGTATGCAATAATCATGTATTGAACATATCGGTAATTATTCATTTGATAGTGTAGTTTTTAACGAAGCGCAAAGGCGTGTCAGACTTTTACAGATTAAAACCACACTTGTGTCCTACAGTTGTCCTTCATCATCATCATCGTCATTATATCAGCCGATAGACGTTCACTGTTGGACACAGGCCTCCCCCAAGCGTTGCTACAACGACCGGTCCTGTGCGTCACGCATCCATCGGATTCCCGCGTGTGGGTGTGGATTGAGTGTTCTTTTTTAAAAGTTCATTATATTTATACGAAATCAAGAAAGGATTTAGGAAACAATTGTGATAACTTCATGGTGAAGATAAAACAATTGTGAAATCGATGGAAAAAAAGTAGTGAACCTTTAACTGGAACACTCAATTCTCTAACCTGAGTAAATACTACACTCTCGTATCTCGAAATATACTAGATACAAGGTGTCGTTTTGAAGCTGCAAAATATTTCAGGAGGTAATTATGTTAGTGATTCTCGACCCGAATCAATAATAAAATAAGTAGGTATTTTTTTTTTTTATAGCCGCGCTTTTTTTCACACACACAAACACGGAACAATAAAGGGCGTTTTCACACACACTAACTCGCAACGATAGTTTCATAAATAATGTATCATCCAATCATCATCCCGCACGCCACACCCTAGCCACGCCCCCGCGGCCATCGATCAATCGATTTAGTTTAGTGTAATTAAAAAATTAAATAACAAGTATTACTGATTATTGACCAGGTATCGTTTTTTAACATGATTATTTATGAGTTTTATTACAACCTCCTGAAATATTGTGCAGTTTTAAAACTGCACCTTGTATATGTTTAACATTTGTATGTGGTTTAATTGTGTTGCATTAGTGAAAACTATTCGAAAAAATTCAATTGATTTTAACGTTTAATTTGGAATTTACGAAAGTTTATTTAGAACACTCGATCCTCTTATGGTGCGGGACGAGTGTTCCTAAATTCTGCAATTTTGGCTTAATAAAGTCTTAATATTCTTACTCTGTTTTACGTGTGTAACACAGAGTCAATTGTGAAACCAAAACCTGGGCGTAAAACATAATAGTTAAAGAGAAAATAGAAAAAATCCAATCTTTTCAATGTCCCGTATGAGTGTTCCATATTTTAGCGTTTATTTACTTAACCCGAACTTGTATACAAATGAAAGCTACATCAGAAATTGAGAAAATTTTATCACTAAAATTTAAAATGTTTTATATTTTGGAGAGTGTTTTATTTTAACAGTGATCAAGTTTAATGTATTTTTAAAGGAGAAAATTTTGTAGGGTGACATAATTTTGTCGGACTTTTTTTGACATTCAGTCAAACAGGAATCTGTACCTATATATAAAAGGAGAAACTGACTGACATAATAACGCACAACTGAAACCACTGGGTCTAGAAGCATGAAACTTTTCACAAGGCTTCCTTTTATGATATAGGCAAGCACTAAGAAGGGGATGGAAATTAAACCTTCGAGAGGATAAAAAGGAAGAATTTAGTTGTGTGCAAAATCTCATTCCGTGTGCATGAAACTTAGTAACCAAAGTAAATAATAAAGGTTGCCATTATATGTTTTCAGAACTACACCCAGTAGAACAATTGGGAATTTAGGGGGTTTATATTTCTATTTGTCTATCGGTGTCTGGTTTCTGTAGTTTAGTCCTATGTGGATCACAGTACGTGGACCATGGCGGCCATCTTTTAGCGAGCTTTTTTCATCCAGCAAACCTTTCTCCAAATGATAAATTGGGCCTCCCAGGTTTTTCAGGGCATCTGTAAGAGAATTCAGGGATTCTAGGCTTCGTATGCGTGTATCAGTGCCACCTTCGCTTCGAAACTTATTAATAGTTTGGCAAAATTACCCTCAAAGTACGGTTTAAGGAGAGTTTTTATAAAAAGGTTTTTATAAAAAAACGTTCTTGCATACGAAGGCACTGACAAAGTCCTAGTCATCAAATAATTCTTTTACGAACCAAACTTTTTGCTAGAACAGTGCACAGACAGTTGTCGTTGATTTATGTATATTTTAATCTTGTCTTTTGCCTGACTGACAATGTGACATTACATTAAATTTTTCTGTAATTTATTTTGTTCAATATATTGCAAATTTAATGCAAGTATTAAATTTGCGACTTGCAAGTATAAAACAGAATTTGAATAAACCACAAAAACTTACTAGGTTTTACATACTTGGTTACTCCAATCGAAATCTAAGTAATACTTACTATAGCATAAGAAATTACTGTTACAGCTTTTCTTGTAATAAAATATTTATAAATACAACTTTTTCTTAATTTTACGTATTCATGGTTACCCTACACGACTTTCTCCCTTAGAAATATAATAATATTGATTACTGTTGAAATGAAACAGTCTCCAAACTAAAAAACGTGTTAAACTTTAGTGATAAAATTTTCTCAATTTCTGATGTAGCTTTCATTTGTATACAAGTTTGGGTTAAGTAAATAAACGCTAAAATATGGAACACTCATACGGGACATTGAAAAGATTGGATTTTTTCTATTTTCTTTTTAACTATTATGTTTTACGCCCAGGTTTTGGTTTCACAATTGACTCTGTGTTACACACGTAAAACATAGTAAGAATATTAAGACTTTATTAAGCCAAAATTGCAGAATTTAGGAACACTCGTCCCGCACCATAAGAGGATTGAGTGTTCTAAATAAACTTTCGTAAATTCCAAATTAAACGTTAAAATCAATTGAATTTTTTCGAATAGTTTTCACTAATGCAACACAATTAAACCACATACAAATCTAGTATATTTCGAGATACGAGAGTGTAGTATTTACTCAGGTTAGAGGATTGAGTGTTCCAGTTAAAGGTCCACTACTTTTTTCCCATCGATTTCACAATTGTTTTATCTTCACCATGAAGTTATCACAATTGTTTCCTAAATCCATAGCACGGTAGCACGTGGATTACTACGCTCTGTTGAAGACTGGGTCTCGGTCTGGTCGATTACCAGATCTACTGGACGGCGGGCAAGAGGTTTTTAGGACCACGGGTTTCTTTTTGAGTAGTTGACCTATGACCGCAGTAGACTTCGACCCAGCTTCGCAGAAGAAGGCAGAGGTCTGCCTAACGAGAATACGGCGGTGCTCCACCCAAGCGGAGCACACCTCCACCTTATGCTGCACCGTGTCCTCCAGGCGGGCTGCCCAATGGTGCAGGAACCTGCCAAACTTATCATGTCCGGTAAGGACCTGCGTCATTTGGAAGGTGAGGGCGCCGTGACGCCTCTTCAGTCACTCTTTAAAGAGTTCCTCTTAATTCGCCCACGTGATAGTTGAAAATTATCCTAAGGGAAGTTATTACCGGGATAAAACATATTCGTGCTTTTTAAGGAAATTGTCTTAACTTGGCACACTGGTTTGTGTGCCAAGTTTCATCAAAACCCTTCAGCCGTTCGAACGGGAAGAAGTAAGAAACATACACACACACACTCACAAACTTTTGGCTTTATAACATTGATGTGACTACACTGGGCCACAAAAAATCCGGGTCGCTAATAAGAGTGATAGTTTCTTACATCATCGTCATTATCATCATTTCAGGCGAAAGACATCCGCTGTTGGACATAAGCCTCCCCCAAGTGTCGCCACAGTGAACGGTTCTACGCGTCTCGCATCCATCTAATTTTCGCAAGCCTCACCAAGTGATCGGTCTACCTTGTTGGAGGCTTTTCAAAGCTGCATCTTCCGGAGCGCGTTTGCTACCCAAGAACCTTTCGATCCCAACAGCCATCTATTCTGCGAGAAATGTGCCATGCCTACTGGCACTTAGGTTTTTCATTTTTTCGAGCTATTTCGGTAACCTTGGTTCTCCTGCCTCGTCTCTTCATTCCTGATTCGATCACGAAAGGAAACTCTGAAATTAGCTCTTTCCATCGGTCTTTGAGTGACTTAAAGCCTTATAATGAGGCCTACTGTGAGCGACCAGGTTTTGTAGCCATAAATGTTATCACTGGCAACACTCACTGGTCAGACTTTCGTCTTGAGACACTGTAGTATGTTGGATGAGAATATAACGTGTAATTTCCCGAACGCTGCCTAGCTAAGTCAAAATCGACGGTTGACCTCTTTCTTAAAATTAGATTTACATTAATTAGTTTCTTAAATACAAAAGATAAGTTCGTAAAACTGTAAAATATTGTTGACGCTTGGAAGACCTTCTGGCCTTTTACAGATCACTGGAAAGAAGTCTTCCGATGACTCTGAAAAAAAAACTCATTGATATTATGCTTCCTGCCTGTCCTAACCTAAAAGTTAGTCACTGAACAATAAAATCCATACTCAAAATTTTCATTGAATAAATCGCTTTAGAAACACCACCCTGTGCTCCATAACTCAAGTAGCAGATGTCGGGGGAAAAACAGCCAGGCTGAAATGAGAGCAGGCTGGCCACGTCACACGAATGCACTCGGGCAGATGGGCGTAGATTGTCAGTCACTAGACGCCTTAGGGGATGACAATGTCGCCATGGTTAACGACGTGGTGAGAATATCTGATTGATACATTTTACCCCTGACTTACGAGTGGTAGGTCGCGGGTTCAAACCCAGCAAAGCCAGCATTAAAATGAAAATAGCAATAAATTGTGTAATTTATTTCATCAGCAGTGCTCTCAAAGCGGTGAAAGAAAACATCGTGAGGATACCGGCATGTCCTAGGACCAAAAGTTCGAAGACATGTGACATCCACCAACCCGCACTGGGGTCGCGTGATGGATTACGGTCCATTCCCCTATCTTAGAGAGGAGGCCTAAGTCCCAACAGTGGTAACATTATAAGGCCGACTATGCTATGCTATAATGCTACATTAAAAAAAAATGCATGAAGCTTTTTGACCACCATTCTTTCAATGTAATTGGTACTAATAAAACATATGGTTACAAAAACAAATTGACCATATCAAATAACCAGATCACAAAAAAAATATTAAAAAATTCGATACTTTTTAGTGGATTTTTACTTAAAGTGAAAAAAAAAACTTTTTAGTCGTAAAAAAAATTCTAAACTTTTTATTTAAAGTGACTCACTTTAAGTAGTCGGATCCAGTTGGTAGAATGGTAGCAGTAATAGTAGTATTTATGCTATACAGTAAAGAGTATTGTTTTCAGTCTATAGAATTTATTTTAAAAGACCCTACAACACTGTCGCAGCCCCAGGAATCAACCCTTGGATCTCATGCTCAGTTATATAACTTGCGGTCACCACTACAACGAGTCACTCGACTTTAATTACTGTATTGTTTTTCAGTGTGATTGAAACTAATCGTTTATAATTTTCAATGCTTCATTAGGTATGAATGACTACGAATGGCAACACATTTGACGCAGAGAATTAGTGCCACTGACCTGGTTGTTTACACCCAATCAAATTAGATTCAAACCCCCGAATTTAATATTTGATTTGAATTATTATTTTCATTTTCACGATCTTTACAAAGCAGTGGCAATTGCCCCGACTTACGAGTTACACAGGTCGCAGATATATTATAGGTAGTTAGTACGCAACGCCGGCTATTACCTACAGGTCATTGGACTCACTCAGCTGACGTTTTCTTAAAGAAATTAATTTCATACATGTGTAAATTAGTATAAGTTTTAAAAAAAGGTATTTTATTTTTTAATTTTATCTTTACAAATCGATAGTGTTTCATGTACCGGATCGACCCTCCACGGGATAAAAAACGATCAAAATTTAGCGGTGTATATTTTGATAATTCAAGCTAAGAGTCTATGATCATTGATAAGATATCTATCTTGAAGCTCATTGTGAGCTATCGCTCACAAGAAGGCATAAAGTCACTCAAAAGTACTCAAGAGGACTACGGACTACCCACGGAGTTTTTTTTTGCGTAACAAATACCCACAGGAAAACCTAGGTTACCGACAAAGGCAAAAGCACTACCAAACTTAAGTAGCAGTAAGCAGGCCGTATTGCTTGAAATATATATACTCGTAGATGGACGATGGGGCCAAAAGGTTCCGTAGGCGCGGGCTTGCGGACAGTGAGCAATGGGTAGCTCGCTGTCCGGCCGTCCGGTAACTGTCCGGACCAAGCCCAAGGCGTCGACGGCGCGCACTGTTCCCGCGCGCCTCAAGGAGTTGTCAGCAACAGCAGGGACCCAGCCGGGTCGAAGCCTACTGGGGCCAGGGTTATCCGAAAGGGCGCTCGAGCCCCGGTATGAAGGCTAGAAGGAACGGGGTGGGTCTTTTAGTCAGTAAGAGTCTGACACTATCTCCCGCTCCACCCAAGGGCAGGGGATGTCAATGCATGATTTTTTCCCACCATAAAAAAAAAAAAAAAAAAGGGCCAAAAGGTTTAGGAGTGGTATAAAAGCTCATCTACCAGCTTTCACTTTCTTCTTCATATCAATTTCTTAAATAGCTGATCAGTCAGCCACCTGATTGGCGCCGTGCTCATTAGCTTCATTAAAATCTGGTGTCAGCTGGTTAACCATGTCCTCTGAAGGGACTACATACTGGTACTGACTTTGAAATGGATCAAGGTTGTTCTATTCAACCAGACTATTTCTACAGCGACCAACCTGGACCAGCAATCGAATACGCTTTTTCTTTAAAAATACAGATATTTTTAGCACCATACTTTTCCGACCAAAATAAACAATTTAAACTATTATTTACTAAAAGCTCATCTTTCCTAAATCACCTTGCAAAATGTAAGGCAATGATCTGACAACTTTTCCATAAATTATATAAAGTGCTATTGCCCCATAATGATCGAAGACGCATCCATCAATCATATTTAGAAAATCTCATCGAAATCGATTCAGGAGTTTATTATATTACCCCATCACTTTCATTGCTTCAACGTTACCAGCTTCTAATGTTTTATAAGTGGCCATATAGTCCTCCTATGTCAAATAAAATATATTGAAATGAATTGAGTTGAGGTTAAGTTGTAGATAGGTAGCGTTATTTATTTGTATATAATTTAAGTAATAAATACAATTCGTTGTCCTAACCTGACGTACAGCGAGAATTCACCCGTACATTGTTAACTTCTACGGTTCGGACTAAGCGTTTCGTCTCGTCGTTTATACCTCGTATATCGAAGGATTGGAACAATTTGTCTGATGAGGTCTTCTCGTCCGATTTATAATTTAGGTGTTTTCAAGGCTAGAGTGAATAGGCTCTTAATAAAGTAGTGCTCTTCACCATTAATTATAGCATCACTGCTTACTATCACACCACCTGATATAAGAACTTACCTATTAATATTAATATTTTATATAAATTTGCATACCGCAAACGTTAAAAAAATATATTTGTTTAAAAACAAGTATGCAACTGTCGTCACTTTTAGAAAAATAATAGCAAAATTTAAAAAAAATAAATACATCCGACGAATAAAATCTATAAAAAGCAAAAGAACTGATTAAGACGAGTCTAATGAGCCCAAACTCGACATGTTTACTAGTAGGCATTCCAGGGTTCCATTAGCCACCTCCCAGTTATAGCATCAGGTCCTAATTGTCCTCATGAAAAATATTTAGAACTAGTTAAGACGAATCTAATAAGCCCAAATTCGATGTATTGACTAGAAGGCATTCCAGGGTTCCATCAGCCACTTCCCAGTTCTAAAATCAGGTCCTCGTCATCATGAAAAATATTTAGAACTAGTTTAGACCAATCTAATGAGCCCAAATTCGATGTGTTTACTAGAAGGCATTCCAGGGTTCCATCAGCCACTTCCCAGTTCTAGCATCAGGTCTTGGTCATCAGGTTATTATTGCCATGAGAAACGAACAGAACTATTTTTAAGATAAATCTAAATAAGCAGAAACTGGGAAATATGCAATCCGAGGTTACGTCTCTGACCTCCGACCTCCATCTTCAGACCAGCTTGATAGCATCAGCATGTAAGTACATGAGTATTTCAAACATTAGGCCACATAATATGCGTTTATTAGTAAAATAATTTAATTATATCTATTAAGTCACCACAGCCAACAAAAGAGCTGCGTCAGCTTTCAAATATAAAAAACCGCATTGAAATCTGCTATGATGCTACAGACAGACACACAGATACCTCAAACTTATCTGTGCGGAACGCCCGGAGGACACGGTGGAGCACATAGTCGAGGTATGCCCTGCTTGGGCGGAGCATCGCCGTGGCCTCGTGGGGGCGATCGGCGACGGAGACCTCTCGAGCCGGGTCTTGGTTGAGGCCATGGTCCAGAGCGAGGAGGAGTGGCAGGTGGTCGCCGACTTCTGCGAAGCAGTAATGCTCGCTATGGAGGAGGCCGACCGCATCAGGTAAAGGCGCTCTCGCCGCCGCCGGGATTCTGATCTCGATTTCCAGCCACCGTAGGCGCGGGCTTGCGGACAGTAAGCAATGGGTAGCCGGGTCGAAGCCTACTGGGGCCAGGGTTATCTGAAAGGGCGCCCGAGCCCCGGTATGAAGGCTTGAAGGAACGGGATGAGTTTTTTAGTCAGTAAAAGTATGACACTATCTCCCGTTTCGCCCAAGACCGGGGGTTGTCATTGGGTGATATTTCCCATCGAAAAAAAAAAAAAACCTCAAACTTATAACACCCCTCTTTTACATCAGGGGTTAAAAATAGATTTTATACAGCGTTCTCGCATCTCAAAAATTTTCTCTCTCGCTACAAAATTAAAAAAAAAAAAAAAAATTTAGTTTACATACACTTATAAAACGTCAGAAGCTATTGCACGGTTCCAAATTGGTCGTTTCCTATGGAGAAGAACGAGCAAGAAACTCGATGATTACTCTTTTAACCTTTCAGATACCGTCAATTTGAGACACAATAGTAAGACAATATATGAACGAGCGCCGGCGTTCGCTTGGGGTTTAATGAAAAAAAGTGGTTGATGTTACAATTACCCTTTTAACAAAATATGATCTTAGTGAGTCAAAAGACATAATAACAGTGTTTAATTACTATCGTAGTGTTATTAATATGAGATAAGCAGTAACAGCAGTTGTTCGAATAATAGTAGAGTGCATGCGTCATTATGTACACGATTTACTCGATTGTTAGAAAAAAGAGGGTAATGGTTTTCAGATACGTATAGTGATGTATGGTTGGCATAAAAAATTAAAGTCGTGTTTTATAAAGGTACTAAGGTAAATGATATCTAAGATTAACCTACATATATTATCCTAAGTATTTAACTGAATCATAAAACATATTGCTTATTATCTTAATTATAGAGACAAAAAAAAATTGCCAAAAATTGTTTGATAGTGTTAAAAGGCAGGTTAAAGGGACATTGCTCGCAGAACATATGGTCGATGGGGCCGAAAGGTGGATGACGAAAGGGTATGCAACGTTTGAAGACCAGCAGACACAAGTGTGGGTTTTAGTTAGTGAAAGACTGACACACTCCCTGTGACCTTTCAGTTCTAGAACCACAAGTTTACTTTTCAGAAAATCCTCGTAATGCCAAAAAAGGGTAGGAGATTAGCTGCAACATTATCATCATCATTACAGCCTAAAGAAGTCCACAGTTGGACATAGGCCTACCCCAAGTATCGCCATAACGGTCCGGTCCTGTGCGTCTCGCAACCATCGGATTCCCGTGACCCTCACCAGGTCTTGTGGGAGGTTTTCCAACGTTACGTCTTCTGGAATGTTGTCGCCATTCCAGAACTTTTCGTCCCCATCGGCCATCCCTTTTGTGAGCAACGTGCCCTGCCCACTGCCACTTTAGTCTGCAGGTGATACTTCGGACTATGTCGGTAATCTTTGTTTTCTTGCGGATATCTGCATTTCTTATGTGATCACGCAAGGAAACTCCAAACATATCCCTACAACTGCAACTGCTAAATAAAATGTTGATTGGTCTTGTTTATCAATAAACAGTAAGGCAAATATTAGAAATATATTGGTATTTATTGGCTCTAAACTATCACAGCTGTTCTTGAACCCTTTACTATGGTATTTAGCTGGTAACCACAAAGACAGCTCTCTTCATCTCAGCTTAAAGCGTTGCTGACCAAAGTGTAACTGCATTATTTTATACCTTTTAAATATAGATCTTTTGGTATAGCGATTCTTCCCAGAGTTATAGTCTGTCAGTTTTTTTAAGTTCTTCTTACGCTTTGTTTATGTTGCATAAGATACTATAGTATTATGCGTCAACCTAATACTGTACTTCAGTCGGCTAAACTTTTTTTCACGCATAGAAGGACCAAACTAACATAGTTTAGAAATTATACATCACAAAATTAAAACCCGTTATTCTGTGCCTACCAAATTCAGAATGAATGAGGACAAACCATGATTACTAAAACAGATGTCTCACTCAACATCTCAATTTCAGACAAGATGACAGCTTTTCACTGTCCCAACATATCAGAGCATCTCCTGCCATCTAATAATACGATAATAAGTACAAATTGCACCTCAATCTATTGGAGAAACTGTCCCCAACTATTAACGGAAGAAGCCACGCGAAAACGGACAAGTTTTTCATTTCAAACACATTTCGTTCATATCGGAATTGAAACCGAAGGAAGCCCGAAGGCCCGGCCGACCGTGAACTGACTGGAAAAACGCAACTTTATACCTACACATGTATAAATATACCGTCTAACAGCGACAGTAATTCAGTTTTGCGCGACCGCTTGATGCAAAATGGTGGTACACAGGGTGATGGTCTAAGGAAAGTGAAGTGTTCTGTGTTGTGTAATAAGTGACACTAATTAACTATCAATATGTACTACCAGACTTTAGTGCTTTGTTGTGTGGCCTTGGTTTCGGCGAATGAGTATCAGGATGCTTTGAAAAAGCTGTGGAACAAAGACAGTGACTCTATGATTGATGTCACCAGTGCTTCAATAGTAATCAAACCTTCCAGTTTTCAAACCAGAGAATCAAGGGATTCCAGGCTTCCCTATACGTACAGTCGGTATGCCTTTAAGCCTCGTGCTATACCTTTAAGACCAGAAGAACCCCAAGTAGAAAGAAACGTGTATTATGCAGATGTGAAGAATAAATCCAATATTCTTTTCCCTGGTAATTATATCGCAATTGCCAAAGAGAAAAGTAATTTGACTGATGATGGCCAGTTCCAAGTTAGAGCAATACCCTTGATCAGGAGAGAAGAAGAGTATGAGAAAAGGTCTTTGAATGGTGAGGAACCAATTATTGAGAAACCTGAAGGATTTTCAGAACCTACGGTCTCACGGAGATCATTATCATGTAAGTATGACATTAATATACGTATTGTCTATTTTTGCAGATAAGGTGCTGTGTTTGCTGAAGTGCTTCATCAAGGAATCTAAGGCCTAAAATCTGGATTGAATGCATTAATTTATTATTAATTGTAGGGTAATTAACTTCTGTATCGTTTTATTCTGATTTACAAACTGTCGAATCAGATACGAAGATTTCTGCGTATCATCAAAATTATTAAACAATCTGTCATAGAAACTAGTTTTACAAATGAACTTGTCTTGTTGTCTGTTGTCCTTTTCTGTTCCAATAAAAAGGTCAGGAAAGGTCATGGACTCTTCTTCTAAAAGCGAGATGATTCAGGTGGATGGCAAAAAATCGTTGATTACTTTATTTTGGGTTTGCTCACCATGTGTTCCTTCATTGATATCAATTCTATATTCGTGTATGCAAATGCACACATCATCACCAATTTACTTATTGTTTCGAAAATTAACACATTCCACGAATAATTTTTTCATTTGATTCTTCTCACGAACTTCCAATATTAGCGATAAATCGGAATGATTTAGAAACAAATGATTTATGTACGAAATTATCGAATGTTATCGTGTACGTTCAACTAATGGCATCACGCAATCTTTCATAAATAAATTATGTATTAAGTATCATTGAACTTGCGTTGCATGTTGACAAACAAATGGACACAGGAATAATAGATGTTTCTTTAATGTTCTAGAAATTATTGAAATATGGACTTATTGATGATTTAGATGGCATGTTACATGAATTACCTGAATATTGATAGATGGATTTGGTAAACGCAAATGACATTGTTTGCAAACTATTCAGAATTGAAAATCATCATACAAAAGTATTTTCTAACCTACTTCTTGATTTATGCGTTTTTTTTTTCAGGAAGAAATCAATTAAAATTGAGGAACTTAATTGCCTTTTAAGAAATGTGTAAATGGGTTGGTAATTAGTTCCTACTTCCATTAGGAAGTTCTTTTTTTAGAACAATCGCAATTATTGATGAACATGGTGAATCAGTGCATGCATCAATGCATGTCTAATTTAACAGTTTTAGTTTTTTATCTACATAATATACATCTAATTGAATATTGATTTTGAATTTAAGTTAAAAGCTGTAGGTACTTCTATTATGTTGCAATAATATTTTTTCAATATTTAGTTTAGTAATTTGTATAATATTTACTTTACTATCTAAGTTTTATGGTAGTACGGTGTTCTGAAACTTTTCGTTTCTTATTCATAATTTCATGTTTCTTAAATTTGTCACGGATCAGGAAAGTCAAAATCTTGTCAAATTACTACTATCTTCATACGAAACTATAGTCACAATCAATTATTCTACTTTATAAAAATTAACATTCACTTAACAAAGCATACCATTTGAATATAAAACATTAAACGATTTGTATACAAAAAGAAAACGCTTTTCTGATTCAATTACATAAATCTATTAAAGAAATTTCTGTGAATGACTTGGATTTCTAAGAATAATTTATGGGATCTTAAATACTTAAACCTTATAATGAGTTATTTATCTCACAATAATTCTACGATTGTTAAACTTTATAGGTCTTTTAGTATATCATCATTTACAAAAGAAAAGTCTCTTATGTATTCAATGGTTATTTTTTTTCTAATTTTTAATCATTTTTCTTTTGAGCGTGGTAAATTATCAACAAATTCTCCTGCTCTCTCTTTTTTTTTGACGAAACCTACTCGGGTTCCTTCAGTTGCCTCTTGTGTTTTAGGACCGTGGTTAGTTTTTCTGAGAATTCTGTAGTCCTGGTATTTCTAATCATTATCATGTTTACGCTCTATTTATTATCTGGATCCATTCTGTTAATCATCACTTACATCATCATCTTTCTATCCTGGTTCCATATTAGATATTTTGATTGATGCAACAAGTCTTCTTTTCCATTTTGTATTGTCATCTGATCTGTCCTATTCTTCTGTTCTGTTTTGATATATTATACTCGTATATTGTTTTATGTTGCACTTTGTAGACTTTCTTATCGGTATATAAACTTAGCAGGTCATATCCTTATCTATAAGCATTTTAAAAGATCATAGTCGTAAAATATGTGTCATTACTTAAATTTTGTATCTTAAAAATGAGTTATATTGAAATAAATTAATAAAAAGTTATTTTTATAAATGTTTGTCCTATGTTAAGTTAAGGTGAGCAATAAAGAAATGAATAATTCATAAAGGTTAAATTATTTACTATTTTTCATATTTAAAAAAGTAGGTATCTTTTCTAACCCATCTCCGGTCTCCAAGATACTGTCGCCACCTGGTTAAGGGACCACCATATCGACTACATACTTGAAACTCACTTGCAATTACAGACTATTAAGTTAATAAGACAACAACAAATTGTAACAAAGATTCAATCAATATTAATATTATGACATATATTATTGCAACCATCTCTAAATTAATATTTTCAAATTATTGTGAAAGATGTTTGAAAAACTACCTTATGTGTGTCGAACTAGTTCATAATTTCTGAAAATAGATAGTTATACGAAAGAAAATAATAACTTTAGTTGCTATGTCAATACTTTTTTTTCTTTATAATATGCTACTGACAGTCTGTAACGATAACCGTAACGTAACGTATTGGTCTATACCGTTATAATATACATTTACGTGTATCGTAGTCAACGAGCGGAAACGATTGCTAGTTACAATATTGATGAAATTCAGTTCAGCGAGAGTTATTGCTGGTTAGTGATGACATGTAGTGGATTCGTGCAGAAGGTGCATTTCATAATTTGAGTACTGTAAAACTCTATTATGACTACTATATAGTACTCTCTCTCTTATTTGAAGCTTTTGAACTTGTCATAGAATTTAGCTTTTCAAAACAATTTTGACACGCTTGTCAGAATAGTTACTTTTGTAAAATAAATAACTTTTGATATCTTCCGGAAAATAAGATAGTGTTGGAAATAAATTCGTTCAGTTGTTAAGCTCTAGCATTCATAGTCGTTGAAAAAGTTCATATTTTTGCTCGAATTTTCTCTCTGTCGTGATCCATCTGACTTTGTCCACTGCTGAATAAAGACCTCGTTTTTCTTGTGGTAATGTCCACATTTCTGTGCCACTATCATATTTCTTCTACAGTCTTTGATTCTCATATTTGAGTTCCATAATTGGATTTTTATTATTGAAGACCTTTGTATATCTTTGGATTCTAAGGTTTGAAATTTGGTTTAGTAGTATGATAAGTATAGAATGCTCTATGGGTAACTCTCAGCCTGTACGCAGCTTCCTGCATTAGTGCCTGCGTTTTAGAACTGTTAACCTAGTGAGCTATTACTTACTTATAGGTAAGGCTAGGCTTAGGTTTTTTAACTGTATTTATTTGATATTTTTAACTGTGCATCAAAAATTTTATTTTTAACTTACAATTTTAATTGTACACTAAATATAAATGGTGTTTTTACAATCATTAAGAAACTTGGATCACCTCAACTCGGATAGATTAAGTTAGAGGAGGGTGGTAGTAAGCGAGTGAACATAGACCCTGCTATCCCGTTCATGGGAACTTTTTGAAAACTACCAATTAGAGCATATTTTGGTGCACAATGTGGTGCTTTTTTGTGGAACGAGGCATATTTATATTAAAAAACAGGAATAAATTGAGGATCAGTTATATTTTTAGTTCATTTATTACCGTGTTTGATTATTTTTCCAAAAATGACTGCGATTATTGTCCAAGATTATATTATTAAATAAGTATCTTTCCGTTTTTATGTCTCGTTAGGCAAATCGATCTGCTTACTGTCTGGCCTAAAGTAGATTTACTGATCCAAACTTGTGAGTTAGTATTCAGTCGACGGTGAATTTGTAACGGTTGGTAATGATAGTGGTATGATTGCGACCGTTTCTCTATTATTGAGTGAGCAGGGCGGTAAGTGCAGTGGACTGATAGAAAGGGATATATTGAGGAGTGTAAATGATGTTGGGGACTTACTATTGATTTAATGTCGATTAACATATAGCATAGCATAATCATGTTCTCACTGCTGGGACTCAGGCCACATTTTCAGGGAAGGGAATGGATGGAACGGGGGGTCTACGTGGAGGATAACCCACCACGTAGACCCCCTGTTCTATCAATTATGTACTTTAAAATCTAGATATCACATATTACTTGTCAAAAATATATTGGTAGAGAAAAACTATAGACAGATGAATCAAATTGAAACTTATTGTAATAGAAACACTATTACATTCCTGCGGAAAAGATCTTTTTTCGTCTAAAAAAACAATGTGAAATAGTTTTCATACGCGACTAACATTTTACATTTGGTTTCCTTATTAAAATCAAATTATAATCTTCAAGAAATTATTAAACAATAATCATGGTTCATTAATTAATTTTGATTTAGCATTATTAGGCAATCAATGTATCTTCTACACAGTACATTATTTTCGCTTCAACAACCATTTGATGGATATAGAGATATTAATACCGATCAATACATTGGATGTCAAACTGTACATCAGAAATAATTGCGAATAAATTAAATGTCTTTCCTTCAAACATTAGCAAAAAAACTAGGTCAAAAATGTAGAAAGTGATGTGTTAAAAAAAGGAAAGTGGTAATTTTAAAAAAAAGTTTGACAAAAAAAATGAAAGTCGAAATAGTACAAAACATTATAGGAATTTGGTAACTAGCAGTTGCAAAAAATCAGTTTGAAAATACACATCAGACCAAAACTTCAATCATTTTTTTTTAATCTTTGAAGTAATTAAATTAAATCATCTTGCCAGGCTTCAGCTTTTTATAAAACATATTTATTTTCGAAAACATTTCTTTTTTACCTACGTATTGTAGAGCTATAGCACAAGCTGGAGACGTAGGCTGGTTGGATGTTTTATGGAATCTGGTGTACAGGAAGATAAACTCCAGATAAAATATTTCAATACTTATATTTTCGGCACTCCAATTACCTAATATAAAAAATAATGTGATAAGTTTTATACCAAGTATACCTTCAGATCTGAATTTGAGACCCCTTTTAAAGTAGGTATATTCAATCAATCAGCAAAGGCAAAGCACGATATTATTCCGTCCTCATCAAAAGTTATAATAACAAAATAAATCTTTATTTATAGTCAATGAAAATTTAAAACTTATGGAAACCTCAATGCTAAAAGATAATTATATAATAACTTACAGTAAGATTTTCTGAATTGGTTGTGGTACGTAGACTGACTTGCAAAAAAAAAAAACATTCTTATGTTATAAACTTTTAATTTCAATGGTAATTTTCACCATGACACTACCATAGGTTCTCCTTGTCAAAGACTAAAAAGTCACGGCAAATGCAGCTGAAAAACTTTCCTTACAAGAATGTCCATCCATTTAGTGTGATAACAACAATAATTAAAGTATAACCGCCGCCGTTTAAAGTGCCAACAATTACATTGCTAATCACAAAGACACGCATGCAACGTAATCGGATCTCATCTGATGTTTCACGGCAACGCAATCGTAATAGGTTGTTAGTCTATCAGCATTAACGCTGTTGTCATAGATAATATAATTAAAAGCATTGTGTCTTTGTAAGGTGCCAATTACAGACTTAACAGGAAGACTGACAAGCGTAGTATTTTCCAAGAAAATATAAAAAATAACCATTTGGGAAAGGTTTTCATCTTTATACGAATTTATTATGTTTTGTGTAGTCATACTTATTCACTATGTTAAAGTAAACACATTAAGTGAAAACCTTTAGTCATGGACCTTGCTGAAGTAAAACCGATTAATAGAAATCCACTAGTTGATTGTGGCAATCTTTTCAGAAAAGTTTATAAGCAGTGGGCGCTGGATGACTTTCAGCTTAATAATAAAGACAGAAATATTTGTTTGCCGACGTTGCAAACAATTACTAGATTACTTTTGATTTCGTTTTTCGTAAGGTATATTTATTTTGATATGCAAATTAACCAAAGAATTTTCTCTCTATTTCCAGATATAATGGGTGAAGACGACGACGAAGACGAATTTGAAGAAGATGATGATGGAGAATTTGAAGAAGAAGACATTGGCAGCATCAAAGGGCAAGACGAGGAACGAAAGAAGAACAAAAGAAAGAAGATCAAGCCGAAAAAGCTCAAGAAATACATGCTGCCACTCTTACTGGCTTACAAGATGAAGTACTTTGCACTAGTACCGGTCATGATCGCAGGGTTGATCCTTCTGATCGGAGCCACCGGACTAGCAGGTTTCTTCTTTGCATTGTTTGCGGCAGTTATGGGATTACAGAAAGGAGGATATTAGATCAAAGACCAACGACACCGGCTTCAAATTTCTGTAAAGCGACTGTATCAAGCAGACAGACGAACTAAATTCGATTGAGGTTCCGCACCAAAATGCTACTAACAGGGTTGTACTTTTTTTTGGAACGGAATCTCAAATTACACGAACTATTATTACTCGTACATAAGAAAATTGAGAAGTTTGAAGTAGACGGATCTTTGGAGTCGGTATTATAAGTAAAAGTTTAAAATAAAGTCGACGACTCGCAGTTGCCATTCAGTAAGTAAGCGTGCATCTGGAATCCACCCTGCTAGTCTGAAGTCGAAAACAAAGAAAATCCACCGATAGTTGATTGGCAGATTTTTCTGTTCCATTTTAATTTTCTATTTTTCGTACAAAACTTGGACTGTGTATTTCTGTATTTTTTTTAAATACAATCAAAGCTATTTTTAAGCTCGCGCAAATGTAAATATAATTAGGTGCTAGTAATAAGTTATTTATTTATTTATTGTTAGTACGAGTAGATAATGTAGTTACCAATTATAACGTAAACAAAATGTATCGCTAACAATAATAATATAATTATATGCAAGTGCTTTTATTTTATATGATTTTTATTCACCACTTTAATCATTAATTTAAACAGCATGTTAGCTAATAACGGATTAATAGGACTGACTGTCCTGCCGGGAAATTCATTTATATGCTGCATTTATAATCTGTTAACTATTTCCTTTGTCTGTAATAAAATTAAGTTCGTAATGAAATTATCTGTTTTAAAAATGTTAAGATATTAAGATAAATCGAAAAAAAAACATGTTTATAATTAATATTTTGAGATATTATAATGATATACTCGTAATATAATATTCCCCAACTATCATACAATGCCGTCTAGTCTCAAGCTCTCGCGGTATGAGTACTAGACAACTGATAAACATACTTATATATTTCTAAATACATAAATGTTATAAATAAATTATATCCATACACAGAACAAATGATCAAAAAATATAATGAATCATAGATACATATCTAATAGAGTAACATTATATAAATTAAACACAAGGAGGTCAGGTTTTCAGATTCCATGCCAAACCAGTGCTGTGTGTCTAATTATGGTTGCTAAGTTGTCCTGTCGGTACTAACGCGCTCGGAGCAATGTTGTTGTATAATTCTGTCTTACCCATCCTTCTGTTTGTTTCTGTTGTATCTGTGTCCAAAAAAATTCTCTATTCTATTCTTTAATATTCTATTTTATTAAGACATTAGATTTGGTAACATAAAGAATATCTACTGACACAATAAGAAAAAGGCAAGAAATAAAAAATAATATCACAAAGTGATAAAATGATACCTATTCAAGTTCTCAGTTTATGTCTTAATACCATAAATAAATAGTTGTAATCTAGAATGACCATAGCCAACCACAGCTTTAGCGTTATGCTCTATTTACCGATCCATTATTTTCTATACTCATCTTTTGTGGTCGGTACAATTGAAACGATTCAAAGGATGGTAAATAAATATTTAATTTTTGTCTTGATGAAATAACAAATTCATAAAGTTCTTCAATTCTTTCACTGACAGGTAATAAAAATCATTATAATCATCCTACCTTTGTCCCACAGTACTTTGGGTCAGCGCAACATGCTTATTTCTTCCATTCAGTCCATCACCCGTCACGCTATCACTATCACACATACAACTCCCTTTTCTTTCATATCATTTTTCACTCAATCCATCCATCTTTTCTTTGACCTTGCGACTACAAAGAAAAAATGCGCAGCAACAACCGCGTTCTAAATAATAAATGTAATCATTTTTGGTAAAAAGATTAAAAAAGAAAACAGTTTTACATTTTTATCGTCAATTTAAACTAGAGCAGACGGGTGTTTCCGAGCTGACTACTCAGAGAAGTATCGAAACAAACTCAGAGGTCAGTTTCTTTTCAAGTCCATTAGCAAACATGTAATAATCGAATCGACTCATGACATTAGACTCATGCAGAATAGGGTATATAGGTTTCTTTTAAAGGAAAAAAACTATACAGATTTGAGTGAACTTATCCAGTCAGTGCAAACATTTAATCAGGATTAATGCAGCTTAAATGCAAATAATTTGGCACAAAGATGCCATTATAAAGCTTAACAGATCATATTATGCCCGTTACATCATACCATGATTGTAGTAGGAGCATATCAAACGCGAAACCGTATAACGTTCGTGTGTTCTAAAGAGACCAGCGGGCATTATATTTTAGACATCTACTTGATGATAGAGAATTTAAATATAAATTTAATAGATGAGGCTCAGTTAGTATTCAATAATCTTCTATACCAATCTACGAGTACATAATATATAAATGGAGAAACTGACTGGAAAGATTGATATTACCACAAAATAAGAAACACCACGAAAAAAAAAAACACATTTTCTCTCATTGTCTTTCTGTTGTGTCTCTAATTAAGGTATTCGAAAGGTTTAATGACCATTTAAATCTATGTAAACTTTAGGATGGTCATCGTACGTGGTTGTAGCCAATACGGCTTACAGTTTTGGCATTGTTTCATCACCAACCATACCGTCGTGTTTCGCGGCCCGTGCCGAAAGCACCTGATAGTGTTAGTCAGGAAGAGAAAAGTGGAACTGTAAGAAAATACATGTTATGTAAGCACAACTTGTAACCCACGTTGTCTCCCTCAAGTTGAAGGGTAAAATTTATAAGTTCGTAATAAGACCTATTATAGTGTATGGAACAAATTGTCGGACTGTGAAAACGATGGATGAAAACAAATTGCATGTAGCGTAGCACTGATGACTATATTGAGATAAGTGGAGAGACGAGAATGGATAAAGTGAGAAATGGTATATTAACGGCAACTGAAAAGTTAAAAGAGAATCGTTAGTCCTGGTATGGTAAAGTGACGAAGAAGGATAAAATGCATGTTACTAAAAGTGTTATTAGTATACATGCGGATAGATGCAGAGGAAGAGGGAGGCGAAAGAAAAGATGGATGGATTGCGAGACGAGTCATTATCATCACCATTTCAGCCGGAAGACCGCCGTTAGACATAGGCCTCTCCCAAGCGTCGCCAGAACTAACGGTTCTGTGCGTCTCGTATCCATCGGATTCCCGCAACTAACACCAGGTTCTCAGTCTACCTCGAGGGGGGCATTCCAATGCTACAAAAGAAGGGAATTCAATGAAAAAAAATACACCGATTATCAAATACGCTAGCCACGGGCTTGAGGTTAACAAACAATGGGTAGCTCGCTATCCGGCCGTCTGGTAACTATCCGGACCGAATCCAAGTCGTCGAGATCGCGTAGTGCTGAACGCGCTCCTCAAAGAGATACCGTGCAACCGTAGGGGCTCAGCAGGACTGATGTCTGCTGGGGCTGCGGGAATATTCTGAAAAGAAATCCCATGGTCCTAGAACGCAAAGGGTGGTTTTAGTAAAATAAAAACCTGTCACGCCATTTTGCTCTGGTCTACAATGGGAGAAGTTATCGGATGATTTCATACCTCAAAAAAAATACTATGTAACAAATTTGTAAGTAAAAGAAAAAAAAGTAAGAAAACTATTTATTTGACATACACACTCGTAGATACACACAAAGTAGTAACAACATATAGACACTAATAGATTTTTATATAAAAAAAGAGACAACTAACAATGTGTGTCTCACGGCGGCGTCAGATAGTTCCAGTAATATGCCAATATAATATGTATAATGCCAGACAACTACATGGTAGTTGCTGGTAAATAACTTATGTTATGGTGGTTTAAGTAACTAAAATAAACTGTTAGTGAAAACTGTACCTAAAATAACTTGACTGAAAAGCTGATCTTGTTGCAATCATGAAAATAATTGAAACAAGTTTTCAATGAAAATCATTTTTTCATAGCAAGCTTTTATAGCGTGGCATATACCTATATAATTAATACTCATGAAAATTATTCCAAAAAGTTGAAACATGATAAGGTTATCTTATTGCGCTACCGAGTTCCTATGACTATGGCTATCATCAGACCATCTAGCATCAAAGTACTCGTCCAGATGAATTATACGAGCCCAAGCTCGACGGGGTTGTATTGTTTTAGTACCGATCAGTGCCTATGATTACCTTTCGGTTCCATCATCAGATCAACTCCATGTCTATAAAATTTTGTATCGTCATCAGTTTTACACATGCATGCAAAATTTCATCTCAATCGGTAACCGGCTTAAATTTAATTTACAAGATTTGAACACAGACAAACATCAAGACTGAAACTAAATAAAAGCTTGTAAAAGTTTCATTTTTATAATTTTCATAACAGTCTCAGCATCAAACAGCGCCATCTGTTAACTTGAAGATGAACTAAACATGTTTCAAAGGAACTACGAAAAGATGGCTTGTTTCGAATAAATATATCTCGTTGATTGGAACTGTGCTTCATGATCATTTTATTAAAAACTAGCTTTTGCCTGCTTCACCCGCATACATAAAATATAGCCTATGTCACTCAGGAGTAAAACAGCTTTCATCGGTGAAAAAAATTTTAGCTATCGGACCAGTACTTTCAGAAATTACCTCCTACAAACAAAAAAAACATGCTTTACCTCTTATTAATATATTAGTATAGATAATATTCCACTCTAATGAGACAAATCTTCAGAATACCATACAATTTAGCTTTCGACAATTATTTAAAAGAAATCATATATTTTTTTTTAGTTTTTCTTGGGAACCTTGAAAACCTTGAAAAGGCGCCTGGACTTCTAGGAAAAAGATTAGAGAGTGTGAAACTACTCTTTTTTGTGGGAAATCATCTACTGACTTGAGAGAGCGTGTCAGACTTTTACTGACTAAAACCCGCCTATATTCATTCAGTTGCTCTTATGAACCACTAAGAGCAACTGAATGAATATAGGCGGGTTTCCTTATCAGAAATTCACCAAAGTCCTTGCAGGCATCGGCTCTACTGGTTTTGCTGACATTTCTTTAAGGCGCATGTTAAACACTAAACTCTACACGCCGTCGACGATGAGCTTGGTCTTTACCGGACGGCTGGTTGGAAACCAGCCACGTAACGTTTTTCGTTGTGGCAATACTTGGGAGAAGTCTATGTCTATTCGCATATAGAAAGGGCGCCGTGACCTTTTAAGAACCATCCTAGAACCTCCTTAGTGCATCGCCTTTTTGAGCACGTGTCATGTGAGGTTGCAAAATGGCCTCTCTCCCCTAGGAGAGCATATGCCGCTAACTATGCCACTGTGTTTCCTGAGATTTCCTGACGGACAGAGTCGTCAATCTAAGTGCTAGCGATTGCAGAATCTTGGCTATTAAACTACGCAAGTGGAGTGGTAGCACGGCGATTACTACTATGACACCGTTTTCTCCAAACAGGATTGGCCCACTCACGACTTCACTCAGCAGCCTTCTACCGGAAAATCATGGTACATCATAGAAGGAACCTTACTACTGCTGGCAATGATAGCCAACCAAGATCCGCCGTTCAGACGTACATGTAGGGCACTGCTCTAGCGTGTGCTGAGCAGAATCAAGACTGCTCCGTAATAGTGGATAAAAAATATCTAAACAGACACTTTGATTTTTTATTATTATGGATAGGCTCGTGTTGGACCACTATCTCACCTGATGGTAAGCAATGATGTGACCGACTATGGAGCACGCTTGCCACGAAGTAACCTATTTAATCTTGACTTAAAAACCCCTAGGTTATAGCTATCAGGAAACACAGACTCCGGCAGGGAATTCCACTCCTTAGCTGTACGTATAATGAATGTGTTCCTAAAACGTTTTGTATGTATGGGTAGGTACCACGTACCAGTGGCGCAACGCCTTATGTCTTGTGATCTGATGATGGAACGGACTTGGTGGTATTCACGAAAGAGAATCATTATATTAGAAAGAGTTTTTTTATCAGATTTCTAAATTTGAATTTATCTTGTACCTGTATATATTAAAACAAATTATTTTACCTCATTTATTTATTTGTGTTAAAACAAACAGTGTCATACTATATTTCATAGTAAACAATCTTAGTATTACGTACTAAGGTGCAAAATAGAAATAAACTAAAAAATTGAAAAATGTATCAATTCATATACTAATGAAGTGATAGTAATTAAAATTACTACTAACTGACTTAGTGCTTTCAATGCTACGAGTAATAAAATACATTATTATTCTTGGATATAGAGGAAGAAAGAGCAAAAATATCAAAATTCTTATTAAATTGACATGTTGTCATAATATTAATGCTGATTAATTTCTTAATTTCTTCGCGCGTCTCGCCTGAAGTTTTTTTATCGGAGTATTTTGGGTACTAAGTTATTTTATAGTTTTATCTTTTTATCCAATGTGGCTCAATGAATGTGGCACAAATTTTATTTTATAATATTGCGTTGTTATTTATCAAATAGTTATTTATGTATTTTATTTCAATAAAATTTTACACCCGTAGGTACGCTACATCAATATTTATTTCAATTACACATGCGAGTATATATTGCTTTACCCAAGTCCGTGCGTCACTGCGGGGTGCCAACTGAAAACCAGCGCTGGGTGTCTAACGTACAGCAAATGCTGAGGTGGTCACCCTTTCAGTGCGGGCACGCTCGGCGTACTTTGTACTTTTATTTATGTTTACTTTGTGTCTATAACCGTTGTGCTGTGTCTGTATCGAATAAAAGTATTTCTATTATATTATATTATATTATATTATATTATATTATATTATATTATATTATATTATATTATATTATATTATATTATATTATATTATATTATATTATATTATATTATATTATATTATATTATATTATATTATATTATATTATATTATATTATATTATATTATATTATATTATATTATATTATATTATATTATATTATTTTCTATTCTATTCTTCAATTTATAGATCATCGGTCTCGAGCAGTGTTATAGAACAACAAGCTACTAGCAATGAGATTGTGGTTACTCGTCACTCAGTCATAGAACCGACGATTTGAAATTCATTGCTATGAGATTTTAAACTACTATGCCTTGTGGCGATCTCACGGTTTATAGAGATATTTATGTAGCTTTAATTAACTTACAATTTAGGCTGAAATCCTAAATTTCATTCTAACATTTACAGGCACCTTTCAATTGTTTGTTACAAAAAAGATGAAGATAATTCCAAAGCGTAAATATCTGGGCAGAAGATCGTGCAAGAAATTGCAAGGACCCTTTTTTTAAATAAATAAATATTTACAAAATGATGGATGTAACCATCATTTTGTAAATATTGAACGTAAAAATAAAACTACACTAATATTATAAAGAGGTAAAGTTTTTTTTTGTTTGAATCTTTGGAAGTAGGTGCTGGTCCGATTGCTAAATTTTTTTCACCGTTAGAAAGCTGCATCATTTCTGAGTGACATAAACTATATTCTATGTCGAAAACGTGGACAAAACCTCGTATATAATATATGAGAATAATGTAAAAAGACGTGCACATTAGTAACGCATAGTGATAAATAAAAATAAAACAAAAAAAATTTAAAGAATAAAATATAAAATCAAAATCATTTATTTCAAATAGACCGTTTGCAGGCACTTTTGAATAGTCAAATGTCGGTCAGTCCAAGAAAAGTGAAGCTAAATTGCACGTTCCAAACAGTAGGTCTCTATGGAGAAGAACGTGCAAGAAACTCCATGGACACTCTTTTAAATCATGTTATGTGTTACATATAATGCTTGGTTACAAATTTTCATGTTGCTTCTATTGTGTAAGCACAATGTATAATGTAATGAAGCCACCAATTGATGCCACGATAGTATAAATAATAATTTATTTAGTCAAACTTTAGTATGACATACAAAATAAACTGTTAGTATCACAGAGGCGAGAAAAGTTGAAGTGGTCATAGTTCATTTTCAGTTGCCTTTTAATTATAAACATAAACTCTTACCAGCGGCTTTACCCGCGTGAAAATTGAAAATTTATAAGCCTATGTTACTTATTGATAAAGTAGCTTTATACTGGTGAAAGAATTTTAAAATTCGATTCAACAGTTTTTAACTTTATTCAATACTAAAAATATAAAAATCTTTTCTGTTTATAATATTAGCGTAGATAATAATTATCGTGTCATAAAACACTATTTATATTACTCAACGTCATTTAGGATTATTGTCTGATTTTTTCATAAAAAATAATAATCCTAAGATCTACATTTTGTTGTATTTTCATCGTTTGCTCATACCAGGATATCATAATATTAACAATCACTGGTTTGTTAAGAAATTACTCTTATATTAAATTACTACAAATTACAATTTTCGCAATTATTTACTAGTAGGTACAGCTAAATTGGTACATATTATTTTAAAATTCAATTCATAATATATTTTCTTTATTATTATTATTTTGCTTGCGTTTGACCACTATCTCACCTAATGGTAAGCAACGATGTGGCCGACGATTTCAGCCAAAAGATGTCAACTGCTAGTCGTAAGACTTAATCATATATGTCGTCGCATCAACTGGCCCTGTGTTCTGGTCTCCGGTAGATTCTTGTGGCTCTCATCCATACAAGATATAATATAATATACAAATAACAAAACCGCCATTGTACCCATAGATTAATGTTTATGTTTAAATTATGTTACATTTTGGTGTACAATAAAATGTATTCTATTTTTTACTATTAAACTCTATTCAAGGATATGCAAATGCACAGAAACCAAATCAGTACCTACACCAAAAAGAAACTAGATATAATGTCAAGTCAAAGCTTTCCCTAACACTAAAACTAACGTCTAATTACTTAGAAAAAACGCATGGAACCATTAAAACGTACCGCTTGATAGGACTTAATGTTCCCATTAACACACTATAAAACTCAGTGACAACTGATGCAGACACCACTTCATTTGCACTTGTCAAACAGAACGAATTCCCAAAAAAAAAAATATGCAAAAATTTAGCAACTTTGACCTTTAAAACGTAGGTAAAAAGTCCAGTGACCAGTGAACAAAAATGCTTCCTTACTCCCGTGGTTTGATTCTGGATAATGCAAATAATTATGGGATAGTGAAAACTGAGACGTTGTTCGGATTTGGACCTTCCAGTCATGATAAATTTGTGGATGCAGGCTTTAATTCGACTGAACCACTGGAGTGGATTATAGCCAGTAGCAACTTTGCACCTCGGTCTTTGCAAGGTAATGATTTGTTGTTTGTTTTTGATTGATAGTTTTCCAATGCTATAGGCATTGCATCTATATATTTTGACATGGGTGCCTACTTTTCCCCTTCTTTATAGAAAATATAAAATTATATTCTTGCCTTGGTATCCATTTTTCAATCGTCAGATAAGTTTCATTCATCAGAGGCCTTACCTCGATGTCTTAACCCAATCCATTTGACGATATAAGCTAAAATATAAGGGGTATACCTCCATCACTCTTTCTCGCTCACTTTAACACGTCATGGTAAGGACCCTGTACGAATTTGTTACACGTTAAACTGATGACAGTTATTATCATTCTTGCTAGTACAAACTCGGTCATAGCTTTATTCAACAGACAAAAGTTATCAAGAAAATTGAAAAATTTGCCCTTAAAAAATAAATTAGAATAAACATATTTATAGACAAGCCAATATTTTTAGGGTTCCGTAGCCAAAGTTTAAAAACGGAACCCTATTACTAAGACTTTATTGTCCGTCTGTCTGTCTGTCCCAGTCTGTATCTCGTGGCGATAGCTAGACAATTGTCACAGATGATGACATGTGTTTCTATTGAATGTACAAATACAAATAAAAAAACAGAATAATATAAACATTTAAGTGGGGCTTCCGTAAAACAATTGAGAGTTTTTTGAAAGACTTTTAAGTTAAGTTTTTCAAAAAACTCACAGTATATAACCGAAAAAAGGTTATCACAATCATAGTGATAGTATTCGTAGTCATGTTGTTTATATAATGCTACGGAACTCTTTGTACGCGAGTTCGACTTGCACTTGGCCGGTTTTTAAGAAACCGCTGCCACACAGTACACTTGTGTTAAAAACTATTAAACCTAATTTCTTTCCAAAAGTAACAGATACGGAATCACGAGCCTCAAAAATTATACCAAAGGCAGAACCGACAGCGAGAAAAACGTCTAAAAAGAGCAAAAAGAAACATTTGGCCAACAAAAAGAAACGCCATGGAAAAGGTAAACTGAAAGGCCAGAAGTGCATATTCAAGGTTTTTAAGAAGAATACAAAGAAGAATAGAGGAGGGAATAAGTTTCCAAAGATGCATAAGAAGTATATGATGCCGTTGAT
Source organism: Mythimna ferrago (assembly GCA_910589285.2). Classification (NCBI taxonomy): domain Eukaryota; kingdom Metazoa; phylum Arthropoda; class Insecta; order Lepidoptera; family Noctuidae; genus Mythimna; species Mythimna ferrago. The sequence continues at coordinate 16,554,572 of OU342694.1, read as the reverse complement.
CCTTGGGCTTCTAGCTGCTAAGAGTTTACTGATTCCTATAGCTTTGAAGGCTTTGGCATTCTTGTCAGCTAAAGGTAAGTTTAAAGACAAATTTTAATATCTATACTAATATTATAAAGAGATAAAGTTTGTTTTCTGGTTTGTAGGAGGTAATCTCTGAAAGTACTGGTCCGATTGCTAAAAGTTTTTCACCGACAGAAAGCTGCTTTAATTCTGAGTGACCTAGGCTTTATTTTATATATGTGAGCGAAGCCGTGGGCAAAAGCTAGTAACTAATATGAAGGACCAAAGTCAGCAGTGGTATATAATGTGTAGACAAGGAACAGACTGTCCTGACAATTTTCAGATGTAGTCAACTGCCCCAGTAAGAGAACGATGATTTAAAACAAGCTTCATTTCTTCACAGCAAGCTTTTAAAGCTCGGATTCCTTTATAATTAATACTTGTCAAGACGAATCATACAAGCCCAAACTTGATGGGGTTGTTTTGTTCAACTACCAAGTTTCTATAGCCACCTTCCGGTTCCATCATCAGATCAGCTCTATGTCATAAAAATCGATAGAAGGGAAGTAGGTCAAATTCAATTTGCAAGATTTGATTACAGACATCATTTTGAAACTTAATAAAAGCTTGTGAAAATAAAATGTGATAACCTGTTCATATTTCGATTTCGATAGACTTTGTAATACGACAATTATTCTTATAGTGCTTTGTGTTTTGAAGTTTATTCAGCCATCATTGGACAATTCCATATAACGAAAGTTATTGGGCAAGAAAACTATGAATAATAGGTACTGTGTAGGTACTTTCGGAAACACACTTGTGTACATATTAGCCGACCTGGCAAATGTGATTCTATCCTAAACATTATGAAAAGAAAAATTGGATGAGGTGTAGGAGGGTAAAACATTGCCTACGACCCATTTTGAAGCCTATCGAATCTTATACACATAAAAAAAAAAACATAAAAAATAGTCGACCCATTGCGTAGGAGTTCGATAACAAAACTGTAACACGAGATTAATATATATTAGCAAACAGATATTAAAGAAATTGTGGTAAACTCAGTATAAAAGTTTAAGATCTCTCTCGCCGGGCCCTGGTACAGGCCATGGCCTGGAGCGATGAGAAATGGCAGGGCCCTCCTACGAAGCAATAGCTAGCGAATGAAGTGGCTGCACACGTGAGCGAACGGATTCCCACACGCACCAGACACCGGGATCCTGACCTCGATTTCCAACCACCCGTAGGCATGGGCTTGTGGATGGTAAGTAATGGGTAGTAAACTGAGCCCAAGTCGTCGACGGTACGTAGTGTTCCATGCGCGCCTCAAGGAGATGTAAGTAAATCCGTAGGGGGTCAGCAGGGTCGAAGCAGACTTTAGCCTTGGGTTGTTCGAAAGAGAACCCCGAGGCCCTGGAACGAAGGCAAAGAAAAAAGAGTAGTGGGTTTAAATCAGTAAAAGTCTGTAACGTCCTCCCGCTCCACCCAAAAGCTGGTTAAGTCATAGAATGATTTCACACCTAAAATCAGTAAAAAAGTATAAAATTAGCCCTACTATAAATAAGATGACTCTTAACCATATTCATATTATTTTAGTGAACTACAGCAAATTACTTTCAAGGTTTCTCTGCAGGATTGATGATGGGTTTCTTCTCGACCGTCATGGCATCCGTCCTGAGCCTCAAAGGCATGTTCGACCACAACCACAGCTACCAGAATAGAAAAGATGATACCAAGACCCAGGTAGAGATCATTCAGGTGCCTTCAAAGAGTGAGGATCACGTGTACTATGATGAACATTATAAAAGAGGGGATTATGTACCCGTGCCTGTTACGGTGCATTAAAGAGCTAAAAAATAGTTCTCTTACGTTCGCAGTCAAGTCACTGCATCATATTGGTGATAACATCATTGACAAAAAGTGGCAAAATGTAGGAAAATAAGTCTAGGTTCAGACTGCTGTAACATAACATGCAATGAAAGAATTTGCCGTCCACATTGTTGCAATGTATCATGCAATGTAACAGAATTCCCACAGTGTGGACGCCTTGCGCATGCAAACCGTGCACACTCTGCGCACGAACAGAACATTTCAACTATGGAACCATCTCCACGAGCGAGAGAATTGCGACGATTCCGTGCTTATATCGTCAGGTAGTCTCCACAAACGAGCGATTTTTCCGCCAGCATACTGTCGCGACTCGCCGCGTAATCGCCGCGTTTTCGCGACGAGTCATTGTGCAATACGTTACTTGGCAGACAGGCAACGCAGAAATGACCTGTGTTTGACAGCGCGCTCGCCGCGCTCTCGCTGCGAGAGCGCCACGATCAATGGCGCGCGCGGCGTGCCCGCTGCCAGTAACAATAGGCGCGCGACGGTACGACAGCATTTCACTCGCATTTAACCACTCGTCGCATCACCGCGATAATATCGCCATGTGGAGACACATTCTAAGAATAGGCGCGCGACGGTACGACAGCATTTCACTCGCATTTAACCACTCGTCGCATCACCGCGATAATATCGCCATGTGGAGACACATTCTAAGAGTGTGTATAGAAATACGTGGCACGATGACAATATCGCCGCGATTCTCTCGCTCGTGGAGATGGTCCCTTAAGTGAGCAGGTACATGCTCGGTTCGTGCACGCGCTACGTCCACATTTATGAAATTCCCTCTTTATGTTACCTTACGTGTTACATTACAACAATCTGTACCCGGCCTTAGAGGTGTTTTTGACAGATTACGACTAAGATGCGATTGTGAACGTTCCTTAAAAATACGGGAACCCTTAAATTTAGTTGAACAAAATCATTGTAACATAAAAGAAATCAAAATTTTATATTTATGAGATAGATATTTTGCCAACTTATTATTGTATTATAGTCTGTCTAATAAGTCAACCGACTTGGTAATTTTGTGTAATATTTAATCATTTAAAAAATACTTATATTCGATATTTTTCTTATGGTTCTTCTGTTAGTAAACAATGATCTCTATCTCTTAATCAACCTTGATTATTGAACCCGTGCTGACTACATCAGATTTCATTAAATCCTAATAATTACCCAAGTCGTTTAACTTCTTGGACAGACTCTACTGCTAATGATTACGTAGAAAAAAAAAACAGAGAAATGCATTTATCTAATAGTTAAGCCAATTTAGTTTTATATAAGGAACGATGATAAAAGATCATTGAGATTATAGTAATATTATTAAAACCAAACAATTTTTGTATGAAAAATAAACATTTTTTAATACTTACAGTCCGACCCTGCTTTCAATAAAAAACTTTAGAGTTACCAAACCTTATCGTAGAACCCACCTTGCAAAGAAGTATTTAATACAAAACAAGATTCTATTTTATGTAAAAAACTGGCAAATAAACAAAAGCAGACACAAATCTCATGTATGACAGTAGCATAATTTGACAACCAAAAAAACATCACCATGGAAGAATGTGAAATCTAAAAGTAAAAATTTTTCACCAAAATCCAACAAAAAACCAAAAGACTCATGGAAAATAATGTCCCCAGATAACCGTGGGTAGGCAAAATTATGGGGAAGAGAAAAAGACGTATTTTCCCGAAAAAGAAGAAATCCGTGTTCAGCAGACCACACCCGATCCGCCGAAAAATGGCGTTACGACATAGAAAAATGAAGGCGTTTTTCCACAAGCATAACCCAAGGATGTTTTTATCGAAAAATGTAAGGAAAGTGGTCGGAAGAATTTACACTGTGTCTGACAAAGTCAGAGATAAGATTGCTGAAAGTACTATGGCTTTAGATAATCCGTTTAGCGCCCAGTTTTATGAAGACCGTTGTTCAATCCAATAGATAAAAGAACATTACATTTTGATAAAGATGTGTCGTCGCGGCGGTGGTGGCGGTGGTGGTAATGGCCTCTTTGGCGGCGGCAAGGGCGGGAAAGGCTCTGCCTCCAATCTGCTAGTGTTGGCATTAATACAAGCTCTACTGGTGTTTTTATTATGTAACTACTCACATCTAGCATGGATAGCTTTTGGTTAGAACTTAGTGTCTTTTTTCTGCAAACTTGATTTTTTATCAGAGTTGGGTATTACTATTTTATTTTGTTGCAATGTTCAAGCTACATATATTATAATAATATTAAAAAATTATACAGGTTAAGACATTGGTATTATTTCAGGACCTCATCTTCTACCATCTTGAACCAACTCAAGTTCTATCATTTCGAATAGCATTAGCTAATACTTGCAAGAGTTTATCAATTTAACAGCCACCGTGCTATCAGGCTCATAGAATGAACCCTGAACTTTTCAATTTGCGTAGTCACATGCAATCTCAATTATGTAGATGAATTGGACTCGCTAGAAAGACGTGCGAATAGGCTTATTTGTGATCCAGTTTAGTCCAATCTAAAACCCTGATCACAGGTGTAGGGACCATTTGCCTGCTGCAGTCTTCCCGTCCAAATATAATTTAGGTGTCTTCAAGGCTAGAGTGAATAGGCTCTTAATAAAGTAGTGCGCTTCACCATCAACAAGAACCGCAGTCAAGCACTAGTATATATAGTTGAAAAAAAAAAAACAGCTCATACAAAATTGGACACAATATCAAAATTGAATTATTAAAATAAAGCAAAGGTTGACATAAAACCAAATTTTATTACACTGTTTTTTCATATTAATTCACTACAATATTGCTTTTGTTAATTTTATATGACTACAAAAGGTTGTTGCTACCCCTGGGTTCGACTGTACGACAGGTATTTAGTTCTTATTACATTAAGGTGCCGGCGACGGATGAATTTCCATACAAACGTAATACCACGCTCATTTGCAGTTGGAGCATAATTCCAACATATTATGATGATATTCGGTTATAGACAATATTTATCTAGGTTCCTACGTCTTTCTTTTTTAAAAAAAACAAAAAGAAATTTAAGCGAATTGTATTTCGCACTTTTTTAGAGCGTAAATGGCAAAACATGCCATTTGGCTTTTCCTGTATTAAAAATAACAATATTTCTAATATTCTCGACGTAGGAACCTAGATAAATATTGTCTATAACCGAATATCATCATAATATGTTGGAAATATGCTCCAACTTCAAACGAGCGTGGTATTACGTTTGTATGGAAATTCATCCGTCGCCGGCCCCTTAACTTCTCAGTAGTATCTCAGAGGCTGAGTCTGGGCTCGGCGCGAGCGGTCACCTCTTTCTGCGAAGCGGCATTGCTAACGAAAGAGATCGCCACACGCGAGAGTGAACGGACATCCTCATGCCGCAGCTCCCACGACCCCGACTCCGAATACCAGCTATGGCAGGCGCGAGTTTGTGTTAGTTCACCGTCCAGGCTCAAGGCCAATGTTTCACGCTCTCCTCAAAAACATTTCGGCAAACCGTAGGGGCACAGCAGCCCGCTTTGGCCGCTGTGATTTTCTGAAAATTAAACCTGTGGTCCTAGAACACAAAGGGCAACTGAAGGACACAGGTGTGGTTTTAAGGTCATAGCACACATAAACGACTAAGACGACTGCTCGCAGTCCACGCGGCGCCAGCTAGCAGAAGCCTAGCAGTCCACGCGGTGACAGCTACCAGGCACCCATCAGTCCGCGCGGCGACCGACTGTCACTGAGCGGACTGATCGTTGTGGCGTCCGCGTCGGCGCGGCGGCTGCTAGCAGTCAGCGCGCGGACACCGCGCGGACGCCGCGCCTACTGCTCGCCTACAACGTGCGGCCAGGGAGGCGTCAACTACCGAGCAGTCTGGCTGCGGTAAGCTAGCTGACAGCGAGCTGTCGGCTTATTTATGATGCCGATGTAAAATATATCTACAGAGCAATATTTAAAGCCCATATTTGAATGATATTCTTTTTACCGGGTGGGAGCTGAGTCGTTTATGTGTGCTTTGACCTTTAGTTCAGTAAAAATCTGCCACGCCCTCGCACTCCGTTCTAGAACGGGAGATGTCAATGAACGATTTGCCAAATAAAAATAACCTCAAAAAAGTGAACCTACAACATCCGCATTTTGCCAGATTTTGCGATATTTAAGTTCCACGTTAGGTAGCAATCCTATCGACATCACTAGACACATATAGGTTTCAGACTACTACTGAAAAACTGAAGACAAAAAACCCAATAACACTTTACCTGCCACAGGAATCGAGTCTAGGACCTCAAGCTTATCAATTCATCCTAACTTAGTATACAAATAAATCCCAACTTTCTATTCCAAAAGAAATAAATATATAATAATTTGTAGAGCTCATAACACTGACCATATCTCAGTATAAATACTTATTATACAACATAAAGTGTGCCAACGCACTCGGCTCGTTGCGTAACACTCACCCATTGCTTCTCACGATGTGCAGTATATGTGAAAAGTGCAGATAAATTTATAGAAAGAAAGATAGGTAAACATTTATTTGTGACTCGCGCAGGACTAAAAACAATAAAATAAAAAGTTAACTGATCAATAAAAAGTTTAAAATAAAAAATACAACATTAAAAAAAGAAAACTGGGACAAGTGGGTAGTAAAAAGTAAATAACGCAGCACTGATATTTTTATACAACCTGATGATGCCACGGACACGCTCAAGGAACACAGGTAGTTAGGTAATAAAAAAAAACATCAACGATTGCATCACTGCTTACCATCAGGTGGGATCGCAGTCAAGTACTAGTTTATAACAGATAAAAAAAAAAAAAAAATATATTATACAACTAGCTAAGCCCGCGACTCCGTTCGCGTGGACTACAGGATTTTGAATTTATTTTTTATAAAATAAAAGTAGCCCAAGTTACTCCTTACTATATCAGCTACCTGCCAATAAAAGTCCCGTCAAAATCGGTCCAACCATTTCAGAGATTAGCCGGAACAAACAGACAGACAGACAAAAATTGTAAAAAAATGTTATTTTGGTGTATGTACCATATATATATTCATAATTATGCATGTAGTAAAAAGCGGTTATTTCAAGATTACAAACAGACACTCTAATTTTTTTTATATGTAAGAAGATATATAGATATAGATTATAATAAAGATAAAGAAAGTTTGAATAAAAAAAGCAACCTGCCTAGCTTTTTTCCAACTAATGGTGAGTTTGACTTCTAATTTGACAGAATGCAGCTAAATCACACAAATATTATAAAGCCGAATGATTGTGTTTATTACTTCTTCACACTTAAAATACATCGCTAAGGGCACTATAGCGAAAATGATTTCATACACTTAAAATAAAATATATTAAAAATGGTGCGTTTTGTACCACCTAGTAAGCACATGTTCGAGCCTATAATTTAACGAGACTTAAATATAACATGATCTGGAACCAGGTGAATACAACCCAAGTGAGGTCGACAAGATTGATCCGACCGTTATTATTTAACCACGCGGCCCTCTACAAATTACCATGAGCACTAAGAACATTTTTACATGGATAGAATGACAGCAGGATGAAAGGAGGATTGGCAAGCGGTCGCCTGTTTCTGGGTAGCAGTAATGACAGCAAACGTGGAGGCCTCACGCATCAGGCAACGGCGCTCACTCCCCAGCCACCGCCGGGATTTCGATCCTGATTTCCGGCCACCGTAGGCGCGGTCTTGCGGACGGCGAGCAATGGGAATCTTGCTGTCCGACCGTCCGGTAACTGTCCAGGTCTAGCCCAAGTCGTCGATGGTGCGTATTGTTCCAACGCGCCTCAAGAAGTTGTTCCAGCAGGGTCGAAGCCTACTGGGACCAAGGGTCTGTTCCTGAAACGAAGGTTCAGCCCTGGCATGAAAGGCAACGAAGAAATGGGGGGGATTTTATAGTCAGTAAAAAATTGACACTATCTCCCGCTCCGCTCAAGCTTGATGATTTATACCCACTGAAAAAAAAAAACACAGTGTATACACAGCACAGTGTATGAATCCTATAGGAATTGTAGTGTAATCATATTTTTCGTAATAATAAAACCATTATTTTCATCTTAAATGCTAGCATATACCATGCGCAGTTCAAATAGAAAGTACGACGATACAAGTTCATTGTCACGACCTTGAGCGAGCGATGCAACTGACATCAATCTAACGCTCACCGCACATGTAGACACCATTCTTTACTTAATTTATTTTCTTCAAAATAAGGACGCTGCGTCTAATACTACATGGTGAACCGATGGTCTGATGCGAGTCCCGAGACAACGAAGGATGCGAGGTGAGCAGTTGTGGCGACACTTAGTAGAGAAGCACCCACCAAGTGTCGCAACTATGAACAGTCATGTCCAACAGTGGACATCCTTTGGCTGAAATGGTGATGATGATGATGAAACAAGGACCGGGAAAGCCTGTGTAGTTACTATGCAAAATGATTTTTTATTTTATTTAGGTGTTATTTTTTCACTTCGCGCGAGTTGTGCGGCTTTTACCTTGGACAGAGGATAAGCGTTGCCATACAGCGTGGTAATGCCAACAGCCTTTTGGGCGCGTTTCCTGTCGACAGCGATGCGGAGGTGATTTTTAACGCAAAATATATGATATATTTTGCGTTAAAAGTCACCTCCGCATTATCATTATCATTTCAGCCGAAAGACGTCTACAGTTGGACATGGGCCTCTCCCGTGTGGCCATAATGACCGATCCTGTGCGCCTCCTATCCAAAGTATTCCTGCAATCCTCACCAGGTCGTCGGTCTACCTTGTGCGAGGCCTTCCAATGCTCCATCTTCCGATACGCAATATATAATGTAAATTAGTTAATTTTGTAAGTAAAGAGCTTTTGTATTTTTTTCGTTTTAACTAGAAAGACTAAGTGCAAGCCCGTGTCAGATGGAAGAAGTGGAGGGAGGTTGCCAAGAGGTGGGTCTGTCCCACCACTTGGCAACAGGCTAACAAAAAATATAAATAAGACCAAAACTTATGATTTTTTTTTCTGTGGGTAAAAATCATCCAATTGACATCTCCCCCTTGGGCGTAGTGGGAGATAGTGTCAGACTCTTCATCATCATCATCATATCAGCCGAAAGACGTCCACTGTTGGACATAGGCCTCCCCCAAGCGTCGCCACAACGACCGGTCCTGTGCGTCACGTATTCATCGGATTCCCGCGACCCTGACCAGGTCATCGGTCCACCTTGTTGGAGGCCTTTCAACGCTGCGTCTTCCGGTACGTACTCGCCACTCCAGAACCTTTCGTCCCCATCGACCATCTGTTCTGCGTGCAATGTGCTCTGCCCATTGCCACTTAAGTTTGGCGATTCTTCGAGCTATGTCGGCAACCTTGGTTCTCCTGTGGATATCTTCATTTCTGATGTGATCAGGCAAGGAAACTCCGAGCATAGCCCTTTCCATCGCCCTTTGGGACTCAGACTCTTACTGACTAAAAAACCCACCTCGTTCTTTCTCGCTTTTCAAACCAGGCCGAGCCTCCCTTTTAGAACTAGACCCTTGGCCGTAGAAAACTTATGACTTCAGTTTTGGAAATCTCAAGTTGGAGAATCATGTAGAGAGAGATGTCTTAACGGCTCTTCTCTCCAAGAAACGACCAACTGGAACCGTGCGCTAGCTTCTGATGTTTTATGAATGCCCATGTAGGCCTATGTGAAATAAAATAATTTTGAGTTTGAATCTTAATCAATTTTATAAGTTCTTTATTAACCAAAAATATTTCTCCGTTTAAAAATAAATATTTATTAATATACGCGTGAGTGCACACAGTTTAATGTACGATCAACCTTACGGAACCATCTTATGGGCGATTGGAGAAAGTCTCCGGTAGCAACCTTGACCTGTTTAGAAGATTAGAACGTTTGAAAGATATCATTCCTAATTTATAGGGACTTGAAGAGATTTTGGTGATTTGGAAGACGATACGCCTTTTGGGGATTATATAACACTGACATGTTGCATTTGTATTTTATTTTGTGTAATGTTTTGGCCTGAATACTACTTAGTACGAACCATTCATACAAATACATGGTTTAAAAGACATTCTTTCTTCGTATGAATAGTTAATTTATTTACCATTAGAATATGCATGTACACATTCTAATGTTTAGTAATTTTTGGTAGCAAATGAATCAATTCAATCTTTTTGGCAAACTTCGCTGAGGTAGTTAATACGACATTAAAATTTTCAGCTCTGAGAGCGGCCTGAGAACAGAGGCGAGCCTGTTTGAATGATTCCAAATATGTTCAAGTAGCGCAAACACTTGAGGTACAAAAATACTCCAATTAGAATAATATCCGACTAATATGTACGAATATTATGTCAGTTGTGAAAGGGAATATAGCTTCATAGCTGACGGTGATTATTATACTCCCTTCCCACAACTATTTGTAATCTATTGATCAGGAGACGAACGTTTAGAGCTATGTACAGCTGTACATGTTCAACAGACAGGCATGTAATTTATTCGTAGCGAACCACTTCATTTACATTACCTTTACATAGAAAATTGACTCATCTATTCCGTTTAAAATTCTTCCAACAACTGAAGAGAATCATGCCAGAATTGCGTAAAACCAACGTTATACTCCATAGGATCCGGATACCGAATATCCTTTAGAAAGTGGAGTTTTGACAGCAAATGGATAAAGAATGCAACAATAACATGCGCTCTGCCAACTGATACAGGACATAAAATAATTTCTCTTGAAATACGGTGCCTTTTGGGTAGTAAGCTTCGTGAATGAATTTTGGCTGCTTTTTTTAAAAAAACGTCATCCTATTTCTTGTTCTGAGATTGAGAACTGGGCCTTAGGATTTTACTATCGTAAATTAATCGTGAGGATCGGATGAGACGAACCTTGGACCGTAAAGTAAACCTGAAAGAAGGGTCTGTCTAATTGCAGGAAAATTTAGGCTGTGTACGATAACATTTTGAAAATTTTCGACATAGGTACACAAAAAATAATGGAACTTCAATGGAGATCAACAGAATAACTTTACCAGCAAGGTGCGGTAATAATAGGTGGCGTAAGTCGGTGACTGGAACAAGAAATGCTGGTCATCTGGCGTCAAGATAGGTAAACGATATTGTTGGCATTGGTTGGCATCTTATCTGGATAACAACCGTGGACATAACCAGAAGTTTTTACCCAACAGCGAGAAAAGTTCAACTGTGAATGATGATGATGATTATATTTAATAAAAAAGTACACAGACCAACTGTTAATAACCTAATATTGTATCAAGTTTGTCAATATAGAAAAAAACAGATATAAAATATATTTTTGATATTTTTGTTTCATTTCAATACTATGGTAGTAATGTCGGCTTTTGTTTGCCGCTTGTTCAAGGAACGGCGTGTGCGCGAGTTAATATATGAATGAGTGTCGACTCCCACATGTGAGAAGTCTTGATACTTAAACACTCGTGTCGACTTTATTTTTTTGTTACAGTTGTTAGCATTATGATTCAAAGCTTACAATGATTGAATACAGTTATTGACTTTGCAAAGGAATTTGCTAGGCAATTTAAGTAGACCGTACCTTTATTTTTGATATTTAAAAAAATCATATTATTATAATTGAAAATGCCATGTTGCGTTAAGTCCGCCTATGTACTACTACTGTCCATTAAGTTTAAATAAATAAATATAAGAATATTAATTAAATTAAATTATTAATTAATTATTATTATTTTTCATTATTATTAACTTTTTCCACACTAAGAATTACTCCTTATCTATTAACCTAATTATTAATTGAATACGTGTGTGACATTTACACTTGTAAGCGTTTTATAAAAACCTATTTGCAAAATAAATATCATTGAATAAATATTTTTAGTCTAGAACAAATATTCCTCTCACTTGGGCTCGGTCAATGAGAGCTGCACAATAGTTTTCTTTTTTAACATTTCTAAAACATTGTTTTTTTTTATGTCTGTATGTTTAATAAACATCTATTGTTTTATTAATTTGTATTTTGTTAAGTACTGAGCAAACATGCAATGGTAGTAAGTATGAAAATATTCCAAAAAATAATAACCACCAGCCATCTATTTCTAACAAATTAAAACAATTAGAAACCTTATAAGTAGTAAACATTTATAAATTCGACATTATCGAAACCTAAAAATCTAACCTCAGTTACGGACAATTCTCCAAAAACCAACCTTCGATCAAAACCACTCGCCGCACTACAAAATATTCCGTAACAGCTATCCTTACCGTACACATAACGTTGAATATAAAAGCGAGCGTCATCCCGGAACCATCTCACTTTATCCTAAACCTTCGTCCACTAAGGACTTAAGAACTCTCAAGCCTTTTAAGGCCAAACCTAAGTCCAATAAATTTTAGGGTAATTTTAACCCAAAAAGTTGAGACGTCCAATATTTTTATTTTCTACAATGCGAGTGCTGTGTTTAATTTTGGTGGCAGGAGTCTTGGCCTGCAGTGCCGCCCCAGGAGCTTCCAATGAAGAAGACGGAAGAATCGAGCTGTTTTCTGGAGTGGCTATTGAGAAGTAAGTGGCATTTGGTTTTAAAACGGGGAAATTTGGTTAAATTCTCTTGGTGAAATAGGGTGCCTAATACAAGATTTTTTCTGATTTACTGCGTACTAGCCTCTGCCTGCGGTTTACCTGTGTAAAAGTAGATTTTTCCATACAAACTTTGAGTCCCCGTTTTATCCTTTCAAGAGGTAAATTTTAGAAAATCCTATCTTATTCTATCAATCAATTATTTTATTTTCAGGAACAATTTTCATTGAGTTTGGAATGAAATCATTAATAGAACTAACAAAAAAATAAAACTTACACATACTACATAATTTATTTAATTATATTAAACAAAAAAGAAAAAAGTCAATTATATTTAAAAAAAAAAAATTACTAAACTACGGACTGTTACTGAGTCTGACTTGAAAATAAGGTACCTATTAATCCATATTTTCAAATCGTAAATATTATGTAGATTTTTTGTACATCATAAAAGAAATTTTTGTGCAAAATTTCAGCGTTCCAGATCTAAGGGTTTGGATTGGGCGTTGATAAGTCAGTTTTTTATGTATACAAATTTTATAGTCCAGTGTGATGGTTAAATAGACAAAACGACCTTTTATAAGTAAATCAACTTTTAGTATACTTTCCATGGCAGTAATTTTTTCCCCAATTTAATATATTATTAGTAGATATCTAACGTATTTTCAATCAACTTTATTATGATCTTTATTTTAGTTTTGTGTTTCTGCTTTAAGAAAGTTTCACTAAATATTATCTAATTCTGATTTCATGAGTCTTGCAGAGATATGGCTCCGTGATACTTTGAAAGTAAATATATACCTATAACTTTATATTATAATTCTTCTGTACGTGTGTTTATCACCTAACTCTTCCTAAATGGCTTGCTTACTTTGGGTAAAACATTATGTGATTATTTGAATGAGTCCCTGGTTGGTTTGAAAATACAATTGAACCTGCTAGGTGGCGCTGCAATCGGATGCTTATTTTTTTTCTGACGAAAAGCCTTCGGGCAAGACAACGTTTGTCGAGACCACAAGTTTATTTTATAAGTCTTTTATAGCTCTACACTTAAGTGACCAAAAAGTAACATAAAAATCAACATACAGTTTCAAAGCCCTGTTTTAAAGTGAAAATATTAAAACAATGGTTTTGACGCAAATTCACTTAAATATGTGACACATACCACACGTTGTCATGCATAGTTGGGTAACTGAGTGGTTTTAAAAACAACTTGACTTTGTTTACTTTGAAAACTTCTTGTCGAAAGCGCGAGGTTTTTGTCAATTTTCAAACAATAAGGCGTAAATTATTGCTTGAACTTCATCTGAAAATAATTCAGATAAATGCAAACTAGTTTGCCATACATTTATTATACCTAATGAATTTTTATATTTATAAACTAGTAAATGAAACTTTTTCATCAAATAATAAAGTAGAGTAATTTTTTTTTTTGGTAGATTCGCGCTTGACCGCTATAAAAAAATGTTGTGTGTTTAAAGTCTTATCTTTAGTCCCAAACTAAAACCCGACAATTTTCAGCATTTACTTTTCTAATTATTGATGCTCGCGCTTAATCACTAGGTACTTCATCTGATGGTAAGTAATGATGTGGTTGACGGTGGATCACACTTGCCTAGAAGCAACCTATTTAACTAAGACCCATAGGTTGTGGCTATCAAGAAACAGTCTCCAGTTGGTAATTCTATTCCTTAGCTGTACGTATAAGCATAGAAAATATCAGTTAGAAGATCAGTCATACTCCCATCCTTATTACAATTAATTTAGCGGCGCTCACCTTGTTGTCTACTTCCATAATCTAGTTACTGTAATTTTCTTTGGACCTTATTATCTTTCATTAAATCTATTTATCGTTATTTTGGTCAAATTATCTTCTGAAAGAAGTTCACTGTACTGCATAGGCAAGGCCAAACACATGAGAGATGCGATCTTTGGCGGGAGAAGTTTAAACCTTCTGATGATTTTGTTAAGGCATCAAAGAGCCTCACTCTTGGTCACGAGTTGCTATGGCCAATCTGGAAAACTCCAAACAGACTCCGCACCCAGGTCGAGCGCAGCAAAGACAATCTCCACAGATAGGGGTTCTCAGACGGTTCCAACTTTCAGTGTTTAAACGGCGTCTCTCCACAGACATGGATGGCGCGTGATGCAGGCTGAAAGGTGGGACATGGTCTGTTACCCGTTCACATTGAGATCTGATCCTCTCATTAGATGTGAACGGCATTACCGTGGCCAAATACTAGGAATTTAACTAGTTTTGCCATTGAAACACTAAGAAGAAAAGTAGCTAACCAAACAAAGCTGATGAACAACTTATATATTGACTCACGAAACAATAGAACAACAAATTATAATCCCCTGTCGACTAATTCAAATCAGAGATAACTCCGCCTCATGATCCGTACAATGTTGAAATTTCCATACAAACACTTTCACTTTATATTCATTAGTTTTCACTTATAAATTCGGTAATTTATCTAGATTAGCAATAACAGGGCGCTTAATACACTAATGCGTTTCACCATCAACGATTGCACCACTATTTACCATCAAGTGGGATCGTAGTCAAGCATTAGTTTTTATTTAAAAAAAAAACACACTGTTATAGTTTCTGGTAATCAATCCACTTAAGCCTCTTCAAAACAATAGCCCTCTAAATCTTTGTTTTTCACATGTTGCAATTTTTTCTCATGACCCCAGGGTTGGGTGCACTAGCATAGCGCATAAAAGAAGGAAAATAATTTATATTTATTAGCGCGAAATGGCAATCTTAAGACTAGCTTGCAATAATAATCATTTTAATAGGGAAAATATGCGCCACATCCACGCAAAACGGCCGAACGCTCAGCATAAAGCTGTGGCCTCATGCTTAATGCAACGAAAGCATAGCATGGGTTTTCAGCGCTTACAGATACAATTGTCAGCGGCAGTGGTACCACGTTCCACAAAAAGTATTTAAGGGGCCTCTGTGAGTTTAACTTCAGTCTCTCCTATGCCTTTTAAAGGTCTAGGCCCCACGGTGCTTGATACCGTTTTTTTGGGAGTAATAAATTACCAAATCACATCCTATCCATTTCCATTTTTGTTAAAGCGAGAGGGAGAGAAAAAATATCTTAGCCAAAAGTCTTTACTTTGGTTTTTCTAGTACTAAGACACTGTCTTCGCAACTCTCTGTCATACACTAATAATACCTATTTTAGTATTCATTGTAATGTAAATCAAGTGAAAATGCGTGTAAAATGGTATTGTGTCTGTTGGCTTATGAAACTACGTAAAGTTTTAAAGGAAAATATTTTCTATTTATGTAAGACAAACTGCTGCCAGTCGCTTTGCCTTCGTGAAAGTAGAAAAATGTCCCAAGAAAACATACGCCCAGGATAAAAAGTATCCTATGTGATATTCCAGGACATGATCTACCCGTGTCCTAAATTTTATCCAAATCGGTTCACACGTTCGAGTGTGAAGACGTATAGTTTGTCTAAAAACTTCTGTACTGAAGTACTGATCCGATTGCAAAAATTTTTTCACCAAACGAAAGCTGCTTTATTCCTGAGTGATATAGGCTATATTTTATGTACGTGGGCGAAGCCGCTGGCAAAAGCTAGTTATACATAAAAATAAATGCCACTTTTCGTTGTAATTTTATAACTTAAGAAGGCTCACCTATCCAAACCAAATGTTTAGGCTTTGTTCGGACTATTTAGTAGATGGTTTATGTGAAGTTTGGTAGGGTATAGTAGGTAGAGTGGGGTAGAGTAGGGTAGAATAGGGTAGAGTAGGGTAGAGTAGAGTAGGGTAGAGTAGGGTAGAGTAGGATAGAGTAGGGTATAGTAGGGTATAGTAGGGTATAGTAGGATATAGTAGGGTGGAGTAGGGAAGAGTGGGAGCGAAGCCGCGCGGGCAAAAGCTAGTTTTGTATAATATTTAGTAAGTCGTTTGATTTTTTAGATAAACTCTAACAGACATAAATACATTCTCGCCACCTTTCGCTTTTATAATATTAGTGTGAAGTATGATTTGCAGTGTCTTAAAAAAAAATTATATGTTTTGAATATCATGCTTTTTCAATATATTTAGTTGTTAAATGAAATATTCTAGCGCTAATTAATTTTCTAAGATGTTTTTTTTTTAATATGGGAATTGGGAAATCATCCTATGACTTATCTCATTCTAAGATGGAGCACAAGAGTGTGTCAGACTTCTACTGACTAAAATCACGCCTATGTTTCTTCTTTACCCTTGCGTTCTATGAATTTTCAGATCACTCAATGATCTCGATTCAGGGAGTTTGATTTGGGCCTTTATCTACCAAAAAGAACAAAAAAAAAATGTCTAAGATAGAAATTTAAAAACCGATTGATTTATCATAGTAAAATAGCGAAAAATTTGTAAAAATCCGAAACAAATAAGTTTAAAATTGATAGTAATCTGAATCAAATCTATTTTAATAAAAACTCAGAGAAATTGCTATCTCTCAATTTAAAACGATGGGTTTTGTATTCTCTTTCCATTTATTACTAGCAGCTGATACCGGCTTTGTCTGTGTGGCTTTAGTATTCTCCGAATTATAAATAATTATCTAGTAACCCTAGGATCCCTGAATTCTCTTACAGACGCCCTGAAAAGCCTGGCAGGCTAATCTGGTTCTGGAAAGAGGCGAGCTGGTTGGAATAAGCTGACCAAAAGATGGCTGCCATTGCTTACGCACAATGGTCCACATAAGACGAAAAGCAGACTCCGAAAAATAGATAGATTACTCGATTTACCAGTGGCTTTGTCCGCGTGAAAGAAGATTGTTCCAACCGTTCCAACGTACTCACGAGATAAATAAGTATCCTATGTGTTATTCTAGGACATCGTCTACCCGTGTGACAAATTTCATCCAAATCTATTTATCCGTCCGATCGTGAAGAAGTAACAAACACACTTACAGTCACACACTCATAAATGATCGCCTTTGCAATAGATATTGGAGTCAGGCAGTCACAAAACAGTGGTAACCTAAGATATAAGCTATCTTGGTACCTAATCCGATTTTGTACAATCGTTTAAGCGTTTATTTATTTATTAAAACTTCATGCAACACACAGGTACAAAGGCGGACTTAATGCTTTAGGCATTCTCTACTAGTCAACCTAGGGTGGTAAAGAGAAAACATGGCAGGTGCACAAAAAAAAAAAAACAAAAAAAAATGGATTAATAAAAAAATAAGGGTACAAATGTATATGTATAAATAAAATAGACATACATATATATATTTAATGTAATATATACCTACATATAACGCCGCGTTCATCTTTATTATAGACTAGCAGCCTGTCCCAGCTTTGCACGTGCAATAAATATAGCCTAAGTTACTTAGGATGAATGAAGCTTTCCAATGGTGAAGAATTTTTGAAATCGGCACTGTAGTTTTTGAGTTTATTCGTTACAAACATACACACAAAAATACAAATTTTCCCTCTTTATAATATTAGTGTAGATATCGTGATTTAAGTTTTGTATTTCCCTCTTTACAGAGACGCGACAGGAGAAGAGAAATTAAACGTGAAATTCGAGCCGGGTGAACTGAGGGAGGCTGCCAGAACGTTTGAAGAAGGTTAGTACCTTAGTTATGGCCATTGGGCAGAGTTTTACAAATAACCCTTTTTTTTATGGTGGGAAAAAATCATGCATTGACATCCCCCGCCCTTGGGCGGAGCAGGAGATAGTGTCAGACTCTTACTGACTAAAAGACCCACCCCGTTCCTTCTAGCCTTCATACCGGGGCTCGAGCGCCCCCACCCTGACCCCAGTAGGCTTCGACCCGGCTGGGTCCCTGCTGTTGCTGACAACTCCTTGAGGCGCGCGGGAACAGTGCGCGCCGTCGACGACTTGGGCTTGGTCCGGACAGTTACCAGACGGCCGGACAGCGAGCTACCCATTGCTCACTGTCCGCAAGCCCGCGCCTACAGTGGCCGGAAATCGGGATCAGAATCCCGGCGGCGGCGGCGGCGGCGATAACGCCGTTGCCTGATGCGTTCGGCCTCCTCCTTTGCGAGCATTACTGCTTCGCAGAAGTCGGCGACCGCCTGCCACTTCTCCTCGCTCCGGACCATGGCCTCAACCAAGGCCCGGCGCGAGAGGTCTCCGCCGCCGATCGCCCCCACGAGGGCACGGCGATGCTCCGCCCAAGCAGGGCACACCTCGACTGTGTGCTCCACCGTGTCCTCCGGGCGTTCTGCACAGTGGCGACACCCGGGCGTCACTTCCGCATGAATCCGGTGCAGGAAACTCCCGAACGAACCATGTCCGGTGAGTACCTGCGTCATGCGGAAGGTAAGGACGCCGTGAGGTCTTTCCAGCCACGCCTCAAAGAGGGGACTTACCGCCAAGATTGTGGCGTGCCCAGCACTGGGTTGCGATAGTAGTTGACGCCACTTCACCATGAGATCCCGCTGGAGCTCTGTCCGCCATGCCGTGACCTGTCGCGGCAGCGGACTTTCACCCCGACGTTGCATCTCCACGCGCATATCGTGCATGTGTGCAAGGACTGTTGCCTCCAGATCCCACGGTGGTAAGCCAGCCAGAAGGCTCGCCGCTTCGCGGGAGACCGTGCAGTATCCCCGCACCATCCTTATTGCCATGACCCCCTGGCAGGCGTTCAGTATGGCCGCCGGTTGCTTTTTCAGCGACGGTGCCCACACCGGCGCCCCGTAGAGGGCCATGGACCGAACGATCCCCGCGTAGAGCCTCTGGCAGGAGGCGTCTGGACCCCCAAGGTTGGGCAGGAGCCGCTTGAGCGCAGCCCCAGCCCGGTTGAGTTTGGGAGTTTACAAATAACCCTGTAATTCCGCTGACATGATAATGATGATGATGATGACTCTCGCTTAGCTCAAGAATATGACATCCTGATGATTTCAAATATATTAGTTTAATGTTCATACATACTAGACTACCATCAACACTATGCTTATAATAACAACACCAATCATCATCATCATCATCATTTCAGTCGATAGACGTCCAATACTGAATATAAGCCTCCCGCAACTGTCACCAAAATGAGTGGTCCTATGCATCTCGCATACATTGGAGCAATACCAATACTATAACTTAAATCAATCTTTACCATATTCGTGAGAAACATCTCGATATACAGAAGTGAAAGTTGTAGAGTGGGTCAGTGCACTCTTACGTGAGCGCAGCGGCCGCGCGGTCAAGGTTACGTCAGCTGGTCTTGTAGCGTTAGCAAGGAAATTAAATGTGTAACATCTGCACAAACAACTAGGAATATATCAATCATAGTTACAAATCTCACGTTAACGTATCAATATCATTTATACAACATTTCTTTTTGGAATGTGCGAAACCTGAGACACCTATCTAGTATTTTTATATAAAGAATCTATATACAAAATTTCAAAATTATATCATGAAAAATCAGAAAATTATAAGCCAGTTATGGCCAACCAGGTGTTGGCAATATAAATACATGGTCACCGGGCCACCCAGGCTATTGAAGGGTGGTTTGGCTTCAGTACCAAGCTGTGCGCCGGAACCTAACGCCCGCTATGACCTGCAGCAATTTATTTTGTACTTAGTGCCGGTAGTGTCCAACTTATGACGTTTTTCAAATATTTTTGGTAAAAAATATAACATGGTTTAAAAAATATTGGAATCGATTCAGTTACTGATTCTAAACAAACTATATTCAGATGCTTTGTATCCCTTACTGGGTAAAGGCATAATCCATATCCTTCCAAACTTCTTTATTCTAGGCAATCTCTGGCTAATCTTGCCTCGCAATGTACATTTTCATTCAGACAAACATTAAAAATACGTGTACAATGGGCGTTCTTATTGTACAAAGCAATTTCTTTCTCAAAATATGGCAAAAAGTGAAACGTGATTGTTGGTTAAAAATGTTGCGGAAATATAACGATGCGATGGCGTGTATTAAACTTACCATAAGTTATATGAAATGTATCGTAATGAAAGTATGGTGTGTGAATGAACTGTTACGTGAGAGAACGCTCGTGTGGTCAAGGTTACGTCGTGCGGTTACCGAAGGACTAGTACTGGTTATGGCTAGTTGTGGGTTAAATATTTTAATGTATGTTACGGTGAATTAATTATGATCTAATATAAAGTGTAGTTAAATATATTCTATACGTCAGTTTTACCGTTAGTTGGACCGCTCGGATAACATGGTGGAGCATACAATGGAGGTGTGCCCTGCTTGGGTAGATCACCGCCGTATCCTCATAGAGGCGATAGCCGGCGGCAACCTCTTGCGCTTGGCCCTGGCCATGGCCATGGTCTAGAGCGAAGAGGAATGGCAGGCGGTCGCCTTCTTCTAAGAAGCAGTAATGCTAGTAAAGAAGGCGGCCGCATGCGTGAGGGAACTGACGTCTGAACCCTGACTTTCAGCCACCGCGGGTTTCCTTTTCTGAATCTCCTCGTGGCCCCAGCAGGCATCGGCCCTGATAGGTCCAACTAAGGCTTAAAAAATATAATTGTAATGTATGCTAGGAAGACATTACGTAGTGTATATCAACGAAGTATTTCATGAGTGACTAATACCTCGTGATCAAGACTACGCTATTATATTGCATCATATGAGTTTGCGGTGCCATAAAATATACGCAATAGTAGTAATACAACCGCGGTTTCATTATTATGAATACCATGTCTGGTGCAAGCATTAAAACCCACAGTTAGAGTTATAAACCTACAATGCCAGAAGCCAATTCATCTGTGAGAGGGATTGGCCATAATCTACGATGTAGGTCAATTAATTGCCATAGGGACCCAGCAGGCCATGCCATGCATGCCATAGGCAGTCGGAAAGGGTACTTCAGGGTTCTGGAACGCAAGGCAAAGAAGAAGCATAGTGTGTTTTCTACAATCTTGCTTCAACCTAGAATAGGAGATGTCGTTAGATGATTTCCCACCACCCAAAAAAAACCTATTGTCTTAGATTTAGTTCACACTATAAAATTATTATCTACACCACCGTAAATCAAAATCAATGGTCAATTAATCAACCAGCAGAATTTCACACCAAATCCAAGAACAATGAATGGTACTTTTTTTATGGTGGGAAAAATCATCCAATGACAACCCTCGCTCTTAGGCGGAGCGGGAGATAGTGTCAGACTCTTACTGACTAAAAGATCCACCCCGTTCCTTCTAGCCTTCATACCGGGGCTCGAGCTGTCTTTCGAAACTAACCCTGGCACCCTGACCCCGGCTGGTAGGCTTCGACCCAGCTGGGTCCCTGCTGACAATTCCTTGAGGCGCGCGGGAACAGTGCGCGCCGTCGACGACTTGAACTTGGTCCGGACAGTTACCGGACGGCCGGACGGCGAGCTACCCATTGCTCACTGTCCGCAAGCCCGCCCCTACGGTGGCCGGAAATCGGGATCATAATCCCGGCGGCGGCGGCGAGAACGCCGTTGCCTGATGCGGTCGGCCTCCTCCTTTGCGAGCATTACTGCTTCGCAGAAGTCGGCGACTGCCTGCCACTCCTCCTCGCTCCGGACCATGGCCTCAACCAAGGCCCGGACAATGAATGGTACTGGAATCTCTTATACTTACTTAAAAGAAAAGATTTCTAAATTTGGAACCCTGAATCTCAAAACACGTGAAGCCGTTGCATCCGGTTGTCGGTAGTTCTCTGACAGTTATTACAGGTAGTCAAATGCCAGAAACTTGACTATCAGTCTATACAAGGAGTATCATGTTATGTGGAGGTCTGATAGGTAGTCGTTCCATATAAAACACGGATACTCAACCACATCCGGTTTGACAGGAAGCTGATCCCAAGCTTGAATAAAGACTAGGAAGATGATGACGACTTGTAAGAGCCGTGAACTTTCCTTTTTCAATTCTTAAACCATCATTCTAAGGTCCCTCAAACTACTTCAATGATGATCTTTTTTTTGTTTCAGCTCGCGGAAAAATCAAGAAATACTCACCTCTCCTAGCTGGTATAGGAGTCAAAGTTTTGGCAGTAGCTGGTCTTCTCTTTGGAGGTCTGACACTCCTAGTGACAAAAGCTCTGGTGGTAGCCAAGTTGGCCTTCGTAGTCGCTGCAGCTTTGGGCATCCAGAAGTTGCTGAGTGGCGGAGGACTCAACAATATTAGCGGAAAGGTGAGCGATTATGTAAGGATTACTTTTTCTTCTTTTTCCTCGATTTAAAGGTCTTATTTGAAATACTATTAAACATAGCTGAAACTAAACTGATGTTGTTTGGGTTTTTAAAGTATTTGGGACATGTACAGTAAAACGAGTAGTATTTAGTGTAAAAAATTATTTTCATCTTTTTGAACCTTTGCAGTCAAGCACTGGTTTATATAAATAAATAAAAAACCCACAACGTACAAAGGGCGATATAATTTTGGCCGCTTTGTGTATTTGTCTGGGGCCGTTTTGTGCTTTCTAGCAAAAGTTATTAACATGTATTATCAAAATCGGTACAGCAATATCCAAGTTACAGGGGGAAGGACGTTAAATGATGGGAAAGGTCATCGAGAGAGTGACGGTAAAAATCATATTTTACATTAAATGTAAAAAAATTGGGTCGGGGCTTTTAAAAGGTTTAATTTGAGTTTCATACACAATTATATAATGGCGGTAAGTCCCCTCTTTGAGGAGTGACTGAAAAGACAACACAGCGCCCTTACTTTTCGTATAACGCTGGTCTTCACTGAACATGGTTAGTTCGGGGGATTTCTGCACCGGATTCGTGCGGAAGAAACGCTCCGGCGCGGGCGTCACCATTGTGTGGACCGTCCGGAGGACACAATGGAGCATATAGGTAGAGGTGTGCCCCACCTGGGCAGAGCACCGCCGTTGGCAGCAGTGATCTCTCGCGCCGGGCCTTGGTACAGACCGTGGTCCGGAGCGAGGAGAAGTGACAGGCGGTCGTCTCCTTCTGCGAAGCAGTAATACTAGCAAAGAAGGCGGCCGCACGCGCGAGTCTATGGTCTTCGCGCCCCAGCCGTCAGGATTCCGATCCCAATTTCCGGCCACCGTAGGCGCGGGCTTGCGGACGGAAAACAATGGGTAGCTTGCCGTCTGACCATCTGGTAACCATCCAGACTAAGCCTGTCGACGGCACGTCCCTCAAGGAGATGTCAGCAACCGTAGGGGCCCAGCAGAGTCGAAGCCTACCGGGGTCACGGGTAATGCGAAACAGAACCCCGGGGCCCTGGAAAGAAGGCAAAGAAGAAACAGGATTGAGTTTTAGTCAGTAAAAGTCTGATACGAAAAGGGCGGGAGATGTTATTGAATGATTTCCCTCCTTAAAAAAATACAATTAAATACAACACAATAAAATTATTGTTCCTCTTCGAGTGTATTTTAAATTAACTGATTTGTCGTTAGGAAGCTAAATAATAATAAGAGAGTCGAATAATGAAGCAAAGAACAAAAAAGTAACGAATTCCCTTTTTTCAGCTCGCCGGATTCCAGTCATCTCAGCAGTGGACGTCTCCTACGGCATCAGCAGCCACCTACCCTTACGCCAGGTCTTCAAACATTGCGAATGATGCCAACGATTTAGCTTATAAAGCTCAACTAAGCTCATAGAGATTTAAAAAGCTAGCTTTAGCCAGGATGGGGTAAAACAATTTTGTGCCTAATATAGACTGTGCGATCAAAGTAGGAATAGGGTTGTCGATAAACCATGAAATGAGATTTTAAAAATTTGTTATAATAATAGTGTAATTCACGTAGTTCATATCAACCTTATTCTTATTTTATTGAATAGTAATTGCAGTATTTTTTTCTGCAATTTAATTTATTGATTTTTGTAAGAACAGATTTCAAATATTTAAAATTTTATTATAATATAATAGAAAGTATTATCTGGTATAAAAGTATAATCATAGGTTTATATTAATTTTTTTTTGTAAAATTTCAAAATAAGTACAGATTTCCAATGATCTTGTTAATTTAAGTGAATGTTCAAAAATATTGATAATTTTATTTTAAGATATTTAACTAATTTGATGGTGCGTTTGTAAGCTTTAAATTTTAACATTATTTATTTTAAAAGCTGAATTTAATGGTGCATGATTCGTTATTATATCAAATAATTTATTATTTTTAAGGTTTTTATTATTTTTAAATATTATGATTTATTTAAAATGGACTGTAAAAAATACACAAAAAGTTTGGATAGTACAGGGTAAAAGCAGCAAATTAAAAAAAAAAACATTTCATGTTATTGTAAAAAGCGGCCTCATCGTGCAAAAAAAATAAAAAATTCCTAGTTTTATTATTAACTATTACGGGTTTATGTGTCATAACCAAACGTTGTACTTAATATAAGAATTATGTATTCAATAATAAGACTGTACGTTAACTTTTAAGACATGAAATAAAGTGAATGATTTTTGACATGTTGTCTTATTTCAATTTTAAATTAGGTACATAACTTAATACAGCCAAGCCTGTTTCATCTACGGACCACCAAATTTACGGCAGTGCGCCACTGGTCCATGGTGTATATCCACTGAGATATCCACCATGGACCAGTGGCGCACTGCTGTACAAATTGACTTAGGAACACTTGTTGTACGTACAGCTGCTAAAGAATGGAATTCCCTGCCGGAATCTGTGTTTCCTGATAGCTACAACCTCTTCGGTTCTACGGTATTTAAGTCAAGACTGAATATTATAGGCTACTTCTAGGCAAGACCATGTGCTCCACCGTCAACCACATTATCACATACTATAAGGTGAGATAGTGGCCAAGCACGACCATATCAATAATAAAAAAAATGATCAAGAACCTGCATTTTTTTACAACTGTAGCGCCATCTATGACTTGACATGGGTACTAAACTTCATAATCCTGCATCGTTCTATTAGAGTTCTCCACGAGATTAGAACATTATATACAATAGCCCAAAATCAACTATCGATCAGTTACCTGGATCAGACGAAACACTCGTCAGATCAGAGAATTCTCTCTTTTTGATGAAGGTATGTGGGACTTTACACCCTGTTCCACATACGTCTAAAAATACGACCATTTCTGTCACAAAAATAAAAATTATACTGTACCCTCAGGGCTCGCTTTTACCTGGTTTTTTTTTCAAATAAGATAGCCTTTTCCAGAAATTTCTACATGCATAAGTATAAAGAGACCTACTTATCGTCTACTCGTAGCAAGAACAGTCTTACGGTTTGTTTATACAAGTAACATAACGGTTTGAAAGTCGACAAAGCGTGAAACTTTATTATAGTGTTCGTGAAGAACTGGCAGCGCCATCTCTTGGCAAGTTATGTGAACAAATGATCGAAAAAATTATTATATATAATTCTTAACCATAGGTAATTTAACTACCACAAAATATGACAAATTCTAAATCATGATTCTTAGAAAAAAAATTCGCTTATTTCCGGCGATCCCTTGTTTAATAGAAAAATAGATCTTTTACTTCAGTGAATTTGTTCCCGAAGTGCACTCATTCAAAAACTGGACCTTACATTTACTTGTGTCGAAAAAAAGACAACAAACTTAAACAAATAGATAACAAACTTTAATATTGTATGCTCATTGTACATACACTTATTTTTTTAAATGTTTGTCCTGTATTTTTTTTATGTGGTTTTCAGTAAAGAATATAATAAATAAACTACATATTTTAAATACTTTACGATTTTTTAGATGAAATCCGTTTTTACATCTCCTGTAAAGTGTGTATAAAATACATAGCAACATGTTCACACACAACTACGACTATTTAGGGTGCATAATTTAAAACAACGGTTTAAAATGTGCAAGATAGGCAAATACACATTGCTTTTCATATCTTAATGATAAATTTTAAATTCTAAAATAATATAATTAAACTTAATGATCTTCTTAATAATTTTTATTTTGATGCCATCATTTTTACGTAACAACTTCATGTATTCCAAAAAAAATACGACTAAAATAAAATATAACTGATTTGATTAACCCCAAATCACTAAACAGTGATCTTGGGTTAACTCTTTGAATGCCGTAATTAGAGACATAATAGAAAGACAATTGCTTATGTCGAACTATGTAACTTAAGACATTCAAAAGGTTAATTAAATCAGTCATGTTTTTGCAAACACGCCTTTTATCTAATCTTTTTGACTTCAGTACTTAATGTAGGTACTCAAACTTAGTTAGTACGAACTACTATTTATGAAATATTATTGAATTGAAATGAGCTGTATTTTAACGTTTACTATGTTAAGACACTTCTAATCAAGTATTTAATGAACACCTTTAAAGACCAATAATGTTGACATAAATATGTTTTAGTAAATCATTAGGTTGAAAAACTCGCAAACTTATATCAGGTGAAATATTTTTAATTTATTTTAAAAAGTTCTTTGTCTAGTTTATCAAAGAAAGAAAAGTTCTACATGTACGTGAACGGAGATTTGTTAAAGATTTTACTGTTAAGCGTATGGTATTGTTTTTAAACTAATTTATTTTAAGAAATAACTTTCTCCAAAAATATCCTTGTAAAATATCATGATCAAATAATTGAATAATAGCTAGTTAATAATTTACATAAGATAGTCATATCTTTAAAGACAGTATCTTAAATACAATTATCATAATCATGACTAGACGATCTCCATCAAAAATTCCTGTAAAGCATGAATAAGACATTCTCTCGTCTCAAGCTGTTTAGAAACTAAGCTGTATGCATGGAGAACCCACTTTTATACTAGTTTTCAATATAGATAGAATGTGAAAAAAGAACATGCCATCTTCACGCAGACATAGATAAGTAGTGCGTGGGTACAACAGTGTCTGTATACGCCTTTCACTCACACACATTGATAGGAAAATAATTGGATAGAGAAATGAGTGGAGTAGTCATAGAAAAAAATATTTGTTGACTGAAAGTCTTAGATTGTTTAGACCGTTATGATGCTAAACCATTATTGTTGTCAACTTAATTAACTTACGATTTGTAGTTTTTAGTATTGGCTTAGAAAAACAGTTATTTGTAGAACTTCTCAGTCACAGCCCATCTTGTTTCACGAGATGTCAAGTGATATGAAATAAGGTCGATTTTCTTGAATTTTTTTTATTACAGAACGTCTCTAAAACTAACTTTTTGCATGCTTCAAACAGTGTTAATCTTTATCAATATTTTAATTAAAATTCATTCTTATCTATAGACTTCGCGATTATCTAAATTGCTTGTTCTTCACTTTATCAAAATTTGCATTGCTGTTTGATTTTCAAAACTTAATAACACTGACTTTATCGTTAGAATTAAGATATATTAGATATAGAATATTCATCTTAGATATTTTTTGAGTATAGCTTCAAAAAATATATAGCATTTTTAGACTCCACTCCCTCCGCAGTCTCTATTATGTAGACGGCAAACTTTCTCCACTACTACACAGACATTCTGTCTTTGTGTGGGTGACACTTTCACTTGAATACATTTTTGTTGTATTTTGTTCTGTTTTCTCATACTAATAATTATGATTGTGATTGACGATCATTTAAACAACAACTTGTTTTTTTTAAATATTTAGCTAGATAGAACAGAATTTTTACCTGGACTAAATATGATGCTTCTGTATATGACCTGATGTATTTATGTTTGTAATCCACAATTTTGTCAAAAAATACTGATTCTGTTTGTTTATGGTATTTGCTATTTATGTTCATCTTTTTTAAGGAATCCTGATCATTATAATGATCAATGCTGATTATGAAGGATTCATAATCAGCATTAACAATTTGTCGATATCTTTAATTTTGGAAATTGGTGTCAAAAAACGAAGAAACAGAACTAGAAAAAACAGTTTCCAAAACGAAAGAATTTTTGTACCTTTTTTTTTGTTGTGATTTGTAATTTGAAATTATGTTTACAAGTTCAATTTTAGTAACTGGATAGGAACTTTACTTTTCAGGTAAAAAAATTGTATAGCTCATAACATTAGTCATAAACTCATTGTTTAATAAGAGAAAGTTTAACTAGTCGAAAAATATTTTACAAATAAATATAAAATATATAAGCGGTTTGTTTTTATAATGATAAACAATAAGGAGGTATTAAATTTCGATTTAATTTACAACATTCTACAGTACCTAGTATCTATAATGTGTAGTTTAATTTTTACGTAACCGACAATTATGTATCAACACCTTTTTTTTTGTGGTGGGAACAAATCATGCATTGACATCCCCCGCCCTTGGGCGGAGCGGGAGATAGTGTCAGACTCTTACTGACTAAAAGACCCACCCCGTTCCTTCTAGCCTTCGTACCGGAGCTCGAGCGCCCTTTCGGATAACCCTGGCCCCAGTAGGCTTCGACCCGGCTGGGTCCCTGCTGTTGCTGACAATGTATCAACATCTGAAAATGGAAAAAATTAAATTTAATTCATGAAGTTATCCATGTCTTTTAATAAATTTTAATAAGCAAGAGGTTTTTTATCAAGAAAATCATAGGTATGCAACAAATATGTGTATGTATACATATTAATCTGATTTAAACCAGGCAAAAAATAATTACAAAATATAAATAGTCCTAGAGCCACAAAAAGTTACAGAAGTAATTTTTAAAACATGTCCCTTCTCGGATAACATTCGTTATAACATTGCAAAATATTTTTTTATTCTTGTAGTTATAGCAGTAATTAACTTGACAATTAACTTACAGTACCTATTTACGATAATGTACCATACTGGGCTGCATTTAGTTGCTTAAGCACTTTACATAGTCTCTCAGTATTAAACATTTTACATAATCTGACAATTTCGAACATTTTTGTTGCTTTGACTTTGGCATGTATACTTTCGTAGTTTAATAGGTTTTTTGTTAGTTTCGTTGACTCTATCCAGTGAAATCCATCCAAACTTAGCCTAATCAATTACCATAGACACTTTTCATCACACCTTTAAAAATCATCACCAACAAAACCTAAATATTATCAAGAAAAATCAACCCATTTCCATAAGCTATTAAAAAGAAAAAAATCTCTTTCACCGACTCAGGAATTTGGGGCCTCTGCTACGTCCACTAAACACCTTTCTCTCGCTTTCACACTGTGAGATCGGGTAAACATGATGCCCTCAATGGTTTTATTTACCCTTGGCAAAACACCATAAGTCCACAAAATTCTAAAAAAAATTCAACCTTGGGATTAAAGGTTTAGAGTTGAAAATTGATTAGGTGGTAGTGAAGAGTTAAGTGAAAATTCTTGTCGCGTAGGAGTAAAAACAGGTGGGTATGTCGTTTCCACTTTTTTTTTGTAGTAAGTTTAGGCCCACCCGTGTGATAACTCCATAATTTATATGGTGTTTTCTATAAGTTATATTAACGTTATATTTGATGGAATTGAGGTTGTGTGCATCGTGGGCTTGTTGAGCAATCATGTCTTCAGTTCTTGAGCAAAAGACGTAGTAATTTTGAAGAGCAAACAAACAAACCTTTATAAAAAATATACGCTCATAAGCAAAACAAAAAATAAATCTTTCTATATATTACTTTATTTCTAAGTTATAAATCTAGCTGGAACTTTAGTAGCTATTTTGTATTACGTAGTACTTTTAAATATAAATCAATAACAAAAAACACCACACCAAGAAGAGTTGACAATAACAACTACAATAAAATAATTCACATGCTTTAATGGTAAATTGGTGGAGATAATGCATAAAGGTATTTTTCACTAAATCTTTTGGTTGAATAATCCTCTGTGGTATTTCTTAAATTCAAATAATTAATAATGATTTAAAATCGACATTATACATGATTCAAAGTCTTCTTTCTAGGGAGAGACATTTTTATAATTAGCGTTTATAAAAGTTGTATCTGCATTAATATTCTGTAAAGACTTTGTAATTTTAGCTTCCAAGTCCAGAATAATTTAAATACTATAAAATCTTATGATTCTCAAAGAATTTGGCAGTATTGAAAAGAATGCCCACAGAAAAATAAAACAATTAACAAGAAAAGAGGAAAAAAGGAAATTATACGCAAGACAGAAGAAAGTAATGTTATTTTAATTATAACAATTATTTTCTTAATTATGTATGATTTTAAAATCTTCAGGATGGTTTTAAACATGACTTTCATGCAATGTACAGAAAAAAACTTATTTTTGCTAGTTATTAAAGTTTATGGTATAAAAATCCGTTATTTTATTTGTTTGACAAAATTACAGTAAATTTTATAATATACTATAATGTCGGTTTATAATTTGAAATATTTTATCTAACTTGTAATTTGTATTATCTTTTCTTAACATTTTTTCTTATTTAAATATTTATTCCATACGTATGATTTCAATTCATATTTAAAATCATACAAAACCGCCATAGCTATTAGCCATCAAATGTCAAATGCAAATATAAATATTCCATAACACAGGTCTATCACACCACAGGTGTACCTGTACACATACTACCAAAAAAAATCCACCACACCTCAATATCAGGTGGTACATTTCGCAACAAGCATTCGCAAGCCGGATGTGGCATTTTTCTCTAGAAGGTGAAAGTGTACGAAGTGGCACACACAGTCGAAAGTGATGTGAAAGTATACTGGCGGATGTGTTTTGGTAATTTATGAGAGACGAAAGCGTGAGGAAGGATGTACTGATGTGGGCGAATTTTTTTGGTACGTAGTGTAAGAGAGTTGCCGATAAAGTAACTAATAACATGTCGTTAAATTAACCAGTCGTCAATGTTACCGATGGTTAATATTCTCAAACCCAAATTCAAACTCAAAATTGTTTTATTTCACATAGGTTTACATGGGCACTTATAAAACTTGGTCGTATTCAATGAAAAAGAACTAGCAAGAAACACTCTTTTCAAAAAACGATTAGTTCTACAATATTTCCATATTACAATATTAATAAATAAGAAGGGACAAAGTAGACCAGCAATTTTTGTACCCAAAAGCACAATGAAAATAGAATTCGATTTCACGGAGATTATGGTATTTTCAAATTCACATTATTAAAAAAGAGGCTAGAGTAATAAAAATAAAAGCCTAAACTGATAGTGTTCTTTAAGATACATAAAAATCCAAGATACGAGTGAAACGAATGAATAAAGAGAAGTAGATCTACTTCTTACATTGTAGAGAAAGAAATCTTCAAGATCACTGCAGTTTTTTATAGAAAATAGATATGAAAATCTTAAAAGATACAAAGAGTTAAAGACAAGCGTAGCTTGTTATATGGAAGATTTGGTTAATGAGACAATCCTACAAAATAATTTTTAATTAATATAAAATGATTTTTTATGATAGTTAAAAAGGTAAGTTAATGGCTCAATCACTTTAAAACTAGAAATGATTATAATTTGTGTAAAAAAAAACGATGCCTTCAACAAAAATACAGTAAAAATCGCCAATTCAAAATCCTACACATCCAATAAACAAAAATATTCTAGAAACATTTCAAAAAGCAAAAAAAATCTAACCATACAAATCATTACCTAACATTACAAGCTTAAAAATAAAAAAAAAAGTTATTCAACTCAAACTTTCATTTCGAGTGACATCACTCCAGCATCCTTGTTACGTCAGTTTCCAATATGGCCGCTGTAGAAAGTCGGTCGATGAACCCGACACACTTCCAACGTACTCGCGACTCGAGAGTATTCGAGTATTTACTATAGAATATTGTATTGTTATGTAATATTGGAAATTTTGAATAGAATCGTCGTCGTTGAGATGTATTTAAGATATCTTTGGAGTTGCTGTTTTGGGGTTACTTTTTGTATGTCAAAAATATAATGCAGTATCGTCTTCAAACAGAACGATGTCATGTTTGTTGTATATTTTGCTTAATTGCTCACATTTTAGTATTTACCTGAATAGTTTCAAAGAAAGATTCGAAAAGAGATTTTTTATTTTTTTATTTTCTTTTATGTTTCTGAATTAACAAAATGATATTTATAATGTTTGGACTGTAGAAAGTAAATTAATAATTTATTGATACATTGACGTAAAATTTTAAAAGATAAATACACATTCTTTTATAATAAAGTGGCGTGCAGATTTCTAGTATTCTCGTCGCATATATGGGCCTCATCTATAAGGTTTACAGTCATCCAAAGGCCAATGACAAGAACCATGCTCAGAGTCATCTTGCGAGATTGCATTGGAATTGATGGTATTCGCAGGAGAATCAAGGTTACCGACATAGCTCAAAGAATTACCGAACTTAAAAAGCAGTAGGCAGGCAAAATATTGCTCGCAGAGCAGGTGGTCAATTTGACCAAAGGGTTCTAGAGTGGCGACCGCGTACCAAAAGACTTAGGTTTAGAAGGCCTCCCACATGGTGGACTGATAACCTAGTGAGGGTCAAGGAATCCAATGAATGCTAGATGCACAGAACTGTTCGTTACGGCGACACTTGGGGAAGCCCTATGTCCTACAGTGGACGTCTTTCAGCTGAAACGATAATGATGATGATATGTATCGATACCTATGTTCTTCTTTGCACAAATTATGCTTTGTCACAAAATAATAAATACTTTATATGCAGATTGTGTTTCTAATTAGACGGAGAAATTATATTTGTTTCCTGGCTTGTAGCTATTTGTACATTTCACTGAAAGGAAATAAATGTTTGCGCATGAGTAAACTCGCGCACGAACGATTTTCTTTTGAGTTAGTTCCTGGTTTTAATTGGAACGAAATACTGCGTATCTGTATTTTAAGGTACTTGTAGTTTTAATACGAAGTTGTTTCTATTTAGAGCTTTTGAAATTAGAAGAAAGTGTCTGAACGCGAAACAACAATTTCTAAATAAAAATAATATTTTAAAGTTAAATGATATAAACAATTTCTTGACTACCCGCCTGATGTAATCGTTAATAGTGAAGTGCACCTGTTTATCAATACCTTTATGTAAGAAATTACTAGGTATATGAAGTAGTAATAGGCATATTAATTTGTTGATAAAGTCATGATCTCGAGAAAAAAATAGCTAGAAATCGCCTAAGACAGAGAGGTTTGTAAAGAGAGCAGTGGGACATAATACATATTAAAAAAGAAAAACGCTACCAAAAAAAACAAGACTATCTAACCGGATTAGACAGTAATTCTTTTCACTAAAACAGAAGAAGTTTAATGAACATCAAGTTTCTTTTTCTATTTTATCAGTGAATACAACAATTAACTGAATGATGATCTTGGTACAGTCATATTTTATTAGAAATCAGTTATTATAGCTGTTATTGTCACTTAAACTAAATCTTCTAGAGTCTGTCTAATAAGTCAACCGACTTGGGAATTTTGTATAATATTTAATCATTTAAAAAATACTTATATTCGTTACTTTTCATAAGGTTCTTCTGTTAGTAAGCAATGATCTCTATCTCTTAATCAACCTTGATTATTGAACCCGTGTTGACTACATCAGATTTAATTAAATCCTAATAATTACCCAAGTCGTTTAACTTACATATTAGACAGACTATAATACTCGTACTTTTAAAATAATAATGAAAACCTAATTTAACGTTAGGATTTTTATTTGAATTATAATTTTAATATCAGTTTCAATGTTAATGTTACTAAAGTAAAAAATAAGTTTTTATTTTAGTTTTGTTAATTATTATATACAACATTAGTTTTAGTATATGCAAAACCCGATGCCATATCTAGTATTTTTATGTAAAGAATCTATGTACAAAATTTCACAACTGTATCATGAAAAATCACAAAGTTATAAGCTGGTTATGTCAGCAAAAATACATAATCTCCAAACCATCCAGGTGACTGAGGGTTCGTTTTGCAGTTGCACCCAACTGTTTGCTGGCGTTTCATGCTCACTATGACCTGCCGTGACCTGTGTTGTACTTAGTGTCAGTGGTATCCAACTTGTGAACTTTTTAAATATTTTTCCGAAAAAATATAACATGGTTTAAAAACTATCGGAATCCATACAGTTACTGATTTTGAACAAACTATTTTCAGGTTTCGTATAAACTAAAAATTATGTTGTATAGGTATTAAAGTAGATACTTTTATTATTTTTGTGGGGCGTGAAGCTTATCTTCTTTTTCTTTTATATTTGCACCAGAGAGCTCTGTTCTGGCTTGTGTGTGCATTCAGACTCGTTTGTTGGAATTTTTTTTATGCACATTTGACCACCAGGCGGCGGGTGGTCGTCCTCTTTCTAGTGGAACTGACCTAAAATAAATTATTATAACATTAACCTAAAACACATTTTTTTTTTTTTTTGTTTAATATGTTTGTACTGTAGTGTACATTATTGTAAGGTGGTCAAAAAATAATGTATACCTCTCAAAACTAAACTTTAAAATAGTACTAAAACATTCTACATTTTATTCTTCAATCTTACTACGAATACACATTTCCATCCATTCAACGCAGGTGCTACTCACACTTTCCAGTCGTCCATGTGTGCGTGTTACCGACATCCACCTACACAGACGCACACTTGTATCCGTGTACCTGACCTCCTTTTGTGTCGTCGAGTAAGTAGTAAGATTATGTATTTAGGGTATACACAGGAATGCACCGTTTGTGTTCAATGTGAAACGTGGCTAAATGTATGGGGATTTGTAGGTAACTACGAGTATATATTTTTATTGTGCAGTGTTTTGAATGAAGGTTTGGCACATGACACTGGCATTTTGTGTCATATTTTTTCATAGCAAATAGTAGTGATAATTTGACTGGATTGTATATTAAAAAAATTTTGTTTATGAAAAAGAAAAAACTGGATGACAGATTTTCCGACTGCTTTCTTGGCACAGTTATGGAATTCATCAAGTCTTAAAATTTTTATTCGTCCAATGTTACTTTGATACAGCTCAAAAAGTTTTGTAACACTAGCTTTTGCCTACGGCTTCGCCTGCATATATAACATATAGCCTATGTCCTTTAGGAATAAAACAGCTTTCGATCGGTGAAAAAATTTTGGCTATCGGACCACTACAAACGAAAAACAAATTCTACTTTTTTGAAAATTATAAGTGTTGATTCCTATTCTTTCTAAATTAATTTAAAAATAAACCTATTGAAATATAATGGCATTAAAAAAAAAAATAACGTCGAATAAATCACATCTATTTGATCTTCGTAGCGTGAAGCGCGTTGAAGTCTTTTGTGCTACAAACTGCTAGTCGCTAAAATCTTTAGAATCTTTGATCTAGTAATGAACTATGTGAACCCTGTACGGTTTTATTTATTAAGTATCCTATTTTATATCTTTATCATACAGAATTATAGATAGAAGAACTCTTACTGATCACCTGAACGAATAATGTGAAAAAAATTTAGGAAATAGATTAAAAATTAAACAAAAATTGAATCCTTATTGATTTACAAATACATCGATCCTATTAACTTCCAAACCTACACATCATACTACTCTGTCGCACCCGACGCCTTACAACCATGACATTCACACATACAAACATACATACATAAAAGTCACGAACACATACTCAGTTATATAACTCGTGATACAGGTGCTAACTTTCACGGACTTTCATTTTTCCACCTACAACTCACAATTAAAACTCAACCTTATCTCCAAGCTATAACAGTTTCATTTTCAACACTGGCATTTCCATATTTCTATTCACAAGAAATTATTGAAATTTCTGACTTGGAGCTCAAAGAATAAGGTCTAATTTCAAATGGTGAAAAAGTTTATTGGTCAGGCAACGAACGATGAATGGGCCTTTCAGTGTTGCATAACTATTTGGTCTGTAAGGCTGTTGACCTTACGCTGAAGAAAGCGAATGATTTTAAGGGAGTATGTATTTTTAGAATACGATTTTAGTTATAGTTATTTTTTTACCTTCTAATGCTATATTGATAATTAAGGTGATTAAGGCACCCGACTCTCACAAATGAGGCTGCAAGTAGGTACCAATGTGAATTTTTCAAATTATGTACATTTGTTCATCTATGTTTACTGACACCCCATACCTTGGATAGCACATAAGGCCATTGGTCCCGATTGTCATTCCTAGATTTTGACATTCGTTACAGATGATGCCAGAAAGTTCCATCAATATATCCAAGGATTATCGTGTTGGCCAGCAACTGGGTTATAAAGAGTAGTAGAGAAGTCTGATAGGTAGTCGCTCTATGTAAAACACAGGACTGGAAACCGATCCCAAGATAGCTGAAAAAAGTTTGATTACTCCAAAATGAATAATAAGTAGTTCGTAAAAAATATTTTTAGCATATATTAGCGATCAACCACAGCTTTGCACTTTACATATAAAACTTTCTGTCTATGAGTGAAAACTGCATGAAAATATGTGTAGTGGTTTTGGAGTTTATCACGTTCATACAGAAAGACAGACGCAGTGAGTGTGTGAGAGTGAATTTCATTTTTTAGTATGCAAAGATCTTTCTAACTTTTGTTACCGTTTAAAAATACTAAAAGGTAAGGCTTCAAACAAGATGATATTCTGCAGATATCTTTGGCTGGAGGACTGATTAGAAATGATTACGCATCCCTTCGCACTCCTACGGCCAGAAGAGTGTAATCTATTTTCTACCTACGAACCCAATCACAGAAGTATATTTAAATAAGATCTATCCTGTAATCGCTTGACAAATAAAAAATGCACATACTAATTTAGTACATGTATTTGATATCCTTTTATGCCCAAACAGCCGAACAGAACCGATGGATGCGTGACGCACAGGACCAGTCGTCGTGGTGACGCTTGAGGGAGGTCTATGTCCAACAGTGGACGTCTTTCAGCTGATATGATGATGATGATGATGAGCCGAACAGACTTCAATGAAATTTAGCACACAAATAGGTTACATCCTGGAATAGTATACGGGATACTGTTTTTATCCTGGTAGTATGTTTCGGCTTTAGTTTTTTAATTTCACGCTAATAAAGTTCCTGGAAGCTACTCTTACAGTGATGAAGAGAAATTGTTTTATCTCCTAATCAATTACAGTGTACATTACGTTGGTTCTTTCAAAACTTGATATTTTGTTTGTTTTTCTTCTATTTGGGAAACATTTAATTTATTTTTATCTTAACTTGATATTTTTGGTTTTAATTTGTATTTTGTTTTTTTTTTTTTATTATTTGTAATTGAAATTATCCTCCACAACATGTATTAAATCTCATAAGGAAAGCCAATAAAATAATTGAAACAGAACTGCATTCTTCTTGAGAAAGTTACACCATTCGACTGCGTTATTTACTAAGTAAATCATTTGTATAGTAATTCCATATTCATGGATTTGAAGTCCCAAATTGTCTTATACCATAATCGACAGAGTGATTGCTTGTTTCAAAAATCATTTTTTGTAGCTTATACATACTGCAGGTCACGTCAATCAATATCTAGAAGAAAATTACTCTAAAAAAATCATCATAAAAATATCTTAACAAAACGCCATTACAAAATAATTTAAAAAAAAACATAATAACTGTTATATCAATACAGAATCATATCAAACAATATCACAAAAAGACATCAGCTAAACAAAATTTTATTGTTCTTTTCATCGCATACGCATACATGTAGCGCCATCTATTGACCGCAAAAGCACAAAACCACACTGCAGTACCGACGCCATCTCTTAGTGACTTTCGCCAACTAAAATGACAGCTACGCATCTCGAGGAACAAAAAGTACAAAAAGTTCGAGGCAATCTGCGTCCGTCGCTAGAGAGAGTTATTTTCAATGTTTTATTCTTTTTATATTACGCAGCGGTTATATAGAAATTAGAGAGATGACTAGCTAGTTTTTTTTTTTTTCTTGAAGATGAAATTTACTTTAGATTTATACTCGGTTAAAAATGGTGCAATGATTGTAATTAGAAGGTGTAGGTAAATAGTTTTTAAAATTACTTGACTAGTGAATTTTGGTAGCAACTTGCTTGTTAAAGAATATTCCAAGCTATCCAATCTTTTTATCCTCTAGATACTGTACAAAAACTTTTTTTTTATCGATTCTATTAATAAAAAAATTTTTATACGTTGTAATATAAATATTTACTTCGGCATACACTACCTATAAGTTACTTGAAGGACAGTGGCGATTGGGCAAAGCTGCAAAAATGGCTCTGGCCCAATAGGGCGCCCGATCCGAGAGGCCGGGAGCTCAGAAGAAGTATCCTAACATTTTAACAAAATTAATCAATTATAGCTAGATGCAAAGACCACTAACAAATACAAATAAATTATTAAGATTTATTAAACGCAGTCACATGAATAGGATCAAATTCTCAGAGAATTTTGTCAGCTTACCACCCTGGTTACGTCACTGGGAGGTCCATCTTCAGAGATGAAATAGAAAACTCTTCATGTACCTATTAAATTACTTTCTGATTTATTAATAACTAGCTTTTGCCCACAGCTTCGCCTGCGTACATAAAATATAGCCTATGTCACACTGGAATAAAGCAGCTTTCTATCGGTGAAAAATTTTAGCAATCGGACCAGTACTTCCAGAGATTACCCCCTACAAACAAAAAAAACAAAAAAAAAACAAACTTTACCTAAATAATAATTATAATAATTTAGATATAAAAGAATCATTTTATGTCTGCACTTCAGTGATTTATCCTAATTAAATTATGAGATCATTTTTTGAGGCCCCATCCAATGATTTTGCCACGGGCCTCAGAGAATAAGGTTAGGTACGTCACTTATGGAAGGGTTGATC
The DNA here is from genome assembly GCA_910589285.2 of Mythimna ferrago. Taxonomy (NCBI): domain Eukaryota; kingdom Metazoa; phylum Arthropoda; class Insecta; order Lepidoptera; family Noctuidae; genus Mythimna; species Mythimna ferrago. Next base: position 16,515,447 of record OU342694.1, on the reverse strand, counting down.
ACTTTACATGGCGCTTTTATAGTGTACGATGACTTAGTATTATCTAAAACATTAAATTCTCGTGTCACTGTGTTGGTAAGAATACTCCACCGAAATGGCTTGACCAAACTTTGTGCATTTTTAGGATTCCTTACTTCAAAAGGAAAAAATGGAACCCCTATAGGATCAAATTGTTGTCCTTCTGTCTGTCTGTCTGTCAAGACCCTTTATCTTACGAACGCATGGAGATATCGAGATGAAATTAAAATCATCTACTCAAATCTGTGGTCCCTTGAAGCTGTAAAAAAGCAAATTAGTTAACGAAAAAAAAGATACGGCCGTTTATGTCGCAAAAAACGTGTATTTTTCCTTTTGACCTAGAATCTTGAAAGCCATGAAGCATGGTCTCACACCAAAAGTAATGGTCTCACACCAAAAATAAGAAAGAATCTGAAAACTAGAAATTGGTAATTACATAAAAAAAAAAATGAAGCAAGTCAGTAACAGTAATGCTCGCAAAGGAGGCTGACCGCATAAGGCAACGGCGCTCTCGCTGCCGCCGGAATTCCGATCCCGATTTCCAGCCACCGTAGGCGCGGGCTTGCGGACAGTGAGCAATGGGTAGCTCGCTGTCCGACCGTCCGGTAGCTGTCTGGACCAAGCCCAAGTCGTCGACGGCGCGCATTGTTCCCGTGCGCCGCAAGGAGTTGTCAGCAACAGCAGGTGCCCAGCCGGGTCGAAGCCTACTGGGGCCAGGGTTATCCAAAAAGGAACTCGAGCCACGGTATGAGAGCTTGGAGGAACGGGGTGGGTTTTTTAGTCAGTAAGAGTTTGACACTATCTCTCGCTCCACCCAAGAGCGGGGGTTGTCATTGGATGATTTTCCCCACCAGAAAAAAAGCAAGTCAGTAAAATCTTCGTAACTCAAACCGGGAATTGAAATATCTTCGTAACTCAAACCGGGAATTGAAATGTTTGCATAGGTAAGTTTGTACGGAACCCTCAGTGCGTTAGTCTGACCCGTACTTGCCCAGTTTTTTTTCTTTGCTGAGCTTGTTGACAGCCAAGCCAAGGCGTGAACAAGACAAATCCAATATTTGTAGATAAGTCACCGTAATCCACCATTAGGTATAAGATATACAGCATTATTTTGACAAGCAAAAATATACCTTATGCTATTAATATTGCGTTCAAAATCAACTCAGACGGTACTCTGAATATAACGGCTTCACGCAATTTCCACAGCAAAAGCAGTGATTAAGTGGCTACTATTTTGTATTTTATTTTCATTTAGATAAGGTACAGAATTCCTTGTAGTAAACAGTTTGTATCAGGCACTCTGGAATGGAAGGAATTGATGTAAGAGATTTATACTGCTTCATGGATTTTTTTGCGGTTTCCATTTAAGGAACATATTTTTTTAGGATTTCGTACCTGTCTGCTAGCCGGCTGCTGCCGGCTGCATGCACGTCCGTCCGTCTGTCTGTCCGTTGGTTTGTCAGCGGACTGTAGAGTTTTTTTTGTTTGTTTAAAAATCATCCAAATGACATCCCCCGCCCTTGGGCAGAGCGGAAGATAGTGTCACACTCTTACTGACTAAAAATCCCACCCGATTCTTCTTGCCTTGCATACCGGGGCCGAGCTTTCCTTTCAAAAGCAGACCCTTGGACCCAGTAGACTTCGACCCTGCTGAGCCTCTACGGTTGCTGACAACTCTTTGAGGCGCGCGGGAACAGTGCGCGCCGTCGACGACTTGGGCTCGGTCCGGACAGTTACCAGACGGTCGGACAGCGAGCTACCGATTGCTCGCCGTCTGCAAGCCCGCGCCTTCTTCGAAATCGGTATCGGAATGCCGGCGGTGGCTGGGGCATGAGCGCAGTTGCCTGATGCAGTCGGCCTCCTCCTTTGCAAGCATTACTGCTTCGCAGAAGCACTCCTCCTCGCTCTGGACCATTGCTTGTACCAAGGCCCGGCGCTGGTTGAAAGCTGAAATTTTCACATTGCTATTTCCGCTACATCAATAAATAATAATTTAAAGGGGTTCCCATAAAAGACACGTTAGTGGTTTTTGCTCGATTTTTATATTGTAGTACGGAACTTTCATGTGCGAGTCCGGCTCGCACTTGGCTGTTTCAATAATTGCAGATTTTGAAATATTGGTTTTTTCTTATTTTTCGGATGGGATTTACGAGTAATTATAACTTTTCCTGCGCTAGGTGGAGCAAGAGGCAGTATTAGACTTATACTGACTAAAACCCCTCCGTGTTTCTTCAGTTGCCTTGTGAGAGGAGGCCCAAGTCTCAGCATTGGGAACATTATAAGGCTGATTATGCTCATGCTTTTTACTCTAAAATTATAAATGTGTAAGTATATGAGTGTGTGATGGTGTGAGACTTCTTTACGTTCGAACGGTTGAACGGATTTCGATAAACGTAGTAAACAAATATACCACGTTGTCCTTAAACAGCACTTGGTACTTTAGACTTTTCCAGGAAATTATGTTTCCTTGGGACAATTTTTTGAAGCCACTGACAGCAACTTATTTATAAAATAAACTTTCAATGCGGCTAACGTAACTTGGCGAGCTTGAACATCGGCTCTGCACATCTTAAATGACATGAGAGAGTTGTTCGGGCTCGAATTTTTTTTTAAATTATTCTATTAATAGACCTCAAAAATACACATGAAATGGTTTTGCTGTTTAATACAGATTGTATTTTAGATCACACAATAGCATATTCTTACAAAGACAGTCACATTAAGTAGTTAGTTACTTCCTACTTTAAGTTTTACTACATAATATACTAGTACTTTTCCAGCGTTATAGCACAAAATAGATAGATACAAAAGACAATCTCATGTATGTACTTCAATTTTTATACCTACGCTCGGTGGACGCACACTAATGAGCATTTGAGCCAGTACTGTTCGACGAGTGCGCCGAGACGCGACCGAGACATCGTGTGCGTTGCTCGAGCACGCTTTGTATGTAGATTGACTTCTGTGCCTATCTAATTTGTGGTTATAGCATTATGCTTAAAACCACAAATTAATTACCTTTAAATTTTAAACCATATTTTGAGGGTACTTTTGAAAACCTAATTATGTATGATAATGACAGTCTTTATTATATATTTAAGTACTGCGATATTAAAGAAAATACAAAACACAAAGGAACCAATAAATACCTAATTTAAAAAAAGAATAAAGTTTTTGAACCAATAATTCCAAGACAATCAAAAGATATAACACTTCAAAGCAACCCGTTTTATACACGGCAATTTCATAGGTGAAGACTTATTACATATTATCTTATTTGGTAAATAAAAATTAAAAACACTTTAACCGTAGGGTATTTGTGAAGTTCCAGTAGGTCAAGTTTTGATTGAAGGGTATCGTCAAACAATTGCTAGGACAGGCTCGGATTGGCGTGGAAAAGAACTTTGTAGTAAACTGCTCATTAGGCCTTCATACTATAGATCATGTGCTGGAGTTTGTTCGCAATACAGCAACTAGATTAGATCCAAAACATTTTTTTTTTCACGGAATATCTTTAAATGACTTTTTCCACTCTGGGCGGTGCGAGAGATTATAGTCAAACTTTTACCGACAAAAAATCCAAGTTTTGGCTTTTGTTTTGCAAACTCCTTCAAACAATCAGCAGTCGTAGCAAGAATCGGCCCTAATTGGCCCATCAATTTTAATAACATCTCTATGGTGCGCGTAAAATACAACGGGCTGTCGATTTCGGCTTAGTCAACTTTGGTGACTGGAAATTATCCTGCGGCAACCAACGCACGGGAAGCCTTTGGCGGGGGCCAAGGCGTAATGCTTGTCTCCAGTTTACGGTTTCGGCCTCTGCCTTTGCTCTCATTACTGCTACGTAGAATGAGGTATCCGCCTCCTATTTCCTTTTACGCCGTACTAATGCCTGACCAAGAACCAAACGGGAGAGGTTGCCTCCACGAGGACATGGTGATACTCCGCCTAAGCGGAGCAGACCTCCACTGAATTTTTCACCGTGTCTTTCGGACAATCGGCACATTCCTGGTAATTCTCACTGAATCCGCCATAGGAACTTTCTGACCAACCCCGGATCGACGGCGCCTTATGTCAAAACAATGTGAGTATATAGAGTAAATAGGCTCATAATAAACTATGATGGTGAATCGCACTCATCACCAACGATTGCATCTCTGTTTACCATCAGGTGGGATTCGAATTTTTTCACTATCACATGAGCAAATGGGCTTTTTTATAAGGCTTATAGTCACCCAAAGGACAATAGAAAAGGTTACGCTAGGATTTTCCTTGTGTGATCGTATCAGGAATGAAGATATCCGCTGGAAAACGAAAGTTACCGACATAGCCCGAAAAATCCATAAACGGGATGGATGCGAGACGCACAAGACCGTTCGTTGTGGCGAAACTTAGGGGAGATCTATATCTAACAGTGGTCTCTCAGCTGAAGTGAAGTGGTGATGCCGTTGGCAGCAGCAAGTTATCAGGCATCTGACATAGTATAGTTAGGTTCAATTCAAACCCAGCCAGGCGTTTTACTCTGTATAATTTATCTCATCACCACTGTTCTCAAAACGGTGAAGAGAAAACATCGAGAGGTTACCGGCATGGCAAAGAACCAAAAATTCGAAGACATGTGACATCCACCAAACCGCACTGGGCCTGAGTAGTGGTTCGTAATCCACGACCGTAGCCCATTCCCTTCGCTGGTGAGAAACTTTAAGACCCAGCAGTGTTAACATTATAAGCATCTAACGCGCCCACCTTGCTCAAAGTACCGCTGCCACTATTTCTTTTATCAAAAATATACGCTCTGGCAGTGGCACTCGCCAGCTGGTGATTAGACACACACTGCTGCACGCTTTCTGGGACCGAAACCGCGACACTTTTATGTAAACTGTCGTAATTGTACGTTTTGAAAGTGAGAGTTTGTTTTGGAACTAATAAGAGCTGGTTTTTTTTTTTTTTAAGTGGGTAATCATTCAATGACATCTCCCACTCTTACGTGGAGCAAAAAAACATGTCAAACTATTACTGACTAAAACCACACCTGTGTCCTTTAGTTGCCCGTTGCGTTTTAGGACCACGGGTTTTGTTTTCAGAAAATCCCTGACATAGCATGCTTCGGTTCTGCTGTGCCCATACGATTTGCTGTCATCTCTTTGAGGAGCGCGTAGAACACTACGCTCTGTCGACGACTTGGGTTTGGTCCGTACGACTACCGGAAGGCTAGACGGTGAGCCATCTATTGCTCGTCGTCCAAAAGCCCACGTCATCATCGTAGTCGAGCTCAGAGTCACGGTGGTTAGGTTAGGTTGAAGATATCCACTCCATTTATTAATATAACTGTTCTGCTTTGTAAAAATAGTAACCGCCTGCCATTCTCCTAGCTCTGGACCCAAGAGTTGGGTATTGTATCTGGGTAAATCCAGCAATATAATCTGCCTAAATTCTTCTAATTGATAATAATTCTAATTTGCTTTTTTATTATTATTATTTTTATTAAAAACACACATTGTGGGAGCATTTATGAAGGTGTAAATTCACATTTATAAACAAGACATTCAGACTCAGAAAACACCTATCTGTAGGCTATACAAAATTTTTTTCCTTGCGGAAATCGAGCGCGCGACTCGTAGCCCATCAGCCAACCGCGGATTTTGCGAAAGAGTACTCTGGGGCCCTGGAACTAAGATAAAGGATGAACAGGAGTGAGGTTTAGTCAGTAAAAGTCTGACATGCCCTCCCGCTCTTAGGCGGAGCATAAGAAGCCATTGGATGATTTCCCACCTAAAAAAAGCAGCCAACCGCTGCTCTTTGCTAAGTATTATTCTAGATAAACTTAGAAAAGTATATATGAACTGAAACTTCACTTTAGTACATGCCCGGCTTCGCACCCGTGACCTCATGCATTAGGGGACTTAACCACATACACACGTGCGTGGGGTGTTATATGTGTTCGAGGAGGAGTGGCAGGCGGTCGCCGACTTCTGCGAAGCAGTAATGCTCGCTAAGGAGGAGGCCGACCGCATCAGGCAACGGCGCTCTCGCCGCCGCCGGGATTCCGATCCCAATTTCCAGCCACCGTAGGCGCGGGCTTGCGGACAGTGAGCAATGGGTAACTCGCTGTCCGGCCGTCCGGTAACCGTCCGGACTAAGTCGTCGACGGCGCGCGGTGTTTCCGCGTGTTTCAAGGAGTTGTCAGCAACAGCAGGGGCCCAGCCGGGTCGAAGCCTACTGGGGCTGCTTAGTCAGTAAGAGTCTGACACTATCTCCCGCTCCGCCCAAGAGCGGGGGTTGTCACAGGATGATTTTTCCCATCGAAAAAAAAAAAAAAAAAAAGGGTGTTATATGTGTTCCATGAATTTGTACACGACAGGTGTGAAGAACGTGAGCAAAAAATACGTGTATTCACAGCTGAACACACAGACTCCCCGTTCAAGACGCACACAGTTTGGCCACGCATCCCCGCTGGAGAAAAGCTATAGCTTTCTGCTCTTTCTTTTCTTTCTTCGTTAAAAGCTTCTTACGCCTAACCATCCATTAATAATAGAGATAATAATAATAAATTACACAAGTAGTAAAAGTTTTTTTGTTTTTGCTAGATATTACATGGCATAAGATATCGTTTACATTACGGGAAGTGTACACTGGAATTGCACAATCTAATTCCATCAAATCCGTTTCATTATCAGACTACTAGACATAAGGTGTTACGCCACCAGTACATGGTAGACATCCTTCCCATACGTACAAAGCGTTTTGGGAACACATTTATTATGCGTACAGCTATGGATTTTAATTCCCAGCCGGAGTCTGCGTTTCCTGATAGCTACAACTTGAGGTCTTTAAGTCAAGAGTGAGTAGGTTACTTCTAAGCAAGCGTGCTGCAACATCGGCCACATCATCGCTTATAGGTGAGATGGTGGTCAAACGAGAGCCTCTCTTCTTCTTCCTGCCCTTATCCCATATTACTTGGGGTCGGCGCAACACGTTTTCTTCTTCCATTCTGTCCTGTCACCCGTCAAACTATCACCAACTCCCTTTTCTTTCATATCACTTCTCACACACACCATCCATCTTTTTTTGGCCTTCCTCTCCCTCTCCATCCATCTACATGTATACTCAGAACTCTTTTAGTAATATGCGCATCATCCCTCCTCTTCACATGACCATACCAAGACAACCGATTACCTTTCAACTTTTCAGTCACGAGACCGAAACGAGAGCCTATGAATAATAAAAAAACTTCCTAACACTACCAAAATTTATATCAAGTCCTCGTTACAGGTGATATGTCCAATGAACTTGAAGATTCATATTTACACCAGCGATGAGAATCTCTCTTAGATATTTAGTTCTTTCTGGATCGAAGGATTGGTTCAGTGCGCGGTTCACAGGATTCTTTTACGACGATCTCGATTTTCAGCGTCCACGACTAAGCTCCATAAAGAAAAATTGGAAAAACTAAGAAATTATTACATAGTATGTAATAAATTATTGTAGCAGATAGTGAAAAAAATAGAGTAAAATTTGAGGTTTTTGGTCCTTATCTTCCATCTTGAGCCGTGAAAGGCAATTTAGACAGACTTATCGAATCTTTCATCATTGTAGTCAGTGACGAAGCAATATAATCCGAAAAGAATACGATCACTTTTACTTTTTCTAAAACATTTTTGATAACATTCAAACCACAAATCAATTTCATGCACTACACTTCTATTACATGTAATATTTGTATCGCTGTATTTAACCATTTTTTAATAATTTGATTTTTGGGCCAATGATCTAGTGAGGGTTGCAGGAATTCGATGGATGCGAGACGCACTGGACCTGTCGTTATGGCGACACTTGTGGGAGTCCTATGTTCAACAGTGAACGTCTTCCGGCTGAAATGATGAGAATGACGATAGTGAATGTCAATTTTATGCTTAATTAGTGCTACTCAAGCGAGATTCGTTATTATTACATAAACGGACATAAAATTTTCAGTGCACGAGTTTTATTTTTTTTTTCAATTTTTATTTTTCATCAACAGGCTATTAAAATATAAAATTTTCATAACAAAAGCAAGTGAACCAATAACACATAGTTAATTTGTTTGAAGAAAGAGGTACGTCAATAACATTGCGAGCCTTTTAAAACGCATTGTTTCCACGAAACTCATGTTATGGGAAAACATAATATTTATATGGAATTACATGGTTATTACGCCTCAGGCGCCGTGGCCCCGACCACCACTAACAGCAATGGATGTTGCTTGCGGACGGCGAGCAATTGATGGCACTTGTGGACGGCGAGCAATGGGTAGCTCGCCGTCCGGTCATCCGGTAATCATCCGGACAGAGTACAAGACGTCAACAGCGCGTAATAATAATAAGTTTATTTTCAAATTCTACATACGTCCATAGTTCCACGCGTTCCTCAAAGAGATATTAGGAAACCGTAGGGGCCCAGCAGGGCGAATACCCGTTAGGGCCATGGGCATTTTTTGAATAAGAAACCAGTGGTCCTAGAACGCAAAAGGCAACTGAAGGACACTAGTGTGGTTTATGAATAAACGGTAATTTTATATGTAAGTACAATCCGATTTTTAAAGTTTAAGCTTGTCGTCTAGACTTGGAACGAAAGTCTTAAACTAAATTAATAATGTTAAATACTGGCTCAACGCACAACAAGTAGTAAATTTAGTACATTGAATTATATAAATTTAAAAAGAACTCCATACACACCAACTCTAGGTTCATTTTCCTTTGAAAAGAAGGTGTTATTTATGAGTGTAATAAAAAGTTTGTCTGCCCATTCTAAAGTCTTAATTATCATTTAAATACAATGTAAATAGTTACTTATTGGTCTAAACTACGCGTGTACTTTATAATTCGGTAATAACCGTTTATAACTGGATTTCTTATTTTGATTTCGTAATAGTTTTTATCAGATTATCTTAATGTGTTATGTTGTAGCTAATTTTTGAATGTTGTGTCATTTTGCATTTCAGTTCACATTTTCTTGTTGGCTGTTTTTTTTTTCTTGCAGTTGATAAGAAAAATGCTTGTAACTAAATTATTATACATAAATATAATCATTATCATCTGTTTCTGAAAAATCACAAATAGTGTATCCAACATACACTATTTGTGATTTTTAGACTTCACCTCTGGTTTTACCAAAATGTTACAACCTGCACTGTCCGCTTGGACAGATGAAGACACAAACTGAACTTTATTAGCGTTACGATTATAATTGTACTTATATGATCTACGTATATTTTATCCATCAGACATATACAAAAATTGAATGAGGCACTATTTTTACTGATGTTTTTATCACATAAAAACAAAAAATTGTAAATCAAAATGTGGAGTTATTGTCGTCTTCCTGCCATCCAATTTTATCAACCGTCTTGCTATTACTAACTTTCTTTTGAAGTCACTCCTCACAATAGGATAAATTGAAGAAATTAATGTTTTATTGATATCATTGAATTTACAACTTTCTTACAAACACATCTCATACAGACAGATGTGAAACTACATACTGACAAAGCAAAATGCACTGATTACTCTTAATTTTGGACTTCAAAGCATTATGCATAGCAAGAAATTATAAATTATAATCTAGACTGAAAAAATAAAACAAAATTAACGCTGCGCACACTGAGCTACTCGCTAGTGTATTTTTTTGCATTCACTCGTACGCCAGCTCAAATGAAATAATACATATACAAAAAATTGCCAAGCAAAAACCGACCATCGGTCTAATGTATAAAGAACTAATCCCAATCATAGATACTTAGCTAACGAGCAAACTTTTGCTAACTGCCCTACCAAAAACTGACAAAAACCAACTTAGATTTGCAACTACATAAGCTAAATTTAATAGAAATGCAATTGGAAATGGCGCTTCTGCCTTTAGTAATAAGGTTGAGAACAAACTAAAAGATGATTTTTCGACCGCAAAAAAAACCTTCAAAATACAGATTCAGAACCACACGCAAACTGGGAGCGATCATTTGGCTGACCACAAACATCAAATATAAAAGGGTGACAATATACAAGATGATCACAGTTTTAGTGTGGACTGACCAAAGAGGACGTGTTATCCAGTAAAAATGTTTAAATACATCATTTTGATCACCGTGGCTAGTGCAGTGGCTCTTCCAAACCCTGACGATGGATCTGTGGATAAAGTTCGTGGTATCAAAAAGGACTGTGCTAATGGACTTTTAAGTCCAGGGTGTTTAAAAATGGGCGCTATCACGTTACTGGAGAAGTTGAATAACAAGGATGAAGTGTCTTTAATTCCTGGTGTTAGTCTAGTGAAAGATGGTGATAAATCTAACAACGAGGCAGTAGCAGCTGACCTGGCAAGGTCTTTCTCCAGCGATTCTGATGATAGACTGGACAAATCTCTTATTTATCATGTTGGAAGCTTCCTGGACAGTCACTCAGTGAAGCTTAGACTTCTTGATGACAATGCTGTGGAAGAAGCGAAAAATGCGATGGCGGAAGGCAGAGCAAAGGGCGGGATGGGTCTCGGTGGTGGCAAGAAGGGTGGAATGGGTGGTCTTCTTGCTATGGGAATGATGATGAAAGGTATGTTATATTTTGTAATTTACAAGGCTACACTGGTTTTAACCAGCCTGAATAATGTATCTGATTGAAGATAAAGGACTTTTGCGTTCAACCAATTACGAATATGTCCGCAAAACGGTATTGTAATTTGATATTAATTAAATTTAACTGTAGCATTTAACTGTTACTTAAATTGTTCCTATTTTCTACTACAAAATATGCCTGTTTGTCTCACCAAAAATACTAATAGTGCAATCTTCCAGAAGAGCATATTTTAATACTTCTGCAAGATTTTTGGTGATAAGATATTTGTCGATCGCAATATGCTTTAATAAGCAAATAACTGCAACAACGTACATTCTACAGCTTATTCAAACATGAACATTGAAAATAAAACTTTGATCTCAATAAGATCAAAATGATTCATTTTACAAAAAATACAATACCGTAGTCTGCTATAACTAACTGTTCTGCAATAATCAGAACTCGTGAGATAATGTCAAGACAAGTACCATTCAATGAAATGATTTCAAATATCTTTAACTTTTTACTACAAATTGTAATCATAAACCATCTTTATGAAAATCATCTCGCATAACGAGGTACATTTTCACTCTAGCACTTCTATAATTTTTAGGTTTTAGTTTATAATAAGCTTCACATTTATACAAGAAAGTTTGCGCAAGGTAATTTTAATAAAATTGCCTTGTATGACATTTGTATTTATTTTTCACTCATGCTATTCAATCACCACAAGGTTTATATATAAGTATCAGGTTTATATTTTTGATAGACAGGTGAACACAAGTACAAGCACACACACTTTTCTCTAGTTTTTTTTTTTTTTATAAATACCAAATATTATTTACGCTCTGTATAGAAATATTAATTGAAGATCTAATTAAAAATATCTCTTACGTACTTTGCTCGTTTCTGATATTAAACTAAAACCTGCATGGTCTGAAGTGACTCTAAAATTAAAATAATCAGCATAATAATGAGAATTTTCAATATTTTTTCAACGTTTCTTGTAATTACTTTCGGTCACTTTAGGCCCATTTGTATAGCAGAGGATAAATGCTAAGGTCCTATATTATGCAAGTTAGCCTGGATTGTATCAATTTAAATTAAATCAAGTAGGACCTGCCAGTATGAGTATTGTCAGTACAACTAATAGCAATACATTTTTTTCTGCCGTCATTGACCTTGTTATTCAACACATTATCAAAAAACAATGTTGATGAAAATTTCTCATTGTCTTCATGATACATCAAAAATTAAATTGAGCTAGTCCAATTTTAGATAACGAAAAAGTTTTTCAACTAGTGCGATTGCACTGTCTTCTCCTGTTCTAATACTTACTCAAAAATATACTATTCTGTTCATTTTCACAATCACTAGGGCCGATTAAATTTTAGGTATTAGTGTTTTTATAAAAAGACACTGACGCTGTGGCTTGGTGTTTTCAACTGATGGAAACTGGCAAAAGCTTCGCTCATAATTATTTACGGTAGATTATTATTTATATGGTAGAAAACTTGAATTATACTGCTCTCTATAGAAGAACAGTAAGGACTTGGTGGTCTGCAATTGATATATTAGCGCCTTGATATCGTATTGGCACTATATATGTTTACTATTACTACTACTTTGACTACATATGTTTTATGTGGGGTTAAAGATTTGTATAATCTGACATACAAAAGTACAGACAGTGCAATTACTGCTCTTAGAGATACGCCAAGAGTTGGGCACACGACCGTGAGGAAACGAATTCAATTTCGGATGTTATCTGGCCAAATAATTTTATTCGGTCTGTTTGTTGGCCCTATATTTTAGGGTCCTTCAATTCAAAAAAAGAATGTAAATCATCATTGAAAAGAACGAAAGAAAAAGAGAATGTCTATGCTTTTTATTATCCTTCACAGGCGAAAGTTTTGGAACTTACGGATTGAAAATAAATTAATGAAGATGATTTTAACAATATATTTGTTTATCAAGCACACAACTACCATAAACCACCAAACTTAAGTGATAGTGGACACGGTACATTGCTCGCATAACATATAGTCAATGGGGATGAAAGGTTGTGGAGTGGTGACTATGTACCGAAAAATGCAGCATTGAAAGCGGCTTCCAACAAGGTTTACCGATGACCTGTTGAGGGTCGGGGGAATCCGATGGATGCAAGACGTCTAGGAACGCTCATAACGGTGAAATGATGCTGATGATGATCAAGCTAAAAATCACTGAGTAACAACAATAAATCATAATGAAGATAGAAAACCTGGAATCGAACTCTTCGAAGATGAGAACTTGTCGATGGCAAAAATTGTATTTTGTCAGCCCTGTATTTTGTATCTGAATAATTTAACAATAAGATAAAGACCATTGAAAACACGCACAAGGAAAAATCTTTTGAAATGGCAATAAGGGTAGCAAAGATGAATATTTTTATTATTTTTTTTTTTTTTATTGATTTAAACTAGTGACCGCAGTCAACTGCGTTCCCACCTGATGGTGAGCAGTGACGCAATTCGTAATGGTGAAGTGCAATAGTTTATTAACTCTTTGAATGTCGTAATTAGAGACACAATAGAAAGACAATTACCTTATGTCGGACTGTGTAACTTAAGACATTCGAAAGGCTGAACTTATTCACTCTAGCCTTGAAGACGCCTAAATTATAATTGGACGGGAAGAACGCAGCAGGCAAATGGTTCCAGTCCCTCGATGCATGCGGTATAAGCGCAAATGATAGATGCTGACGAAAATGAAAGATTCGTAGTGAATCCATTCATGAAACAAGCACATTTGGCTTAGTTGGCCAAATTAATATCTAATTTTCACGCGATGGTTATGTAGTTTAGAAAAAAAAAGCGTCTAGACTAACTTTCAATGCAGTTTTAGATATTTTTACATTCATTAATAAAATGAATTATTATAGAATTAAACTGTAAAGTAAACTATTCAGTAAAAATTGTCCCTCTACTTTGATAGTCATAAAAATAAGTTTCTTACCCAAAATAATATTTAATAATCAGAAGTTTAAAAATAATACGGTTTTTCTTATAAAAATATGATACGCCATAAGTAATTAACGTCTTTTGGTTTTTAGGGACTAAGACAAAATTTACTCGGTTTTAAGATTAATTTTACTTTTCCTGTTAAAAAGTCCAAATAAAAAGAAAATGTAAGACGTAATATAGTGTTTAGAATATTAAAAACCCATAAAATTACTATACATTTACATCGGTTGCCTACTCCAATGACTGCATGCGATAATAAACGAAAACCTTACGCTAGAAGAAACTTCAAAGTAAAACCAATCCTAGTTGAAGTAAATAAGGTTTACAATGCTGTGACAAAACTAAACTTTTTGCAGTCAGCCTTCTATGAAAATATAATGGATATAAGAGTACTGCGTACTAATCATACATCTATGTGAGACATATAAAAGGTGGACGAAACAATTGCTTATCAAAGTGTACCAGCATTCGTTTGGATACAGACGTCCACCATGTATCTCATATCGATATTATTTTTTATAACAGCAGTGTACGCACTGCCAAACCCCGAAATAGGAGAGTCACCAAAAAACCAAGTGGAACCAAATGTTGAAAGTGCAGCCAGAGCGATGAAAAAGGATTGTACGAACGGGATCTTTAGTCCAACGTGCTTAAAGATTGAAGCAATTTCAATGCTTGAAAAGCTCAGTGCTAAAGAAGAATTACAACTTTTGCCAGGAGTGAGTGTAGTTAAGGAAGCAACTAAAGAAAATGGAAGCAAAGTTGAAGAATTTGCTGCCGAATTAGCTAGGTCGTTTCCTTCGAAACCTGATGAGAGGCTAGACAAATATCTTCTATACAGACTTGGAAATTACTTGGACACTCACACTGTGAAGCTAAAGTTGCTTGATGAGAATGCTGCTGAAGAGGCCAGGGCTTTGGTTGGAGAGGCAAGGGGTAAAGGAGGACTTGGGGGAGGAAAGAAGGGAGGCATGGGAGGTTTGCTCGCTGCAGGCCTTTTGATGAAAGGTATGTTTGTAGGGAAGTGATTAACTTTGGGGATATTACTACGCGTTTAAATTTTGGAATAACTACCTATGAAATTATTATAATTAAAGATTCTAGATCGAACAACTTCGTGCTATTAGAGGATTAGATACCTGTTCATTCAAAACTAGGTAAATCTGTATGTAAATGAATACAAATGTCAGAATTTTAGGAAAGTGTGTGTGACGTAATATTTCATTTGAAATACAATAAAATGTCATCGTATGCGGGAAAACTTTTGTAAAAACGTGATTGATATTGCTTCTTCCCGTACTATAAGACTTCAGGCCTATCATTATGAAATTGTACATTTTACGGGAATAAAATTAGCATATGGCACTCAAAGTAACCAAATCAGCCTTGTATCAGTAACACAATATGTTAATGGTACGATATTTTCCGAGATTAATCCCTTCAACCAAAAAATATACATTTCTGCCTTTGTATAATTTTAGTTAAGGCAGTGCTCTAATTAACAGGCCTACAGTACATAATGCATTTTGGTAAAAACTAGTTTGAAACAGTTCTAGGAAATCATATCCATTACCACTTTTTGTGCAGTTTAGATGAAGACAGATGCAACCTAACACATGAAGTGAAAGCACAAAGGAAATAGAAACTAGATCTGAAGATAATTGCCTTTATTACAATCATATCGATATCTCAGTTTGTCGTGTAATTCAGTACGTTTGAAGAAAAAAGTATACCGACAAAGTGTGCGATCCACTGTAGTTAACGGGCTTATGCTCAAGGTATATAGTATCTATCATCTACAATACCGCATAGGTTTTTATGATAGATACATTTCAATAGATTCTTCGGGAAATGCAGACATAATGCTTTTTAGAGCAATTTTAAATTTAAAAATAATTTTATAAAAGTTTGCAAATCTATTATTAGCATTATAGAATCAATTTTCAGATGTAGTTTCGTCATTTTTTCGTGCAGTGCATAATTAAAAAATTGTTCATAATTCACCGTCATTATCTTCCTGCCCTGCCTCTTTTTATTTGGGGTCAGCGCAACACGTGTTTTTTTTCCATTCTGATCATAAAAATTTATTTGTAATTGTGGTATGAAAATATTTTACAGTTTATTTAACAAGTATCAAAGCTTAAAGATACTTTTTTTTAATAGAACGTAAACTAACACTGGATTGAAAACGTGCCCATTTGTAAAGCTGGAATTGAACACATTCTATCTCATTGACAGTTTTAGACGTCATACTGTCAATGACAAATTGATTCTTACTTTGATACTCCAAGTAAAAATCGATTCGTCATACTACATCTTACACCTATCCCAATATACGTTTTCAAGCGCAACTACTACACAGTTTGCGTAACGTCTCTCTCATTGACAAAAAATGAGGCTATAATTTTTTTCGACTTTAAAATAATTAAGCTAAGATTTCTTTCAACTGTCGCAAAAAGGTTCCGAGTTTATTACATTCAATTGATCTACTTAATTAGTTTTACGAGGTTTTTTTGTTACTCGATCAGAAATTGGAAACATTTTATATAACATACATGCATAACTAACCGTTAACTTGCTATCTCTACAAAGACTGCTACTTAGTGATCTTAGAAGGATAGCGGAGCCATAATCGCTACTTTGTAGAAGATGTTCTTGATCATAGTGTGTCATCTTTGAGCAGTAGGATACTGTTGCTATAAAAGTTACTCCGTTATTACTGGTCTCACTTTTATGAGCAACTGTCATATTTGGTAGTTCTTTTTTATTTCTTGAAGCACCATGAAATGGAATAACTCTTTTAGTTATTAAAGGTTTGGCTTGTCCTAGCAGTTTCACATATGTGGAAAAAGGAAATATGTATTCGCATTAAACTTATGTTATTTATTCTAATTTTCAAAATCTAATAGACTAAAAACTATAATTTCAGGGCCCAGTTTATACTCCCAACTGTCTTTAAATTACTGTGTTGACTATTGGTCACTAGTACTACTGTAGATTATGAGATATTAGGTTCGCTAACGAGTTTGGCAAAATATTATCTATGGGGTTTTATCGTATGTAATTTTCAGTAGCAATGTGGAGTTTATTAGTGCCAGATTAATGGCAATAGGGCATAAACCTTTTAAAAATACAAGCATGTTATGAATTCATTTAATTCACTACAATTATTGAAGAAGTAAAATTGGGGACTGTGACAAGCATTTACTTTTAATTTTAATTTGGATTAATCATGCCATTGTCATCTACTGATGGACAATGGCTAAAAGTTCTTTACTCTATAAAAATGCAACCGTGACTTTTTATTAGCTTTCGATGATATTTGAGAGCAGTGGTGGCCGAGTGGTAACGTCCCCGACTTACGAGTTGTAGGTCGCGGGTTTGAACTCAGCCAGGCGCATTACTTTGTGTAATTTATTTCATCACCACTGCTCTCAAAACGGTGAAGGAAAATATCGTGAGAAAACCGGCATGTCCTAGAACCAAAAATTCGAAGACATGTGACATTCTCCAACACGTATCGGGCCCACGTGGTGAATAACGGCCCATTCCTCTACTAGAGAGGAGGCTTGAGTCCCAACAGTGTGAACATCAAAAAAGGACTTGTGATGATATTTCTTAAATATGCTTCGCCTTTTTTTTCAAAGAAAGTAATTGTAACAGCAACAAACATGCCTGTTGGTCTAATGGTTAGTGGCCCTAACTGCTATGACAGAGGTTGTGGGTTCGATTCCCACCCAGGACAAATGTTTGTGTGATGATCATGATCATTTATTCTCTGTCTGGGTGTAATTTATTTATTATATGTATGTATTAAGAAATATATAATATGTGAGTTTATCAGTTGTCTTGTACTCATACCACAAGCTCTGCTTAGTTTAAGATTAGATGAGGTTCTATGAAAGTTTTTTTAGAAAAGTAATTAAACCTTCCTCACTTTTTTATCTACAATCAATTCATACATAATTACTTGAAAGCCTTGTTGAGAATTTAGTTCTCCAATTTTAAAATTGTTCTGCTGTTGACAATCAGAGCATGCCATACCACGTAAATTGTTGGTTGTCATTTGAGGTACATATACTGTACTTTTTACTTTTACTTGTAATTTAAGTAAAAAGTTGTGAGTAATTTGTAATGAGCAAGCAAAGTAATAGATTCTATGTACTTTACAAGCAAACATAAATTAGTTTCATTTTCATTCACCTTTCTATTTATCGTGTTTATATAGAGATTTATTCCTCACAATAAAGTAAGAATATCTTGTCTGATAGCTTTTTTGTTGTGATAGTTATCAAATACATCATCAAAAGCTATCTTTCATCATCTTATTATAGCTGATATTATTATTGCAGTTATTATATTATTATTATTTTATATGAATTAATTATTCAGCCCGCAGATATTTGCTACTCTGTTCATTGTGCAACAAACAATGTTTTCTCTAACCTTTGTAACAATCCAGAGTCTTGATGCCATCCTACTAAAAGAATTGGACTTCCCCTTATCACTGGCGAAGTATGAACAAGTGTACTATTAGTACTATGCCTTTATCTACCTCTCTCTTTATCTTCTTTAAGAAAAACAGGTGTGATATCACCCTACGAGAATAAATCCGAAGACTAATCAAGTTTTTCTTCCACAGGAACCCTCATGTCTATGGGATTAGGAGCCTTAGCTCTTCTAGCCGGCAAAGCTCTGATGACAGCCATGATGTCTCTACTTCTCTCAGCCATCATCGGTATCAAATCTCTCTCCGGAGGCCAGAAGTCGACCACGTATGAGATCGTCTCAAAACCAGTGTACAGTCACTCCCATTCTCATTCTACCGCTCATGAAGACGTCGGCGGTTACGGCCATTCGGGATATGGAAGGAATTTGAATGTAAGGAGACGTTAAGAATTGGAAGAGAGTTATTTATTTTTTGAGTATGGTTTGACTGGGTAGGATTGTTGCTTCATTGTTTTTGTTGTTTTATGTTGTTACTGTCTTATTTATTTAGTTCGATTTCGAAGCCTCTTTTTTTATACGATTACTTTATTGTTTCATTTTTTGTTTGTTGTTTATTTATTATATATTTAGCTTTTCTTTTTTTTAACTTTATATTACTATATTTGTACGAACAATGAAACGATGTTATATACTCAAGAAACCGTAACTAGGATCATTGACATTAAGTCTGTAAGTTATGAAAATGTGTCGAGAATACTCATTATTTATTGAAACTATTTATTGATAGGTTAAGTTCACAATTTCTAAGCTGAATCTCTTATTATTTTGTCATAAATTTGTTTTATTGTATTATATCTTGATTATGTATTTACGGTATTTATTTCAATTTCAGTATTTTCATCGAATTGTTTTTTTATTATTATATAATTATTTTATTTTGTTTACGTATTTCGATTATTATGTATTGTTATCTGATATCTTAAAATATTTAATTAAAAATGTTATTGTTTCTTGTACGTCTACCCGCCTATCGAATATTAATGTACTTATATAGATGTATAAATATTGTGTTATAAGTATGATAATTTATTATAATATTATATCATGTAATATATTTTTCATACATTTTTTATGTATTAATTTTTCTCATTGATTGCCAATGTTATTTAAGATAAGATATATAAAAAGATACTAATATTTGTGTATTATTACTTAATATAATATGTTGTTATTATTCACTTATTATTTTAATATCGTTTTATGTGTGTATATTTTATTATTATATCTTTGTATTTCAACTTCAGCACCAAGAGAAAATAAAATGTTTGTTAAAAATGTGGTTTATTTTTCCTAAAGCGATTGATTTGTTTTCCCAATAATACATATTCCTGTAATTGTGATTTGTTTATTAATCAGTTGGCTCATAATATTTTACCGATCTGACTTTTTCAAGAACAATATACAAAACTATTAACGTAAAGTTTCCAGTTTGGATAAAAATGAAATAAAATAAAAAGTACATATGCCTATATGTTATGTAACTGTAACCTGCAGTTGTAAATAATAAAATAATGAGGAAAATACTCGTATATAACAGGGTATTACTTTGGTAACAAACTACATCAAGAAACCAAAGACTTAAATATAGCAAAAACATTTAGAGGACGCCTGAAAATGAAAGAAGTAAGAGTACAGTTTGAATTATTAGTCAATATTTAGGAATAAAATTAGTGCTAGTTGGCATTTTAGTCGATTTAAATTTTTGCCAATGTTACGTTTTAACAAATCTTTCTTTTTGTTAAGCCATTGTGCATAATGAGCAAATGCTACTGTGGTGAGCCGCAAAGCCGCAAAGCTAGGTTCATGAATATTGCGCGGGCTTATGGACGGCGAGCGATAGGTAGCTCGCCGTGCGACCATCCGCGGTTACTGTCCGTACCAACTCTAGTCGTCGACGGCGCGTAGTGTTCAACGTGCGTCTCAAGGAGATGTCAGCAAAGCGTGGGGGGCCAGCAGCGTGAAGCCTACTGGAGCCATGGCTTATGCGAAAGAGAACCCTGGGGCCCCGGAACGAAAACAAAGAAGGAACAGGAGAGGGCTTTCGTCAGTAAAAGTTGGGCGCGCCCTCGCGCCCCACCCAAAAGTGAAAGAGAGATGTGGACTCCCGCCTAAAAAAAATGGTTCATTAAGCCTCAAGCGAACGCCGCGTTCGCTCTCTCAGTGTCTCTCTAATTACGGTATTCGAAAGGTTATATCAGCTCTTGTTACCGCCTAGGTATCAGCTATTTTAGAATCCCACTGTTTGGCTGACGATGCTAAGAGACCGAAAGCCATGTCTCTATTTCTATGAAAGTTGGGTTGGACTTTTGTGCAGAATGCTACTTGTGTCGAATACCCATACAATATTTAACGATTTATCCAAACGACTACTTGATACTTCACGTGACTTCAAGGCTGGCTTTCGCCTCATCCAGAGTAGCGACATTACCATTTAACATAGCAATGTCACTTGTTTTTTAGGAAAACCTCTCACAGTCGATTATGCGGTGGATTTTTTTAAGCCATATTTAAATATATTTTTATTACCTATATATTTCAGTTTCGAGTATTGTCAATTACAATTGAAACCAACCACAGAAAAACTAAAAGAAACTCGCCTTAAATTCCTTTTATTTTAAGAAAAGAAACAAAAATAAATAAAGAAAAGCAACAAAGTGCGACTTTCATTCACTGATGAACTTCACCGCATTTTGTCTTTTTGTTACGAAACTATTGCAGAGAAAGTCAGTGTTTTTTATTTTTAATATTATTGATCTGCTACGTGATTACAACAGAACACCCATTACTTTATTTGTTTAGCAAAGGTTCATTCACAACCATGATCTTAGACTAAGCATAAAACTGTATATGTATTTTGAAACCTATTTTATGAATCATTCATCAATTCAATGCTGATTAAGAAATTAATGTTATACTAATTACGAAACAGAAAAACAATGACACATTAAGCCAATAGTTTCGAGACTGCCGTCCGTGTTGATACTGCTGGTTTGAGGAAACACGAAAAAACAAATCCAGAAAGGACTTAAGAGACCTTTGGCCAGCTATAAGACAGTTAAATCTAGTACCATACCATTTGACTTTGAATAGGTACGCTTAACTTAAATCTATGGGCAATAATCGAGGCATCAGGCGTGGTAGGTCAAGTAGCATCTGTTTAATCCAGAAGCAGTGGTGATAATTTATTTTCCTTCTAGAGAACCGTCTGTTTGTTAGCAAACCATTACCGGAAATCTGGGCCTGCCTCATTACGTCTGTGGTTGTAAACAGGGCTGTAGAGCGGAACGTTCATCAATTTGAAAATGCGTATCAGTCTACTTTGGATCTTGACCAACATCGGCCATTGTATACGGATATAACAGTAATAAGTGAAAATATCGTAACTCAACAGAGAAAAACAACAGCAAAATTATGACAAGTTGCCAATCTACATCTTGTTTTCAAACACCCATGTATGTTACGGTCAGTTTCCAAAGTAATAGAAGAGATTTCCGTTAAGAATGAATAGAATAAACTTTATTGTACCTACATCAAAATAGTAAAATTTTTACAGAAACTTAAAACTATGGGCATAGTGGCAGTGTTATCGATGACAGATATCTACCAGACAAGATTAAAGAATGGTTATCAGACGGAACCAGGCACTGACTAGCTTTTTCTTATTACTCGTATTTTGAAAATAATATTAATTTGCAGGTATGCTGGAAGAGATTTCTATTGAAATAAGCATCACCTTTGAACCTATTTTCTGTTTCCTTCTTTTTATCTTTTATGTTTGGTGTGTAAATAAATAAATATCAAAGGTCTACAACTGACAGTTGGGACCCGAGGCATCGATTTATATCATAGCCGTAACTTTTGATCGACCTGATTGTGTCTATAAGTGATCAACTTTTCCGTCACAAATAATCCCACTTATACTCGTATATTCCTAATAGCGGTCCCGACAGACATTGTCTAGCATGAAAGCTGACTTTTCGTCAGAATGAAAAAATGAGAGCCCGATTGCGGTGCACCTACTAGGTTTAATTCCATTTTCAATGGACCCACTCAAATACCCACAAAGTTTCATCTGAAATCGGCCAAACTTTTTAGGTTACCCTGTAACTGTTTAGGTTACCACAATCCCTTGGAATTGTATACGTCTAACTAGAGTATGTCATCATCATCATCATCATTTCAGCCGATAGACGTCCACTGTTGGACATAGGCCTCCCTCCGCCATAACGAACGATCATGTGCGTCCCGCATCCATCGGATTCCAGCTACCTTCACCAGGTCGTCAGTCCACCTTGTAGGAGGCCTTCCATCGCTGCGTCTTCCGGTACGCGGTCGCCACTCCAGAACCTTTCAGCCCCAACGGCCATATGTTCTGCGAGCAAAGCATGTAATGGACAGTAAATCTCATTATATTTCATGCATTACCTGGATGCCCCAGGTATTCTATACATTGCCTAAGTATTGTATAGAACACCGGATTATACAGATTGCCGGTAACATAATACAAAAATAATGAACTCAATAATGGTATTAAAAGTTTAATATTAAAACTAGGATACTATTCCCTACGAATATTAAAACTAGGAATAGTAGATCAACTAAGAAAAGTTGATAACTGATTAATAATTTTAATATAAAACTACGAAGAAAAAATATCAAGCTATAGTGATGGCCTTTATTAGCAATAGATGAGTTTGTTGATGAACGATTAGTAAGAGCATTGTAATGAGGCGGTTTTAGGGTTCTGCATGCCTACCATAGAACCCTTATAGTTATTTCAACTCTATCTACCCGTCCATCCATCCGTGGCTAAGTTCAGAGTCTTAAATTAGATCTAGAAAGCTATGTTTAATAGTTTTATATGGAAGCAATTTAATTTTTATTAGTCGTCAAACCATTCATTCAACTAATAATATATATAGTAATTTAATGTATAGTAGGTATGTTCATAATAATAATACTCATGTAATGAGCCACTCCGGAATCCTTTACTACGTGTGGTTCGACACGTACTTGGCCGATTTTTTTATCTACAATTTTTGTTCTATGTCTGCATGTTATTTAGATTATTTAATCGATTTCGTTCTAAGAGTGGTATACAATACATCACACTTCTATTATAAAGGCAAAAGTTTGTGAATGTGTGTAGTTGTTACTCCTTCAAGCTAGAACTGCTGAAGGAATTTAGATAAAATTTGGCACATGGGTAGACCAATTTCTGGAAAAGAATTCAGGAACCCTAACAGCGAAATATACTGCATAAAAAGTATTTTGCGGAATATATACCCTTGGTACAATTTCTAACTTTCACGCAGGTAAAGCAGCTGGCAGAAGCTAGTGAACTTGTATAAACGTATGCCTATATCCCATATGAGTAAATAAAAACTACCACAGCACCTTTTTATACAGATCAAACAATTTGCCTGCTGCGGTCTTCCCGTCTGATTATAATTTAGGTGTCTTTAAGGCAAGAGTAAATAGGCTCTTAATAAACTAGTGCGCCTCACCATCAACGATTGCATCACTGCTTACCATCAGGTGGGATCGCAGTCAAGCACTAGTTTATACAAATTAAAAAAAAAATATATATATATATATATATATAGGGGGCTGAATAAGACTAAGAGACAACGTGCAATGCAATAAAAATGCTAATAATATTGTAATAAATAATTTTTACACCTCCTACTAATGTCGTTTTATACGTTATACAAACCTCACTTAAAGCAAGTCATTCTATCCCTTGGGAGGTAATGCAGTACGGCCGATCTCTAGGGAATAATAAAGAACAACAAAAATCGTCAACATTGTGAATTAAAATGTACGTGCACCGAACAAGTTGACTCGAAATTCAAACTGGCCACCAAAAAAAAAAAAAGAAAATAGGATAAAACGTGCTTAGTGATGGGAGCGTTATAGAAAATCAAAACTATAGAATCTTGGAGTAGTGAATTTTGTTTGTTTGATGAACTTGTAAATATAATAATTATATTTCTCTAAGACGAGTATATGATTTGGTCGACCAAATTGTCTTTTAATTATCTCACAGATGGTGTAATAAGTACACTATGCAACACGGGGCTAAAGCTGTCTTTGTCTTGGGCGGCTTGAATTCCTCACTTCACTCAGATTTCTTTATTAACTCCCTCGCAATGCTCAGGAGATAATTATATAAATCATCAACCTTCACAAAATCAGCAACCTTCGTTTCGTTCGGAATTCAAATTGCCGCCCGCGACTTAAAGACACTGATTTATCCCCTAATCACATAATCTACTATTACAAATATTATAAAGTTTATTAGTTCGAATTTATTGGATAACCTCCGAAATTCGTCATCTGATTTATAAAATTATTTTTTTTAATTTCGTATCAGTGGGAGAATTTCGACTACACAAAAAAAAATGAAGGTTCGAGCAAGATAAACCCCGAGATTGAAGTTGCGAACAAAAGCTGTCATCATTTCAGCTAATCGATAGCTGGCTATAGTGTCGCCACAAGAACAGATTCTATGCGTCTTGCATCGGTTTACTGCGATTATCGCATTAAAATCAAATTCAGAATAATTTTACATCCACTTGCCTTTACATGTCACTTATCTATCTTATCAACTATACTCGGCGCATTAGCAAACATCAATTTCACTTGCAATACAAAAAAGTCATGCGTAACGAAATTAATTTTATGGGTACGATGTTTGTTAGTAATATTATCAAAATACTAGTTGCTGTCAGTGCAACCAACTGTGTGATATTAGAAAATTATCACAAAAGAACAAACACTCCAGATAAAAAGTCTTATTCATACCACATTCATGACAATATCCTGAGGGTTCGAATTTCCGATCACGTAAGGAATACAATACTGCGCACCAAAACTAAAATAAAAGATGTTACCCGAAGTTACCTGCTAATCTAAAGTGGGATTAGGCCGGACATGTCTGCCACGTGTGTGTTTATTTATTTACTTATTAAAACTTATTTGTTTTCCTTAGGAATTGGTAAGAAATTGAACAGAACCGGGACCATTGGAAAGATTGGAGGGTGACTTCGCTCAGCAGTGGAACAGTATAAATTATAAAAAATAATATAAATAATGTAAACATAATTCAGTTTCAGGCAAAATTTTAACTTATTGAGTACATTTACAAACAACATTAGGTCGTAATATTAACCTTTCAATCGTGTCAATTAGAGACACAATAGAAAGACAATGACAGCGTGAATGTTTGCTTAGGGTTTAATGAATTAAACTGATCATGACAAGTTATAAGGACATCCTCTCATACAATAAGCTAAATGAATTCAAAGCCTATTTAGCCAATGCTCTAATTTTGATTTAGAGTGTTAACCATTTGATACTTAAATAAGTTCCATAATCAATTATAATATTTCAGCTATTATCTAATTTAGTTAACAGCCTCAGATTATCGATTGGAAACCGAAAATCGGTGAACCACTTTCAACTTTTCCATTATAACAATCTTTTATTTATAGAACGAAAGTGCTGCTGACAATAACGTTCAAAAGGCAACGACATTGCTCTTTTTAGCACTTTTCTTGTACTTTTTGGTATCATGGTCGGTATAAAATAAATTGCGATGAGATTAAATCTATCAGTCCACAACGGTCCCCCATAGAAATGTGTCAGTAATTGACAGGTACAGTGCAGTGAAATCGTGAATAAAAATGCATTTTAAAAGTGTATTCATATTAGTGACTCTAAGTTTAATGATTGGTTCTCAAGCAGCCATCGATGGATCTGAACCCAACGCCATAATCGATACTGTTAAAACAGTGCCTAATAACACGGAACGAGTTGGGAGGACTTTGCATAAGGAGTGCAACAGTTTGATGAATTCAAAATGTTTGAAAATCCATGCTTTGTCCTTTTTGGAAGACCTGAGCTCTCGCGATGAGCTGAACCTTCTACCGGGATTGAGCATAGTGAAAGAAAATCAGACTGGAAATACGCCAAGTCCCGAGGAAATGGCTGCTGAATTATCGCGGCAGTTTCCTGGGAAGTCGGAGGAGAAGCTGAACAGATTCCTTCTCTATCGTCTCCAGGATTACTTAGATGGACATTCCCTGAGATATAGGCTGTTGGATCCTCAGACTACAAAGGAGGCGATGGATATGGCAAAGGGAGACAAGGAGTCTGTTGGAAGAAAGTCTGGGGGTGGCGGCGGCGGTGGATTTGGTGGTGGCAAAGGAGGTGGCGGTGGCGCTCTCTTAGCTGCTGCACTGATGATGAAAGGTAATTTAGTTTTGAAAGGGTAAATATAATTGATTTCATGGTAGTATCACTTAATAATATTAAATATTGTAACTTTGACTACTGATTAACAGGTTTGTATCGTTTTTGTTAGTTCATTTTAAATACTTAGCAATATTTGTGTTCACATTTAGTTATGTAAGTGTGGTTAATTTAACTAATTGGTCACAACATACTTAATTTTACCTTATTTTTACCATAATCTTAATCAGTTCATAAAATTTAATTCCAACATTAATTGATTGTACTTTAAAACAACCTATGTTACTTAGTTTTCGTAACTTTAGAATAATGTTTCTTGTCTCATTTTTATCGTCAATATCATTGAGATGTTTGGTGCTTGTTATGGTGCCAAGTTCATCTAAATATTCCAATATATCCTTAAAAAATTATTGCTTTCTCCGTTCACCATCGTTTTTTCTAATTCCAGGAACCCTAGCTGCAGCAGCCCTCGGAGCTTTAGCCTTACTCGCTGGCAAAGCATTGATGACAGCACTTATGTCACTACTCTTGTCAGCTTTAGTTGGACTCAAGGGCCATGGTGAACACAAGTCCACTACTTATGAAATCATCACCAAACCTGAGATTTCCCATCATCATTCCAATTCCCATGAGGAACATCACGAACATGAACATGGTCATCATGGTGGTTACAGAAGGGCGTATGACATGAATAACTATAATAGCTATATGCCTTATGATACTGCTACTAGTTAAGTCGATATATTTTTCATAGAAAAATATTTTGGTGTTTGGATTATTTGGTTATTCTTTGTGAATAGGAAGATATTATATGCCTAACAATATAGATCTGAATGACTTTATCAGTGATTGAAATTTACTTTTGGGGTAAATATATGCAAAAAATATATTATTGATTTTTAATACAAATTAATTTTGCCCTGTGCATAACTCAAATAAATTGGGGTACGCCTTTAGGAAAAAAATTCTGTGTCTGTCTTTGGGGACTGTTTGTGGCATTTTTTTGTGTTATTTTTACTCTAGCAGCCTTCAAATGTGGTCATTAGATACAAAAAAAATAAATGCTTCATCGTCGACCACATCATCGCTTACCATCAGGTGAGATGGTGGTCAAACGCAAGCCTATCATTAATAATAAAAAAAAATGACTAGATAATATTGGCAAATGATTTTACTTGTAACTATAACTTATTTGTATTGTTATCAACTAATTTATTCGAAACTTTTCATTATGAAATAGCTGTAAGTTTATTTATTTGCGTAGTTCTTAATTCATTGTTGTTTTCAAATTGTTTATTTATTGCAGTTTTAACGTTAGGTGTGTTAAAGTTTCTCATTACCTCTTATTTTATTTATTTATTTTTGTCATTTTCCCACCGTTTAAAAATAACGTATTTCTTTTCATATATTTATTTTATTTTTATTTATGTAATTTGTATTTATTTATTTATTTATTAAAATTGTATGCACTAGTAAGAAACACTGTACTAAGGCTTATTGTCTTAGATATTTTTTACCAGTCAACTTTATGGTATTCATATCATCATTAATTATTATATTCTCAATATTTATTTAAAAGTACTATAAAATTTATTTAAGCAGTATATTTATCTGTGATATTTATTTTAATATATTTTTCTAATCTACGCTTTCATACCAAATATTTTATTTAGTAGTATTAAGTTTCTTCGTATTTTATAATTATTACGTATCATAATACTTCATTTTTAATTTATCGTGGTGCTTATGTATATATTTATTTATAATAGTATATCAAAACGATGCATATTATTGTGTAAAAAATAAAATTTTTGAATTAAATCGATGTTCTTATTTCCCCGTCTGTTTATGCGTCATCTAGCAGTTGACTCAATTGTAAATTTTCTTCTTCTGCTTTTGATAGTAATTTTAACAACAAATGCTTAAATATTATCGAAACATTTGTAAAAATTCAGCTGTCAGTTAGATTTTTTTTTGATAAAGTACATATTTATTAGCCAATACTAATAATAATATTAAAACAAAACAGTTAGTTAAGTGTGCTCTGGTATGGTTATACCAGAGCACCACTAATATACAATTTTAAAATTACTATACAAAAATGTAAAATATAAACCTTCAAGTAACTAATTAAAACTTTATGATGGAGAGAAACTCCTCCACATTGATATTGACTGGTTATATATGTCCAAAAGACTGACAGTATTGCCAAGCTGTCTGGCAATGCTTTTATTCTGTCCATGGTGATAGCTTGCTTTTGAGTTACTCAAAGTGGCAACAAGGCGATCACAAAGGTCTTTATGCCAAAAGATTCAACCCCGAACGAAATGTAACTACTAACTGGGTTATTATATTTCCGCCGTTTACGCCGCTAAGATTAGAAATTAGATTACAATAAATTGATAATTTGGCACAAATAAAGAGTTGTTCAATTATTGTCAGTAATATTATTTCAGTTCAACCATGTAGGTTTGTGTGTAGGCAACAAAGTTTCACTATTACTAGCAACATTGTAATGATCATTATACAAGTGTTTTCTAATGTACTCAGTCTAGAAAATCTGTTTTTTATCTATTTCATGCACAATTTAATCTTTTGGATTTAAGAAAATGATGTCTATCTTTATATTTTAGCACTGGTTTTCTTTTGCGCGATCAGTAAGTTTTAAATTAAAAGAATTTTTAATTTGTGGTAGGAGCTTCAAATGAGAAATACTCTTTTAATGCTTGTATATTTTATTACTTTTTTTATATAAACCTATATCATTACTCCATTCAAAACGATACCTGTCAAAACTATCTATAATATAGATAGATATATCTAGTGTGGCTCGGAAATATATTATAATTTTAGTATTTATTACAATTATTCACATAATAAGCTCCCTAATTTTTTTTGCCAGCTAGTTTTGAGTCGGCTTTCTGTCTAGCCGAATGCGGTTGAATAGCGATGTTTCAGATAGAACGACTGGGTTTTTAAAAAACTCTTTTACACGTCAATTTTTTTTTACGTCAGTTTAAATTAGATGAGGCCGGTGTTTCCTAGCTGACTACCCTGAGAAGAAACACCGAAACAAACTCAGGGGTCAAAGTCTTTTATATTTTATAGTCCATACAGTAAATATATATTGGTCAAAATCACATAAGAACCATGCAGATTTATCTGAGATGGTCTTTTGAAGAAAGAACCATACAGTGTATTAATATAACATTATGTTCTCTAATTTATGAAAACTTGCTATGGTATACACACCATAATAACCTACAACTGTTTAACGTTTAAGAGTTCATAGGTGGTAACAATTAGTCATTCATATT
The DNA here is from genome assembly GCA_910589285.2 of Mythimna ferrago. Taxonomy (NCBI): domain Eukaryota; kingdom Metazoa; phylum Arthropoda; class Insecta; order Lepidoptera; family Noctuidae; genus Mythimna; species Mythimna ferrago. Next base: position 16,485,762 of record OU342694.1, on the reverse strand, counting down.
TACCTTTACCTCTAAACAAATCCAATAGAGACGTCTTGTTTGTAGTTTCGTTTTAACTGCTATTAATCTCCCCAAATATAGTTGTTGAACTCAAAATCAAGCCAAAATAAATCTTATAACTTTAGAAACAAGAATTCTACGAACCAAATGCAGTAGCAAAACCTTGTATTTACATAGCCTTTTCTAATCCGTTAACCACAACGTTATTTAAATAAATAGTTAACAACAAAATTATATGTTTTCACGATAACACCATGGCACTTGACCTTATATCCCATAAACAAAGAAAATAAATAATATGAGCCGGTTACCGCGTTTTCCATTAGTGAACCAACAATGGAACTTAGAACAGTCATCCTAGAACTTATTTGTATTGTTGTAGTCAATTCTAAAGTTGTCAAAGTTGATCATGGTGTAGATAATGTTAGAGATGTCAAAAATAAAGATATAAAGGATCCAGATGATAATTTTAATGGTGTTTACGCTGATTGCTTCCTTCACATGTCATTTCCATGTGTGCAAAGAAAAACTTTGATGTATTTGAATCAGTTGAATAATTTGAGTGAGGTATCTGTGATCGGAGATTATGTTAAGTTTGGTAAGTGTTAATGAATACAACGTGTTGATAAGTAGCAAGAAATTTATGAAATAGATTAAAGAACAACGGTGTATAATGGTAAATTTTACAGCTTATTTTGTTTTTATTGATATAAACTAGGGCTTGACTGCGATCCCATATGACGGTAAGTAGTGATGCAATCGTTGATAGTGAGGTATACTAGTTTATTATTAGCCTATTCACTCTTGCCTTGAAGATACCTAAACAATTGATAAACAGCTGTAATTTAGGACAATGTAAAAGATAATAATAATCAATATAAAGCGTTCTCGATATGAATAAAAACGACTTATTAAATTTTTATGCCTGAACTTTTTATGATAGCAATATGTAAGCTGGCAACCGATTACAAAACTTTCATTAGGCTGCATAATGCGAAATTTCTTTTATGATATTTTCAGTTAAATTAAACATCACTAAAGTTGAAGAAACTAAAGATACGGAAGATCACTTTATTGAAAAAAACTCTGAAGAACTTACACACATGATTGACAAAGCAATCGATATTTTTTTTGATAACCATCTCATCAGATTCAGTGCCTTAGGAAGGGAAACTTCTCTACCGATACCAAATAACGGTAAGAATAATTTTTTTTATTTTTAGTTTATTACATTAAATAGAATTTGTTTTTCTTGCTATATTCAGGTAAAATGCCAACGATACTAAAAAACCACCAACTGAGAAAAGCATCTGAGCAATCACTTGTAATAATATGTTTGGTTGCTTATTCCAATGTTTCTTCTTCTTTTTTTTTCGAATCGATAATAAACTCGTTAAACTGTTTGGGCCCAATAGATAGCTATTTTAATGCTACAAAGTTTAACATTTATACGCCTTAAAAAGCATTTGTCTAACAAATACAACATTATTTTTAGTTAAAGCGCAACCTGAATATGGTTGGTTTAGGTTTTTTTTTTTCATTTAACTGAATGGGTTCCAGTAGTTTTACACCATGTTTGTTATATTTTTCCCAAAAATAATAATAATAGTCACATAAGTTGGACACCACCGACATTAAATACAACACAGATCATGGCAGGTTATAACGGGTATAAGGTGCCAGCAAAAAGCTGGGTGCAAGTGCAAAACCACCCTATAGTCACCTGGATGGCCCGGTGGCTATGTGTTTTTGCTGACGTAACTAACTTATAACTTTGTGATTTTTTATGATACAATTATGAAATTTTGTACATAAATTCTATATAATATAAAAATACTATACACATATTTCGGGTTTTGCATAATATACTAAAACTAATTTTGTGTATCAAAATCTAATTTGATTTGAAAAACTAGAAACACAAAAACTTTCCGCTAATTGTAGCATATTTTAATAATTGAATAAAATAGTCATGATGAAATTTGGTAGTGTAAAAGTTGAAGTGGAGCAAATAACTCATAACTATTAATTAGTTCTCAATGTTCTTTAATTCTATGACGACAAAAAGAAATTATCAACTACTTTAAAATTAATAAGACATCCATTAAAAATGTTACAGTAGAAGAATTTGTCGGTAGAAAAAAACGTAAAGGGGGCGGTGGAGGTGACGGCGGTGGTGGAGGGGGAGGCCACGACGGAGGAGATGTTTTCGGCAAGAAAAAAATGATGATGATGGCCATGATGTGTATGAAGATGAAGCTGATGATGGTAATTGAATTAGCAAAAAATACAGGGATTAGATAGATATATTAATATTTTATTGTATAGATACCAAAACAGTTACACCACTTTTATAGCAAATTAAAAATTTGGCTAGAATTGCAGTCTTATCATTGATCGGCATCTCTACCGGATGACCTATGAATGGTTTGAACGATCTAAGAATTAAATCACATCATGGACAAAAAAAGTAAATGAAAAGCCTTTTGTAATAATTTTTTTATTGAAGTTTTAGAAGGTCTGAAATATATTTGACTATTAACTTAAAGTAACTGAATCTCAGGATCCAGAATCTAAAAAAAAATCAGACGTTTTGAGAACCACCACTTTTTTTGGAAGTCAGATTAAGATAAATATTCACTAAAAAGTAGTAGACGAGTTTATTGTGTAGTATTTTTGTGGATCTGAAAGTTACATTTTACAGATGGTTCCAGCGATGATGGGCATGATGGGAATGATGTCATTCAAAGGAATGATGTTCAGTATGATGTCATTCATGTTGGCTAAGGTAAGGCACCATGTTGATTTAGTTTTAATACTAGCACAGCAGCAAAACGCTGTATACCAGTACCTCCAAATTTTTGCATTGAGATTTTAACGAGGCATATTGTTTTTATAAGTCTGTCCTTGTCAATCTATTTATAAACAAAAAAAAATCCTAATAAATAGGTACCTAATTAACAAAGCAGACTAATGTTATATCATCAAAAGCAATTAACAAAATAATGTATGGTGCACACAGAGGAAAATACTAAAATTATCTTTACTACAGATGATGCTGCTAATGAAGATTTTGGAGAAAAAAGGAGGTAGTGGCGGCGGAGGTGGTAATGGAGGCGGGGGCGATGGAGTAAGTAAATGAATGTAGGAAGCAGTAAAACATCATCATAATTATTAAAAATGTAGATGATCTTTAACTGTACTAGTAATACCACATGGTTGTGAAATATTGAAAACGCCTACACAAATGATGAGAGCAAATTGGACTAAGAAAGAAAAATTAAATTCGTAACTCATAGTTGCGGAATTATCGGCGAAAGAAAACAGACGTGTGATTAAACACAATTACTTAGTATAACTGACAAAATGTTTGTCTGTTATTATTCTATTCATTATTGCACACCATTTTAGTTATCTCAGGCGCGATGTTACGTTATACCTAAATATTATAAAAAAATGCATTTAATCAATATTTAAATCTACAGGGATGGGCAACCGGCGGAGGTGGAGGTGGCGCGTGGATGCCAGCAGGTATTATCCCAGTATAATCAAACTATCCCATCAAATTCGACAAAAAATGAAAATTCACCTTTAAACACCCAGGTGGACCAGATTACGGAGGAGGCGGCGGTGGAGGCGGTGGTGGCGGTGGCGGTGGTTACGATGCAAATGGACAATGGCAAAGCAGATCGATACTAGATCTTGGTGGCAAAGAAGAAATTATAGAAAATAGGCCCATCATCTCTTACGTAGCACCGATAGTAAGATATAACAACAGAGCTATTGATGAAAAGACAATATTATTTGGAAATGAAGATATGAACAAAGTTAATCCGACTAAAGCCAAATCACGAAGAAAAAGAAGCATTATCGACGTCCTCCAAAGCTCTTACCTATACTGGATGAACAAGCTACTAGGCATTAATAATAACAGAAGAACATCAACTAACTATCCAAAATACAAAATTGTAAATGGTGTGAAATACGTTTTCTATCCGTATCGTCAGCAAAAGTTAAAGTTGCCTAAAGAAATACAGAGTAACAGAATCAAAAGTGTCGATGAAGGTTTCAAGCCAATTATAACTGCAGAAGATTTCAATAAAGGAGAAATAGTTGAAGGTGCAGTGGAAAGTAGAATGAATAGAAAAAAGATGAACAAAATGAAAGAAACTGTGAATGATACGATAGATGAGAATCCGTGGGAATGACTATATTATTTGATGAAATTTTACGTGTTAGAGAACCTAGTGGAACCTGAGTTTAAATCGTTTATATTTTTGTAAACAAAATAAATGATTGTTTGATAAATAGAGAATTAAGTTATTTAGACTTTTATGTACTAGTTAAGTATTTATTTGTGCCTGATTGAATTATAAACGCCTTTAGTCAAACAATTTATTTTATTATAAGCATGTAAGACTCACACACTTATAACCATATAGGTAAACAAAACATCTATCTCACTGCTTACTGACAGCCCATCATAACCCACTGCTAATTAAGGACTAAGTATATAAAATGGAGATAACGAATGAAAAACACAAGAAAATTACTTACTTTTACTTTTAAACAACGTTACTTTTACTATAAAACTAAACTGAAAATCGCAAAAAAATAATATACCTAAGTATCGGCCATACTGGGCCTCTACGGTTTGGGTTCACATTTCTTTGAAGCGCGCGTGCGGAATATTAACCGCCTTCGACGACTCAGCAGGATCAGTCCTTACCAAACGACCAGATGGTGAACTACCCATGTGTTGTCGTCTGCAATCCCGTGCATCAGCTACGGTGAACGGGAATCGGCCTGCAACTCCCGAGTAACACCCGGGGCGTTTACGTTACACTTAAGGCGGTTATCACAATGACACGCACTCCGCAGCGTAGTGCGTGAATGCGTGTCTAAGGCGGTTATTACACTGCCACGCACCCCGCAGCGTAGTGTGTGAATGCGTGTCTTAACGTTGCTTGTAAGTATCTCCGTTTGTATAGAAAATACGCACAGTCCAACACACTGAAACTGCATCCACGCGCGTTTACGCAGATGACGCATCTACATGCAGAGAAACACGTATTCACGCGCGTGGGTGCGGGGCGACACGCATGGTATGCCACACTGAGTCTCGTAGTACCGTGCGTGATTTTGTATGAAATGAGTGCGTGCCTGTGTGAATTTACAAGACGCACCTACGCGCGTGAGTGCGTAAAAAGCCCGCACGATAATGCAGATCTGTACTCCCGCAAGTACGTGCGTAGGAGCGTTTTGACGCGCTACGCTGCGTTGAAGGTTATTGTTAGAATAGTTTTATTATGAAGATAAAAATTAATATTGCAGAGGTGATTTTAGTATATTTTAAAAGAGCGCCATCTATGAAATTAGTTGTGTAGTGATATTAAAAGTAGAAGACTCCAAATATTTGCTGTCAGTTTCAATAACAATGTTCGGAATCATACACAATGTCACTGGCAACCACTAGATGGCGTGCACCAATAACTCGATAAAAAACAATGAATACTATTGTCAACTTTTCAAAATCTTTGAAAATTTTATTTTTTTACGTTTGCTGTAAAAAAAATATATAAAAAAAAATAAAACAAATTGTCTTCTTTCATCAAAACGTAAATTTTAGCAATGTTCTCAATATCCGATATGGTCTAGTGGCTAGGATACCTGGCTCTCACCCAGGAGGCTCGGGTTCGATTCCCGGTATCGGAAAATCTTTTTGCAATTCCCATAATTGAGGGGTCTAAATGCAAATCCTACTCTATCCAGCTTTTTAAACTTTACACCAAAGGCGAAAAACTTTTTTAGGGATATCCAATCGCAAAATACTTTATCAAAATAAGAAATTTCACAAGACATATAATGTTTTCTCGCTTCAGTTTAAGTGTAGTTAAAATATTACATTATTTTCTAGCATAATTTAACAATGAAATATGGATAGAGGCGGTTTTGCACTTAAGCCTAGGATGAAGGCGGTATTGCACTTCATTCATACGGATAGAGGCGATTTTGTCCTTCACTTTCCACAAGGATGGGTTTAAACAAGGCTAAGGCTGCCGGTACAGCCATTGTGGCTCCTGCTCGCTGATTGGTCAAAATTTGACAATGGCGGTTCTGCACTCAAGCAAGTGGATAGTGTAGTTTTTGAATCTCACTCTGACTTTAGAACTCACTTTAATATAGGATATAGGCGGTTTTGTCACTAACTGATTATACAGAAATATAGAGAATAAGTTAAAGGTGTTGCCAGACAAAAAAAACTATTTTTGTTTTTTTTTGGATAGAGTAGGATTTGCATTTAGACCCCTCAATTATGGTAATAGTAATTATTGTGACCGACAATTATTTTTCGGGACAATTTATTATCACTTGGCAATCTTATTTCTTTGCAATATTATGTGAAAAAGGGGGAAATTGGTTTATATCCAAAATTTTATTCTTTGGACTAATATAAGTACCTACCTACTACCTGTGCCGTGCTTCATCGAGGCTATAGATGCCTGGAGACTCGCTTGCCCGAATTCTAATCCGCCCGACGAACCATCATCCCAAAGACGGTGGGATGAGCCGCTCTGCAAAGTAGTTCAGGAAAACCTGATTGCAACATTTACTGCTCCTGCAGAGCGAGCGCGCCTGCTGGCTGTGGGAGAGTGGGAGTCGGGTCTCTGGCTTCACGCACTACCGTCGTCGAACATTGGCACCTTGCTCGATGATAACACTTTCCGCCTCGCTGTTGCCTTACGTGTAGGTGCTCCATGCTGTTCTCCTCATCGCTGCCACTGTGGCGAAGTCGTCAACAGCCTCGGACACCACGGTCTGTCATGCAGCCGTAGTGCGGGTCGCATAGCGCGACACGCGAATATCAACGATATAATCAGACGCGCTCTTGTCACCGTCCGCGTTCCAGCCGTATTGGAACCCCATGGCCTGGCACGCGACGATGGCAAGAGACCGGACGGCATGTCGTTATTCCCTTGGAAGATGGGAAGGCCTTTAGTATGGGACGCTACTTGTGTCGATACTCTTGCGCCTTCACATCTTCCTAGCTCGTCGTGTCGTGCTGGTGCTGCCGCTGCGGCTGCGGAGAACCTCAAGCGGCGGAAATATAACAACCTTGTTGGAAGTTATATTTTCGAACCGTTTGGGGTTGAAACTCTTGGATCGTGGGGTCCGAGTGCTCACAAGTTGTTTAAAGATCTATCGAAACGTCTAGTTGACACTTCGCGTGACCCAAGGGCTGGCTTTTACCTCGGACAGAGGATAAGCATTGCCATACAGCGTGGCAATGCCGCCAGCCTTTTGGGCACATTACCAGTGGACAGCGATGTGGAAGAGTTTTTTGACGCCATATTTTAGTTTGATTTTAGTTAGTTGTAATTAGCGTAGGGTTTTATTATTATTATTTTTTTAATTTACTGTAATTATAGTTTTTAGTTGTGTATGTAATAAGTTAAATTGATTTAAAGTTAATAAATAAATATGACCAGTACCTACTTAAAACTTAGCACAAATAGTGTAAGTAAATAAAAAAGGTTTATACATATAACGATTCAGGGAGTGTTAGAAGTTGTGTAAGAGAATTTTATTAGCAAATGATTATTTATCTACTAGATAAAAAAGATGGGCGTTACTATTTCTTCAAAACAACCCTCTAAGTACAGTTTATGAAGTGTTGAAAGTGTTTATGATAACACTATCGCAAACGAAGTCACTGACAATGGTTAGTTTACAAAATTAAATATTCACAATATTACTTGAAACAGCACAGCGCAGGCGCCTTGTTTTTTTGAATAGCAAAATGACACGCACAATGCACTTGTCCACATTTACGCAGGCTTTAACAACTAGTTACTCATACACTTCATCAATTCTATTCATTCAGAAATTTCTCTTCTCCTTGGGTAAGCAGAGATTTTGGTTTGATTCTTACTGACTAAAACTACATGATGTTCTGCAACTACCTGTGCCAAGGCGTTGAAGTACTAGCACTTTTCGTCACACTACTCCGGTTAAGTTTTGGTAAGAACCACAAAATATATCGGTACAGAAGTCAATCTATATACAAAGCGCGCTCGAGCAACGCACACAAAGACACCGCTCACAGACACGATGTCTCGGTCCCGTCTCGGATCACTTGTCGAACGATTTCGGCTCAAACGCTCATTGTGCGTCCGCCGAGCGTAGGTATAAAAAGTGAAGTACAGACATGAGATTGTCTTCTGTACCTATCTATTTTGTGTGGGAACTCTGTGACCAAATGTTAGGGATAGGAAAATGGACGATCATAAATCAGTGACCGGTGACCGATCCGACCGATATAATAATTTTATTCTTATTAAAAAAAACACAATTTATTCTGGAGAGAGATGCTTGGCGTTCTGAGTATACGTGTAGATGGATGGGTTGTGTGAGGATTGATATGAAAGAGAAAGAAGTTAGTGATAGTGTGATGGGTGACAAGACAGAATGAAAAAAAAAACGTGTTGCGCTGACCCCAAGTAATATGGGATACGGGCAGGAAGAAGAAGAGAAATGCTTAGGCGTTGCTTGTCGCTTTGTGAACTAAAAAAATATAGTTAGCGGTGAACTTATCTTACAAAAATATAATTTTAAAAGATGAACACCGTAGCTTATTGTCATTTATCATGAACATTTTTTTTTTCCTTTTTTAATTTTATGTCTTTGTTTTCAATTCATTAAAACCCAAGCGAACCGGCGTTCGCGCATCTATCGTCTTACTATTGTGTCTCAAATTGACAGTATCTGAAAGATTAAACGTCACATGCTTCCGGCCGCTCAGACCCGAAACAACAGTCTGTTCGGTGTGGGGATCAAACCCGTGATACGCATCGCGACAACCAAACGCTCAACTACTACATCAACTGTGTCATTAAACTCATAATGACACACCATTACGACGACTGTACTTAGTATGGTGGTCGTACGTGGTACGCGGTCCATAACCTTTAGTTTTATTCTGAGATGAGCTGTTGACACGCTCTGTTTTTTAGTTCTAGATCTGAGAATTTTTATTTTCTTGTTATAGACTAGGTTGTGGAACATGCAGATTTGATTTTTGGGACGAAAACGTTAGTGTTGGTAGCAGAGGATTTTGTTGCTAATTACTTTTTTGAACATGTTCTATCCTTTACAGTTACTATGTAACTTAACCGAAGCCAATGATTTTGTTGGATAAAAATACATTTATCCAAAAACTTTTTGGTTATTTACGTAAAAAAAAATTGGTATGATTCGATTTCGACCAGTCTCAGACCAACTGAGGTAGGTACTATTAGAAAACAAACAAATAGTAAAAACCTTTTCCTGTAGATACCTTATTTCGCGAATTTTTGTTAGGTACAGTTATTAAAATAAGCATTATATCGTCGACTTGTTTATTAATTATATAAAAAAAATCTGACATAAGTGTAGCTTCACTGACCTTATCCAATTCTGCTCTAACAGCCATGACATGACCTAAAGAGTGATTACTGTCGGACTGCATAGAAATAAAACGAAATATGCAACGACGTAATGTTAGGTAATTTACGGCAAATATCAGTAGGTATATATATGTGCAGTAAAATCTGTATTTCCTACTTGATTCTTGTTTTTATTTTGTTTCTTATTCATTCCTTTCTGTTATTTTCTTTAGTGCAAAATCGTGGAGTCGCATAAAATCAGCTGCATAATCTGTTAATTACCTGGGCCTCAAAGATACAGGCTACACCTAGTTTGGGCCACGGCCACTTCTATTGTGTACTGTCTGTCTTACTCTATTTCTTCATTTCTTTATTTTCTATAACTAGTGTGTGTGTTAATAAATTATTATTATTAAAACCTCTTTAATACTGAAGATACATTATTGGGATTCGGCGAATAAATTTTCACCAAATAATGTGGAAGAGTATTTTGTCAATCCCAACTACAACCTATGTAGCTTTAATCCATTAAACCTCAAGCAAACGCTGGCGTTCGCGCACCTATTGTCTTTCTATTGTGTCTCTAATTACCACGATTGAAAGGTTAATTTTTATTTATTTCACCACCGTAACTAAAAAAATGTTAGAATATCAACAAGTCGAATCAAAAGTCATCTACTAAGTCATAATCAAAATCACCCCTAAAGTGAAAATTTTATTAGGTACCCGATTTTTGTTTTAGCATTTCCCTTGATATTTGATTTGCAGAAGTCTGTACGGTTATATACATATATAAAAGTTATCAAAAATCTAAAATAGCGAAAATAAATCGAATTGCATATTTTACTATCGCTATTAATTTTACCAGCTAGTAATTTGGTTTTTTTTTGTCTTTTGACAGAGTTTTTTTTAAAGTGTTTCAGTTTTTGTAAATTTATTCCGTTTGAAATTGAGGTAACTTAAACAGATTGGCCACTGTGTAAAAAAGCTGCAGCCAGCTATTTTCTAGTTTTTGCTAATAACGGTGTCTTTTCCTCTGTACAGTCATATAAAAAATAGGTACACAGACCACATTCGCCAAATCCGTCCACATTTGTAGTGTTTTTTTTTTTTTAAAAAACTTCAGATTCGTTTTTAACCGCAATGACGAGCAAAATCTTTATATACTTATAATTATTACTATACGATACAGGAGTATCAAAGGAGGAGGAGTCAAATATGAAATTCCAACTGATCTTCTGACTTATTACTAAACTTAAATGCCTTGTTAAAAAAATCTTGTAATCTTGTGTTGCTGTCTTTTTTTATTTTGTTTTTCTTTTTTGTAATTATTTGTGTGTCTATACGAGCAGAATAAATATGTATTCTTTCTTTTCTTTTAAATTTTTGCTAAGTTCAGGTAGGAATAGGTTGGAAATTCACGTAAAAAAACTAAGAAGATTTTTTTAACCTTTCGAATAATTTGAGACACAATAAAAAGACAATGAGATAGTGAAGGCTGGCATTCACTTAGGGATTAATTAATCAAATTCTTAACTAGTACTTGACTGTAATCCACCTGATGGTAAACAGTGATGCAATCGTTGACGGTGAAACGCACTAGTTTGTTATGAGCCTATTTACTCTAGCCTACAAGCGTTTCCGTTCGCTTTCAAGAGACTTAACAGATAGAAAGACAGCAGACTGAAAAGGACAGCAAAATATCCTCTAATTAATTATTTATAGACATTTGGTAAACCTAATAAAATTAGTATTCAATGAGCGATTAAGTCGCGCCGGCACCCAACGTGGCTATCGCTTTCGAAAGCAAATGGTTCGGTTTTACCGTGCTTAACTATCGTTAGTGACATTGAATTAGCGGTAAGGTTAACCTAACTAAAAAAACATGGGTGTAAAATTTAAGATCAATTTCTTTATAAGAATCGCATTACTTAAATTTGAAACAAGCAGGACTAATGTGGACTTAAAGCCTTTTTTTAGGTCCCACTTTAATCATATTAATTTTATGATTGTGTTTTATGATGTTAATGATGGAAAAATTGGTTGAAAAATAATAATAACACCGTATTTATTATAATAAAAATATGAAACCGCTTAATTAATGATGACTACGTATAATTCTATGATACAAACGATTATTACAAAATTCTTTTACCAGATTTTTTTAGGCTTACGCTTTTTGTAGGGGAAGTTTGAAAAAATATGTTTTATTTATGATAAATGAGATAAGTACACAACAGAATACAAAAACTTTCAAAATTTATTTACATTAAATAATAAACAACCATAGTTTACAAAGGTTGCAACAACTTTACCTTCTAATCAGAAAAAAAGCGTTAGCAGTTGGTAGAACCGGTCGTTTACAATCGGCCATTGCATACGGTCAAAGACCCAGATCTTTACCTTGCTCTTTGGACTTGGTTTGACGTTTATAGTGTTGTGACGATTCTGCTATCGATGTTGTTAATTTATCATTATCAATTTTAATCTTTTCAATCTAATTTAGTTCATTAAAATATTAACATTCTTAAATATAGTTTTTAGGACTCTGTACCTCAAAAGGAAAAAAACACGGAACCATTATAAGATCACTTTGTTGTCCGTCTGTCTGTCAATACTCATCAATATCTCGAAAACGCGTAGAGATATCGAGTTGAAATGAAAACCATGTAGGTACTCAAGTGTGCCGATTCTTAAAGCTGCATAAAAATCAAACTTGTAAGTCGACGAAAAAAAAGATACTTCAGTTAATGTGGCAAAAACGTACATTTCCATACTTTCGATAAAATCAAAATTCATAGGGCACTTCCCGTTGACCCACAATTCTGAAGCAGGCCTTAGCACTACTATAGGAATAAATTTGAAAATTGAAAATTTGTCACAATTTTTTTTTTCGTTTCGAAAAAATCTTCTAAGACACCGAAAATTCCGGAATTGAACTATTTACAAAGGTGAGTTTGTACGGAACCCTAAAGGCGCGAGTCTGACTTGCACTTACACAGTTTTTTTTTAATTGTAAACAATGCATTAAAATAATACTGAGCTCATGGAATACTACTCTAAGGAGATGGTTTAAATAAACGTAATACAATACTTTTTAAAATGTTTGTTAATAAAAAAAGAAGTTGGAGTTGCTAATAGAAACATTTGCGAAGTCAAGAGTTCTGCTATGCTGTTTCCCCTCACAAAGAAAGAGGAAAAATATTCGCTTCTAAGGTTTCATAGTCCTAATAAGCAAGTTTTGCCTTGTCCGGCTATCTGCCCCTGTGTTAAAATTATTACGGGAGTGTGAAGACTATTTCTCGATTCAGTGATCCTATTGCAAAATATGAAACTTTAAAGTGTTCATTTCTAAAACCCCCCTTTTACAAGGACCTTGAAACATAATCAAAATATCATAAATTTTTAGCGACGTCAACGCAAAACATCGAAACTTTGCACATATAACCGCCCACCACTAACCGCCAGTGCGAAAGAGACTCACCAATTTCTCCCACTCACCGTTCAGCTGAGATGAATTTAGTAAGCCAAGCGATAGCCGTCGGTCCGCGCGCTTTTCTAGTACATATGACCTGTTTACAAACGTAAACATTAACAAAAACGTGATTGTTTTGTGTTACGGATTCATAATTATGGGATTCAGGTAAATGATCTTTATATTCAATGTTTTTATTTTTAACTTTTTCCGCATCAACCGGTTTTTCCGGCTTGTTTTTATTCGAAAGTTTCACAAAAACGTTGCGCTTGCAAATTTTTTTTTGTTTATGTCCAGATTTCGGATGCTGTGTGTAAAATATAGTTCTTTTAAAGTAGTGTCTGACATCGATATATACTTCGAATTCTTTAAATTATCGTTACTTTATTGATCTTAATCCTCCCTAACTTAGATATGATTTATTTATAATTTAATATCCTAATCAATAATAAATACAATAGTGTCTATATTATACCTGTAGTATTTTGTAGTATAGTTGCATTATGCGTTTAAGTAGACTATGTGTCTAGTGCCTACGTGTTGACCATGTGTCAACCAACCAGTTTAGCAAATACTAGGATTATCTTATTGAAGCGCAGACTCATCTTCACTTTCTATTTATTTATCACCCGGAAGTTAAGCAGGTGTGACCTTGGTCATGATTAAGATCAAGAATAGTTTATCATCTACGTCCGTTGCAAAGACGCAACTTTAAAAAATGATATCAATGAGATGCATTCCTTCATGGGTTGAATTTTACCTAGTTCTAGTTTGAGTCTTTGCATTTGTTTATTATCCTCCACTATCATATCTGCTTATCATGCTTTGATATTACTGTGTCATCCCAGGGCGTTATTTACTTAGTGAGTCTTCAAGTTCCATTATCAAGACACCCTTGCATTAGCCAGTTGAATGAGTATTGTTTCTCCTATTCCTCCCTTCATGAGACCGTCTTCAACAATCAGATATTTTACTACGTAGTTGTACTATCACGATGATTGTTTCACAATCACAGAAAATATATAAAATCTACTTATTTTACTCTCGTTACAGATCTATCAATACGACTACCACTTCCAGTTTCAACAAAAACTTGGGACAATAACAAAGATTCGTTCATCTGGAAATCCAGCATAACTTCACGCCATACTTCATTGGGTATATCCAATTATGATATAGTTTCTCTGTCGAAGCAACTTTCTTTCGCATGTCCACTTGCATTCCTAGTCATCTTACGTTTCAGTTTTCAGTGTTTTGGCATTCAGGTGTGAAAGAGAGGATAGATTTATAGCACTGAGTTTCCTTTTATTTCGTGTTATAGAGAATTTACAGAAAGCTTTAGCTGTTGGAATTGATAAAAAATCCAGTTTTTTTTCTTAGAACACGGTGAGACGAGGACACGGTGGCAATTTGCCCAAGCGGGACACACCTCTACCGTATGCGACAACGTGTCTTCCTGGCGGTTCGCATTTTCAATGTTTTTCTTAATAAAGATGAGGTTAGATACCTTTAAGTTTCTGTTACCGAAGATTCGTCCTACTTTGCACCAAGCACTCCTACTTCCCTATATCAAGAAAAACAATTTTTTCTGGGTTTGAACTTTCTTTGTATACAAAGACCGCTGATAGAAATATCATTCCTGATAGAATATGTTTGGTCAATGTGATTTATATCTAAATCTCATAAATAGAGCTGTCTTTTTTTAGCATCTAGTGTATTTCTATTATCCAATAACAATTACCAACCTGGCAAAAGAAACCAGGATCTTGATGTCAACTATATCACCAGCCTCGAAAAAGTTATTATATGAGCAATAAATCGTAACATATCATACTAATCTACATATATAAAAATCAAAGCCACTTTTCGTTGTAATTTTATAATTCTAGAACGGGCTCACCTAACCAAACCAAATGTTTAGGCTTTGTTCGGACTATTTAGTAGATGGTTTATGTGAAGTTTGGTAGGGTAGAGTAGGGTATAGTAGGGTAAAATAGGGTAGAGTAGGGTATGGTAGGGTGGAGTAGGGAAGAGCGGGAGCGAAACCGCGTGGGCAAAAGCTAGTTTAATATATTCTTAGATCGTCCATAGCATGAGTCAATATACTATTCTAACATTAGCAATTCAGAAACTGCTACAAATGATTAGTTTTCTCCAAATTTCTTTAGCCACAATAGGGAAACTAACATTGTATCATAGAAAGTCTTGCGTCATTTGTTTACGTGTTGCTTGCGAAGGTAACCTGCAATAGAAAAGTTTTGAATTCGATTTTTGTTTGGCTATCTGGACGCTGAGCTACCCATTACTCATCGTCTGCAAGCCCGTGTCTATGGTGGCTAGAAGTTATGATCAGGATCCCGGCGACTGGGGCGTGAGGATGTCCGTTCCTTTACGTATGCGACCACCTCCTTTGCTAGCACTACTCCTTCAGAGAAGGAGGCGACCGTCGCCCACTCTCTTACAACCAGGGCTCGGAGTGAGAGATCGGCTGCTGCCGATCGCCCCATGAGGACACGGTGGTACTTCATCCAAGCGAGGTACACCTCCACCGTAAGCTCCATCGTGTCTTCAGGGCAGTCCGTACAATAGAGCCATTCTTGCGTTTCTTCCGCCAGTATCAGATGCAGGAACTACCCTAACTTACCATGTCCGGTGAGGACCTATGTCAATCTTTGACGTACTATGCTGTTATTATTTATGGTACTTTAACATTGAATTTTTTTAATTTTAGTTGGGAATCATCGAATAACTTCTTTCGTTCTTTGTGAACTGAGAGGAAGTATACCGACTAAAACTCACCAGTGTTTCTACAGTTGCGTTTTTGGACTTTTACCGACTAAAACTCACCAGTGTTTCTACAGTTGCGTTTTTGTGTCACGGTAACTCTTACGAACAGTCTTGCTGCCCCACTAGACATCTAGAGGTTTCCTCCGCTTACTTCCTATTGCTCATCGTTCACAAGCCTGCCCCTACGGAAGCCGGGGGGACCGGGAATCACATTGTGAATTTTGATAACCAAGGTGTCACTTGTGGCGGTGGTTGGGGCGTGATGATGTACATTCTCTCTCTTTTAAAGCCGTTTCCTTTGCTAGCATTATTGCTTTGCAGAAAAAGGCAACCACATTTCATTCCTCTTCAGGGCCAGAGCCTAACGGGAGAGATCACAGCCTCGCATCACCTTCATAACGAGATGGCAGTGCTCAGCTCAGGTGAGGCATACCTCCACCGTATGCTCTACCATGTCCCCGGCTGATACGTAGAATGGTGGCAGCCTGGAGTTTCTTCCGCCTGAATTCAGAACAGGAACCTCCCGAACTTACTACGAGTATGTACAGTGAGGACTGCGTTATGCAGAAGGTGAGGACACCGTGGCATTTATCCAGCCACTCCTCAAAGAGCGAATATTCGAAAGAAAGAAAGAAAAACATTTTATTTGCCCGAAAGAGGCGCACACTTAAAACTAACATTATACATAAACAAAAAAAAAAATAAACAGAAATAGTAATGAGAAAATATGCGCCACGTCCGAGCAAAACGGCCGTACGCTCAGCATAATGCTGTGTGCACACGCAAAAATGCAACGAGTCCACAGCGCTGGTTTTCAGCGTGGGCCGGTAACAATATCGACTAAAGAAGTTGGCAACGGTGTGGTGTGCCAATATATTTAAATTAAATAAATAAATTTAAGACAGATAAAATAACAAATGGAAATAAACAATCATAAATAAATAAATAATAAGTACGATTTTCTACAAACGTATAAAGTTGCAACATTACACCACATTTTTAACAAGATTGATGGCTAAAAAACTTAGTATCCAAGCCAAAATCACCACATATAAAAACAAAAATTAACAAACACTCGCTACGACGGTGCCGCCTATACCTATACCGCCTTGATTTTGGCGTCACCAGTTCAACATAGGCTCCTCGCATCCCATTCTCTCTTGTTCTGGATTATTGCCAGAACCAGGATCCAGCACAAGATAATGCCGCCGTTTTGAACATAACTTAGAATTGCAGTTTGTGCTCTTTTATTGAGTTCTACATTATTATATTTTACAAGAAAACGACTTCAGCGAAATATTTTTCCATTCCAACTATTTTTAATTTAATTTTACATCTTTATAGTTTGCGTTATATTTCATGTTCTGATTTCATTAACAAACAATAGGCCGGTCAATCACAGGATAGTGCTGTTATGAATATGAATATTTAGTGGTTTTCTAACCATTTAAATACTGTGTTAAGTTTCACCCATTGTTTAAATAAGGAAAGCGTCAAACACACTTCCATGGCGTTCATCATATTGACATGGGTAACTCACTTACTCTGTTTCTAAGGACTTAACTTATATACTTAACTCGTATTAGCTTAGGCTGAAAACTACATTTTCTAGCTTTACACATTTCTTGGCTATGTTTCCAACTTTCTTCTCATCTAACTTGTGATTGCTTTTAAATGTATCACTGACTTTTTCACTATGTTTTTTGCCAGTATTTGTATTTTATGGTTGGTGACTCTCACTTACAACTAGCCAATTTTAACTTAAAAGTTTATAACTCAAAGGGACTGTCATAGGTTGTGTATGTTAACTAGCATCAATTGGTTTAATTTTATTCCATGCTATCCAAGAGACCAACAAATGTCTTAATCTTTAAAAGGATTTTGGCACCATATCCTCCATAAGGCGATTTTCAGAGATTACCTTGAATAGTGGTATAATGATTTCAGTCGTCTCTAATCTTAACTTAGTACTTTTTCTACAACCGACCATCCTGTAGAACCATCGTATGGAACACTACTTTTGCCCGCTGCTTCGCCCAATCGATGTAAATGAAATATAAGAATCGGTGTACTTTAATGTCGTTTCTTTGCTATTTACGTTGTATGCTACACTTTGATCTTAGCCAAAAGATTCCTAAATCTTTGATTTCACAGCAATGTTCAATCGTTTAAAGTTATTTCTTCATTACCTACTTAAAGAGAAGATATTACATAAATCTTTAATATAAAAATGAATCGCAAAATGTGTTGGTAAGCGCATAACTCAACAACGCCTGGACCGATTTCGCTAATTTTTTTTTTTGTTTTGTTCGTTATTATGAGGAGAAGGTTCTTATGGAAAAAAAAATTAAAATTAGGGTAGTGTAGGGTAGAGTAGGGTAGTGTAGGGTAGTGTAGGGTAGAGTAAGGTAGAGGAGGGTAGAGTAGGGTAGAGTAGAGTAGGGTAGGGTAGAGTAGGGTAGAGTAGGGTAGAGTAGGGTAGAGTAGGGTAGAGTAGGGTAGAGTAGGGTAGAGTAGGGTAGAGTAGGGTAGAGTAGGATAGAGTAAGGTAGAGGAGGGTAGAGTAGGGTAGAGTAGAGTAGAGTAGAGTAGGGTAGGGTAGAGTAGGGTAGAGTAGGGTAGAGTAGGGTAGAGTAGGGTAGAGTAGAGTAGGGTAGGGTAGAGTAGGGTAGAGTAGGGTAGAGTAGGGTATAGTAGGCTGAAGTAGGGAAGAGAGGGAGCGAAGCCGCACGGGCAAAAGCTAGTACTCATTAAAAGATGAACATATCACTGCTAAGCACCACATTCTTCTTTCTGTCACACCTGACTAGCCAAACCATACGTCAATGCGTCGAAGTTGGTAAAAGTGTGTTAATGCGTGTGACATTGTTCAAGCAAAGCCGGACGGTACCGGTATAACTTTTGGTATTTATAGGCATATTTTGTTGATAACTGCTTATTTTTAAGAAAGAGAAATGATCCAAATCTAGGCTAGAATTCACTTTAGTAACGCTTAATACATATAAACGAGATGTTAGTATCTTATAGAAAGAAGGTTATGCATTCAATTTATGGTATACGAAATATGTTTTTTGTCACGGAATATAGATTATTAACCATCGACCAACCGTTTTCTAAAATAATTGACTAGAAAACTAACACTACAAGTTATGTTAGCAAATCCGTTTCTTTTCCAAAGAAAGGATCATGGCGAAGTCCCGAACAAAATTTTGCTGGCATATATTTTTAGCGTCTTGTGATGAAAACTATACAGATTAAATTTCTAAACAATTTAGTCTTAGACAATACTATTAATAGATGCCAATTAATAAAGATATTCCAGTTTAAAGTTGGTGAAATTACGTATATTATGTCAATAATACCTAGGTACTTCCTTATGAATTTCAAAAACGCATTTTTGTCAAAATGTCTTTAGACTGGATGACTTTTGATAAGTCTAATTCCATGCTTTTTCTGGTGATGTGATTCTTGATATTATATTTATTGTTGTGACAACAACATAATATTGTGTTATTTTAGCCACTATATTCTAAGCACAAATACTTATTTTTATTTTTATGTTTATTATTTAATGCGGAAAAGTATTTATTATCAATACATAAAGCATAGCATATTATGATACTTGACCAAGATTTATATTAGTAGCAACATTAAACGTTAAATTTAGCCAAAAGCCATGAAAGCCATGAGACAAAAAAAAACTAAGCCGTGAATATTATTTTCTTAATAAATCTAATCAAATCAGTTTCCAATTATGACGACTTTTTTGCAGTCCATAATCAGCAATAATCTTGATTAGATAAAACAAAGTCAATTATTTCGTTGGTAGGATATCATAATAACTTAGACAAAGAAATACTTATATAAGCAGACACTTAATAATTTCATCAACAATTTCCTCGCGGAGAACCGAACCGCGGAGGTAGCTGGAAACCGATGGATGTGAGACGCACAGGAACGTTCGATGTGGCGAAGCTTGGGGGACGCCTATGTCCAACAGTGGACGTATATCGGGTGAAATGATGATGATGATGATGAATTTCCTCGCAGTTTTTTTTTTCGAGTGTGACTGGTTTTATAAATCAAAATTTTTAATTTCACGTATATTGTTTGACTAAATGCCTACTTATTATACAATACATTTATAACTCATTATGATTTATGGTTTGAATAGGGTATTTGGTACACCCGGTGTCTCGGAAACTACGTAAAGGCATTGTTCTTGGGAGTCACTCGTAGATCTTTGACAGTCGTTATAGGTAGTCAGACACCGGAAAGTCTGACCAACAGTCTATCTAAGAAATATCCTATTGGCCAGTAGCTGGGTTGTCTGATAGGCATTGACTCCACGTAAAATACGGGTATTCAGCCGCATCTGGTTAGACTGGAAGCCGATTTTTGATTGATGTATGGTTAATGGTTTTCCCTTAACCCAGACTCAAAGTTCCGCCTTTTTCAAAATAGAGCTTAAGGCAACCACATCATCTGAAAATTATTATTTTCATATAAAGTAAATGAAGTGTGTGCTATACCTCCATGTCTAGGCAAAGTTTTAGTATGTAATTAACCTGCTTGCCAAGTTTTAAGTTTATGAATATTCATAATTTTCATTTCCCATGGAGCTTATTGTATTTGGAGAAAAATGATGTCAATAGGTTAAATGGAAGTGCCTTAACCCGTTTAGATAAAAGTGACTTCAACAGATTAGATTTATTGTTTCGTTTGAGTCAATCATCTCAAATTGGTTTTGAAATGTAGGTATAACCCAACATTGTACAAAACATTGAATTAGCTGCAATAATGACCATCTTCAACATGCATACTATAATCGATTATTATTGCTTTTTCTTTTTGATGGACTCAAATTAGTTTTTTTGTTACCTGTATTTGGTAACCAGTACAGCTCTATTATTAGCCTCGTATAAATCCTGAAAAGTGCAGGTAGCTATGCAGGATGGGAAGCCATGGATGTCATGGTGATACATGTCCTATGAAGTGGCTCCATACTGCCACTGTGTTTAAGATGGGCCGAGGAAGCGAGCAAATCTTGACAAATAAGTACCTGCATAGATATCTAAAAAAATCGGTAAGCTAATCAAATATTCACACCTTAGCTATGTGAAAACAGTGGTTTGCAGGATTATTGATTAAAGGAATTATTTAAAAGCTTTATCGATGCCCTCGATTGCAAAAATCAACTAGAGAATCATGAGTGACTTTTAGTTAGTAAAATTCTGACACTCTGTCGTACTCCACCGAGAACGGAATAAGTTATTTGATAATTTCTCACTTTAAAAAAGCCATGTCACAATATGTGAGGATCAAATTCCAGTCAGGTATAAATTTGTCAATGTTAACATAACCAGTTGGTCATCACTAATAAAATGTAATCGAAAGTTCGACCTTGTTACATTTGGACATCGGACGTGGCCACACGTTTTGCGTCATAATTTACCGGTTCTGGAGAAAGTGCTTCGAAAATGTAGCCTAAGACAGGAAATCGAGTGAAATTACGGGAGAATTCTGCTCGAATTTGTGGCAAGGTTGGGTTTTTGAATGGTTATTTTATAGGACAAGTTCTTGGGATGCCTTGCCCTTAACAAGAATTGAAGCTATGACCACAATATTTGCGTTACTAATAATTTTCTTTCGGACATTCTAAATATCTACAAGTATAGTTTCAGTAATATTAGTTATGATTGGATCTTTTATTAATCATTTAATCACTATTGTTTTTGTCGAAACTCCTTTTTTATTATTGATATAAACTAGTGCTTGAATGCGATTCCACTTGATTGTAAGCAGTGACGCAATCGTTGATGGTGAGGCACACTAGTTTATTAAGAGCCTATTCATTCCAGCCTTGAAGACACCTAAATTATAATCGGATGGAAAGACCGCAGCATTCAAATTGTTTCAGTCATTTCAGTGTTCGATGTACGAAGTATAGATAAACGACGAAGTGAAATTCTTAGTCCGACCGTAGAGGTTTCAACAACGTAAGGATGAGAATGATCAGATACATCATAAAGATTCTCTTCGGGTTTTTTTGCATCGTTTTTAATCAGTTTACATCATTTTTAAGCACCTACTTTAATTTCCCCATCGGCTTTCTTTGAGCACACTTCTTTATTTGTGATAAAATCAATCCTGGTTATGTTTTGTAATTATTGATATATCTTGATCTTCTCTTTAGTCATGTCAGACAGTGTTGCAATTTGCAAAAGCATTAGTTTTTTTTTTCCACGACTTTTTTCCGTAATAGTACCTTCTGTCAATGGACTATGAAGTAATCTTATTGTCGTCGAGACCATTTTGAAAGAGAAAGTTACGAGTAAAACTACTAATTGTTTTTTTTTTCTTTGTTAACAAAGGTAAATAAAAGAAAGGTTATTACTACTAAACACGGGCAAAGTTTTCATTGTTATATTTTTAGTATTAAGAGAGTGTTGTATTTTGTTAATGTCAACTTTGGATATCTGAGTCATATTAATTTTAAAACCAATAAGTACCAAATTATTGATATGACTTGAATGTTTGTAATTGAAACAATCTAACCAGACAGATGGCTTGCTGTTAGCAATAACTTGAGGATATTTATCGAAATAATTATTAGAAAACTTCTTGAAAAATATGCTTCATTGTCGACTGAATCATCACTTACCAATTACAGGTGGGTCAAACTTGCACTTGAGCCTGTTAATAAATTGTATGTATCTTATCGATACATTGTATAGGCAAATTATTGAGGCTTTATGTGAGTCATCGTTGGTTTGTCGACATAGTAAGAAGCGCAAAAGAAAAGTTGTAATTGGATGGAATAAACATGTTGCCGACGCGCACAGGTTAGCTAAGGATAAATTTATTTTGTGGTCATGCTACGGTAAGCCTACTTCTAGTCGTTATTATGAAGAGATGTGTGAGTCAAAACGGATATTTAAATCTCGGTTGCAATGGTGTCATAGTCAAGAAGATAAGATCAAAATGGACATTCTGGCATCAAATCATCTGAATAAGGATTTCCGTGGGTTTTGGAAAAAAACAAATAAACTCAATCATAAGCCTAGCATGCCTGTGTGCGTTGACGGTGTGAGTGATGCGCGGGGGATAGCAGAATTGTTTAAAGCCAAGTTTGAGGTGAAATCGTCGTTAGGACCATCGCGGGTGGTGATCGATGTTGAGCCCATAGGAGTCAGGGTCACTGCCAGGAACATTACGTCTATCATTCAGTCAATGTCAAGGGGGAAACCTCCTGGCCATGATGGGCTCAGCATCGAGCATCTTCGGTATGCGGGCCTTCACTTGCCACGTGTCTTGGCTTTACTATAGAATCTTTGTCTGAGTCATGCGTACCTACCTCCAAATATGTTGAGAACGGTTGTAGTGCCCATAGCCAAAAATAAAACTGGACTATTGACGGATAGGAATAACTATAGACCTATTTCACTGGCTACTGTTGTGCTTAATGCGCAATTAAATCAACATGTTAAATTACATGACAACCAATTTTACTTTCGACCTGGGTTGTCTACCGATAGTGCTATTTTGAGCGTTAAGCACACTGCGGAGTTACTATACACGTCGTAGCACCGTGGTCTACGCCTGTTTTCTCGACCATTCGAGTGCTTTGATCTGGTTTCGTAAGACACCCTTTGGAAAAAGCTTAATGATGCAAAACTACCACCTGAAATCATAAATATTTTTAAGTTTTGGTACGGGAACCAGGTTAATTGTGTTGGGTGGGACGGGGAGTTCTCGAGTCCATATGGCCCTGAGTTGGGTGTGAGGCAGGAGGGTTTGAGTTATCCTACACTCTTTAACCTGAACAAGGACCAGTTGATTGTGGAACTGACCAGCACCAGAGTCGGATGTTACATTGATGGTATATGCGTCAATAACATTAGTTATGCAGATGACATGGTGCTGCTCAGTGCCTTAGTCTGTGGCCTGAGAAAACTGTGAGTGTACGTGAAAGGTACGTCAGTGCTTACGGCCTAGTGTCTTCTCGTATTATAATTTGTAAATGTGTTTGTGTCGCTAACATAGTTGTAAGGTTGTTTTATTATTACTAACACTAAATGAGTCTTATTGTTACTCGAAAATAAAGATTATTATTATTAATAAAAAAAAACCGCATAAATGTAGATATTAAAAGTCTCTATTTAATTGAAATTCAAAATAGTACATTCATATTCAACCCAGAAAAAAAGAGTTATGAGTATACATATAGATATGAGGATGAATGAAGAGAGGCCAAAGAAAAGATGGTTGGATTGTATGAGATAAAATAAGAAATTAAAGGGAGTTATAGCGTGATGGGTGATAGGACAGAATATAAGAAAAAATCGTGTTACGGTGACTCCAAATAACACGGGACAGGAGCAGAAAGATGATGGTCATAATACTTAATGCCTAATCTAAACATGTTTATGCAGCTGTACCTTTAACAAATATTTGAAGGAAAAGCAAAATGGTAGATTAACATCGTCGTATATCACCAAGTAACGGAAAACTTCCACCCAAATAAACCCGGTCATCTGCCAAGCCCTTTACTACTTTCAGAACTGGATATATTAAAATCACAGCAGTTATCAACGTCAATATTAATATGTCAATATATAATCTAAACCTTTCATTATTTATTTTCACTTTTCACTCCGGTATTTGAAAGTGTAACAAGTTTATAATTAGGTATGTCCAAGAATTTAAAGTGATCAATATTTACCTGTAGGACAGTTAAGTAACTTAATATAAAACTTATGATGTTAATGTTGTTTAGAAAAATATTTTTACTGCGTAAACAAACTGTTAACGTAATGAATTTTACGGCTATAATAGCTTTTTTGACAGTTAAAGCTTATTAAAAGATGACAAATTGATTTTTCTGAAAAATTGGCTATCATTTCTCATTTAGCGCTCGAAAAAGCAAAAGTAACATTCCATTTTTATGTTGAGGTTTCTTTTAGTGGTGGTATTTAACGCAACAAGGCCTTATCTTTCAGTCAAAATTTGGGGCTAAAATAATAATAATACAATAATTGTTTATTACAATTACACACAGAAAAATAACATTGAGCAAATTATCAAGATTGAGCACCTATAATAAATAATAAAACGCTAAAATGATTAAAATATTAATACTAAGCATTATAATTAAGAAAACAAAAATATAACTGATAAAGACTAAATAAGTTTACAAATTTATGCGTATGTTTTTACGATATATGAGTAATTCTTAGAGTGGAGCAAAATTTGCATAAAATAAAGTTTCTGGTCGTTTACTCTGCAAAATAGTTGAGAATATAAAAAAAAATATTCTGAAAACCACTTTCAGATTTTTTTACTGAGCAAGTATCTGTTAATTTCATAGCTTATTAAATAATTTTACTATCTGCGGCTTAAAAAAAAACAAATTACTAAAAAAAAAGTACCCACACAAAAAATGTAACGAACCTTATTTTTGGAAGTATACTTTGACACAGAAAATCATGCATTGTGAAACATATAATTCATTAAAACATTTGTTACAAGGTCATTGTAAAAAATACAGTTAATTTAGTAACTAGAAGCTGGTTAAGAGTACCTTAATTACATGAGATGATTAATGATAAGTGGTCAACGTTAGAGTGCGTTTGTCCAAAAGTCACATTTAACTTACAGATTTTCAAGTTTTTGCTATCGAAAAAGCATATACCGGTAGGAAATTCAACTCCTCCTTTGTGTTCTCAAAACGTTTTATTCAGATGGATGGAACATTCCCCATGAATCAATGGTGCAGTAATCCATTAATTGCAGTTTAATAATGGACTCGAGCTTTTTTCAAGTAGCTCAGCTATACTTGGTCTTTCATTTTTCGTATATTTTTATCAAGTTTGTCTCTGCTAAGGTACGTAGGCCAGATCCAGATTTGGTTAAGTCCAATCTTCAAGCCTTGAGCACAAGTGTAGGGTAGCCAGCCTTTCGGTGTTTTACAGGTTGCATTTTGGAGAGTGTGCGCAGGAATTGCATGACTTGATTCCGCCATCTCATTTCTACCATCGGACAAACCGACGCACGGCGAGTATCCACCCTTACGTTGTTGAAACATCTACGGTCCGGACTAAGCGTTTCGCCTCGTCATTTATACCGCGTACTTCGAGGGACTGGAACAGTTTTCCTGCTGCGGTCTTTCCGTCTGATTATAATTTAGGTGTCTTCAAGGGTAGAGTGAATAGGCTCTTAATAAACTATTGCGCCTCACCATCAACGATTGCATCACTGCTTACCAGGCGGGATTGCAGTCAAGTACTAGTTTATAACAGATAAAAAAAAAGGCAAATACGGAAAAACGAATTCATGTGATATCATTTTAAATTCACGTTGGAACATTATAATACGAGTAAATTAGTGACATTAATACTGTGTTTATGAGCATAGAAACTAATCAAAATAAAATTACAACTTTTAAAGTAAAAAAATAAAGTCTAATAACATGCATGTATGCAGCCTGGTTACCCTAAAGCACCTTTTTTGTCAACTTTGTTTCTAAATTATAATTGTATCTGATCTGGACCAAGGCACTTTCACCTTATAATATACTACAATCTACTACTCTCAGTCGAAACTCATAATTTTATTTGTACACATTTTCTTATATTCCTAACAATTCACAATTTCAGTCTAAATATGGAATATCAATCGACGCTATATATCTTTTGCACCTTCCGTTATCATCAACACATCTTGTGGGAGGCCTTCTGACATTATATTATGTTCCAGTATGTGATTGCTACTCCTGATCTTTTCAGTTTTGTTATTTCTGTTTTGTTCTGCCTACTGCTGTTTTAGGTTAGCGAATCTTTAGGCTATGTCAGTAATAATGATTCTTCTGCGGATATCTTTATTCATAGCGCATAGCGTTTTCTGTTGTCTTTTCGTTAACTTTAATCTTAGTGGTGAAACTATTCTTCCACTTATATATATACTAGCGGGCCACTTCAATTTCACACAGCTGTTACAAGTCACTAAAATTCGTAGATTTCGTCTACTATATTACGTGTATGTATGTCTTCTACAATATAAACTTTTCCTATGAATAATTTCTTCTTTTGTTAAAACCACATAATTGTCCGTTTTGTTGTTTTTAAGTTTATCGCTAAAATATGTATGTAATTTACAAATAATTTTAATGTAATATATAGTATGTAAGGAAGATACGGAGTATTATTTATCAAAAATTTTAGAAGTATCACCAAATCACCATCTCCAGTCACTATAACAATATTGAAATCAAAGTTTATATCATCGTTAATTGATTAATTTGGTTTTTTTTACGCCTTCGCTTCCATTGTATTTCCAATTAGAACCTATAAAATATCAGTAACAAAAGTTTATCTATTTAGGTACTTACTTTTAATCGACGTTACAATTACTTAAACAAACAATATTATACTACACCTAACAATTTTGACTCGTTTTAATATCAGTTCAGAATAGATCTTCATTGTCATCATCTTCATTATCTTAATCCTTCCCAACAAGTTTTGCGAATTTATTCTTTCGGTCATTGACAGCTCTCTTATTACTAAACTTGACTCTTATTTTCTTTCGTCCGTCGTACCAATTTGATTACTTTCACTAGAGTATGCCGTAACCCGTTATTTGATATTACTAGTTTATTGTTAACTGGTTTGTTGGTAACCACTACGGCTACGCTTATGTAGTTGTAGTAAAATGAATGGGCTGAAGAATGGTTATTATTTTTCAAGTATGTTTTGCTTTTTCATATATTGGTAAAGTGTGCACTGGCTTGATGTGAGCGCTGTTATAGAGGGTAACGTAGATGTGAAATTTTATATACTTGCTTTTTTATTTGATTTGAAATATTTGCCATCGATATTATTATTAAAATGTCTTATTAATGATTCAATTCATTAATGATTGATTAAATTTCCGTAGTATATTTGAGGATAGCTTTCTTTTCCAAGACTTATTTCATTATGTATGATTTGCCATATAACTACTTAAAAAACATATTCTTATTACAATAATAATATCCTATTAAAGTTTTAAGGCTGACAAGTTGCGAGATTATAAGTAATAGGTATAATTATGTTACTAATTCCAGATAAAATTTATTATGACTTTCCCAAGAGCCATAACCAGATAGCATGATAAATCAAGTAGTGCCTACTTAGGTTATAAAAATATAAAGTAATTTCTTTTTTTCGTTGGATTTAAGATGGTATCTTATCGTTTGTTTTAATATACATTTTCTGATTTAATTCATTTTCGTTGATATATTTATCTGTGATCATCAGCCACGGTTTCAATTGTCACTAGATCATAAACTTTATTTTTTGTTTGTGATAATTTATTGTAAAACTGTATTTGTTGGACCTTTTAAACAAGGGCTGTTGTTGAATTACCTACTTTAAGGTACAGGTACCTCGTTATACAGATAAAGCACGTTTATATTAAATCCAGATTTCCACTAATCCATTTCTTTCACAAATCTCCAAGGTATACTTAAAAAGTGGTATTTTGGTACTTCCAACCATTTGGTCATCACAAAAAAAAAATCTTTTGAAAATAAACTTTTTAAGGCTGAAGTACGGATAACCCAGAGAGGAAAAAACATACTTAATATTATAAATCAATAGTACAATATTTAAAAATATTGAAACAAAAGCTGTTTTTCAATTTCAAAACATCGCCTCTTCACCAAAACGTAAATTTTAGTGAAGATGAGAAAGACATAATTTATTATAGAATTCTCGAATCAGTTTCACCGTTATTTCGGTTCCTTATGTAGGAACTTTATGGCATTCACCGAGTGTTCAGCTTTCTTTTGACTTTTACGGGACTATAAATTGTGTTTTTTTTTTCTTATGTGGTACGAGTTTCAACTTTGACAAAAACAAGTATTTGATTTATGTTCCTTCCTTAAAAATATTCTTTTAGTAGTTGCTTTATTTAAAAAAAAAAAAACTATTTAACGAATAATTAAACAAACTGTGATTAGAGCAATATTTTATTCTGTTTGCTAAATTGATTTGAAGTCTTACAAACTTTTGCGGATGTGATGGCATAACTCCGGTCTTATAGGTTGTAACAGACACTCTATAGATTTTACCTACAACAATTTATAAAGGAGGAAAGTTGAGTTAATAATGCTGTGTAGCTAAAATATCTAGATCTTGCATTACCCAGAGTTTAAATAAAAGTATTAATTTACTAGACTACGGTGGAGCTCAGTACAATGCTTGGTAACCTGAATAGAGCATCTGGACATAAAATTAATATGGACAAAACCAAAGCCATGGTAAACAGTCCTAAACCAACCACTCAAATCAAGATCGGACATTTACCTGAGACAAACGGTTCAGTTGGTTAGGTCTAACTTTGAAAAAAAGAGGTCAATTGTCGAATCCAACTCAGCTGGGCAGCATTTGGGAAGCTTCATGGTATCTTTTCATCCAACATATCTCAAGACGAAAGTCCATGACCAGTGCATGTGGCTACATCAATAAAAAAGGGTATGCTCAGAATTTTATTGTAATATCGTATAAAAAATTAAGATAACCCGACGAATTGCCAAACTAAAGTGGCACTGGGCAGGACTTATGGCTATCAGAACAGATCGGTGGAGTCAAAAGGTTCTGAAGTAACGTTCCCGCGCGCCTCAAGGAGTTGTCAGCAACAGCGGGGGCCCAGCCGGGTCGAAGCCTACTGGGGCCAGGGTTATCCGAAAGGGCGCTCGAGCCCCGGTATGAAGGCTTGAAGGAACGGGATGGGTTTTTTAGTCAGTAAGAGTCTGACACTATCTCCCGCTCCGCCCAAGAGCGGGGGTTGTCATAAGATGATTTTTCCCATCGAAAAAAAAAAAAAAAAAAAAAACCACGTACCGGAAGACGTAGCATTGGAAGGCCTCCCACAAGGTGGATCAATGACCTACGGGGTTACCATGACGTTCAAAGTAAAATTGTTTTAATCTTGTATCAGTGTGGGTGAGACATGGCGCTAGACAACCTGTATAGCTCTGTCTCTTACCCACACTAAAACAAGATAACAATCTTACTTTAAACTTCATGGTTTAGGTCCTATTGAGGGTCGTAGAAATATGACGGATGCAAGACGCATAGGGCCACTTATTATGGTGACAATTGGGGTAGTTCTATGTCCAGCAGTGAACATCTTTTGGCTGGAATGATAATGATGTACATTTATGCAAATAACATACTCGGTCATGACCCTTGTTTTATAATATCTTATACTACCAGTTTGCAACACACGCCATCAGTAACTCATCAGACTAAAGACTTCGTTTGATTTCATGAAAGCTTAGACATTGAATAATTACCTACTTTTGCTTTCAACATCACATTGATAGAGGAAAGCGAAAACATGGTATATGGCAGTTTCTTTAATACTATCCATCGGTCAAGGATTGCATTTAAAATTAGTGTTAAGAAAGTCTTCACACATTCAAAGTGACCAAACATTGAAAGTTGTGTTTTATTTATTCTACTGTCTACTGTTTAATATAGAGGTCCCCAAAAGCCAAGCGTTTTAGATGTTGAACAACGCAATAGGTGTTTTTTTGAGTTCCCAGCCTCAAAAGGCAAAAAAGAGCCCTAATAGGATCACTTTGTTTTCCATCTTTCAAAACACCTTTTCTTAAGAACGCGTAGAGGTCAAGTTAAGACAGAGGTTTTACAATGAGCTTTTAAAGTGAACCATTTAAAGAATGAAACTGAACTATTAAAGAGATAGAGCTCTATATGGTGTTAGCTCTATCCATCTTTCTCGCTTGCATGCCTGACTTTTTAACAAGTCATGGTGAGGCCAGGTCAGGTTGTAATAAAAGACTAATTCAAACATCTAAGTCAACGCAATCAAAAGACCCTATAAGCCGCATGTGCTGACAAAAAATTAAAATCTATAAGGTGTTTCTTGTTGATCTAGAATCAAGAAAGACAAAAAACAAGGCAAGCACAAGTATAGGAAAAACTTCGAAAATTTATAATTTTTTGTTCTATAATTTTTTCATCTATAGCCAAGCATAGAACTCCTTCAAGTATCGCCTTAACAACCGGTACCATACTTCTCACATACAGCGAATTTCCATAATCTTTACAAGATGTCAAGTAAAACTAAAGTTTCACAAGCATTTTAAAATACTTACCGTTCAAGTCTAACTAGTCGTCAATGCCTAAAAAATATCGTTTTTAATTCCAAAAAAAAATGTGTTCTTCAAAAAGTGTCTGACTGACACATTTGCTTACTTTGGAATGGTCATTGATAATATCATCTCTTAGAATGATTAAATTTTTGCATCTTGACCTGCAATTTTAAAGCATGTCTCAAGTGTTTTTGAAAAAGTGTAACCGCCACTTTTTGCTCGTCTATACATATAAATAAAAAGATATTTGAATCAGTTTTTGTATTCTACAACCTAATTATAAAGCAATTACCTTTCACTTTTGACTTCATGACATACTTTAATTTGCGTACTAAGTTTTTAGGCTCAAATATCTTATGTCTAGATTAATAAGAATCACAATAATATTACAAAGGCGAAAGTTTGTGAGTATGTGAAAATGTGTGTTTTTTCTTCACGCTTGAATTGTACTGCGTTCTGGAGTATTTTACGGCTCACCAACAGAGTGACACACAACACAACCGCTCCAATCAATTGCTGGATGGCCACCGACTCATGTCAAATACAGTATTATGTCACAATGCTTGAGACTACCTACACAGCCATTACACCACAACGCTCAAACGGCTGAACATATTGTTTTTGTACACGGTTAGAGCATATCCTGGATATAGAATTCTTTTTTACCCTGAAATCTGTTTCTTTGGGTCAATTATTTTCTACTTTCGCACGGGCGAAGCCGCTAACTGCAGTTACAATTAATACTTTTTAAAAAAGTGTGTGTGTAGTTTTCTTCAAATAATATTTTTTAATGTTTCTCATATGCTAATAAGTTAACAAATACTATCACAGTGACATCAGGGTCATATTGACCATCATTTTTGGTAAAATTAACTACTTAAGCATACATAAGATAGACAGTTACAACATTACAAGCTGAGAAAATAAGCTTATTAATTTCTAAATTTAAGATTTTTTCCATTTCTATGAAAAATATGCAATAAGTGTTGTAGTCACGGTCAATGCCGCATGATTATAGATTTTACGCATAATTTCACACCTCAATCAGATGTCGACAAAATTGAAAGGGCCTTGTAGGGTTCATACTTGCTAGAGCTGCCGGAATGTCCGAAAAGTTTGCTGTGGCAGCTAAATGCAAAAGACAAATACAAACACAGTTGGAGTTTTGTTTCTAAAAGTCTGATAAGCTCATTTGCTATACTCTGGAGCGGAAGAAGGCATTTGATGATGTCCCACCTTAAAAAAACGCATAATTTTCCCTGACAATTTTTTATTAATATTCTACAAATCGAAATTGAATGTGGAAATATAAAATAAAATTTAGAGGGCATCTAGAGCCTATGCTTGTTACTCCTTTACGCTCGATGGTCTAAATGGATTTCTGCCAGTGGCTTCACTTGCATGTAAAAGATAATTATCCCAGAGGAACATATTCTGGAGATATTTCATAGACCCAATAATTTTGCTTATTGCGATGTTCCTCGGTAAAAAGAATATCGATAATCTCAAACTCCAGTAAACAGATTCTCTTCTAAAAGCTAGTTGAATCATAAATACTGTCCATTCATTCATCACCATCTCAAATTCAGATGAAAGACGTCCAGTAAAATATACTCAAGCCTCTCCCAAATGTGGCCATGATGACCTTTCCAATGTTTCTAGAAATCAATAAATCACAATCTTCATAGTTTTTGGGAAATTATCCAATGACTTCTCCTGCTCTAGGGTGGAGCGAAAAGGCGTGTCTGGCTTTTATTGACTAAAACCACACCTATATTATTCCTTTTTTGCCTTGCGTTTTAGAACCACGGGGTTTCCTTCCGGACTACCCATAACTCCAATTGGTTTCGGCCCTGCTGGCCCCCTACTGTTTTGGTGCCACCTCTCCGAGGAAGTCCGTTCCCTTACGCGAGCAGCCGTCTTCTTTGCTAGCGTTATTGTTTTGCTGAAGGAGGCAATCGTCTGCCATTTCTCCTCGCTCCGAGCCATGGCGCCCTGGTGCACTACAGATGCATGGCGCGAGAGGTCAATGCCACCTATTACCCCAACGAGAACACAGCAGTGCTCTTTTACCCGAGCGGGGCATCCCTCCACTGTATGCTCCACCGTGTCCTCTGTGTGGTCTACATAATAGTGACAAGCGGGCGTTTCCTCTGCACGTATCAAGTGCAGGATCATAGCCATATTGCCATAAGATCCCGCCGGAATTTTGTCCCTCATGCTTCAGCTTGTCATGGCAATGAAGTTTGACCCCGGCGTTACATAGCCATACGCAAATCGTACATGCGAGCAAGCACTGTTGCCTCCAATTCCCATGGCGGCAGGCCGGCAAAGAAATTAATTGACTAGTGTTTGACCAGATGTGGTCAAGGCTTAACCAAAAAAAGATTTCAACAACTGATATACTAAAGCAATGACTTCAACAGAAGACTCTGGCTGGTGATAATAGCTAACCACACACTACTAATAGATGTTTGCCTGACTTTCGTAGTGAAAGTTACAGTGTACATGTTGAACCTCGGACCTTAGTTTGATGAATAGGTTGTTTTCTGATATTTTCTTTTCAAAGTATGAACAATGTGCTAAGTAAGTGTAGTGCTATGTTATGGTCATGGGCTTTTCTTCACTTGCACTTTCAACATTACGGTGTGAAAATTCTTTAAACGATCATTTAAATTTCTAAGAGTTCTTCAAGTTAAAAGTATATTATTATCAGGATTGTCAGCTTACGTAGTCCACTGCTAAAATATGAAGCATATTCGTTCATAAAGGTCATCCTAACTCCTTGCAATTGTCATTTAGGTTTTACCAGCCACCCTGCAAAAACTGTCACTTCCCCTAACCTTAGAACATTCCATCTTGTGTCGATATATGGTGATGAAAATTTTATTAATGATAGCTTCTTTATTTATCACTCATTTTCATCTTAACCGGTAAATGATTTAGTACTATTGGATATAACTCTTTTGACAATCGAAGACAATGCAAGGTCATGAGAAAGCATCCATACTTACAGCATCATTGTGTTCAATATTATCTAATCTTCCTTATTTATTTATTTAACTATTTATGTACACACACATAGAAATACCAGAAAAGAGGAAGGAAACAGAAAAAAATAGTACAAAGGTGATGCTTATTTCTAATGAAATGTCTTCCAGCATACCTGCGACAAGAAAGTTGAAGAAAATAGAGAAGTAGACACCGTGTGTAAAAGTAAAAGGAAAATTAGTACACACAAAATACAAAGTTAACAATGAAATAGTATAAAAAACTTAAATAAATAATATTTATATAATAATAATAATAATTAAAGATATATATATAAATAAATATCACACAAATACATACTAAATAATACCTAAAATAAAATAATACATTAGTTTAAATTTGTATTTTTGTTTATATTTCCTTCTTTATCTCTTCTTTCTAAATTATAATTACCTATATAAAAATCTATGTGAAGTATACACGTGCTTCGTAAAGTGCACACGATGCTTCTTTCACGGGTCTTGCACAGTAATACGCATTATGTATTTATGATTTCATATTTTCATATCAGTTTGCAGTAATGGGTTTTTTTTTTTTCGATGGGAAAAATCATCTTATGACAACCCCCGCTCTTGGGCGGAGCGGGAGATAGTGTCAGACTCTTACTGACTAAAAAACCCATCCCGTTCCTTCAAGCCTTCATACCGGGGCTCGAGCGCCCTTTCGGATAACCCTGGCCCCAGTAGGCTTCGACCCGGCTGGGCCCCTGCTGTTGCTGACAACTCCTTGAGGCGCGCGGGAACAGCGCGCGCCGTCGACGACTTGGGCTTGGTCCGGACAGTTACCGGACGGCCGGACAGCGAGCTACCCATTGCTCACTGCCCGCAAGCCCGCGCCTACGGTGGCTGGAAATCGGGATCGGAATCCCGGCGGCGGCGAGAGCGCCGTTGCCTGATGCGGTCGGCCTCCTCCTTAGCGAGCATTACTGCTTCGCAGAAGTCGGCGACCGCCTGCCACTCCTCCTCGCTCCGGACCATGGCCTCGACCAAGGCCCGGCGCGAGAGGTCTCCGCCGCCGATCACCCCCACGAGGGCACGGCGATGCTCCGCCCAAGCAGGGCACACCGCGATTGTGTGCTCCACCGTGTCCTCCGGGCGTTCCGCACAGTGGCGACACCCGGGCGTCACTTCCGCTTTAATTCGGAACAGGAACCTCCCAAACTAATGCATTATAATTGCAGTAATGGGTCAGTTTTAGAATTAATCTTTTTTTAATTATGTATAGGCTCACGTTTGACCACTGTTTTACCTGTTGGTAAGAGATAATGCGGTTGACGATGGAGCACGATTGCCTATAAGTAACTAATTCACTCTTGACTTAATTACCCCTAGGTTATAACTAAATTAACAGCCAAATCCTAAAAACATTGATAGTTTGCACGATATGCAGCTTGTTGTGTATGAGGCGGAAGACTTGTTAAACACACAGCATGAACATATTCTGTAACACAAAACGAAATTTGCAGAATGCAAAGAATCACGCGACAGACAAATGACGGTTTATTTTAGTCAAATTACATTCTATCATGTTCAATTTATTATGCGTAACCACACGATTACATACTTACACACCACGAGTGATAGTCACTTACTAAGAAAAACTGGCGTGGGAGATAATAAATAGATATACTCTTTCTTGTACACCATAAATAATTACAGTAGTAGCTTCTAATACTTAGGGATACTTAGAGACATGCAATTTTATTTATTTAAACTTTGTGTAAGTACAGTTGTTGACATAAGTGGACTTAATGAAAAAAAGTCATTTTGTATTAGTAAACCTTTGGGTCAAAAAAGGCTTTAACGATGTGGTAGGTCAGCAACAATCTATATATAAAAATCCCAAGTCACACTGTTTGCTATCGAACTCGATCCGATTTTTATAAAACTTTTTGTGTATGTTTGGTACGAGTATATCTGAGAATACATTGTAGGCTATTTTTACACCCTTATCATGCGAGCGAAACCCCAGAATAATATCGTAGTATTAGTAATAGAAGTATAATTGTGATAAAATTAAAATAAATAAATAATATGTAACGTCTAATTAAACATCATTAAAATTATGTACCTACTCTGTATATAATATATATGCCAGGATAATAAAAAAAGAAAACTTAAAATATAACAATTATGATATTGAACCAAGAGGACTTTAGATAGTACTTTAGAATTTCTTTTAGAATTTGAAATCTATAATGTAAAAAAAGAGATACTTATTAGAACTTTCTATTCGATCTATAATAAAAACAGGATTTTCGTCAATATATTACTTTAAAATTTTTCGTTAAAAATATATTTCTAAAACTTCTTCCCTGTTGGCGTTATATTGCCATTATATGATAAAAATATTTTAAAGAAGTTTCACTTTAAGTCATACAATTGATTTGTGTCATGAATCGCTGTAGTAATTTTTAGCAGTCAATTTCGAACGAGAATTTGATAACCATGAGCTTGTCACACTAGATGTGGCAAGATGAATTTTAGTTTGATCAAAGAAAGTTCCAATGAAACCAAACAAAAAACAAAAATTACATTAAATCGCTGAAGGCAACACACATATGAAACAAACTTAAAAATAAAGCATAACACTCCTTTTTGGGCCGTCGTGTAACTACTGAAGAAGAACAACAGAACACAATCACTTATAAATTTCTAGCTATTGCCAGTAGCTTCAGCCTTGTGAAAACGAAAAATTGTCTCAAGGGAGCATCTTCCTGAGATAGAAAGTTATGTATATTCCAGGGGTGGATACTTATGTGCCATAATTTATTCAAATTCGTTCAGCCATTTGAGTGTAAAGAAGTTTATAAAATACACACTCACAAACTTAAAAACACACAAAAACACTTAAAAAGGTGTAAAATTTACAATAAAACACCCTCATAAATACACCTATGTACATAATAACAATAAAAGCAATCAGAGCATAACAATATCAATACATTACTCATGCATCATCCAGAAATAAGTAAATCTTCGTAGTTGCGCACGCGTTGAAAGCGTAACGGATGAAAGACGCGAATTGCACCGGAATCTGTGGCCGTTTTAGCATTCTATTGGTATGTGATTTGAATGTTATTTAGTAGTCGTTTTTAACTTCTCACTGGCGTTTTTCCCGTCATTAGTATTATTGGTTATATTTTTTTTTGTCTGGGTTATACTGTTTCACAGCTGGGTAAAGTCATACCATAAGTCTGGCCAGTTTGAGATTTGGTGTGAAAGGAACGTCTACATAATATAAAATCTCTCTCTCTCTGTAATACACAATGTTAGTAATCTAACTAATCCGAAACAGCAGATATTATTATATATTAGCCGGTCAACGGGTAGGATTTTTAATTATCCTGCTCTCATCTCCCTATTTTAGGGTACCGTACCTCAAAAGCAAAAAAAAAATGGAACCCTTATAGGATCACTTAGTTTTCTGTCTGTCTGTCTATCGAGACCTTTTATCTCGGCAACGCGTGGAGTAATCGAGTCGAAATTAAAACCATATACTCAAATCTGAAATCCCTTGGGGCTGTGTAAAAGTTAAACTTCTGTGTTTACGAAAAAAAGAATACAGCCGTTCATGTATACGCATCAGCAGCAAAAAACGTACCTATATATTTCGACACTCTCAAGGGAATCAAAATTCATAGGGTATTCTTCCCTCTGACCCAGAATGCTTGAATTTGGCATAAAGCAAGGCACAAGCATAGGAATAAATCTAAAAACAGAACAATTGTTGTTAAGTCCCATTAAAAAAAAATTACGTTTCGGAAAATTTTTCGAGACCACATAGGTAAACTTGTACGGAACCTTGAATGCGCGAGTCCGACTCGCACTTGCCCAGTTTTTTCCTTTGATAATTAAATGGCAGAACAATGTTTGTCGGATTAGTTAGTTAATTATATATAAAAAAAAACCATTACTTTTGTTATTAAATAGGAGACTTTACAGTATGTTTCGTTAAGTGTTTAAACTCATAAAAAAACGATACTGTGGTGTATGTTATGTGGAAGTAGTAATAGCGGTTTGAGGAACAGCACAGTCAAAGAAAAGTAGACTATAGGCATTATCACCAGATAATGATCATTTCTACAATAAAATCATCACACAATTCTTTTGTCTATTACTTTTATGAACAGGAAAATCATTCAAAAATACACTGCCAAAACTACATACTCTAACTATTATAATTTTTATTCAACGGCTGTGAAGATTTTAATGATATTACAAAAATGATAACTACATTTTAATTACATATTCTTAGAACAAAAGTACTAGACTTTTTACCAACCGAACGGAAACCGGTGTAATTCTTTTAAAAAGTGTGTCTGTTGGCCCTGTAGGCAACCAGTTTACAGATAATTTTCTTCCACAGACGTATGAAGATACAAGCGAGCTATGGATCTTCTGTTGTAAAAACCATCTTGAATTTTACTCTTAAATTTAATATACTTTTGATTTATTTATTGTGACTGCTTTTGTTGAGGTGTGATATTACCTAATAAGCCGTCTCACTTTGGTTAAAACTACTAAAATCTATTACAATGTACCTAAATTTATTACAATAAACTATTAAAATCCACCTGTATTCCTACAGTTGACTTTTGCATTCCAGGACTATGGTACCTCTTTCGAATAACCCTAGCTACATTGTCTTATTGATTATATATTTATACTAGCTTTTGCCTACAGCTCCGCCCGCGTGGCGTTAGGTACTTAAGGAATCGGGATAAAAGGTAGCCTATGTTCTTTTCCATGTCAAAGGCTATATGCATGCCAAATTTTATCCAAATCTGTTCAGCCATTTTTGCGTGATTAAGTAACAAACATCCACACATCCACACTTTCACATTTATAATATTAATATATAGTAAAATATTAATTAAATGTAGTATAATATTAATTATTAATATATAGTTAGGATAGTTAGGATATATATTATATTGTTAGGATTGTCTTTTCTTAATTACTCCGACGTCTCACATGACTTATTTTCAATTTGCCGTACCCAGTATTAGGTAGATATATATATAAGATAGAAATCTTAAACAAAATTGGTTTCATGTGCGAAAGTAGTAATAAATATCTTATGTATAACTTATTTTTAAGTAATTTTACTGTGGTCTTATTTGCTTTTTAAGTTTACTATGTAGAATACGATGTAAATAAGGTTTTTTATTGTGTGAACATCAACCAAAAATCATTATTTTATTTTTATACTAAAAAAAATGATAAATGTGATGACGTCCTAACTCACTACACTATGAAAATATATTTAAACAACTTGCCCATTGTAAGTAAATTTTACATTCATTCATGTTAATTTTATCAAAAGTGTAAGATTCTTGGCTTGTATTCTGACAAAAAATGTGCAATAATAATGAAGTTTCTCTTTTTGAAAACTTTTTCAAAATGTTAAGTGGGTGATTTTTCTTTTTTGACTTACATTTGAACAATTAGGTATCTAATGAAATTCTCATTTTATGGTCTGCTGACTCGACATTAATCAAAAAATAAATAACAAAAAACGTCAAAATAATATATTTATTAATTTTATAAAGTAACATGCTGAGGCATAAGGTCAAGATAGTTTGGTTTCGTTACTAGCACAAAACATTACTTTAGTACCTAACTGGCTAGCGCAATGCTCTAATTTGGTAGACATCCACAACCACAGCTTAAACCACTGAGCAGTATAAAATTTTACACAAAAGCGCCTTATTCAACTAAGTCAGAACAAAGAAAGAATTTCAGAAAAAAATGTATAGGACGAAAATCACAAAATCAGATCATTCACATGACAGTAAACAAGTTTGCATCATATCTTATAGAATATAACTAAAGTAGGTGCCAAATAACCATGAAATAACGGACATTGTTTTTCCTACATTTATTGACTTTTTTAATTTCAAATATGGAAATAAATACATAAAGTTATCGACATCTGTCACGATCCTTTACATTTTCTAGTACCTATGCAGAGTTATTAGGGAAGGTTAATGTACGTTATTCTAAGTTTATTAGGTGCTTTGTTTAGTTCTAGATTGGTACCTCACGTTTGCCACTATTTTGAAATAATTTCTCATGTCCTGCCAACTATGGCATTCAAAAACCATCATAACTTATCAAACTACAATCAAAACCGTGGAGACGACAATATTATGCTGTTTCCATACATAAAAAATTTCCATAAACAGACTTTACTTTCTCCACCTACGAATAACCATAAACTGTTGGAAGCCCCCATTGGTTCGACTTCATTTGTTATAATTAAAATGCAAGCCGTTGTCGCAAAAGAGGTCACACGTGATGAGATTTAAGGAGTGGTGTTGGACTAGTCGGCAGTTCCGGGCCGAAGGTTGATAAACTACTTTGATAAAAATAGTTATGCTTTACTTATAGAACTTAGATCAGTAATTGGTTTACAGTGTAAAAAACACACATTTCTAATTGGTTTGCATACTTTCCCGATCAGATATAAACTGAAAGAAATTGAAGGTCATAAACAAAATAAGTGCAAATTAGGCTCCAGACCATAGATGTTATGGTGATTAATTGAAACTCATAAAAAAATGGCCAAAAATTATTATTAGCCGCCTAACAATACATCATACGGTCTCTAACAAAACTTAAATATCTTAAAATACAAATTGACAACCTTACCTTACTAACAAATAAAGACGTATTATTGAAAATTTTAAAAGTATAACAACCAACTGACAGAACAAAACACGATTATACACCACTAATTTTTAATTAGTACAAATACTTAATGGGCTTATTAGAAACGCCCTTGTTATTATTTAAGTAGTCTCAATAAATAATATTTATAAACAGCAAAGTTATTAGCGTTTGTGTTTATCCCAAAATATATCTCAATTTATGGAAATATTGTGCAGGCTATTGATTATGAATGAATAAATGACGATTAAAATGGAAAAACACTGCCCGCAGAATTTTCTGAATCTATGATGAATTTACCTTTTCGTGGTCAATTTTAGGATTTCGGTTTTTTTTACTTTTGAATACAAAAATATGATCAGTAACGAGTACAGATACAGCCCCATTTTTTTATGTACTAATTAAAAAGTAGGGGCGTATAGTCAAAATACATTTAGTCAATCAGATACGATGGAAAATGATGAAAAG
Source organism: Mythimna ferrago (assembly GCA_910589285.2). Lineage (NCBI taxonomy): Eukaryota > Metazoa > Arthropoda > Insecta > Lepidoptera > Noctuidae > Mythimna > Mythimna ferrago. The sequence continues at coordinate 16,444,719 of OU342694.1, read as the reverse complement.
AACTTGCTTGCGATTTATTAATAACATTTTAATAGTAAAACAAAACAGCAATATAGTAGTAGACAACTATCAAATGTCTAATCGATCAAACAATATAGCTGATATTGATTAGACTTCTTCGTGCCTCAATAAGCTCACCTAGTAACATATAACAAGCAGTCGGTCTCTTTTTTTTTTGATATCAATAAACATGGTTGTAATCAACAACAGTTATGGAACACTTAATGGAAATTCAATACTTTTTCATATCGTTGCGTGTCTTATTCTTGAAGAAGAGTTTACGGTAAAATTAATAGGATTTTGATTGATTGGTTCTGATCTATTTACTGTTGATGCAAAAGTTAATTAATGCATAAATTAATTAGTTTCCACCTGTTAATCTTAGCAAAAACAATTTACAAAACAGTTGCAAAGTGGCTTGTTAGCTGCCAAACTGGTTATCGCAGTTCTGATTTTCGCACGGAACAAATATTTATAAAACTTACAACTAGTTATTCCAGATTTGAGTGTCTTGTGTATGCGAGCGTATATTGTTTGTGATCGAACCTTAGACATAGAAATAATTTTTAGAGCTGAATATCGTTAAAAAGAGTCAAGAATTTAATTTAATCATTATCATTATTCAATTGCTTAACTGTCTTCCATGTTTGAAATATTAAGGTAGATACTTCATAATTCAAACCCTAGCAGTTATCAGATGACTCTGCATAGCTTTTTATTCGCTTCTTTTGGTTTTTAGGGTTCCGTAGCCAAATGGCAAAAAACGGAACCCTTATAGATTCGTCATGTCTGTCTGTCTGTCTGTCTGTCTGTCTGTCCGTCTGTCCGTCCGTATGTCACAGCCACTTTTTTCCGAAACTATAAGAGCTATACTGTTGAAACTTTGTAAGTAGATGTATTCTGTGAACCGCATTAAGATTATCACACAAAAATAGAAAAAAAGCAATAAATTTTGGGGGTCCCCATACTTAGAACTGAAACTCAAAAATTTTTTTTTCATCAAACCCATGCGTGTGGGGTATCTATGGATAGGTCTTCAAAAATGATACTGAGGTTTCCAATATCATTTTTTTCTAAACTGAATAGTTTGCGCGAGAGACACTTCCAAAGTGGTAAAATGTGTGTCCCCCCCCCTCTAACTTCTAAAATAAGAGAATGATAAAACTAAAAAAAATATATGATGTACATTACTATAAAAACTGCCAACGAAAATTGGTTTGAACGAAATCTAGCAAGTAGTTTTTTTTTAATGCGTCATAAATCGAAAAAAATACACTATTATTAAAACATCGATCAAAGTTACAACACATTACAAGAACTTTTATATTATGTTACTTGCTGCTACGGAACCCTTCATGGGCGAGTCCGACTCGCACTTGGCCGGTTTTTTATAACTACTTGAGCTTCATGTTCTAAAGTGCTATCATTTCTATGAGTATCTAGCGTTGATGTCTATTTATTTATACTAGAATAATTTGCTTTGTTATTTTTGATTAAATCAGTTCCAAAGCAACCGCAGATATAAAAGCTACCGTGTCCACACGTCATAGTTTTTGTTAGGTACTTACATTTATGGGCAGAAGTCTCATTCATACTGACTTGTTTCAATACCTTGTAAGAACTAGTATTTCTCGTTTAAAGCAAAAGGGTTATAAAGTTATGTCCCGGACATTGCTTCATTAATGTTCCAGTGACCTTTTAGAACACTGCTTTCTTATATCATGTTTGTTTAAAATTTTTAACTTTCCTTTCTCTTCAAATATTTACCTATTTTTTGAAGCTTGTCAAAACTTTGGTATGCATACAATCTGAATCTTAAATACTCATTAGTATTCTGCTTACTATCCTCCTTTTTACTAAATTACAAATGATTATATCAAATAAAAATGCACGGGTTATGTTTTATACCATAAAAAAGTGCGAGTTGTTCGATATAAGTACAGTAAAATATATGACACATTTGTTCTAATGAGGAACGATAACTATATTTTCTAGTTCCAGAATCAAATTCATCATTCATACTCCATTTAATATAACTTGCTGCTTCAATGAATCGATAACCATAATCTTATAGAAATCACGAAGCCATCAGAACATCATCAGTGTCATAAACAGTATATCTTTTGGTTAACAAGCCATGACCAATTTACTAAGATCAGAAAATCATATATTTTTGATGATGACATCTTTTCACTTTCACTTTAGTACATCTACAGTCAGACTACTTTCAAAAATGTGCCGTGAATTTAAAGTACTTTTAAGTACCTGAAATACAAATCTTCATCAACACCAGCGGAATTGTATTCATACGATGATTACAATTCCGCTGGTGAGTTAAAAAAGACTACTTTCAATTTTCAAAATCAAGGTTAGCCAATCAATTTGGTCTTTTTAGTTTATTATTTTTTGCTGTGTGAAAGCATTAGACTTCCATTTTTGAAAACGGAGGCATAAAAAATTAGGTAGCTGGCTCGATTTGTTTTGCAGCCTTACTCTCTAACATAGTTTCGAAACAGAGTTTAGCAAAGCGAGACGTTTTTGAAACACATATTTAATTACCAAAACGGTTGAAGCATTTAATGTCGCACTTTGTTATATCTTCGTGATATTGGGTTAGATTTTCTAAATGGTTTTAATTTTCAAAAATATCAATTACGATTCCAAGTGCACAGCATTATAAAATGTATACTATGTAGTCTCGAGTCTCATAATTTTGGGTAAGTTAACATACTGGTCACACACTGTTAAATAATATAATTTTCTCGTTACAGATGAAACATCAAGATATATTCGGATCAACTCAGCAGATAATTCACGACCTGTCAACGAGAGACAGATGAGTTCACTTTCCAAAATCACAGTACACAAAACTTCTAGAGAATGGAATCACTTTGCGTAGATGCATGCGGATACACCAGAAGACCTAACGTGTGTGCAAAATAAAACCATCTGTGACAAATAGATAGAAACCAGTAATGATATGAAAATGGCTGAACACCATGCAGAGAGAAACAAAAACAAAATGGGAATCAATACTTTAACCAAGTTTATAGTTATAATATTATTTAGTGCCAAACAGATTCAGTGCAGTGACAATGATGATATAGCGAAACGAATGAAGATTATAGAAAGTGTGTCCGGGAGATACTTTAGTGACATTTATCAAAATGGTACTTTTAGGACTGGTAATGTGTTGTGGGACAATATTTTGAATAAGTGTACGGAAACGCCGTCAGTGAGTTGTTTACAAAAGAACGTGTATACTTACCTAGATGATAAACTGGGAATGAACGGTGATGTGGAAGTGTCTAGTGGCGTGTGTTTCAAGAAAAATAGTGTAGATATTAACAAGTATAGTAAAGAAGCTAATACTATCTACCTCACTGGAACCGATAATGATGAAGAAAAGGAGAGGTACTTGGATGAGGAAAACGAAATTGAAGATACTGAACCGGGTAAGCGCCATTTTTGTTCGCGTTCAATTTTGCATTTTTGTACAGATTATATTATTTGTTAATCTCAATACCACATTATATTTGAAAGGTCTTAATATTTCAATTTTTGCGTCATGGTTGTAATTTATACTTCATAAGTTTCTTAAACTTTTAGAAGTAGGTTATTTCGTTCATTAGCTGAATAGTTTGTTCATTAATTTTACTTGTTACGGCATTTTATTACATATACACTTACAATGTGTGACTTCACTTTGTGACTTAATAAAATCATTAGAGAGATATCTCACAAAGATAATAATAGTCATTATCTATATATATATAAATGAATCCCTATTTCCTTGGTCACGCCATCACGCGTGAACGGCTAGACCGATTTCGCTAATTCATTTTTTTGTTTTCTTTATTGTGAGAAGGTTATGAAAAAAAATATGAAAATTAGGATAGTATAGGGTAGAGTAGAGTAGGGTAGTGTAGGGTAGAGTGGAGTATAGTAGGGTAGGGTAGGGTAGAATAGGGTAGAGTAGGGTATAGTAGAGTAGGGTAGGGTAGAGTAGGGTATACACACCCGCGGCTTCGCTCACGCTTTTCCCTACTGTGGAGTAGGGAAGAGCGTGAGCGAAGCCGCGGGCGCAAAAGCTAGTACCAAATAATAAAGACTGGCATGTAATTGATAAACATAGTCCAATAGACTCCCCAGTCCTACTTTTAAACTGAACCAACGAATAGGCCGGTAAAAGTGTTGAAACACAACATACGGATGAACACACATCAGAAACACAGTACTAGCATACATACATAAAGATTTCTCTTAGTAACCTACAGACATAATGTATATTGTAGACATCATTGAGTGAGACCTGAGGAAATCCACATTCACGGTGAAAAGGCATTTGTTTATTCAAACAATGAGCAATCCATGTCGCATAGGCAAGTGGTTAGTGTCATTATGACCAGTGTATCCTGAACTTCGGTTAGAAAGAAAACATTGTAAACTGGTTGATTAAACTTTTTATAAGGTATATGGGTAATTTTTTATATAAATGGTGTAAGGGACAGCCCTCCACAAACTTTAAGGGCTTGCTCAGTAGACGAAACTGAACAACCCACCATAAAAGTTTTTTTTTCAGGAAACGAAAAAAATATTCAGCCTCTCCATACAAACTGTCCAATCAAGTTGATAATTTTGTATGGTGAGGCGAATTATTTTTTTAGTTTCCTGAAACATTTTTTTATGGTAGGTTGTTCAGTTTCATCTACTGAGCAAGCCCTTAAAGTTTGTAGAGGGCTGTCCCTTACACCTTGTATTTGATTGATTAAAAGTTGTGTAAATTGTGTATTTTATTTAGTGTGCTTTGTAGACCTTGATATGAATTTGTGTGTCAATGCTTCTAAAGAAGGGTTTCTTTTGAAAAAGTAGACGCAACATGATTGTGTTTTTCTTTCATATTTCTCTATTAGTCACTATCTCAGGTATTAGAGTCTGTCTAATAAGTTAAACGACTTGGGTAATTATTAGGATTTAATGAAATCTTATGTAGTCAACACGGGTTCAATAATCAAGGTTGATTAAGTGATAGAGATCATTGTTTATTAACAGAAGAACGTTATATAAAGTAGATTATATTATATTATAGATTAAATATTATACAAAATTCCCAAGTCGTTTGACTCATTAGACATTAGACAGACTATAGTTGCCATTCATTCATTAGCTTTTTTTTTATATGGCCTCTTTTTATAATAATGTAAATGGAAGAACACTGTAGACTCCACGAATTCTTAGATCACTTCATACTTTGACTCGCTTTTTTAAATGATTATTTTTATTGTACTTTTGAGTACAATATAGACCGGTCTACACTGTTCTTAAATAATATCTATTATGAAGCTGCTTTTCCACTCGCCTATCGTAAACATCGAGCACAGTTTAAAAGCTTGTTACTTCATTTAACGCAGTCCAACGTGAGGTTTGATGCAAAGGCAACGTGGAAAAAGAAAGACAATACCTGAAAACTCTGTTAGAATTCAGTAATTCCGTGATTTACTCGAATATTTTAAAAAACTTGTTCCAGAAAATACGTGTTTATTTTAAATCCTTAAGAGTTTTGAAAAACAATTGTCATTATTTAGAATTTCGATAAAATTTGCAAGGCTTTTATTGTAATACTTTTTCGACTAATGAATTTAATTTTTGAGTAAAGTATGAAGTGTCAAAGTTCATGCAAAATAGCAGATTTTCAGAGGTATTTACTGGATTAGTTTAAAACAAATTTACATTTCATTTCAATAGAAGCCTAGGTAATATCCCCAAGATACTGCGTTTTCAAAATATCTAATGTAAAATGTGTAATAACGTCATAATCGCGTAAGAGCGGTTTTATGAAAAACAGGAAAATGTATGTCGAGTTTCATCCCCTTAATACTGTAATATGGAAATTTTGTAAGAACAACCATTTTTTTAAACTATGGAGTTTCTTGCCGGTTCTTCTCCATAGGAAACGACCAATTTGGGACCACGCACTAGCTTCTGACGTTTTATAAGTGTCCCTGTAGGCCTATATGAAATAAAAAAACGTTTGAATTTTGAATTTTTGAATTCCATCTCCATTTGACCTATTTTTACACTTTTGGCTATCCACATTCAAAGTCATTATCATCATCAGCCTTTTTAATGTTCCCACTGCTGGGACTCAGGCCTCCTCTCTAGATCTTGGGCCGTAATCCACCGCGCGGGCCCAGTGCGGATTGATGAATGTCACAAGTCTTCGAATTTTGGTTCTAGGACATGCCGGTTTCCTCACGATGTTTTCATTCAAAGTCAGAACTACTAAAACTAGTAGTCATCTTGTATTATAGGGACTCTATTACTAAGACTCTGCTGTCCGTCTGTCTTTCTGTCTGTCGGTCCATCTGTCACCAGGATGTATCTCATGAACCTTGATAGTTAAACAGTTGAAATTTTCACAGATGATGTATTTCAGTTGCAAAAAAGTACAGAAAAAACAGAATAAAATAAATATTTAAAGGGGCTCCGATATACAACAAACGTGACATTTTTTGCTACTGACCGTATGGAACCTTTCGTGTGCGAGTCCGACTCTCACCGTATTTTAGTGTTTAAGCTGACGTTTGTGATTTTAGATTAATCTAAAAACTGTCTAGACTGCACAAATAAATTAATTAACTCTTGATTTTATTGAATTCTAAATAAAGTATCCATTCACTGGAGAACCGTGAACTTTCTGTTTCCGTCTCAATCATAGCGATAGTGTCAATGACATCGTTACGTAAAGCCTTGATCTTGACGATGTGAATTAGAGGTGCCAGCAGGCTACTACGAGCTTTAACGCAATCAGTTTTACGAAATAAACTGAACTGATAAAAGAATAGAGCTTTATAAGGTTTATAGCTCCATTCCTCTTTTTCGCTCGAATCATTGACATTTCATCACGTTATGGTAATCCTTTGATAATTCACTGTTGAGTGAGGCACACATGAAATTTACGATTGTTGAATATCAGACTAAATAGGATTTAAAGAGTAATACAAATTAGTAGAGTACATAACAAAAGTAATATTAAAACATTCAAGATTTTTGATAAATATGCACCTAGTATAAGATTTGAGACATAATAAAATTGATAAAATAATTATTCCAGTTACACATTTTTCCTGAAAAATGTATAGCCAAAATTATTTTTATCCTGGTTAAAAGAATTGTGGCTATCCAATATATAAAAATCTGTTGTCCCAGTGTTTATTATCGAACTCCTCTGAAAAGGCTTGACTGATTTTATGATTTTTGGTCTGAGAATAGGTCGTAGGCCATTTCATACCCACCTTGCATTTTTCTTAAATATAATTAATTTTGCCACGTCAATTAGTATTACTATAACATTATACCCAGTCAGTTTTGAGTAGCATTTTCATTTCTAGAATAATCTTAAATAAATAAAGTCCTAAAAAAGCTGTCTATACAAATATAGCCCAAACCAGCTACATTTAAACCATGATCAGAATTCAAAATTAAAGTTAATAGATAATACTGACAGTCATCACAATTATTACGAACAATAAAAACCATCAGACAGAACACCCATAGAATAGAATAGAAAGGAATAGAATATACTTTATTGTACACCAAAGATGTAACACAACTTATAAATAAACTCAAATCTATGGGTACAATGGCGGTCTTATCGCTGACAGCGATATCTACAAGACAACGCATTTTTTTATTATAACGAATAACTTTTCATAAAAGCAAATTACCCGGCTTGGTGCAAATCTGAGAACAATGTAAGAGGCTATGTGTTCCATACTGCGGTCTCAGAAACAAGTGCATGTGCCTCCGACCGTGGCCAATCTGACGGAATGTCAACGAAAGTGTTGGACCATGCACAGACTTGAAGCTAACTGAATGTCAAGGAAAGACTCCTAAAAACCCGTCAAATGCGAGTCTGACTCGCCCATAAAGGGTTCCGTAGCAGCAAGTAACATAATATAAAAGTTCTTGTAGTTCGTTGTAACTTTGATCGATGTTTTAATAATAGTGTATTTTTTATTTATTTATGACGTATTAAAAAAAAACTACTTACTAGATCTCGTTCAAACCAATTTTCGTTGGCGGTTTACATGGTAATGTACATCATATTTTTTTTTTTGTTATATCATTCTCTTATTTTAGAAGTTACAGGGGGGACACATTTTACCACTTTGGAAGTGTCTGTCGCGAAAACTATTCAGTTAAGAAAATAATGATATTAGAAACCTCAATATCATTTTTTAAGACCTATCCATAGATACCCCACACGCATGGGTTTGATGAAAAAATTTTTTTGAGTTTCAGTTCTAGGTATGGGAACCCCCAAAATGTATTGTTTTTTTTTCTATTTTTGTATGAAAATCTTAATGTGGCTTACAGAATACATCTATTTACTAAGTTTCATCAATATAGCTCTTATAGTTTCGGAAAAAAGTGGCTGTGACATACGGACGAACAGACAGACAGACAATACCAATCTGACATGACGAATCTATAAGGGTTCCGTTTTTTGCCATTTGGCTACGGAACCCTAAAAAGGAGTCATAGATAGAGATAGTCTTATCTATTCCAAGTTTTCGTTATGTCATTATCATCATTTCAGCGAAATGACGTCCATTGTAGGCCATAGCCTTTACCCAAGTGTCACCACAACGATGTGCGACGATAATGTGCGTCCCGTATCCATCGGGTTCCTGCGACTCTCACAAGGTCATCGGTCTACCTTGTAGTCTTTGACCTTCTAACGCTGAGTCTTCTGTTGTGCGGTAGTCACTCCAGAACCTTTTGGTCCCATCGACCATCTGTTCTGTGAATTGTGTGCCTTGTTGACTGCTACTTAAGTTTGGCGTTTAATTGATAGTATATTGAATGGTATTATGTACTGTCCTCTCATACGATATCTGCAACAAGATTATTACAAAAGAAAATGTATGGCTGCGATGCATTTGATGCTGTTTCTGTAATTGTCTCAAATTCGGGGTAATTTTAAATATTATCATTCTATCAGTATTTAAATGCTACCAATATTTAGCTAACATTATATTAATGGCCAAATAATTATCGTAATATTTATTTCGGTTTAAGGTCAACCACATCAACTCTCATCAGGTCCACACAATCACCAATATTCAATGTACCTAAGCTGTAAAGTGTAAACACATGGATTTGCAGTTTTGTTCCACCGCACAGTCTTTTTAGTGAAAAACTGAGAATATTTGTCAATGTCCGGATAAAAGTGATATCATCATAATGTCTAGTATTAGATCATAATATTGAAAAAATATTAACGTTCCAAATTACCACCCAAACTCTTATTAAATTAACATATTTTTCTTTTTGACCACTTTCATTTTTTTACCATCGACCATCTGTGAATTAATTCATTGCAAACGTGATTTCGAAAGCATTTTACATTCCTCAGTGAAAGCAAAATAGAGTAATAAATAAAGTAAACAGTGTTAACCGTATTCCTCAAAGAATAAGGTTCAAAATTGTACCTACGTAGTTTTCTTGTGTCGTTTCTTTGTCTCCAGCGGTAAGGTATTTACGGCTGATATAATTCTTAAAGCGGGTGAAATAAGGGTTACATTTGATTGCGTAACTGTTGTTGTAACTTTGTTATAATGGCGGTGTGAGTTGCGTTTGTAGAAAAAGTTAGTTAAGTTCTAATGGTCTTTTTAGGTTCTGCAGTTTCTGTGAGCTAAGAATGCGGGAAAATCAGTGTCTATATATTTTGTCGATAACAGCTTAAATTGTATTTTTAGATAAGATAATATAATAATACGTAAGTTGAATGGTTTATTACGTACTACCATCAAAAAGGTGTCGATTAACGCCGAGCCAGTGGTCGATATTTTATTTTATCTTATTGTGATGACCCAGTGGTTAAAGTGGGTGCCTCACATTCACCAATGTGATTTTTTTCAATTCATATGTATTTTTCTAAGTTTATCCAGGATATTACTAACTCTGCTTGCGTAGATTTTTGACAGTCGTTACAGGTACTCAGACACTAGAAAGTCTGACCATCAGTCTATCTAAGAAATATCGTATTGCCCAGTTACTGGATTGTAGAGATCTGATAGGCAGATGCTCCATTTGCTGGTATACTAATATTACAAAGAGGTAAAGTTTGCTGTTTTGTTTTCATAGAATAGAATAGAATAAACTTTATTGTACACCAAAATAGTAACAATTTCACAGAAACTTAAACCTATGTGCACAGTGGCGGGTGGTGGGTTTTCATGTATTTTTTTTATTGATAGAAAGCTGCTCTATTCCTAAGTGACATAAGTTAACACACACAAAAACTAGTGTAAAATACTGTTTTTCAGCCGCATCTGTTTAAACTGGAAACCAACCATATCACAGTTGAGAAAAAACTAGGGAGATGACGATGATAATGTCGTGTCGAAGGTCAATATAATTGATGGCATACTGGTGACAGACCGCAGGCAAACGTACTTGTCAGAGCAGGTGATAATACTAGATATATAAAAACCTTGGTAAATTAAAGTAACAAATAACACATTTATAGTTTAAATATTAATAAATACTTATATAACTACACGTATATGTTGAGCGAAAAAAAAAGCATTTTAATTTTAGCAACAATTATGTAACTTTTTATTTTGTTTGACGTTACGTCCGTCATACAAAGTGCGTCCAGCTTAGATGTAAAAAAGTAATATTCATCTAAGCTTAACTACGTCTACTAACATGGACTAATTATGGAACTAATTGTAAAAAATAAAACTATAATTCTAAATAGAATTACCCTATACTTTCTCTCGTTAATGCGTTGGTATACAAGTAATAACTGAAATCAAGACATTTTATAAAGCCGTGGTGTAGCTTTAAGCCTTATGAGTAACAAATCTATTAATAACTATAAATCGTCAATGATTCTAAAACTGTTAGGGTTTACCATTACTATAGAAATTTATTTTCCAAAATAAATAAAAATAACATATTTAATACTATTTTATTACGTAAAATAATTGTAATAAATAATTATAATTGTACATTTAAAAAAATATTCAAAATGGTTTTGCGTTTTTTTTTTATAATAAGTAATATCATTTTATTTAATTTTTTTTTAAAAATAATATTACAACGGGCAATGAGTTAGAACAGGTAAGAGATACAAATATGCAGAATAATATTAAAACAAAAAAAAAAAATGTATCGGTCAACCCCAAACCCAAATAATTTATGACTGTTGATACCTGAATTGTATTTTGAAAAAGCCTGAAAGGAAAAGAAAAGGTTCTAATGAGTATTACCTAGTTACATTATTTCCACAAAAGATCATTCCCCACTAGGTCAGTAGGCCACAAAGCAAAGCACTTGTTCCGTGGTCAACCACAAAGGGCCTGCACTTGTCATGGTGGCTGACAAGCACCTGTAAATTACCCAGATGCTGTGGTTACAGACGAAAGGCAGAAACTACATCAATTTTGTTGCATGAATAAGACGTGTTATCGGAATATATTGCAATGAACAGGTGGGCTATGATACTACAGTAATCCATCTATTCTGATTACTTTTTGAGGTCGATTTGTAATCACATTACACTAAAATATTACACTATAAGAGCAGTGGTGGCCGCGGATTAAAACCTAGCAAGGCTTATTACTTTGTGTAATTTATTTCATCACCACTGCTCTGAAAACGGTGAAGGAAAACATCGTGAGAAAACCTACCCTAGAACCAAAAATACGAAGACATGTGACATTCACCAATTTGCACCGGGCCTGCGTGGTGGATTACCGCCCATTCCCTCTCCTAGAGAGGATACCTGAGTCCCAGCATTGGGAACATTGAAAAGGCTGATTATGCTACGAGTATGCTATCCTATAATATTATAAAGGTATTTGTGAGTGTGTCTGTGTTTATATTTGTTAATTCTTCACGCTTGAAAGACTTCGGGTTTGCATTTGGTACAAAGTTTAGACTTTGATCTTACTAGGATACTTTATTTAAGCTTACACAGGTGAAACTGCTCGCAGAAGCTAGTTCTACTTTATGGCTTTAGCGATGCGGTTTTGACAGTAATTGCATCACATATAAAAGAACCTTACTCATTAACGTCCGGAAGGAAATTAATGTCTGATCTTAATAATCGGACCAGAAACCATAAATGCAATGACCCTAGCATAACTTATCATGTACTTGGTCTTGCACAATTCAAACTATGCATGCATCTTTTATGGTCCTTGTGTCTCACTGGTTTAAATTTAATATTTTCTATGTGATGAGATAAATTCAAAATTTATCCAAATCTCAAAAATGATGAGCGTCAAATCAAAATCAAAATCATTTATTTCAAATAGACCATTTGCAGGCACTTTTGAATAGTCAAATGTCGGTCAGTCCAAGAAAAGTGAAGCTAAATTGCACGTTCCAAAGAGTAGGTCTCTATGGAGAAGAACGTGCAAGAAACTCCATGGACACTCTTTTAAATCATAGTATGTGTTACATATAATGCTTGGTTACAAATTTTCATGTTGCTTCTATTGTGTAAGCACAATGTAGATAATAAAATAAAAATAAAAAATAATAATAATTAAAAGATACAAACTGAATTAAGCCACTGGCAGCTAAGAAATGACCAGTCTCAACTGACGGCACTCGTTCACGAGCATGACGCGTGCATCAGCCCCACTCAGCTCAACCATTTTTAAGGGAACCGAATGACCTAATAACACGTGCCACTAACAGCGAGACATTAGAGTGAGCATGACAAACTCTCAACTGCTCCATGCTCAAATGTCAAAAAAAAAAAGATGTAACCTAATAAAAATGCTCCATGGTACTTCACATTTACAAATTGGAAAAAAAAGTGCTGCTACATTAAACAATGCTATGGTTTCCAAAAAACAAAAGTGTTTTCAAATTACAAAAATAACAATAAAAATAATGGTTTCCAAACTAATCAATCTAATTAAACTAATCAATACACCCAAGTGGTAGTGGAGCTAGACCAGCATTGAGCCAAGCATTTTTATCTTGAATATAATCCTCCAACTTATAATATGCCTGCCTGCATAGTGTGCGTTTAATACAAGATTTAAATTTCGTTTCATTAAGTTCTAATATTTGGGGAGGTATTTTATTATAACATTTTAAACAGTACCCCATGCCACTTTAGCCAATCTGAAGCCTGGTTGAACTAATTGGTCCCTATGTCTTGTAACATAGTTATGTCTATCGCCTCTTTTGCTAAAAAGATGAAGATTTTTTCTAACGTACATGATGTTTTCATATATATATTGACAAGGCACCGTCATGATGTTAATATCCCTAAACAGTTCCCTTAGAGAATCGCACCGGCGGAGATTGTAAATAGCTCTGATGGCTCTTTTCTGTAGTATAAATATTGATTCATTTCTGCAGCCCGTCCCCATATGACATGATACTATGAAAATAACTAAAATAGACTAGCCTAGCAGTATCAACATCCGTAAATTGGCGGATTTTTCTAACAGCATATGCAGCCGAGCTAAGCCGTCCTGCAAGAGATGTTAAATGAGGACCCCATTGTAGCCTAAAGTCAAGCGTAATCCCCAAGAAAACTGTTTTATCAACAAATTCTAGTTTCTCATTATTCAATACTATGTCACAATCACTACTTTTGACATTTGGTAAGGAAAATCTTATGCATTTAGTTTTTATCCCATTTAGAACTAGATTATTAGCAGTGAACCAGTTTTGGACCTGCAATAAGGCGTTATTTTCATCGTCAAGATTATTAGTCCTTCTATTTATCTTAAAAATCAAAGAAGTGTCGTCGGCAAACAACACCATATTAAGTTTATTTTTCAACAAATAGGGTAAATCATTAATATAAACTAAAAATAAAAAAGGACCTAAAATTGAACCTTGGGGTACCCCATTTTCACATTTAATCCGGACGAATTGACACCGTTTATTTGAACTAGTTGCTGTCTGTCATTCAAATACGATTTTAATAAGCTTAACGCTGTTTTGCCTAGTCCGTAATGCTCCAGTTTCAGGAGTAATGTTTCATGAACCACACAATCAAACGCCTTAGATAGGTCGCAGAAGATGCTTATAGCATCTTGTGCCTCCTCCCACGCATTAAAAATGTGTTTTAGTAAGGAGACACCAGCGTCAGTCGTACAACGTCCTTTGGTGAAACCATACTGTTTATCGTGTAAGATGTTATTGGTGTTAAATGATTAAGCATTTGATTTAACATCACCTTTTCAAATATCTTGCTAAAAACCGGCAAAACGGACACCGGCCTATAATTATTAGTGTCTTTACTGTCTCCGGATTTAAAAAGTGGTATCACTTTACTATATTTCATTAGATCCGGAAAGACTCCTTGATCTATACATAAATTAAATATTAACGCTAAGTACGGTGCTACAGTCTCAATAATTGAAGTACAAACTTTGATAGACATACCCCATAGATCTTCTGTCAATTTAACCTTGATTTGTTTAAAAGCTTTTATCTATAACATTCAGCTTGTAGTGTACAATGCAGAAGGCTCGTTAAAGTTACTACATAAACGTATTCCGTAAAACAAAACGAAACTAACAAAAAACGAAAAATCATGCAACAGACAAATGACGGTCTATTACAGCCAAACGATGGTACATCGGGTTCAATTTATTACGCGTACTTACGTATAAACATCACAAGTGATAGTGCCTTGTCGTGGAAAACTGCCGTGGGAGATACTTAGGGAACGTATAAATTTGTTCGTTCAAATATTTTTATATTTCTCTTCTGAACTTACAACTATCGTACTCGTATATAAAAACTTTTGAATCAATCAGTAGTTAAAACAGAATATGTGTTAATGAGTTCAGTAAATATTTCTACTTAACATTCGAATTCAAATCAAAATTATTATAAATATTTCACATGGACCTACATGGGTACTTATAAAACGTCAGAATCTAGCGCACGCTTCCTATGGAGAAGAATTGGAAATAAACTCGATGGTTACTCTATAAAAAAAATTAAAAATAGATTTTTCAATATGTCCGTTCATATTACAATTGAATAGTTATGAGAGAACAGTGTAGACCGGTCAACTTTGAACCACAATTTCCCTATTACTAGGCAAGCCTTTTAAGTTCTGTCGTTTAAATATTTCCCGCTAGTTTTGAATTTAAAATTGCTAAATTTTCAAATTTGTTTGAATTTAGAATGGTAAAACAATTGAAATAATTAAAATTGATGCAACCTATTTAGTTACAGGCAGCGTTGTTTTGAATCTATCCAGTCGCGCACAAAAATGAATCTCTCTAAGGAAAACCTTCGTGCTATATTTTTTTACAACATTCGGAGAGGCCTAACTTGGATTCAGTGTTTCGAAGAGTTAAGATCTGTATATTATGATGAAGCTCCTTGTCTACGGACTGTCGAACGCTGGTACATATTTAGAATTCCAGCGTGGAAAGGTACTAGTCTTAGTGACAAATCTCACGAAAAACGTCCAAAATCTGCCTTTACTGAAGAAAATATCGTTGCTGTGAGACAACTGATACTCGAAGATCGTCATGTGACATATCGGAAGATAGAAACGTTAATATGCATCTCAGGGACAACCATTCAAAAGATCTTGCACGAGGAGCATGATGTGAGAAATCTAGTTTGCCAATGGATTCCGCATTTGCTTTCCGATGATTATAAGGCGGCCCGCGTCAGGTGGTGTAAGAAAACATTCCAAAGGTTCAAGCGAGGAGGGTCAAATCACGTCTACAACATTATCAGTGGTGACGAATCTTGGATATATGCCTACGACCATGATTCCAAAGAGCAATCCGCAACCTGGGTCTTCCGAGATGAGCCAAAGCCGACTAAAGTTGTTCTCTCTCGAAGCACTTCAAAGAAGATGGTGGCTACGTTCGTGGCGAAAACTGGCCACGTTGCAACAATTGTGCTTGAAGATCGTAGAACGGTTAATGCAGAGTGGTATACCACAATTTTTTTGCTACAAGTCATCGCCGAAGTTCGGAAATCTAATCCAAAGCGACGCATCATCCTACACAATTGATTATTTGAAGCAGGAAAACGTTATACAGTTAGAGTCTGACACTATCTCCCACTCCGCCCAAGAGCGGGGGTTATCTTTATTCGGATGATTTTTCCAACAATAAAAAAAAAATTAAAAAGAAGCAGGAAAACGTAGTAATTCTTGACCATCCCCCATACAGTAAGGACCAAAGCTCTAACGATTTCTTTACATTCCCTAAAATTAACTCTTCGTGTACAGTGAAGAAGCAGTCGACGTTTTCAAGTCGGCCATTTTTGACATACCGACTTTGGAGTGGAATAAGTGTTTTAATAACTGGTTCGAGCGAATGGAAAAATGTATAAAACTTTGAAGTGAACACTTTGAAAAGCAATAAATAATACTTTAAGGTTCTAATTGTGTTTTTTTCTTCAAACGACAAAATTTAAAAGCCATCCCTCGTACACAACGCCGTCTAGTCTCAAGCTATGCAGAGCTTTTTTTATGAGTACGAGACAACTGATATATGTACATACTTATATATTTCTAAATACATATGTACATATTATAGATAAATTACACCCCGACACAGAACAAATGATCATGTTCATTACACAAACATTTGACCTGGGTGGGAATCGAAATCATGACCTCCGGTATAGCAGTCAGTGCCACTAACCACTAGACCAACAGGCCAGTTAAATAAATAAAAAATCTATGAATCCACGGAGTTCACTATAAAAACAAACCTTATAAAATAGCACTTTATGCCTGACCTGGCAATCGAACCCAAACACATAGTTGCACTTGCAATCAAGAGGCTAGCAGCAGTTGCTAGAATGAATGATGGAACATTTAATTGAAGAAATAGAAACAATGTCGAAGTTTATATCAGGATACTTGGCAAACACAACTGCAGATAGAACAAATTATTCTAGGTGTCTATCTCGAAAGAGAAAACTATAGAAAACAATAAGAATGGAGTAACAACGGTTAAAGAAAGAAGGTCTGACCTAAGTGAACGTGACTCATAAAGTGTTACAGTTGTAATAGGTTCTGCTACTAAAAGAAACCTAGACGATAAAGTGGGTCTTAGGTAAAGTTGGGCTTGGTTTTTGAGATAAGGGAAATGAATCGTTAGGATTTTTTAAAATATATTAAAAGAAACATTGATATTTTATACAAACCATTTATATCAGCTTAAATTTTTTATAACTTCATTGTTGATTCACCAACTAGAGTATTAAAAACAAATGTGAAAATTGCATTTAATTAACTGAGGTGAGACTAGTGTGTCAAGTTGGAATGCTATCTGTTCCAACTTGACGAACTCGTCTCAATAATTGTTAACTAAATGATTTTTAACTATCTCATCCTAACAGAATGTACTTTTTGTAATACATAAATACAGGATAGTATAAATATGGATAACTTCAAACTAAAATGGAAAAATATCTTCTTCAAAAAATATAGGTTTTTAACCTGTGCTGTAGTACATCTGGTGTTGCTTATGTAAATCGGCTCCTAAACATCAGGTGGACTGCGTACTTATATACCACTCCATGACATAAAATATATAAAATATCTGACCGATCGCTGCCTTTGGTAAAATAAACGACCAGACGCTTCAATGTACGTAAATCTCTTTTTATTTAAAACTTCATTATATAAATGACTCGTAAAAACATACATGCATAAAACACACAAACCAAGATCAATTACTATTTGTAGACCATACAAATATTTATTCCAGGCGTTAGTGTAACCCGCGTCACATAGTGCAACAGTCAATCGCTCAATCACCGCATCAATCATACGATTGTATAGTAGGTAGGCCCTAATCGACTGCAAATCTAGACCACGTAGTATACCGGAAGAAAGTATCGATACACACAATGTAAGAGAAATTAAAATTCTCGGGGAAATTAATATTGAATCATTATGTGAAGAGACATATTCATTCCATTGTGAAGACTAGAAAAATTTCGATCGAGAAATGAGAAATGGCTGGGAAGACATTATGTTATGAAACTTGGTTTCTATGCATTGTAAGTGTAGTGTAACCTATTACAATTTGAATAAATAGCTTTTTACACCTTAATTAAGGAAATCAATTGTATTACAGTTATTATTCTCATGGCAATGAACTTACCTTTGGCTGCGTGGTATGAAATTGTTGAAATCTGTCGCATTGGAAATAGCGTTATTTTTACAGTTTCGAGTATTTCTGGAATTTCTATTGTCTTTACTAAGTTAATTATTATTTTTATGTAAACGGGACTTAAGATGAGTTATTTAATGAATACTTCTTCATAGGAAATGAATAATACAAACCGTGCACTAATTCTGGACGTTCCATATGTAGCTTTGTAGGTTGATGTGAAATAAATTACTTTGATTTTTTTTTTTTCATTTTAGAATCAGTTTCAATTTTTTTTTGAGGATTAGTTTAGACATTTATTTTATTTGTTGTCTTTAAAAAGTCTGAGATGTGTCTCAATAAATTTCATTATTTCTCACAATACTTACTTTTGATAAGGATTTTGCCAAATTATCAGAAAAAAGAATAAAACAGATTTTTTCAGTAGATCTTCTATATATTTTTTTTATAAACATCGTAAATATAACAGATCTATAATAAAAAACCATCTAAACACTAAAAATATTGTTTCAGAATCCCCACTGGAAGAAATAACAGATGCTCTCTACGACAAGAGTGTCAAATTCCTGGTGACTCATGACATGAAGTTGACATTACCGGAGACGTTTTTTCAAGGAGCTACATTAAGGGTATCTCCCAGGGCACTGACGAAGACTGGAGCTCTTGTACACATAGACCTAGAGCCAGCAGAAAATAATGGCGAAGGGAGATTGTTTTTCAAGAAAATAAGTAAGTTATTTGCCACAACAATTTTAATAGAGTAGTAAGAGTTAATCGAAATCATCTGTCGGACCTCAGAATTACCTCATACATTCATCGCAATTTAGTTGCAAACTAAAAGAGAAAGGTTGATAAGAGGCATTTTACCCGTGACGCACTAAAATAAAAAGTTTCTGTTTCCGACTATTTTTAAATGCAATTGCATAGTTTAAGATAGCGCCCAAACAAAGAGTGTTTTGCCGTTTTTTTTTTTTTTTTGTAAATTTTTAATCGATTCCAATAGTTAAGTTATTATTTCTGAAATATACGCTTCATGAATCATATAAATTTTGAGTCTCAATGATAGTATTCTTAATAATCCTTTATGTGAGTTCCAATTTTTTCAGTTCACTGTGCGCATATATTGCGTCGCGTGCATCGCGATCCTGAACATGTATATTTTTTGTAGGAAACAGATTTTTTTTTCGTATGTGATGGGTGCTTATCAACCCTCCTCCTTTAAGTCAAAAACTTTGAATCACTAAAAAGTGAAAGTTTTGACTACATTTATTTATTCTGCCATCTATCACAAAATAAATACTTCTAACCTTATTTGCATCACCAAATCTTATTAACAGATCATCATCACCGTAGGTCTTCATTATTTTTTGTATTGTAAGTTTTTACTATAGCTAATTTTATAATAATAAGTTTTATAAATTAACAATAAGAGATAATTAATTAATCCTCAAGCGGCGGAAATATAACAACCTTGTCGGCAGTTATATTTTTGAGCCGTTTGGGGTTGAAACTCTTGGGCCGTGGGGTCCGAGTGCTCATATCCTTTTTAAAGACTGTCAAGACGCTTAGTTGACACTTCGCGTGATCCAAGGGCTGGTTTTTATCTCGGTCAGAGATTAAGCATTGCCATTCAACGTGGCAATGCCGCCAGCCTCTTGTTTGTCACACTTCCAGTCGACAGCGATGCGGAGGAGTTTTATGACGCCATATATTAGTAGGGTAGCCTTTAGTGTGTACAGTTAGGTTAAGCATACTTAAATATATATATATATATACATTTTTTTTAATCTAAGTTTATTATGTATATATTTTGTTGCTTTAAGTTGTAAATAAAGAATTAACAATTTAGTCATTCAGCATTTATATCTTTTTTTCTAAAACGATTTCATTTGTTTCAGAAAAATACATTAAGAAAAAACTAATCACAGCGGCCATAGCAATCATCTTAGTCATCAAACTCATAGCCCTGAAGTTAGTTTTTGTGCTACCCCTTATCATGGGTATAACGACTGCCAAGAAGATGTTCCTAAAACTCTTGCTGTTCGTGTTTCCCGCCCTGAGTCATATCTTCAAGCTTTGCTCTTGGTATCATCAGAACTATCACACGACGAAGTATCACCATCATCATCATTTGATTACTCATCATCATAAGGTTTGTTCATCTTTAATACTGTATTGCCTACTACTTTACAATGTAATTTATTTCTCTCAAACCCAGTCCTACAAATCGTAATGAATGGTTATTACGTAATTTTAGACGCTATTGGTATTTTTTTATTTAAATTTAAAATTTTACCTTGCTTACATAGCGAGTAATTTTACCTCTCCTTTCTTATTCCACTGTTGTTAAATTACCTTTATATCTATCACAATCTTAACTATTATTCTATAACTACGTCAAATTACCACAATATCAGAATCGTATATCAATTCATGCACCTAACGTTGTTTCCGTGTTTTTACATAACTTCGTGTATTATCATATTTTTTATCGCAACAATCATAAATAGCGTGCACATTGTCTTTCGTTTTCACGATTGAAAGTATTCGGTAGTTTTATTATTTTGTACTAAAAGTCATTGTACGGGAAAATCTAATTTTTCCATTGATCAACGGTCTCAAATAAATTAGTCAAAAATTTTAGAGTAATTAAATTTATCTTTTTAAAATTCACGCGTAATATTCCGTTTATATTTTCGAATGGTCAATTAGTGTTATTCTTTTCGTAATTAAAATATAAAATAAAGTTTACTAAAAATCATACAAGAGCCAATCAAAATAGGGGTAATTCTAATCAATTCCAAGATAAACTACTTAGTTGGCACTACTTCTCATCAGAAATTTGAAATTGAGCAACATGGAATAAAAAACATTTTGCATTTTTCCTTCAAGATCTATTTCATTTCTGGAACTGCTTTTTGTCGTTATTTCTAAATATAGTCTGTACCTATAGCTATTAGAATTTAAGAATCTAAAGCTTGATTTATGATAGGATATTATCTAATAACTTTTCCCGCTCAAAAAATTTTACAGTTCCATTCACTCTCCGACCGGGAGTGCCAAATTGTTACTTACTTAAACCTACCGTTAGTTACCATTTGCATTGCAAAGCCTCGATGACCGCTTCAAATAATCTTTAAACCCTGGTAGTAATTATATCCACTATCCATAATTTCAACAGATATCGTATCTTTCGTACATAATGTCATAACATTCTAGCAGTTTATTCGTTTTAACATTTTTGTGAAACTAATTGAATTTATTCTAATTCTTTTGATTGGTTTTTCTCATCACTTAAAACCTTTGCTAGGTTACAACGCTATCCAAGTTGTACTACACTATATTAATGCAGCTTAATATTTTAGAGTCCACACGGTCATCATTCAGCATACGCAGGACATTCATCGCACCCGTCGACTGTGGTGGTACGCCCTCACAGTCAGGGTCCTCCACCGTCTTCGGAACATTACGATAACGACAACTGGGCACTGTCTGGAGCTCCACTTGGCACTGAGTGAGTATCATTGAAATGTTTAGTCTCTTTAAACAGCAAATGCAATTGCGTCCGATGATCAAAATCGTTGAAAATGATGATATTGGCTTGACTCCTACCAATTAGATACACTAGCAGGACTAGGGAGAAAAAAGCTTTTAGCCCGCAGGGGTAATTAAGGAATACAAGCCAACAGTTTTATTACACCAATAAATATTGTATAATTTAAATTCCTTCTAAAGTCTATTACAGAAATATTCTACTGCGCCTGATGCTTTGAATGTGCACGTTTTTCATAGTTAATACATTATCTGTGTCAATAATAATTATGTAATTATTTATTAGTTAACAGAGTGTTTTTGGAGTTTTTTGTACGTTCTTCTACAAAGAAATCGATCTTTTGGAACGTCCAAATACATTCATCTTTTTGTAGCCATGACAATTCGAAAGTGACTGTGAATGGTTTAATAGAAATAAATACTTTGAGTTTGAAAAAGAATTTTAGAACGAAGATTTTAGTTTAGACTTGATTTTCGAATATACCAAGAGCAACCGTGTCAAAAAGAAATACTCGCTATGATTTTTATATTTGCAAGTTTGAAAGTTGCATTTCATAGTTTACAAATCACTTTAATTAAAAGAAAGAGTTCAATCAATTTCACCAATATCGATAAAAAATTCTTAGATAGTGGTCCTACAAGAAAGTTCTCCATTTCTTTTGATCATTAATATAGGCATTTGGATCAATATATCAAACTTACGATTATTAAGTGAAAGTAAAAGTGTAAACGTCCTGAGAACCAGGGGCTAAAGTATAATTTAATAGACTAGTAATCAATAACATGCTCAACCCATAATCTTTTATTACTAAGGTATTAATTCTAACTTTATATTTTTGTAAAGCCAAGTTTTTTTTTTATAAATTACCAAAATTACAACAATTTATGATGATATCATTTTAAAAATATGTTTTTTTTTCAATTGCTCCAAACGTAAATGGACAGGTTAAATATAAAGTTAAATAATTATTATGGGATATGTGAAATTATAATTTGATTGTATTCCACAGCTACATAATTGGTGACATCCATCGCAATGCGATTTCAAACTTCAAGCCAACGTTAGGTGATGCTAACGATATCAACGCTTGGGGACTCGGCTTACCTCCAGGTAAACTAACATTGAATAATTTAAAAGTTAAAAGGTCATTGTACTTTTTTTCAAAAACAAAAAAGAAAAGTCATTAGTTCTTTTTTAAAGGGGGATGGTACTCGTACTAATATCAATCGTATCCTTATAGAACTTTTCTTTATGAAATCAATGCTTTATGTTGTAGTTGGTAAGTAACATAATTATTATGTACATGAAACTAGATTTACAGTGACTGCTCATTACATTAAAGATCTCTGTGGTTGAGTTGATAACCATAATCTGTGTAACTTTTAAAAAAAAAGATTTAAAATAATAAGCAAATACATTTCAGGAACGTCAATGAACGTAGGAGAATACGCTGCAAGTAACAACGTAGCGCAAACTGCATCAGCATCAGCTAATGTGCCACAGAGAGTAGCTGTTACTAATACTGGAAGGTAAGCATTTGTTAAGTATGAAATTATACTAGGTTCCACCAATAAGAAGTTGAACACTAGTGTTTTAAAATTGTGTCCTTAAAAATGTGAGATGAACTAAATGATGCAAAAGGAGGAAGACTGGATGTTGTGGCACTGTTTGAGATAAGTCTATATACTATGTTGGATGTAATGAACTATGACTTCATAAATGACTCATGCTACTTGATCGTCAACATCTTGGAATAGAAATTTCAATGTTGCATTTTTGATTTCGTTGTATGTCAATCTCATTTTTGTAAGAATTATGACTCACTAGACTAGTAAGATAATATGTTCTGTTATACAAGTAGATCTACAAGAACTTTTATAGGGAAAAATAATAAAAGCTTTTAAGATTAAACCTACCCACGTTAATTTTGATTTGGGTTAAGTTGAAAATTCTTAAGGTAATGATGAAAGTTCTAATTGCTATGGTTTGTTTATGAAAACTTGTATATTCTTCTTTCAGACCCGTGGGACCTCCAAACTTGTACTATCGAAATAACAAAAAGACAACTCCAAAAGATCCACTCTCAGCTGAAAAGGAAGCATTAGTAAGTTTCGCTATTTATTTATTATTATTATATATTTATTTATTTATGTACACACAAATACTGAAAAGAAAAGAACGAATACAGATAAAAGAGTACAAAGGTGCGCTTATTTCAACGAAATTTCTTTCAGCAGACCGGATATACAAAATTGATTAATCAAATGACTAACGTATCTTAGATTTACAATTGCAAGCACAAACAATTCAAGCAGGGGTATTAAAACTTTTTGCAAGCTTTCATTGAACGTTATTGATAAATAATAAGCAGAGAAACTGATAAAACTATCTCTTACTAAATTTTAGGGTAAGATAAGTGTACATCTCAAAGTCTCAAATCATACTTTAGAAAATCGACTTTACAAAATACCGAGAATACTTAGTCCTTCGTGTGGAATTTCTTATAGTCATTGCACATGACTAATACAACAAGTTCACTTATTCAACATTCTAGGTCATCCACGATCATATTGGTTTACAAGTACATTGCTGATAAATCTACCTTTACGCTCATTATTTTGTGCCAATTGGGTGAGCAGAAACGTTTAATATGAACATTATTGTATCAAGTTATAGCTGAATTTTATTTAATTAATTTGATTTGGGATAAGCTATGCTTACAAAACGGAGGTGTTGGTCATGAAAGTGAATATATTGACTGCTGTTTAATGCTTTTATAGTTATGCAACAAATACATGCAGAGAATATCATGTGATAGAAAAGGCTAGCTTTCTATTCCTATAAGTGTTAATAGAAACACAATGAATTTTTAAAGCTGCAATTACTATACAAAAAGGCATGAGTATCACCTAAGTTGGTCACTGCTTAGTTTTAATAAAAATATTCTTTAATATTAATAACTGCATCAAGAAACCATCAAATAATTTCCAAATTTTTAAAACGTGTTAAATAACACGTTACTACTTCTTTGTCTATGTCAATAATAATATGTAAAAGGATTTTACAGTCATATATTAACCAAAATTATAAAAATGGTGTCATTATTTCTAATTACATTAAGATTAAGAGATACCCTGTGAATGATGAATATTTTAACAATGAAGAATCTTTCTTGTCTTATCCCATAGCACTTGCAGTTGATGGACAATGTTTTTGTCTTCAAACGTCCTCTCTGTTATTCAAATTTCTTACACTATCTATCTTAATGCTTTCAGATTCGAGCAGCTGCAATAGCAGCTCGGGCTCCTCCTTCTCCAGTCAGGGACGAGATACTTCGGGTATCTGCAGTCAAACTGAAGGAGACTAATCGAATAAAGGCAGAAACTGAACTGGTGAAACAGCAGCAGCAGATTATAGCTATGTCTGATCCAGTAAGTAATTTATGATGTACAAAATATCCTAACTTCTGTATTTTCCAGGGGTTTATTTTTCCAGGGTTGGTTTAATGTAAGTGTACTCATGTTTAAGTCTCACATAACAGAGGGAATTTTAGTTGCCACTTACCGGGCTTAAATCCAGTTTTCGTAATAAGCTACACAAGCTGAAAATTTAAGCCAAATCCAAAAGCACTAGATTCCACTCAATTAACGAGATAATATTACAAATTTTTTGGCAGTTTAATTTTGGATTGAATACCGAAAGTCTATAATAAATTCTTATTAGCAAACTTTATATTTATATTCACATACATATTTACATTTATTTGTGAGTTGATTGTCACAAAAGCTATATTAGCTTTTCCAATGTTTCTTATTCATTCGATTTATAAAAGTTATTTGATTACCTTAGGACAACCATGTTAATGTGGTGATACTTGAGAGCTGCCTACGTCTTCATCTACAATGGTTAAAATGCTGTTGATAATTAATTAACTTTATCCATGCCTAATCTTGTCGCGGCAGCATTAATAAAAACACTGAAGTCGTTGTTATATGCTAATGTTTGCCAAAGTAATGGGTCTCTTTGATTTTTGAAATTATCAGCTACTTGCCCCAGCGTTACACTGGTATAATTTATATGTACACAATTTTTTCCCCTTTATTATTCCCTTTATTGAAAACCACATCTAAATTCGATTCCTGGTTAGATCAGAATTAAGCGAATACATAGAAAGACAGGTGCAGATAGCAAAGCTGTTAATAGCAAGCTGTTTTATACTATATAGTGACTAGCTTCTGCCAGCAGCATCGCCCTCGTGAAAGTAGATTTCATCACAAGGACTTAGGCAAAATTTCACGTACTAGTAACATAATTAGTTTTCACTGAGCATTCATAGAAGCGTTCACGTTTCAGGAAACGATAGCAGCAGAGAAGTTTTACGGGACGCTGGTTGAGGCCGTAGATATGTTGTTGAGTCAGATGGGTGCCAACGACCTCGGGTGCCGGGAGAGAGCCGTGTGTGCTCTATATGGAGATCCCTTCAAGCATACACCGTACAGTAACCTAGTCTCAGGACATCTTAGCAAGTGAGTATTGAATTCGAACTTAAACAGAAGTTAGGTAATTCAATTGCATGCAAGACTCAGATAACACAAAATCATGACTAACGGGAAATGGGTATCATCTTCTTTTTCTGCATATGTTTGGAATTGGATTACCATTAGGAAGACCATTATATACTATAAATTGTTTTTTACAAGCAATGGTTTTCTTTCTTCCTTCCTTTCTCCGTTCTCGGCATTTTACTTAAACCTTTTAATTAATATTTGTATACCAGAAATCTAAAGTGCATCATGCAGACTGGCCTGTTAGTCTTATGGTTAGTGGCCCTGACTGCTATGCCTAATGGAGGTCGTTGGTTCGATTGCATCCAAGACGAATGTTTGCGTGATGAGCACGATCATTTGTTCTGTATTTGGGTGTAATTTATGTATAATATGTATGTCTAGGTTTTTTTTTATCAGTTGCGTAGTACTTATTATTCAAAAATTTTGTAGCATTCAAATTGCCAACCTAACGATAGCTCTATAATATATTTACATTGTTCCCATTAAAATAAGTGTCACATAACAAGTCATATGTTCCTCCCTATTTGTACACGACCGTTCTGTGTCATGAAATTACAGTATTTGTACAAAATCACAGTAATCCACGCGGCACGTATCATTACCATCTGTCATTTGTCACGGGTGTTGGTCATTACGTAGTTGAGTGACTTGCTGATGCTTAACCATTTTGTTGGGTTTGGTTTTATGTGCAAGTTTGAATGTATAATAATAATAATTTATTCAAGTATAATTATAATTAAGTACAATCGACAAAAAGTAATTCTATCTGTAGTATAGACCTGTTGATCTAGGATAATGAAAACCTGTGTTGCAGACCATCAATTTACATCATACATTTAAAAAGACAAAAACATTAATAAAATTAGTAACTTAATGAAAAAGAAGACAAAAAATCAGTAGTATACCGATACGATTAATATTGAATTGTTATAAAATTTTGCATGGTGCTTAATTTATTACCAAAATATTTTCCTTATTACTATTGTTTACTTTAAAAAATGAAACCCATTATTATTAGGATTTAAATGATAAAAAAAATGAAAATAACAATTCTGATTCTTTTTCTTGTATTGTGATTAATGCCTGACTACCGTTACAAAATATGGTTACGATTGAAAAATATGATATTTTTGGCACGACCCTAATTAGCGTGTGTATTACGAGTATTATAAATGCATTATTTTGATGTTCTGCCTTGACGTGAATCTCAACTGATCTAGAAATTTATGTGGTGTATCAAATATGCATTTTTCCATAAATAAAAATCACGACTATTTATATTTAGTATCTACAGATTTATCACGTTTAGTAGCTTCAACACGTTTTCGTTTATCCTCTGAAGTTAATTTCTTGATAATATTGTCATAAATTGTATCTTTATTACATTTTTTATCATGGTTAAAATTACATATGTAATGACTGTCAATGGCTGCCATTTAATTACCAAACATCTGGAATGGATTGTTACCTTTGTATAATATTTTAACTTACACTACTGATTTGAGATATATTATTACAGACCTGCCCATATTTTAGTATCGTTTATCAAAATCATTTATTTATATATCCGGTTTATTTAATAAGTTCTTCGACAACTGAATAATATTAACTTCTAAATGCATGTTTTATAATTAGATATAGCAAAAATTTTTCTTGATAAACTATTGGCCTACTTTTGGTCATGTTGGAGTATTTTTATTGCTTTTCGTTTCATCGCTCTTTATGTCTCGACTTTCTATGCATATAACTTGCTTATCAAATCCGGTTTATGATAATTAGAAGATTAAGGGCATTGAGTATTAGCTAGAAATGTCGGCCGCATGCCGATCGAGTAGTGGACTGGTGAAACACAAAATTGATACTGGACAAAATCGCACGACTGGGTCGCAGTAGGCCACAAAAGAAATGGCGGGATGGCTTAGATGTCTTCTGCAGGATTTAGCAAGAAATGGCTCAGAGCCAGGAAATGTGGAAGAAATGGAAAGAGGCCTTTGCCCGGCAGTGAGACAGCTTAGGCTAAATATTAATAATAAGCTTTGATGACCATCTGTCGATCGAAGCTATTGTTGCGCGGCTGGATCAAGGGCGTGACACAGAAGGCAGTACTCCTCGAGATTTCTGTATTTTTTAAAGAAATATTTAAACATTTTAATCATATATGAATATGAAAAAAATAAATGTTATAATAAAATAAAATCTTACCTAAACAATAAAATCAGATAAATAGCCAATTTTGAACGGTGTTTTATACCTTAGAGTAATGTTTATATTTTTTTTTGTATGCTAATATAATCTAGAAAAGTTAATATATAGGCAATTAAATTTAGTGAATAGTAAAAAAATAGATATATTTACTAGTAGCTAATTGTTATATAAAAAATATTATTAAAAAAATTAATTTCAATAACTAACTGAGGATTTTTTCCAGGGATTCAACCGAACTCGTTCCTGCAGCAGACAGTACGATGGCCCTACACTACTACAAATACGTTCAAGCAGCTCGCGATGGTCAAGAGCAGAAAGACTGTAATACAACATATCCAAACTGCGACATAGATTTCAACAGGAATAAAAAATGAAACGCGACAAAATGTTTTTTTTTTTTTAAATAACTTCAGTTGTTGCAAATAATACTGCGTTTCATAGCAAATCATAATGCATTTGCACGACGTATAGCGAAATGTAAAACACATATAAAGATTATTTGTTTAATGAAAAAATAGCTGTTATTTAAAGGTTTTTAGTAAGTCTGAATTTTTTTGAGTTTGGATGTTTGTTAATTTCAAGAAATTTAATCACGATAAAAATCGTGAATATTTCAATTATTACTATTGATTGAATTGGTTTTCTACAAACGGTTTTATTTAAATACTTATTCATTTTATTTTAAAATCCTGAAATAAAATCGCAGTTAATAATTACCTGTGTATAAATTAAGTCTAAGAAAACGTAGGGTTTTCTAAAAGAGTTATGAAATATGAAATTAATGCTAGCTAGCTTTATGTAACATTATTTCGTCTACTAGCATTAGATCTAAATTATTGTAACAATGTATATATGAGCCATGTTTTTTATTGTACCTTAGTATAATAATAACTTTTGTATAGTATCTACTCTTATGGTTAACAGAGCCTCCGAAAGTCTTTGAACGTGCTATCCAAATTTCATTAACCGGCCTTCAGTTAGTTCTACTCTTTGTATTGCAAACAATAACGTTGCGTTATCTTTTGTAATTGTTGGTACGTTTAGGGATATCCACAAATATCTGCTGTCAAACTTTTGTTGACTAAACCCACTCGTGTTCCCTCTGTTTCTCTTGGCGTACTAAGGCTGCGACAACTCTTTCAAATACTAAACGAATATGAAATAAGCATGCAGTTTTTACAAGAAAAACGATGTTACAAAACTTTAAAGCTGCTAATCCGTCATGATCTTTGACGTCAAAGGCCATGAACCCGTAAGGCCTCCATATGAAACGGCGTCCTGATAAGAGAGACAGATATATGTTTCTTTAAAATTGTTATTATTTGCTTTCCTACTAATTTTGACATTGTTTTCACAATTAGAATTCTATTTTTGTATAATTATTAATTATAAACAGGTTAGATAACAACAAATATTTTTTCAAGAATATTCCATAATATTATGATTTTTTATCAGACGATTGTATCTCTTGACTAGCATTTTATTTGTGACGCGTTATAAATTTATTTCTAGAAATTAAAGTTTTGACAAATTCCATTCAATGAGTCTTGGTAGCATTTTTCGTACTTACGGTTTAGTTAGTATAGACGTTTCATTTGTTAGTTATTTCCTACAATTTGCATTTACTAAGAAGTTTAGTTATGACAGCGACGTCCAAAACATAGTTTTAGTAGAAAGACGTTATTTATTCTTAATTTTTAAGTATTTATTAAACTGAGGACTGGCTTTGATTCGATTCATTTATGAAAATAAAAAATATGTCTCTTTTAAGTGGTCCATAAGTAAAACACTTTTACGAACAAAATCATAGTTGAGGCTTTATGGTATTACAAATAGTGAACCACTAGCTTCTGCCAAATGCTTCGCCCGCCTGAATGTAAATAAATATCTGAAGGGAATATACCTCCCGGATAAAAAAATCCTGTATCCTGTTTTAGGACATAAGCAATTCTTGTGTGTTACAGTTGTGTGGTATATTTTATCCAAATGCGTTCAGTCGTTTGAACATGAAGAAGTAATAAATACGCTCGTACATATAAAATCTTTTGTTTTTATAATATTAGCGTATATTAGGGTAATTACTATGTATAGCGATACCACAAGCTCTTAATGTGATCCATTTTACGACCTAAGCTAAACTGTTCAAGGGATGGAGCTATACAGGGTGTCTTTGACATCAATGCACAAATGAATACCATGGATCCAGCACGTCATCATTCTGGACCCCACAAGTGGAAATTTTTGTGGTTTTTTTTATATATTTATTTTTGTACGTTTTTTAATTTAAATTGTATAAAACCGTTATTCTAACATTTTTAGTAAAAAAAAATATGAAAGAATTACTTTTAAAATTAAAAATGTCATCGGACTTGATTAGAACAACGATTTCATCAATCTCGATGATTTTTTTTTATATTTTTATTACAAAAAAAATATCATTGGGATTCGTTAGAATAACGATTTTACACAGTTTAAAATTAAAAAAGTGCACTGGGTCTATAGTATTCGTTTGTGCGTCGATATCAGAGACACACTGTATATATTGTTTAGCTCCATCCCTCTTTCTAGCTCGAATGAATGACATGTAAACACGTCATGGTAAGTGAATGCGTGGTTTTTCTCGTCTCCTTTCAATGTCTTCCTAAACGCGCTCTTACACACGCGTATTTTGATGTTTTGTGCACGAATGAGTGACTATGTAAACCCCGCTAACTCTCATTACTCAGGTATTTTATAGAAATACTTCACTTTCTCTCTATGAATCACTCGAAGTCAGTCAGCATGAAACAATAAATTATTTCTTTAGTTGTAGTACCACCAAGTCACTAGGACATTAGTATTTATTTATTTAACTTAAAAAATTGCTCAATGGATTCTGATTAATTGGTTTTTAAATTAACATAATTGTTTACATTTTATTTTTTGTAGATAATTGTATTTATATTTTTTGATAAATATGTAATAACAATTAAAATGCGTTTTATTTTATGAATTAGTTTTGTGTAATTGTTATGTCTGTCTCGTTTATTTGTGATTCAGAAAAACTTCTTCAAGCCTTCTTGTTACTACGTCACTTATGCTAATGATTGTTTTTGGGGGCCCATTTATTGAGTATGCAAGTCACCCCTTGCCTTTTTAATCGCTTTATATAGTCTTATCATAGTTCATGATAACCTTAAGCCTCTGAAAACCATAGTCTCTTTTTTCCTATATCGCAATAGTTTTCCCCCCAACTGATTGTCCTTGAGTGCACTAGTATAGTGCGTACAGGGATAATCGTCATTAGGAATTTCGTTCCATAAAAATGCAGACATCAGGTGGGATTGCAGTCAAGCACTAGTTTATATTAATTTAAAAAAAAGTACAAAGGGTCTCTGTGAGTAGGCTTCGGCTTCTCGTATGCCTTCCACAGCTCCAGGACCTTGGGGTACTGAGATAAATAAATGCATGACAATAATAATATTTTTTTATTAATTTAATTAATACACGTTTGATAGGTACATATAAAAAACCAAAAAATTGTTAAAAAAACCACCATTGTCACTTCAAAGAACCCTGACTCCTAAACTAATAAGATCCTGTATCTTTGTAGAAAATTACGTACGTGAGGATGAACCTCGACCTTTGCCAAAAGGTAGGCAGCCGTCATTCATATTGCACCAAAAGCAGGGGTCAGCTATCGATGCACTCGAGGTCGCTCGTCAAATGACTCATGTTATGGGCCTGACAGTTTATAATCAACTACCTGCAGATATTTTTGGTGCCCGACTATAGGCAGCTTCAAAGATCGTTTGAAATAATGGCTTATCGAGCAAGTTTTCTAATATTTTGTCAAAAATGACTTTTGTGATTTGTATTTATTTGTTTTTTTTTTTGTATTTTCTTTTATTTGTTTGACATTTTATATTATTTGACATTGTATTGAAATCATTTGTTATAAAGTCAAAAATAAATTTAACTGTACAAATCCAAACAACATGATGACTCTGTACTGAGAACCTTCCACCGGCGGCAGGAGCATGCAGGCACACTCTTTGCCACACACGCCTGCCGCATTAATTCTGGCAAGCAGTCACTTGTCCGCCGTATGGTTGATTCTTACAATAAAGATTTTAATAATATTGCAATTTTTAACTGTGTGTTTTTGTGTGTAACAGTAAGGCCGCAAAAGTCCATAGGAGCGCTAAAGATTACATTGCTACGAACCGAGCGAGCGCGATACTGCCGTGCGTATGTGTGCGCATGTATGAGTATCCACATTCCACAGATAACACACACTAAGGAACTGTCGTCGCACTGAGCTTAAAAACATTATTACTTTTCTGTTCTTACCATAGCAAAATTCGCTCAAATACGTCATGTGCTGGTAGCCGTGTGAACTAAGTGTTGGATTCGCAAATCACGTAACCCGAGTTCAAATCATGGTCGGTCCGTTGCAGTTATTTCTTACTTTGAAATTCCCAATCTATGTTGATATAGTTGTTTTTTTATATTTCTATGAAAAATACTATTGCATTTTTTGCACTAAATAGTTGCAAATTACGAATGTGATCTATTAACCACAAGAAGAATCACATTCGTAATTTGCAATTATTTAGTTGTTACATCTTTTCGATGTTATAAGGTGGAAATAAAAAGACGTGTTTAATAAAAATGTTTATTCTTTATATTTACAAATTAAACATTTATGAGAATTGTGACGTCGAATTGTTACCTAGACAAAAAGTTATCTTGTAACCGTTATCTATGTTACGCCTAAGATTGTTTGTTGGAAGTATACCCACTTAGACCATTCATAATATGAATAACGTAACAATGAACGGATATTCAAATTTTAATAAAATAAAATATAGGTAATTGTTTATATCCAGTTATTTATTGAAAAGTGATATATGATTTGGACTTTGTAAACATTTTATTTTTGTGTAACGTCACAATGAATGTATTGAGGTCATAGCTTAATTGTTCATTTTCTTGACGAAAAGAAGATTGAAACCAAACCTCAATTTCTGTTAAAAGAACTTTAGTTCTCACAAGATAATCGTCAATTAGATGAGAAAAATAAATTGAACTATAGTATTATGTTAAAACAGTGCGGGTAGAAGAATAAAAAACGAAATAGACTCATGATTATTGTCAACAAAATTGATAGCGAGTTCACTGCATTCTTAAGATGAGGCGATGGCACAAGTTAAAAGATATAGCTGTTTTAAACGAAAGTAAACACAATATAATACAGTGTTTGTTAACGAATAATCACAGATATGTTAAAATAAAATGGTAGGCCATTTAGTTTAGTTAACATTAAATATTTAGTGCGAAACGTAATCGTTCTTGTTTGTGCCTCTCTGTCAAGTACGGCTTTTTAGCAGGTTTTCTGTGATGCACGCCTTCAGCGTGAAGTGCACGGCGAACAGTATCCATCGAGGTGTCATATAATTCCGCAAAATGTCTCGTTGGTGCGAAACCATTCGTTTCGTATACGTCCACCATATGTCGTCGCTGCGCCTCGCTAATAAGCTTCGGTCTCCCACTTCTCTTTCGACTAGCAAGGCTACCTTCTTCCTCATATCTTTTTAGCCAAAGATTTACAGTATTTTTCTAAAATAAAAAAAAATATATATTAGGCAGCTATACCTACTTCACTTCATTTTCATTATATAAAATGTTAATAATCATAATTATTGAATATAATTTTAAAATAAAACTGCATTTATTAATCCAATAACCAATCCAATAAACCCAACGATTTACGTATTTCTCTTTTAAACCTCATAAAGATACGATGAATGGATTCATAAATGGCATACGTTTTAATTAGAAGATTAATTTGTAATAAAGTTACAATTCATTAATAGCTATTATACTCACATTCAGTCCGGTTTCTTCAGATATTTGTGTTTTATTAAGACCTCAATGATAGTCGCCCTCACTTCAATACTAATATTAGCCTGCATTTTGCGAATATTACAATACTGTCAACCTCACGTCACTAACCAACAACTACAACCAAACGACAGTTCATTTCGGTTAAGTTAAAACTCATGTCTACCTCGCAGAAATCTAATTCTTTATTTAGTTTTTTTGTGATCTACCTTTCTAACTCTAAGAAATGTGTGAACAAGTTAAAGAATAATTTAATATATGTAATGCAAATACATAACTTCCAATCGGGTAAGAACTTACAAAAAGTCAATAATTGCGTGGGATTTGAACTTGCGGCACACTGATTTGCGCTTCAATCTGTGTGCCTATACCACTGGGCCATCTTGACTTATGATAAGTTGATGAAATTGTGAATTTCAATCATTTGTTGGCGAAACTTGAAAATAAAAGGTCGTAAGTCAAACTAAACGTCAAACGAATAAGTTTTAAGAATTCTTATGGACTTTTGCAAGTGATAGTACCATGTTTAAATTTAAAAGACTTTTCTGCAGCTCTTTGTTCAAATAATGTCCTTGTGTATTCCCCTTGAGAATTTTTCTCTGATTTTAATTTTTCTTTTACTGTCTCTTAATTTATTTTATTAAATTCTATTATTACTAATTAGTGTTACGGGTGACAGGACAGAATAGAAAAAGAAAAAACGTGTTGCGCCAACCTCAAGTAATATGGGTTAAGAGCACGAAGAAGAAGAATATTATTACTAACTGCATGTACTATTTCTGACACTCCTAGCGATTATAATAGTTTTTTATATATTTTGTCTATCCGTGGGCAATGTAGTGGGTTGTATTATTATCACAACTTGTCTTAAATTTAATTAGTTGTAAGATGTTATAATGTGATTGTTAGTTGCTCCTGTTTAATAAAATAACATAAAAAAATAGCGTAAATAGTGTACGAGCAAATTATGAGCATACAGCGTAGCAGACTTAGAGGTTATCGTAGCCTATGTCCTCTTTTCGATACTGATGTGGTGTCCCGCACTTGACTTCAGCAGGCCATTACACAACACTCGCATCTTAGTGTGATCAGCCTTGATCCTGTAGCTCCTCAGCACGAGAGCAAGCGTTATCTTCATGGACATTATAGCGTAGGTTTTACCTGGAAAAAAAGAATGCATTCTATTAGTTCGATGTTTTTGGACTATATGATAACAAAATCGATTGTTTATTATTTATTTTGCAATTTATGTTCACACAAAAATAACAAAAAAGATAATATATTACTAGCTTTTGCGCGCGGCTTTGCCCGCGTACCTACATAAAATATAGTCTATGTCATTTAAGAATAAAACAGCTTTTTATCGGTGAAAATGACACAATGTGACATTGTCACTTCAACAAATGCAATACCGTGAATCACATCATCAGAAAATGGCATTATGACATTTCAACTGCCATCCAACATGACTTTTAGAAAAAGAAAACATGACATTATGATATGACAACTTGACATTCGTTCTAAAATGCGTTTTTTGAATTCATTAGGAGGTACGTAGAATTATTGATATAATTTACGTAATCTCATTAACTTTAAACTAGAATATCTTTAATATACGGATTCTATTAAAAGTAATGTCTGAGAAAAAATTGTTTGGAAATTTAATCTATATACTGCGCATACGTGGTTGAATTTCGGACAGGGCGGGGCACGCGGTGTGCGGGACGAGGCGTCAACGACGTTTTTTCTATTGCCGTCCCGTTCTGTCCGTGTTTCTCGTCACGTATATTTTATTGCTTTATTTTTAAATGCAACGATGTCAAAAAATCGTCCCGTTCCGTTCGGGACGTCAAAAAACACGTCGCGTATACCAAGGCCCTCTCTCTCCACCTCAGAGCAGGGAAAATTATTTAATAATATCCCAAGATAAAATTAAATAAAATCCATGGGAAGCTGGGGACCCACCCCGTTAGTAAAATATTTATTATGTTATGTCATACCAATGCAGTTCCGTTTTCCCAAACCAAAGGCAGCGAACACTTTGGGACAGTCAGGTGTCAGCCAACGTTCAGGCTTGAACTCGTTCAAATCTTGACCCCAGACTGGATGTTTGTGGATCCCAAATAGAAATATAACGCAGGTCATATCAGCTGAAAGGGTGCAGTTCTCTGAAACAAATGAGGTAAACAAATACTCACAGTATTCACACCGGGACAGCTTCTAATGCTTAACAAAGCTCAGGTCCCATCGTGTGTGGATTACTGCAGCCACATATGGGCTGGCGCTACAAAATGCCAGCTAGCAACTTTGGACGCGGTGGAAAAGCGTGTAATGAGGCTAATTGGTGATCCAGATTTGATTAAATCCAATTTACAAAGCCTCCAGCACACACATAGGGTAGCCAGCCTTTTGGTATTTTATAGGATGCATTAAATTTGGACAGTGTGCGCGGGAATTACATAACTTGATTCCGCCATTTCTTTTCTACCATCGGACAACCCGTTAAACGACGAGTATCTACCCTTACATTGTTGAAACTTCTACGGTTTGGACTAAGTGTTTCTTAACTTCTTCGCTTTGTCATTTATACTGCGTACATCGAAGGACTCGAACAATTTGACTGCTGCGGTCTTCCCGTCCAATTATAATTTAGGTGTCTTCAAAGCTAGAGTGCATAGGCTCTTAATAAATTAGTGAGCCTCACCATCAACGATTGCATCACTTCTTACCATCAGGTGGGATCGCAGTCAATCACTTGTTTATATCAATAATAAAAAACCTTATTATTGTCCTAAATCATTTGATTTAAACTTGCTGGTTATAGTAAATATTTGTCTGGCAAGCCCTTTGTGATAGTAGTATTTTTTTAACTGTAGTGTAATATAAGTTTTCGTGACACAAAATTTATTATCCAAAACAATCAACTTAAATTAAATGGCATGAACTTTTACATATTTGGAATTGATATATAAAGATAGTTTTCTTAAATGTTTACTTTTTATCTTAAATAATCTTGATAGAACAAACTTTAGCAATAACATTGTACTCGGCCGTTATTCTGTTCAGATTGGAGTATTTACCCAGATTAGTATTGTATTGTCATGAGCGAAACTGGTTGTACTTACTCCGAGGTTAGGTTAGGAAATTGTATTCATGTATAAAGTAAGTATCATTATGGCAGAATTAAGTAAGCATATTTATGTTATCAATGTAATGTCAAGTCAATAATACATGTGTTTCTGAATAAGGGAAGGTAAGCTTATGCAACATATCTGTAAACTTACTTAGTTCTATGTCTTCTTTAAGTCTTCGGGCGATGAGAGGCACGATGGTAAAGAATCTCATGCTCTCTTTCAAAACCGCCTCCAAGTACACCAATCTCGACAAGTCTGCCTTCCCCACATCTCTGTTTCCTCCCAGGACCTCTTGAATTCTTAAATTATTGAAAAATAAGTTTAAGCTACGCGTATTTGACCGTTGTTACCACTAACGCACTATCTAAGTGTTTGGTCGCTACGCAGCGTGGCTAAACGAAGCCAATTCCATCCAATTTAATCTTTCCGGGGTGTGAGCGTGCCGATAACCGACTACTTTAATTTTTTTGAGGTAACGTTGTTGTTTATCCTCAATCTTTGTCAAATAATTGAGTATCTTAGCAAAAGCCAGCAAGCGTATTTCACGTTAAAACAGCTGCTCAACTTTTAACAAGCGCTAGTTCAATCGTGTATGGAGTACTGCTCTCATCTTTGAAATGAGTCTACCAAATACCAACTGGATGCAATAAAAAAGAAGAAAAAGAAGATCATCGACAGTGATGCACTTTACGAGTCATAACTCTAACGTCTTGAGCATCGATGAAGAGTTGCTAGCCTGTCATTTTTCTATCGCTTTAATTTCGGGAAGAGTACATTGGAATTCACCAAGTCTGTTTCATTATTGGACTACTAAGCGTACGGCGTTGCGTCATCGATACGTGGTGGCCATTCCACCTATATGTGCAAAAAAATTATGAGAACTCATTCATAATGTGTACAGCTAAGGAATAAAATTTCTGCCAGATTCTGTGTTCTCTGATAGTAATAACCTAGGAGTATTTAAATCAATAGTGAATAGGTTGCTTTTACGCAGGTGTACTACATCGTCGGCCACATCATCGCTTACCAGCAGATGAGATAGTGGTCAAACGCGATTGTACGCATGATAATAATAATAAAAAAAATAATTCATTTTCAGTTTGCACTTACTCAACAAATGCTTTTTCTTGAATTGTAGGGTAGGACCCCAATAGAGTCATGGTAAACGTGAGAACATTCGCCGTGGTATCATGTCCAGCGACAAGTATCGTGTCCACATGATCCCTGATCTCCTTATCGGTAAACAGTTCCTTCTCAAATGACAACTCAAGGATCAGATCTATAAAGGGCTTGAAATTAGTTCCTAAAAGAATAACAAAATAAATTAGTAGACATCATAAGGGAAGCTGCTAGGGTGTCTTACCAAATAATAATTATTTATTATTTATTTATTCATTTATGTACACACAATCAATAATATGTTATGCATCGAAGGATTTGGGTTGTAAATCCATCCTTACTTTTAAAAATATAGGGTCCACACAAGCATAATCTCCATCTTTGTTCGGAAAAGGTCCCATAGCCACTTTGACAGTCGCAGAAAATCTGACTTTGCAAACCTAGCGTTGAGATGCAAACTGATATTTTCTACGATAGCCACTCATGCAAACTCTTCCAAAAACAATGGTTTCGTATTTTAAGGCTTATAGTCCCTTGAACCATCTGGCCGAAATTAAATGGTCACAACTCTCGTACCCGTCTAGGTGACAGTACGACTATCTGTGCATTTGTTTGCGGCCAGCTGCGCCCGGCCAGAAGCGCTCTGACTTTTAAATCTATTTTCTTTGCGAAATATTGAATTTTTTTTTTTCGATGGGAAAAATCATCTTATGACAACCCCCGCTCTTGGGCGGAGCGGAAGATAGTGTTTGTCATTTTGTCATTACAACGTGGTGTGGTTGTGGAACGTGTGAAGAAGCCCTAATACTAAATTGAATACTTTTTATTTAAAAAAATATCAGACATGGCGCTGGCTGTTTAGAATTGCGCTAGTTGTTTACCCCGCGATCCGCGCGATCCCCGCGAATTGCGTCAAAAGCGATTATAGCGCGAATCCGACCAACGCGCAACGTCACAAAAAGTACTCAATAATCCTTTTATTTTGTGACTATTAAATTTAATCGGATTCGCGATATAATCGCTTTTGACGTAATTCAGAACTAAGAGTTAGATTGACGTGTATCACGTGACTGGCACATGACACTCTTTTTTTTTATGGTGGGAAAAAATCATGCATTGACATCCCCCGCTCTTGGGCGGAGCGGGAGATAGTGTCAGACTCTTACTGACTAAAAAACCCATCCCGTTCCTTCAAGCCTTCACACCGGGGCTCGAGCGCCCTTTCGGATAACCCTGGCCCCAGTAGGCTTCGACCCGGCTGGGCCCCTGCTGTTGCTGACTACTCCTTGAGGCGCGCGGGAACAATGCGCGCCGTCGACGACTTGGGCTTGGTCCGCTTGCGAAA
This sequence comes from Mythimna ferrago, assembly GCA_910589285.2. Taxonomy (NCBI): domain Eukaryota; kingdom Metazoa; phylum Arthropoda; class Insecta; order Lepidoptera; family Noctuidae; genus Mythimna; species Mythimna ferrago. The sequence goes on along the minus strand of OU342694.1, from coordinate 16,404,751 downwards.
TATTGATTGATTTACATATGCTATGTTCACTTTGAAGAATATTTAACCACCAATTTTTATGTGTAAAAACGTTTCTAAAGATCCAAAAAGTTTCGAAGGAGTAGGGAAAAGTTGCGAATGTGAATTGTTGTATGTAATATTTTTTTAGACAAAAGTATTAATCGCAAGAAAAAATCAAATGTTGATAATGTTGTTCATGAATTTATAATAAACATATATTTTTTGCAAACATATACCTGGCCGTTACCGAGGAGTAGGTTCCAGAAAGTCACTGTTTAAGGCACTTTTCAGGCGCTTGGGCCTTAAGGAGTTTACGGACCGGAGCTTAAATCTATCTGATTATTTATACTTATTATATGATAAAACAGCCAATATTACAAAAAAAAAAGACGGGTTGCACTCCGGGAGTGCCGGCAGAAGTGAAAACTTGATTATTAACGTTGAGCATGTTTGATATTTTGGAATGGTTAGGGAATAATTTTGCACCAATTGCTTTATCAGTATAAAAGTACTATCATTTATGTGGTAGAATACAATATTCATTTATTGCGCTATCGTACACAAACATGACAATTTATATTACATTAAAAATTTAACACTTTAAAACTATTACAATTATTTTACATTAAAAAGTTTATCTCTCCGAAAAACTACTGAGGTGTCAGGGGACACCCGGATGGAACGAAGTTCCGTTCTGGCTTGCTTTCTATAAGAGAGAGAAAGAGAGAAAGACAGAGAAACATGCGCACGCCGCACGGCTTACAATAGCTTACTATAGAAAAAGTGTCGTTACAACTTTTCGTGAGAATTTTTTCCGTCTAGCCAATACAATATAACTAAAAAATACTATCCTATTTTATGTACATTTTGACAGCACTATTTCAACATCTTCGAAACCATGAAAACGACACTCATGACGAAAAAGTTGATAATTTCTGACATCCGCCATCTTAGATTTACATTTTGACAGCACTATCGGCTTCAACAACCTCGAAAACCATGAAAAAGACACCCATATCGAAAAAGTTGATAATTTATTGCAGCCACCATCTTAGATTTAAATTTTGACAGTACTATCGGTTTCAACACCCTCGAAAACCACGAAAACGACACCCATGAGGAAAAAGTTCATAATTTCTTGCAGCCGCCATCTTGGATTTACATTTTGACAATACTATCGGTTTCAACAGCCTTGAAAACCATGAAAACGACACCCATGACGAAAAATTTAATAATTTTTTGCAGCCGCCATCTTGGATTTATATTTTGACAGTACTATCGGTTTCAACACCCTCGAAAACCATGAAAACGACACCCACGACGGAAAATTTGATAATTTCTTGCAGCCGCCATCTTGGATTTACATTTTGACAGTACCATCGGTTTCCACGCCCTCGAAAACCATGAAAACGACACCCATGACGGAAAATTTGATAATTTCTTGCAGCCACCATCTTGGATTTATATTTTGACAGTACTATCGGTTTCAACACCCTCGAAAACCACGAAAACGACACCCATGATGAAAAATTTGATAATTTCTTGCAGCCGCCATCTTGGATTTATATTTTGACAGTACCATCGGTTTCAACGCCCTCGAAAACCACGAAAACGACACCCATGATGAAAAATTTGATAATTTCTTGCTGCCGCCATCTTGGATTTATATTTTGACAGTACCATCGGTTTCAACGCCCTCGAAAACCATGAAAACGACACCCATGACGAAAAAGTTGATAATTTCTTGCAGCCGCCATCTTGGATTTACATTTTGACAGTACCATCGGTTTCAACACCCTCGAAAACCATGAAAAAGACACCCATGACGAAAAAGTTGATAATTTCTTGCAGCCGCCATCTTGGATTTATATTTTGACGGTACCATCGGTTTCAACACCCTCGAAAACCATGAAAACGACACCCATGATGAAAAAGTTGATAATTTCTTGCAGCCGCCATCTTGGATTTACATTTTGACAGTACCATCGGTTTCCACGCCCTCGAAAACCATGAAAACGACACCCATGACGGAAAATTTGATAATTTCTTGCAGCCGCCATCTTGGATTTACATTTTGACAGTACCATCGGTTTCAACACCCTCGAAAACCATGAAAAAGACACCCATGACGAAAAAGTTGATAATTTCTTGCAGCCGCCATCTTGGATTTATATTTTGACGGTACCATCGGTTTTAACACCCTCGAAAACCATGAAAACGACACCCATGATGAAAAAGTTGATAATTTCTTGCAGCCGCCATCTTGGATTTACATTTTGACAGTACCATCGGTTTCCACGCCCTCGAAAACCATGAAAACGACACCCATGACGGAAAATTTGATAATTTCTTGCAGCCGCCATCTTGGATTTACATTTTGACAGTACCATCGGTTTCAACACCCTCGAAAACCATGAAAAAGACACCCATGACGAAAAAGTTGATAATTTCTTGCAGCCGCCATCTTGGATTTATATTTTGACAGTACCATCGGTTTCAACACCCTCGAAAACCATGAAAACGACACCCATGATGAAAAAGTTGATAATTTTTTGCAGCCGCCATCTTGGATTTACATTTTGACAGTACCATCGGTTTCCACGCCCTCGAAAACCATGAAAACGACACCCATGACGGAAAATTTGATAATTTCTTGCAGCCGCCATCTTGGATTTACATTTTGACAGTACCATCGGTTTCAACACCCTCGAAAACAATGAAAACGACACCCATGACGAAAAATTTGATAATTTCTTGCAGCCGCCATCTTGGATTTATATTTTGACAGTACCATCGGTTTCAACACCCTCGAAAACCATGAAAACGACACCCATGACGAAAAAGTTGATAATTTCTTGCAGCCGCCATCTTGGATTTATATTTTGACAGTAAAAGTGTCGGTACAATTTTTCGTGAGAATTTTTTCCGTCTAGCCCCCTTTCACAACGCGCGATAAAGGATAGCTGTCTACTCTCCATCCGTCTTACGCTTTTTCGATCAGGTCACGTGTCCTGACGCGAGTTTAAGATTTTATACCCATTACAGAAAAAGTGCTCAACGCCGCTAAAGAAGTTTTCACTTCAAAAACCTACTCGTGTACAATAATAGCACTTAGTTCTGATTTCACCGGTAGTGATATGTCCCCATCTTGATGTCTAGCCCATGCCAAAAATCACACTACACACAACGTGTGCGCAGCAACCAATTGTGCGCCTCCACTTAGGTAAATGCAATAATAATGAGCAATTGTTTCCCGTCTGTTCTTTTGCCGGTCAATTACAATATATAAATAATATATTCTGGATCTTACTCGGTATACTTCAATAGTGTATAATCCTTCTACTAACTACTCAGCGTAGTAGCTGCGAGCTAACATGATTTGATATGTCATGTACCGAAAACAATCAGAATTAGATCTTCTTCAGACACGACCGGGAAATCTTAGAAAAGATCACTGCTGATTCTTGAGAACATTGCTCTTTGCCTATTTACGTTATGACGGACAACATAGTCCGCTAAGAGGTTCGGTCTTCCAAAGCGTTCATAAATAATATCTACAAAAGAGCCCGCTTCAATACTATCTAGAATTGGAGTCTACAAGCTGAGTGCTGCTGCTATTTGGTAGTCCTCAAACATATGGCTCAAAGCGCGATTAAAATAATCTTCCCGGAACAACTTGAAACCACGTTTGAATCTTCCATTTATGACTTTTACTACCCATCGGCATAGTGTTACCACCCTACTTCTATTACTTGTTCTGTAGTGAGCTTGTCTGCACAGCGATTTTTGGTTTCGGGCATATAGGCAGAGTAATTGAATCGCGTCAAATCATCATAGACGTCTCTAAACCCACGATCCAGTATAAAGATATCGCCAGACCGAGAAAATCAGTGAAGAAATAAATGAGCCAAGTTATCAGATTTAGAAGAAACAGTCTAAATTGAAGCCGAAGTCAAAAGGTTTGTTAAAAAAAAATAGGGAGAATCTGTAGATGATCGCACAGTACACAACGTCACAACAGTAAGCGAAGGACTGTGCGGAGCGCACTTCTCGCCTCGGCCCTTTTGTTAACATTCAAAGCTCATTGGTTCTTAGGTTGAGTCTTGTAGCCGGTGTGTGGCGATAGCGTTTAGAAATACATTTTACTTATAATAAATAATATTACTCCGTACAAAGCCATTTCCTTGCATTTAATATCTACTTGATCTTCTTTACACTAATTTTTTTTCTAATTGAGCTACACTGTCACGTTCATAATAAAAGTTGGTCGTTAGTAACAGCACTTTAATTTAAAACCTATTTCGTTGTTGGCCGCTGATAGATCAAAATGCCCATTCGTCTTTGTATATCGTCAACATAAAGATGATACTAACACCGAAGATAGTGAGTTATAAAATTTATTAAGATGAAAATAGCAATACGAAAAAATATCACTTTGTGGAATATGATTATGAATTATGAATTTTTGTCATCACAAACCAATCGCTGATTTCTTTAAAGATAAGGAGGGAACCAAACCATGATGTAAAAAGATAGATTAAGAGAGTGTATTGTGATTGAACAGCAGAGAAATCAATTAACATCTCGATAGATACTAATTGTAATAATGTCACTAGTCGCATTAAAGACACCATAGGCACGATAAGGTAAGTATGCAGAGTATAAAAAAAAATCTACCTGGTATTCCATTATCAGCATTTTTTCGATTAAGCTGGGATTTTCTTTTTTGTAGCACCTGCAGCCAATGAAGTCGAATTTTTAAACTAATTTCTTAAATCAAAGAGGTTCCCAATACGACTGAATAATTATTTTGTAATAGATATGAGAGGACAATGTAACCGGTCAGCTTTGTACTCATTTGCATCACTGCTTACCATCAGGTGGGATTGCAGTCAAGCACTAGATATCAATTAAAATATATATTTAAATATATATTGTAATATGGATATATTGTAATAACTATTACTTTTTTTTTAAAGTAACTATGGAGTTTCTTGCCTGTTTTTCTCCATAGGAAACGACCCTATAGAACCGTGCGCTAGTTTCTGACGTTTTATACATATATGAAATGAATAATAAAACTCAAAATTATTCAGAGAGTTTGAGATATAATATTTTCAGGAACCCGCTGTACAGATCTAGACCAAATAAAAGCGTAACTACGGCATTAAGTTTACCGTTGACATAAATAACAGATTTTGTAAGAGATGGTTTTTCCTTTCTGCTGCACTTCTTGATTTGCAATGCAGATATTTTGATAAGGCATATACCTAAACGGGCACTTATAAATCATCAGAAAGTAGGTCACGGTTCACATTATATTTACATCATTGACTGTATAACTTACAGAGCGAATCTTTCGATGAGTAAAATACTGAAATATAAAACTGGCTTTAAAGAGCGTGACAATGGTGGTGGCCATTAAAAAAAAATTGAGGATATTTTTGTAAGAGTTTACTTCAAAACTACAGCAGGGCTAAAAATGGATATCTCACTTACCGTATTCGACATATTATGTATTATCGATAGACAAGCATCCTGTTTCTTCTTGAGATTGCTCCATGCAAAAGTCTTTTTTTGGTGCAACCAGATCTTTACAAACCGTTCTATCAATGTTTTAAAAATCAGATCCAGAGCTTGTATATATTTGCTGTTAAGGTTTGAGTCTGTAAAATCTACTCCCATCGCAGTCACTAAAAACAAAGAAAACTATTTTACTTGACGCTTTCATGAGATCTTTAATCTTTTACTTATCAAAAAGTGTAGAAACGAATAAAATTTGCGTGTTAATTATAATTATTAATAAATAAATCAGTACCCAGACTTTGCCAGACAGTAATAATCACGCGCACATCATACGACTATTACTAACATTCGTTTTCGATTTTCTACTTTACCTGGTTGGAAACCAAAATAATTGAAATTTTTGTACATCATCGAACACATGTGACTCGCCATTTAGTCTAGTGGTTAGTGGCTCTGATTGCTATGCCGAAGGTCGTGGGTTTGATTTCCACCCAGGACAAATGTTTGGGTGATCAGCATGATCTTTTGTTCTGTGTCTGGGTGTAATTTATCTATAATATGTATGTATATAGAAATATATAAGTATGTTTATTTGTTGTCTAGTACTCATAACACAAGCTCTGCTTAGCTTGAGACTAGACGGCGTTGTGTGATAGTTGTGGAATTTTATATATATAATTATATATAATAATACATATTATTATTATCATATTATGCTATTTTGCTGCAATAGCTGTTAGGATTCTAGAACATAATAATTAATAAAATGATAACGGTTATGTAGTCTTTATATACGTTAGATTATTTTTATTTGGTTATTACCATTCCTATATTCATCCCTTTCTAATACATGTCTATCGATTGAAAGAGACTGAGCTACTCACGTATATATATATAATGTTGGAAATGCGGAAAAACAGTGTTGCTATATTTTTGGCAAAGAATTTCTTAATATTAGTGAGATTAACTGTTGTTTCGTTACTTTTAACAATAGGCTAGTTGCCGTAAAAAAAAATGTAATTAGTCCGTCTTTTAGATTATTCAAAAATAAGGGACACATATTTTTTTATTTGTAACTTAAAGCAAAAATGACAAAGATATAGCCCATTAAAGCTACGTATAACGTCACGCCGTGCTACATTTTTTCGCACGGGGTGACGTCACACGTAACTTTAATGGGACTATACGGACTATATAAAAATAAAGAATAAAATATAATTATTTTGACCCTGGAAACTACCCTATTGCCCTATAATTTTCTTTTTTTTTTTTTTTGGCAACTGTAAAAACTATCTGCACTTATAAAAAAGAGAAAAAGAGGTAAAGTTTGTTTTAATTCCTAAAATGTAGTGTATATTGTGTAGATGTAGATAAATACTTACAGTGCGTTACACTTAACTACTCTGAGAAGAAACACCGAAACAAACTCAGGGGTCAAAGTTTATTTTAGTCCATACAGTGAAGAACATGTAATGGTCAAATCATATGAAAACCATGCAGATTAGAGTCTCAGATGGTCTTTTGAGGAAAGAACCACACAGATTTGAGTGGACCTGTCCAGTCAGTGCAAGCATTTGTCCGTATTTGTGTAACTCAAACTTAAGACTACTAAGGAGCTCAACGAATCGACGAACAATGCCAAAGAAAGGACATTTGGGTAGGCCGCATGAAATACTCAAAACTGCCAGACATCGTGTTAAATACAAAAAAGGAAAAAGTAATCCACATAGTCCCTACATTCACAAAAATAAAATAGAATTTACAAAATAAAATTAACTTTACATAAATAAAAATAATAATTATTATTATTATTATCAACGTCAAATGGTAAAATAAAATAAAGAACCTTCTAAGTTCTACGTCAAATTGTAAAATAAAGTGTTAAATAAAAATCATCAAATGTCAAAATGCAAAAAAAAAATTAAAGTAAGTAAGATTAATGTCAAATTCAACAAAAAAAAAAGAAAAGAAAAAAATAAATTACAATAGTAATAAAAAAGGACATATATCAGTATACATATACAGTACTGGAGCAGATCAATCCCATGCCGTTTTGTCTTCAAGATCCCTACTCTTTTACAGTTTAAAAAGCCTTCTGACATTGGCGTCTAAATGAGCCTCCTATTTTTTTGAGTCTGGTTGCAGGAACCACTAATTTGTGTTTGTTCCTAGTATTGACGCTATGGATGTCACTATATTTTTTAAACATGTTTTTGTTTTTGTGAACATACAAAATATCTTCATAGATATACTGAGATGGTACAGTCAATATTTTAATATTTTTAAATTTATCCCTGAGCGAGTATCTGGGACTCAATTTTAAATTGCACGAATAGCTTTTTTCTACAAAATGAAAATTGACTGGATATCGGCGGCATTTTCCCACAATAAAATGCCATAATAATTACATAACACTATGAAAATAGCTGAAATAAACTAAACGGGCTGTCTCTAAGTCAGTTAAATTTTGAATTTTTCTGACAGCATATGCTGCAGAGCTAAGTTTTTTAGATAATTTATCGATATGTGGGCCCCACTGAAGCTTAAAATCTAGAGTTATGCCCAAAAAACAATGTAGTATCTTCAGAACTCAACTCTTTACCTTTTATTTGTACACTTGTTTCCACTTGTCTGACATGTGTCATTGTAAACTTAATATATTTAGTTTTTTTTTTCATTAAAAAGAAGGTTATTGACATAAAACCAGTGTACTATTTTAGAAAGAGCGATATTTATATCGTCAATATCCGATTGCTGACGTTTGAGCTAAAACAAAAGTGAAGTATCGTCTGCAAACAACACTATGTCATGGTTATCCTTTATCAGGTAAGGTAAATCATTTATATAAATTAGAAATAAAAATGGTCCAAGAATTGAGCCCTGGGGGACACTTATTGTTACTACAGACCCGGGTGATCTTTGCCCATTTACGTCAACTCTCTGAATCCTATCACTCAGATAAGAAGTAAGAAGATCCAAAGAGGAGTTCCGAATTCCGTAATAGCAGAGCTTCCTGGCTAAAGTTTCATGGAGAATACAATCGAAAGCCTTGAACAAATCACAAAAAATGTCCAGAGCATCGCATTTGTCTTCCCATGCATTATAGACATGTCCTAAAAGTTCAACACCGGCGTCGTTTGTTGAACGACCCCTTGTAAAACCGAATTGCTTAGAATGTAACAATTTATATCTATTAAAAAATCTTTGTAATTGTACTAAAATAAGTTTCTCAAATATTTTACTAAGAGTAGGTAGCACTAAAATGGGTCTATAATTTGTAGGGCCAGTTGTACTACCCGTTTTAAACTATGGTATTATTTTACTATACATCATTAAGTCAGGAAACTCACCACAATCAATACAACTATTAAAAATAAGTGCTAGACTAGGAGCTATTACGTTGATAATCGATTTTACAACTTCCACAGAATTTCCCCATAAATCTGTAGTCTTTTTTACATTGAAAGTGTTAAAGGTTTTAATTATATCTAAATAAATCACATGTTCGAAATTAAAATCGGAATCGCAAACTTTAACGTTTTCTTTAAGCAGAGACTATGCAGCAGAGGGTGATGAGTTCAGAGATTTTGTAGTTAATATGGGGATCTCCAAAAAGAAGTTTTCAAAAGCCGCGGCAACCTGATTGTCCAATTAAATCACATTGTCCTCAATTATAAGGCCCACTAAGCTAAGCTTTTCAAAGCAGTCATACAATCCAGAAGGGGGTTTGTACACACTTAATATTATAACAAACTGCTCCAATTCGATACAGGCTATTTCAACTGACCGCTCAATAGACAGACTCACAATATAATAATGTTGGCTCCCCTGTCTGTCTACAGAAAAAAAGAAGGGAAAAAGTAAAAGTTGCCTACTCTAGCAAAATTGTTGCACGAAATGCGAAACGAAATCGATTTTAACGGAGTCGCACCACTTTATAGAAAATTATGTGAGGAATAGGATTTTATTAAAAAAAAAAGCAGGTCGAAAAGGAAGTTGTTAATAGAGAGGTACGTTATTATGGCGCGCCATGGCGTGGCGTTTTCTGTGTTTGAAAGAATTGCACGACAATCGGAATGGAGCCCAGCGTCCTATACTTCATTAAAAATTGCTTTTACAGTTTCCAAAAGAAAAAATAAATAAATTATAAGGCAGTTGTTAAAAGTAACGAAATATCAGTTAATCTCCCTAATATTAAGTAATTTCATTGCTAAAAATATTTCAACATTGTTTTTCCGTATTGCCAACATTACGGCGAAGGAACTTCTTAAGTGAAACGCACTGTACTCGTACAACAATAGTACTTTTAACAGTATTATTTGACATTAACAATGAGTTAATGTCATTTAAGTTTAAATCATTAAAAACTTACTGCAAATAGTCTCTAGAGCGTTGTGTCGTATGTATATCGAGTGGTCAAAGGAACCCTTTCCAGCTTCTTTCTCCAGGTCCTTGACCAGCTTCTTGGACTGGCTGTTGAAAGCGCCCATAAACGTATCTAGGACTGTTTGACTGAACGCTGGGTTTAGGAGCTTACGGTGATTTTTCCATATTGCATCTACGGATTTAAAAAATAATTTTATGTTTTCAATATCATCATTATCATCTTCAGCCTTTTTTAATGTTCCCACTGCTGTGACTCAGGCCTTCTCTCTAAGAAAGGGAATAATCCACCACGCAGGCCCATTGCCTGTTGGTGAATGTCACATGTCTTCGAATTTTTGGTTCTAGGACATTCCAGTCTCCTCACGATGTTTTCCTTCACCGTTTTTGAGAGCAGTGGTGATGAAATAAATTACACAAAGGAAATTCGCCTAGCTGGGTTTGAACCTGAGAACTACAACTCGTAAGTCGAGACCGTTACTACTCAGCCATCACTGCTCTCTGATAGGGTCGTACATCTTCCTCAGCCTTTGTAATGTTCCCACTGCTGGGACTGAGGCCTCGTCTTTATGAGAAGGAATGGGCCGTAATTCACCAAGCGGGCCCAGTGCGGGGAGGTACGTACATTGTCACATATTCTGTCAATTATAACTTCTTCCATTCAAGAATTATGTTTACGTCAAACGGTTAATTACATAATCATCAAAAAAATAATTTATAACCAATAATCGTACGCTATGGTGAAGATGTGCCTCACTTAAGCGGAACACCACCGTGTCCTCGTAGAGATGATTGGCATCTGTCTCCGGTCATCTCTCACGCCGGGAAAATCCCCCGGTCTTGGGCGGAGCGGGAGATAGTCTCAGACTTTTACTGACTAAAAACCCACTCCTGTTCCTTCGTTGCCTTTCGTACCGGGGCTTGAGCTATCTTTCAAATTAACCCTGGCCCCAGTAGGCTTCGACCCAGCTGGGCTCCTGCTATTGCTGACAGCTCCTTGAGGCGCGCAGGAACATTGCGCGCCGTTGACGACTTAGGCTCGGTCCGGATAGTTACCAGACGGTCGGACAGCGAGCTACCCATTGCTCGCTGTCCGCAAGCCCGCGCCTACGGCGGCCAGAAATCCCAATCGGAATCCCGGCGGTGGCTAGAGCGCTGTGAGCGCCACCGTTGCCTGATGTGGTTGGCCTCCTTCTTTGCTAGCATTACTGCTTCGCAGAAGTCGGCGACTGCCTGCCACTCCTCGCTCCGGCCCATGTCCTATACCAAGGCCTGGCGCGAGAGATCGCCGCCACCGATCGCCCTCACGGCGATGCTCCGCTCAAGCAGGGCACACCTCAACTGTGAGCTCTGTCCGCCATGCCGTGACCTGTCGCGACACGCCGGGTCTTGGTGCAGGCCATGTTCTAGTGCGAGAGGGAATTGGAGGCATTCACCTCCTTCCTCCTCCTCCTCCTACGAAGTAGTAATGCTAGTAGATGAGACGGCCGCATGCATGAGGGAACGGATATCCTCGTGCCCTAGCCGTCGGGACCCTAACCCTGACTACCAGCCACAGGCGTGAGATTGCAACCGTCTGGATCGAGCCAGAGCCGTCAACGGTGCGTAGTATCCACGCGTACTCAAAGATATACCAGTAAAATTCGAAGACAGGTGACATTCACCAACCCGGACTGGGCCCGCGTTGTGGATTACGGTCCATTCCCTCTCCTAGAAAGAAGGCATGAGTCCCAGCAGTGGGAATATTAAAAAGGCTGATTATGAGGATGATGATGATGTCAGCAATACTGTGAAAACCACAGGAAAGATAAAAGAAGTTAAGATGGCCTTGTGGGAGGGGTAGGCGTGCCTCAAAATATGTTCATAATTGACTCAACCAATAGCAAACTAGCGATCTAAGTATGCGTGGTATGTTAGTTGCGTAATGCGTGTTCGTATTGGTTTACTGCCTGTAATGGAGTTAAAGGGTAGGGGACAAGCGGTGACCCTCGCTGTAGTACAAATCGGAAAGTATTTTCTTTCTAACTCAACAAGGCTGAAGTCTACTTGGACCATGGGTCGACTTCTAAATGGGCTACTGCTCCTGGGATGCAAAAGGCAACCTAAGGAACACAGGTGTGGTGTTAGTCGGTAAAAGTCTGATATATTTTCCTCGTTCCACTCTAGAAGAAGTTATTAAATGATTTTTTTTTTTTTAAAAAGGCCACTAACGTGCCATTCTGTTAACAGCCTAATCTGACAAAACCAGCACAGTAGATGGCTGTATTTTCCCACCGTCACGGTATATACTCAGCAACGGCCTTTTCTTGCTAAGATTCTTAAATTCTTAGATTTAATTGGTAAAATTATGTTTTTTCTTTTTTTTTGTTTTTTTTTTCTTTGAGGCCGGCCGGCGTCAAAATGCAACAGATACTCTAGACAACTGTGGTCTATGGTCATATGGTGCAACACAGTAATGCCAGATACACATATGGCCTGACAGGGAAACTGGTTTTTATATTTTTGTAACGAATTGTGCATCTATTGAGGCAGATTAAACATGTTTTCTTTCTTCTTTTTTTCTTTCTTTTTATAAATATACAGCAGCTTTCTCTTTTATTTAGCCATAAAGAGAGTTGAAGTTTTAGATTCTGTGTGTTATTCCATATAAGAATAGTTAAATTGGATGTTAATATTATTGACTTGACGGATCTGGAAGTTTTGAATATTTCAAATACATGGATTTTGTATTATATTGGAATATAATTTTAATGATTGACAACTAACAATAGCCACGTCACAACTCTTGTACTGAAGCCAGTACTAAGACATTTTTTTATAGTAAGACTGCATTGATCTCAGTCATTTACCTAATGTATGTGATTGAATAGTTCAATGTTATTCAAATGTCGCCATTTAGTTAAACTGCTGGACTGTTAACTGAATGGCAAATTTAGCTAGTAATAATGAAAAATAATTCTACTATATATGCTACCCACATTTCGCAGTAAGTAAGCCATGGCCCAACCATGGTTTACCGAAGCTGTAGTACGGGTCTTTTTCCATGCATGAAGCAGCTACGGTGAGACTATCCTCTGGGTCAGTTATCCCTGCAAATAAAAGTCGTTAAATTTAACAAGAAAAAAAAAACAATTGAAATATGCTTAAAACAATCTGCCTTAAAGGATTTATTGCGTCGTAGTTATTTTTTGTATTTGTTTGGCAATCACACTACTAAATTATTATTTTTTTTTATGGTGGGAAAAAATCATCCAATGACATCCCCCGCTCTTGGGCGGAGCGGGAGATAGTGTCAGACTCTTACTGACTAAAAGACCCACCCCATTCCTTCTAGTCTTAGCCCTTCTAGCGAGCTACCTATTGCTCACTGTCCGCAAGCCCGCGCCTACGGTGGCCGGAAATCGGGATCAGAGTCCCAGCGGCGGCGGCGGCGGCGAGAATGCCGTTGCCTGATGCGGTCGGCCTCCTCCTTGCCGAGCATTACTGCTTTGCGAAAGTCGGCGACCACCTGCCAATCCTCTCACCCGCCGACCCGACCAGTCTCCGCCGCCGATCGCCCCCACGAGGGCACGGCGATGCTCCGCCCAGGCAGGGCACACCTCGACTGTGTGCTCTACCGTGTCCTCCGAGCGTTCCGCGCAATGGCAACACCCGGGCTTCTCTTCCGCCCGAATCCGAAACAGGAACCTCTCGAACGTGCCATGTCCGGTGAGGACCTGCATCATGCGGAAGGTAAGGACGCCGTGAGGTCTTTCCAGCCACGCCTCAAAGAGGGGACTTACCGCCATGATTGTGGCGTGCCCAGCACTGTGTAGTCGTTGACGGCATTTCACCATGAGATCCCGCCGGAGACACTACTACATAGTATAAGGGTGCCTTCAAATTAGCCGTGAAGTGCAGCGCTGCATCCGTGCACTAGTTCATCGGTCGACTAGTGATGATACGCACTAAGTTTTTGTTCAAGTCTAAACATGAACGAAAATCAGGTTGACGGATTTATTGATGAGATTCATAATCAATAGCGAATACATATATGTAATTCTGGCCACAGCCCTTTACTTTATGAAATTCAATTCGTTGACGTATACCAAATAACGGTAATCTTTTGTAAGGTTTCTTTTTTTTCAAAATATTTTTTCGTTTTAATAGTTTCGATCATTCTAATCGAGAAACCAAATGTGCAACCTTATGATGCTCGAACACAGCGGTTCTAGTGTGGCAGCCGCGCTGCTGTCTCGCGTTATTTCGTGACTAATTTGATTTGCGTCCTAAATAAAGTTGCTTCCCTCTGTCGACAATCCCTCTGTACATTTAGATCTTTAAAACTACGCATGTTGCGTAGTTTTTAATTTAATTTTGATGAATTTTTTTTTATTAAATAGAGCGATTCAAGAGGAAGGTTTATTTGTATAATACAAGCATAATATAGAAGAGGAACCATGATAATTAGAAGGGTTTGTGATGTGGTATCGTAAATAAACACATTATTTTGCGTTTACGTTGCAAATGCTGGTTGAACCTTAGGAGATAGATCAATATACCATAGTATTGTACACCTTGAAAAGATCTACAAAAAAGTCCGTGATGGTATATGTCGATCTTTTAAGGATAACCCATAATAACCATTTTTATCTTTTACTTTTTACGAGAAATAATACAGCATTAAACCTTATTCAATTAAGTACCCAAAATACATTGTGATGTAATATAGATTACTGTGACCCTTTATAACATTTGGGGGCACGGTAGTGCCCCCGCCAAGACGAGCCAAGCGAAGCGCAACTACCTACATTTTCTCGAAATGTTTCGTCGTTTTTTTGAACCCTCATAGACTTGGTTTCCGATGTATTAAATAGTTAATATTCTCAGGATATGATGCCAATAATAGACTAATTAAATATACAAATTCTCAATTGAATAGCTTTAATACTTCAGATTTTATTGATATCTAAAATACACCGATTTCGTCACTGACACCCTCACTGATACACTTATCATCATCAAAATGTTTGGCTACTTTATGAAGTGCTAGATAGCTGAAATTTGGTATATAATCTAAGTTTAATATACAACCAACAAAAAAAATCATAAACTTATAACTTTCGCCCTTATCCCCTAAAACGGATGTGGAAGTTTGTATGAGACTTTCACCAATTTTATGAATTAGGACATGAAAGTTTACACGGGACTGTAGACAGTAACTAAAAAACCTATTAATAAGTACTTACAAGAACCTCCGCCTTAATCAAGAGTCTCATGGTAGGTCTTATTTATTTACGCCCTTTGACGACGATGTGAGCAAATCGTCTGTAAGTATCAAGAGTCTCCGGCAAATCGGCACTGCCCATGTGCAAGAAATACGCCCCAAAAAAAGAAGAAAAAATAAACACTAAAAAGACTGCCTAGCAACTTACAAAAAGAACTGAAATCCCACCAAAAATATTTCATGTAAAAAGTTGCCAAGACGACCACATAAGGTTTGCCCTGTGAAAAAGATATCAGATCTCATGTAGAGCCAAGCTTATGAATCAACACGGCCTAACTCTACCGACCCTAACTTTACAAATTCTACATATCAATAAATGTCTATATTCTAGTGGTGATTTTTAAGATCAATGTTACATCACACTACTACACCTACTAATTAGTATAATTATATATGTAATTACAAATAAACGTTTCAAACGTTTATTTGTACCATAGAAAAGTTTTTTTATCATTTCACTGAACCAGTTCTGGTATTTATAATAACTATGATTAATTATTATCTGCAATCGTAAAATTAGAACTGTTTTTTAAGGTCAAGACTTCTCTTCAGAAGTAGAAAAGAGCACATTATACAATAAGGAAAAAACCGGCCAAGAGCGTGTCGGGCCACGCTCAGTATAGAGTTCCGTAGTTCCCACTTATGAGTTTAAGAAAAGGGTATTTGTTACGTTGACATACTAAGTACGGAACTCTAATAAATACGGAACCCTAAATACGGGCCCACAAAGGACGGTGATAACTAAAACGGTATGCAAGCAGTAGAAATTTCAGCGATTGTGCACTCGTAAAATTGCGAATATATTTAAGAAGCAACGATTTTTTACCACGGTAGGTCATGAAAGCACGGAAAATCTTAACATCAACTTTTAAAAAGATGACGTCATTATGTAACGTCATCTATCGAACCATTTATGAACTGGTTTTTACCTTAACATTTTGATAGATGGCGTTAAAAAAATGAATTTTAGTTTTGTTCTAAATTGCCTTAGCATGTTCCTGATAGAAGTTTTATGTAGTTATAAGATAATACCGCCAATGCCAAGGAGAGACCAACCGAACAATTCGATAATACCCGACGCCATCAACTCAAGAAAAATCCTAACAACGCGAACGCGAAATAGCCCAAAGTACAGCGCCATCTCTCGGGGAATCAATACATTGGTACCAGAAGAAGTTTTCGGTGGTAATTTTGGATTGCGAGAACCGATTTTAATACTTCTTTATTTGTTTGAAAGAAGATACGTACAGGATAATGAAAAATGTAAACGAATTTAAAAAAAATGCTTGCATATACGATTATACTACAAACTTAGTCCAGAAATTATTTTGTACAACCTTTTTGTCTTTTTTGTACAAAAACTGTTCTTTTCCATCAAGTTCAAAATGATTTTCCTAGAAAGTTCTTATAAAGTTCGTGATAAGTTATTGATAGCGAAGGAGTTGCTGACATTACATAAAAGGTGAGTGAATTATAAAAAAAAACACTCACGAATATTATTTGGTTAACAATTAATGAAAGAAAAGGGAGTTAGTGATAGCGTGACGAGTGACAGGACAGAATGGAAGAAAAAAACGTGTTGCGCCGACCCCAAATAAAATGGGACAAGGGCAGGAAGAAGAAGAAGAAGAAGAATTACTCCAATAAATAGTACTTTTAATCACCTTAGATAAATCACCACATAATATTTTTTTAAATTGCGCGCACATGCGACTCCAGCCGACGCTTCAAATATACTGCCCGTCCGTCGGCGTCGTCAATTTACATCGCACTAACAGTCGTTGCGTCAGAGTGTCATGTGCTGCGCACGCCACAATCATGACGGTAAGTCCCCTCTTTGAGGCGTGGCTGGAAAGACCTCACGGCGTCCTTACCTTCCGCATGACGCAGGTACTCACCGGACATGGTTCGTTCGGGAGTTTCCTGCACTCGATTCATGCGGAAGTGACGCCCGGGTGTCGCCACTGTGCGGAACGCTCGGGGGACACGGTGGAGCACACAGTCAAGGTGTGCCCTGCTTGGGCGGAGCATCGCCGTGCCCTCTTGGGGGCGATCGGCGGCGGAGACCTCTCGCGCCGGGCCTTGGTTGAGGCCATGGTCCGGAGCGAAGAGGAGTGGCAGGCGGTCGCCGACTTCTGCGAAGCAGTAATGCTCGCAAAGGAGGAGGCCGAACGCATCAGGCAACGGCGTTATCGCCGCCGCCGTCGCCGGGATTCTGATCCCGATTTCCGTCGACGGCGCGCACTGTTCCCGCGCGCCTCAAAGAGTTGTCAGCAACAGCTGGGACCCAGCCGGGTCGAAGCCTACTAGGGCCAGGGTTATCCGAAAGGGCGCTCGAGCCCCGGTATGAAGGCTAGAAGGAACGGGGTGGGTCTTTTAGTCAGTAAGAGTCTGACACTATCTCCCGCTCCGCCCAAGGGCGGGGGATGTCAATGCATGATTTTTTCCCACCATAAAAAAAAAAAGAGTGTCATGTGCCAGTCACGTGATACACGTCAATCTAACTCTTAGTTCTGAATTACGTCAAAAGCGATTATATCGCGAATCCGATTAAATTTAATAGTCACAAAATAAAAGGATTATTGAGTACTTTTTGTGACGTTGCGCGTTGGTCGGATTCGCGCTATAATCGCTTTTGACGCAATTCGCGGAGATCGCGCGGATCGCGGGGTAAACAACTAGCGCAATTCTAAACAGCCAGCGCCATGTCTGATATTTTTTTTTTTAAATAAAAAGTATTCTATTTAGTATTAGGGCTTCTTCACACGTTCCACAACCACACCACGTTGTAATGACAAAATGCTGTCAAGAAGTGATTACGTGTGAATAGTGTCGCTGCAGCTTTTTATTGCTGCGTCGTTGTACCGACAAAATATAGATGTGGTTGCGTTGTGGTCGGCCACTAGTTTGCAGTGCCGCTGGTGGTTGCGTTGTGGTTGTGATGTAGTCGGGTTCAAACACACGGTCGATAACAACTGCAAAATGTGGTACACACGTACCACATTTTGCAGTTGTTATCGACCTAATTATAATTCCTAATTATTTTCAGTACGAAATATACGCCCGACCACGTGGTGTGATTGAGGTGTGGTTGTGGTACGTGTGAAGAAGCCCTTATGTGTTGTTTCCTATTCTTCTAATAGGAATACCTACTTACCATAAATAGTTTTTGGTCCTAATGTAATACGCACTACTCCTCCCAACTTGCTGATCTGGTGATGGATACCTTCAACTCGGTCCCATAGTGCTGCAAATAGAAAAATGCATTTGATTGAAAGGTTATGCTTCCAAGTTGGTCCCATACAAACATTTTTATGATCTGATCATGAACTTCGAAGATATGGAACAGAACTCCTCATAGGATAACAGCAGAATTGTCGTAACAAGTAAAATTGCTCGGTTTTACGTGTAAGCAATAACTGACTGAAAGAAAAGGGGGGGAGGGATGTATCAAACCAATGTGGTGATGAAGACAGAAGGTAAATTAATGTAATCTAACCGTGTTTGGGATTATTAGAATCGTTATGAGATGCACTCTGGCTGTAAGGTATTTAAGTTTGGCTGAGGGGTACTTTTAAGTGGTGGTCCCATAACTAAAAAGTCAAAAATAAAAAACTTTTTACAAAAAATAAATAAATAAATAAATCAACTTCAATGTAAAAAAACACTGAAAAGTACAAAATAACTTTAATTTTGGAAGTCGCTGTTAGATAGCGAAGAGACAAAACTATCTATTATAGAAACACTGACTTCCGAAATTAAAGTTATTTTGTACTTTTCATTTAATTATAATTCATTTGTGCTTTTAGTTCCTTTTTCCAACTTTTAGTTCACTGCACCGTTCACCATCTTTATATCGACACAGCGACCGGTCCACGCTGAAAACCAGCACTGTGAGCTCATCGCATTATGCGAGAGGCCTCAGCTTTATGCTGAGCGTTCGGCCGTTTTGCGCGGATGTGACGCATATCTTCCCTATCGATTGATGTTAAATTATTTATTTATTTGAATAGAATAGAATAGAATAGAATAGAATATTTGCTAAGAATGTAGGTACATAAAAATAAGTTGTTAGGTATATAATTTTTTTATTTATGTACACAACAAAAACTTAAAATAAAAGAATAAATACAGATAAAAGAGTACAAAGGTGCTGCTTATTTTGAACGAAATTTCTTCCAGCAGACCTGCGACAGGAGAGTTGCATGAGAAATGTAGACACAGTGTGTATAAATACGAGTAATTCATAAAAATTAAAATGGATTAAAATTAAAATCATAAATAAGTACATATAAATATTTTAATAACAGCGATGGCAATGAGTTCCACAGTCGTACTGCATGAAAAGAAAAGGAGTTAGAATAGAAAATAATAGGTTTTACGGGGAGGGAAATTGAGATGGTGTTTAAGGTGGGATCTACGTGGGGCATCGGCAGAGCGTGGGAACGAAAAACGATCACGTAAGTAGCCAGGATGAACAGGGTAGAAGAGAATGTTGTAGGTGGGGTGGACTTATCCAATTTCGTGATAAAACAAAATATGTAATAAAACTTCGATGTTTTTGTAAAATCTTCTTTATTATTTTAATTAGGAACATAAATCAGTCTTTCAGTTACATTAATTAGGATAGTAAACTTATTTAGGACTACTATTTTTGGACTTATAGCTAATTAATCGAAACCTCGTTGACTTTGACAGTTTCGTGATAATCACTTTGAGTCCGTGAACCATACTCAACTAATTACGTTATCACGGTATTGCTTAAGCTTTTAATTTTTTATACCACGAAATTAGAAAAATATTTCCTGATTATAAAACTAATATTTCAGGATATTCTTTATGCTGTGGGTCGGCCATTTAAGATTAATTGAATAAATGTGCAACACAAGAAAAATTAATCAAACTAAAATCAAGTTAAAAGTTCCAACCCAACAAGATAATGAACATAAGTTGAAACTATTGATCATTCTCAACATCACTATCTGTCACACTGCAAGCATCACACATGAAAATTTGTTGTTGGCTTCCTTTCGGTATATCTTGTCTTTGATAGGGTAACGTGCAACAAGTTAGAACAAGTTATCCATTCAGCTCCATTTTTTGACGCCACATCGTTGGAGTATCGTTCATCACACGTGTGACATTTTTCTCTTCTTTTGAGTAACTGATTTAGCTTTTCCCTTGATTGCAGATACAGACATTTTTCTTGTAGGCCTTTGCTTTTGGAGTTGTGGTGTGTGGTTGGTTTGCAGTTTGGAAGTTGACGGCTGGACTGGTGTTAAATATATAGCTTTTGGAACAGTCCTTTTCGAACTCTGCTTGTTCGCTTTAAAATGTGTAAATGGATAAACTCCTCCAATCGCAGTTTTTGCTTATGTTTTACTTGAATCTTTCCGATATTTTAAAAGTTAGTCGTTCTTGAATTATAAAGGGGAATTATATATCCCACCGGTATCGGGAACAGGGTCCAAGCTACCGGCGGTCAGGGCTCCAGAGAAAGGAACCTCCTGACTATACGAGCCGTGTCCAGAAGTACCGCTTTCTGAATCAAGCCCTTGATCCAGTCGCCTAACGAGAGCCTCCTGAGATGTTGGTCGAGGCTCTTGGCTATTAAGCCATTGGCTGAAAGGACTATCGATACAATAATCGCTGAATCCACTTCCCATATGTCGACAACCTCGCGAGCCAAGTCAATATACTTGATTTGTTTATCTTTCTCGGCTTTCGCGAGGTTCTCGTCATGCGGAACGGATATGTCAACAATCATTGCACGCCTCTCGCTTCGGTCCACCACCATTAAATCAGGCTTATTGGCTACAATAGTCTTGTCAGTGATGATGGACCGATCCCAGTACAACGTGATATCGCCATTATCGAGAACTGGGTCGGGCACATACCTGTAGTATGGCACCTCCGATTCCACAAGAGAGTACTTCAGAGCAAGTTGCTGATGGATAATCCTGACTACAAGGTTGTGTCTATGCAAGTATTCTCCGTTAGCTAGACGAGAACAACCAGAGATAATGTGACGGATTGATTCACCTGGTCGGTGACATGCCCGATAGATGTCAACCGTGTCGTCCTTCACAAGAAATCTCCGATAGTTATTCGTCATGATAACTTCGTCCATAGTTGCACATACAAAACCTTCGGTTTCCTCAAAGAGGTCACCGACGCGCAGCCAGGCTACGGACGCTAGTTGGTCTACATCGGGCCCATGAAGGGCCCGGAAAAAGCGTTCGTGAAGTTCCTTACTCTGCCATACTTCCTTGCGTACGTTAGTGTCAAGCACTACAGGTTTGCGCCAGTTCTCGTTAGCCAAGGAGAGCGGGGTGAGTCCCTTGTCCACTGCTACTACATCACGATGCATACCCCCGTCGGCGGTTAGGAAGTATTCCCTGAGACTGCATACCTCGCGATTGTGCAGGGTCTTAGCATTTAAAAAGCCTCGACCCCCACACTTCCACGGGATATATAGTCTCATTACCGACGACCGAGGGTGATGCATACGATATACAGTCAGCAGTGTACGAACCCTCCTATCCAGGGCGTCAAGTTCCGTTTGAGTCCATTTGAGTACACCGAAAGCGTACATCAATACCGGCATGACCCAACCGTTGAAGGCACGCACCTTGTTTCCACCTGACAGAAGGCTGTTAAGTACCTTCTTCAGGCGACCAAAGAAGCGCTCCTTCAACGATTGCTTCATGTCAGTGGCATTGATGCCTAACGCTTCCGACATACCCAAATACTTATAGGTTTCGGTTGGTGAGAGGGATCTCAGGTGTATGGAATCCGAGAGTTGGATACCCACGGATTCCACAATCTCCCCTCGCTTTATATGCATGACCGCACATTTATCCACACCAAACTCCATTCTGATGGCACTACTGATGGTTTCCGTTCCTTCAGTAGCTCCATCAGTTGCAGATTGTTGGGGGCATAGAGCTTCAAGTCATCCATATAAAGGAGGTGAGATATAACCTGACCACCTCTCTTCAACCGATAGCCTAGGCCTGAACCATTCCTACATCCATTTTGAGAGGCAGACGTTATTATCAACATGGTGGTTAATCTTTGCTCTCAAAATGGATGTAAGAACCTTATAAACTGTCGGCAGACACGTAATCGGCCAATAGTTTTTGGGTTCCGCGGTGCTACCGGATTTGTGGAGCAGGTGGGTAACTCCTGTTGTAGGTAAGAAACTCGGGTACCGAGCCAGACTCTAAGGCGACCTGATACTGAGATGCTAAACGAGCGTGCGACCTTTGCAACCACTTTATCCAAAAGTTGTGCAGTCCGTCCGGCCCTGGAGATTTCCAATTAGGCAACGGACGGACTGCACGGGCCACATCTTGGGGGCTGATTGTGATTGCCCCCATTTCAGTTATCGATTCGCACGCTCGTTCGACCTCTCGAGTCCAACCACCCTCAGTATGACTGACATGCACCGATCAGATGTTGCGCCAGAACGAACACATGGCGTCATCATCCGGAAGGCGCGTGTCAGTCACACCTTGGTCCGGTCGCTCCCAAGCCCTATATACCCACCTTTCATTACTCCGGAATGTGCTATTCTGGATGTACCGTTTAACCCGCCGCTTATACCTTCGTATACGGTTTGCCCATGCATACACCTTCTGCTTCAGGAAGTCGATGCGCTCTGTGACACGGGACATATAGTCTCGTGGGCTGATGTCAGTTCCCGAAAACGCCCGCCTCACAAAGCGCATCACTCGTGGGCGAGTGTTACCCTCCCTGATTAGTTTGCCAATGAGTGCTCTGGCTACCAATACGACGCTCGATCCTACACTGCCAGGCCGGCACAGCTGGTTTTGGTTGTGTAGCTACGTCTCTGTTTGGAAATTTTACGTGACCTACACAACATGCCGCTACGGCCGCGCAGTACATGATCGAGTGTGTATCGGTGACATCTTCGCAGTCATCAAAATAGTTTGACAACTGCGAATCCAGAGCAGCCACCAGCGCCTTATTCTTATTACGCATGGGTAAACGAGATATTCAGAATTCAGATATTCCCGAATAGCACACTCTAAAGCACTCCTCAGTTCATTATTCCCAGTGCAATATATATATAATATACTTACATTAGTGACCGTGTCAGTACTCACCTCGTCAGTGTGAAGGGATATGTGTCTGGACTGTGGTACCACAACCGGCACCACAGGTTGCGACGAGGGGTAATGACACGGTCACTCATTTCCGTTCGGAGGCGATCGAGTACAGTATCGTCCAACATATGATTACGTTGGATGACCCGCACAAACGTTGACGGCTGGCTCAAGCACCTGAAACAAAGAGAGCATCCGAACACGGTACGCGGTCAGGTTATTTCCTCCCTCTCTAGCCCCATAGTATGCGCGCATGACGTTTTCATTGGTCGATTGCGTCCATCGCATGCGCGGCACACTTCCGCCGGCAGCTGGGACCCTATCAGAGACAGGTGGGCTTCGAGGTCCCAAGCTATTATTATTATTATAATATAAGTATATTGGGTTGGGGTATAAAATAATTATTTTGGGTTGTAGAAATAACAACCCAAAATAATTATTTTGTCACTTAAAATTTTAATTTACCGTCACTCGTTTAAGTACTACCCAATTATAAATAGTATAACTAATTCGACTTTGTTTTATTTATAAAAAGATAATTAGTATATACAGGCAGTGAAATTGGATTGACTCGAGATTTCTCATTCATTTTATGATGTCAATCGTGGAAAGATGAAATAATAGCAACCGACAAATGACTGTCAAATGAAAAATGATTGTCAAATGACAAATGACTGTCAAATGAAAAAGATTGTCAAATGACAAATGACAAATGACTGTCAAATGAAAAATGATTGTCAAATGACAAATGACTACTCAAGTGTTCGAACCGTACAAGTTGAAATCGGTTCATTAGCCAATTCTAGACATACTATTTTCGGAATGCGTTTATTATGTTACATGTTGTATAAATTTTAAAGCTCATACTGTAGCTGTCCGTGATGAGTTGTGGAAGATGTCCCACAATAGGCCACCCTCCTGGTAGTGCTGGTGGCTCCGTCGTTTTCACATTCTGCCGTCGCCTCCACCAGTACGCAGCGCACGCGATGATGAGAAGTACCACGTTCCACATAGTGAAACTTCTACTTTGGTACTGAAACAGGAAGATAAGTGGTGATGGTGACTGACATGAATAAGGCCACAATTTCTTTGAATGGGGCCAAAAAAACTGACCAAGAGTGAGTCGGACGTGCACACGAAAGATTTTGTCCAACAATTTTGTCGGCCACATAATCGCTTACCATCAGGTGAGATAGTGGTCAAACGCGCCCCTATCAATAATAATAATAAAAAAAGCAAAATTAAGCAGCACCTTTGTGCTCTTTCTCTCGGCGATCTCCACATCTCCCTCATGGAACTGAAAGCCGTCGTCGCTAAATTTGGTTCTCTCCTCGTGGTCGTTTGCGAGGACTTCAATGCCTGAAACTTGGCTTGGGGTTCACGGTTCACGAACCAGTGGGGTCAGATGGTGGAGGACTGTGCCCTGGAGTTAGGTCTGGTCGTCCTGAACCCGGGGTCTGTTCCCACGTGTGTACGGATGCGGGGTGAATCAGTGGTGGACCTCTCGTTCGCCAGCCCCGCTTTGTTGCCGCGTGTCGTCGACTGGCGCGTTACGGAGGAGGTGGAGACGTACTCCGACCACCGGTACATCCGGTTTGACGTCTTGACCCAAACCTCGGCCGCGCCGGTCCGACAGAGCCCTTGTGGTCCGTGGTGGGCGCTGAAGCAGATGAACCGGGAGTTCCTCCGGAAAGCCGTGATGGTACAGGCCTGGGTGCAAGCACCGAACAGGCCTGTCGACATCGACGTCGAGGCGGAGTGGTTCCGGGAGGCCATGTCGCAAATCTACGACACGGCAATGCCCCGAGTCCTTCCAGGACGTGCTAAGTGCCAGGTGTACTGGTGGTCTCAGGAGGTTGTGGCATTGCGTAACGCATGCAATCACGCACGGTGCCGGTACGCTAGACACTGCAGGCGCCGCATCTGCGCGCCAGATGTGGAGGCCAGAGAAGCGGAGCTATATGAGGAGTACAGAGTGGCGAAACGTACCCTCCGAGCGGAGATAAAGCGGCCCAAACACGAAGGCCGCAACGTGTGGCTGGGGTTTCTGAACGCAGACCCGTGGGGGCGCCCGTACAAGATGGTACGGGAAAAACTCCGCCCCTGGGCGCCTCCACTGACTCAGAGTCTCCAGCCTCAGCATGTGGAGGGTGTGGTGAGCACTTTGTTCCCTGCGCGGGTAAAACTCCCCCCCGCCCATAGCTCCACCACCAGCGGTGTCTGACGCGGACCACAACAGTGACGACGACAATGCTCTAGAGGTGACCGAGGTAGAGATGAAAGTGGCGGTACGAGGTCTGAGTGCCGAAAATACCACCCCAGGACCCGATGGCTTGCCGGGGAAAGCCTGGGTCCTGGCCATGGAGGCTCTCGGGCCTCGACTGAGAGGGCTCTTCAGCGCATGTATGGAGAGGGCCAAGTTCCCACATCGCTGGAAGACGGGGAAATCGGTCCTCATTGCGATGCCAGGGCACCCTGCGGACTCTCCGACCGCGTACCGGCCCATTGTGCTGCTCGACGAGGTGAGCAAGCTCTTTGAAAGAGTCATTGCAAACCGCCTCGTCGCGCGCTTAACACGGGTGAGGCCGGACCTTTCGGACGGCTAGTTCGGCTTTCGCAGGATGCGCTCAACGGTGGACGCCATCATGCGCGTGCGAGCCCTCACGACGAAGTATGCGGTGTCCCAGAGCAGGTGTGTTGTGCCATTGTCCTTGGACATTGCCAACGCCTTTAATTCCCTGCCCTGGAGTACGATCCGGAGGGCACTCCAGTACCACCGGATGCCCGAATACCTCTGTCGAGTGGTCGAGGCCTACCTGTTGGACAGGTACATAATCTGCCTAGGTCACCAAGGAGAGTGGAGATGCTGAGAGATGTCGTACGGTGTTCCGCAGGGATCGGTACTAGGACCACCCTTGTGGAACATCGGGTACGGCTACGTGCTGCGCGGCGAGTTCCCTGATGGAGTCAGCGTGGTCTGCTACGCAGACGACACGCTGGTTCTAGCGCAGGGAGAGTCGTACCGGGCGGCGGTCGCTTTAGCGACACGTGGGGTTGCGATAGTCGTTGTTAGGATCCAGGAGTTGGGACTCGGCGCGGGCTTGCAGACGGTGAGCAATGGGTAGCTCGTTATCCGACCGTCCGGTAACTGTCCTGACCAAGCCCAAGTCGTCGACGGCGCGCACTGTTCCCGCGCCTCAAGGAGCTGTCAGCAACAGCAGGGGCCCAGCTGGGTCGAAGCCTACTGGGGCCAGGGTTAATTCGAAAGATAGCTCAAGCCCCGGTACGAAAGGGTTTTTAGTCAGTAAAAATCTGACACCGTCTCCCGCTCCGCCCAAGAGCGGGGGATGTCGTTAGATGATTTTCCCACCACGAAAAAAAATATCTTTGTGCTTTTCCATCTGTATTTATTCTTTTAATTTTTTTAAGTGTGGGTTCGCTTTTGTATTTAAATAAGTTTTAAAAAGGTATTAGAGATGGCGCTAGTTATTTAGAGCCGTGTTTAGAGTGACGTGTGTCACGTGTCTGGCAACGACCCTCTGACGCAACACTGAGTGCTAATAACATAATAAATAACATTGAAATAAATGAATAATAATAATAACTAATGTTTTACTTTTTATCTTTTTTTTTTGCATTCGTTTTTTTTTCTGAGCAAGACCTTTCATTTGGTATCTATTTTATATACATATAATACACCGCTAAATTTTAATCGTTTTAATCCCGTGGAGGGTCGATCCGGTACATGAAACACTATCGATTTGTAGAGATAAAATTAAAAAATAAAGTACCTTTTTTCCAAACCTCGTATTAATTTACGCATGTACGAAATTAATTTCTTTAAGAAAACGTCAGCTGAGCGAGTACAATGACCTGTAGGTAGTTTGTAAGCATCGCCGACTATTATCAGCAGGTCATTGAACTCGCTCAGCTGACGTTTGTGTGTGCAGTGAGTGCGTGCGCGGGCGACAAGCGGCAATTCACTACTGAATATTTTGTATCGATCTATTGATGTATTATCTGCAGGTCATTGAACTCGCTCAGCTGACGTTTGTGTGTGCAGTGAGTGCGTGCGCGGGCGACAAGCGGCAATTCGCTACTGAATATTTTGTATCGATCTATTGATGTATCGGATCAAAATATATCGACTGAAAATATATCGAAGCAAAAGATCGATATTTTTTCAACATGCCTACTACGGGGTCACGCACTATCACCCACGCCACTGCCCGCACCGCGCTGCCAGTGTGGCCGAGCACTTAGAATGACGTCATAAGTCACGCGTTCTCGAAGAAACTTATTCATATACATACACTGCATATTCAAAATTAAAACTTGTTAAAATATCCCCTTATTAGATGCTTTTTGTGAATAAAGATACAACAAATAACCGTACTCGACGTGATGAAAAAATACTTCCTTGCTTTTATAGAGCAAGATAAAGTATTAAATATCTTGTGTTAATTTATTTATACACTTGAGAGCAAAAAAATCCGCACATGGCTTGTAATTTTGTTTAACACTGTTTTTTTCTTAAATCTAAAGATATTGAGTACAAATTATTAAGCAAAATTGAAGCATATAAAGTTAGCTTTATAAAAACACAAAATTAAGATCATTGCACCTTCGCATAACTTATAAAAACCAGCGGTATACCCAATTCCCCAAACACATCCATTTGCATTTCACTACTTGCATCTTTACCTGAAGCTACAAAAAGGGTGCTGTTTTGGAGTTTTAATCAGTTTCCGTTAACGTGATAAAGTCTCTATTAGAAACAGTCGGATTTACTGGAAAAATATGAATACCACGCCCGCAGAAGCCGTTCAAGTTAATGCCTTGCCCAAAGGAGGCCATAATCAAAATGAAGTCGCTCGACAGCTAAATTTTAGTCGCTTCCCTTTTCGTCTGGTATACCAGAGGTTTCAAGAGACCCGTGGGTATATTCGGCAACCAGGATCTGGCCGATGGCGCATAGAATCAGGGCGTGATTATCGCTTTCCTGTGACAAGTACTTTGATAATTCGGCTTCTGAACACGATTGAACTGACAGAAAGGCTTCAAGAAGTTCACAATGTCAATATAAATTAGTGGACAATTATAAAAAGATTGGGTGAATCAGGCCTGACTACACATCACTCAGCAAATGGTACCAAATTGATCACAGCTCACCGACAAGCCCGGCAATAATTTGCCACAAAACACTTAAATTGAATGTATGCTTAATGGCAGGCTGTTGTGTTTTCTGATAAGTGCAGAATGACTTAAATGATCATGATGGATGCTGTAGGGTCTACAGAAGGTCATCAGGGCCAGTGCAACTATGCTGCATAAGCGAACAAATGGATTTTGGAAGCGTTTTGGGGTGGCATAATGTTGGACACAAAAACTGACATTGTATTCATCACTGGGCCATTACTGGCCTGATATCGAGAGAGTTAACGGCTTTATGATACATCAAAAAAGTGTTCGAAGAATTTGTGAAGCCCCTTGCGTGGCTTATGGTAGATTTTTTTTCCTTAATGCAGGACAACAGCAGATCGCATGTCGCTAGAACAGTTTGCGACTACATGTAAGACGTTGGAATCATTGCGATAGAGAGGCCAACTCGTAGTTCTGATCTTAATCCAATTGAGCATATCTGGAATGACCTTGAAAGAAGACAGTGCAAAAAACCTGGCTCTCCACACCTCCAAGAGCTTCAATTTGTTAGTGACGAGGAGTGGGACGTTATACCCTAAGAATTAAAGGTAAAATTAATACGATTGATAAAAAATCGAGTAACAGCTGTAAATAAGGCTAAGTGAGGTTATACACTTTATTAACAAACAGGATAACCAAGAATTTTAAGTTTGACTCTCATTCTTTCTTAATTGAAATTTGCTAATTTTTCCCATATGTTGGATTTTGTGCTCTAAACCCTTTCTAGCATATTGTTTTACACTGTATTTAATTTTCATATAATTAAAAAGGTAATTAAATAGGCTTTCAATTAAAGTTTAAAATCTTATCAATATACATATACATTCATGACAAAAACTGCCTTAACAAATAGAGTTATGATGTGCGATTTTTTTGCTCTCGAGTGTATTATAATACACTTATTGACGCGTCCAAAGCGATTTTATAACTAACTCTTAAAGTACATAGTTGAGATATTATTAAATTAATTATAAATATAAATTATAAGTCCAGTCCGTTTTCAACAAGCCGCTTTTACAAATTCCGGTGGGTTTATAATAGTTTATTTGTACATAAAAACAGCACAGAACATAGCATAGAGAAATAGGTAGGTTGTACAGATCAGCCAAAATTGTTGTCAAAGCAAATATAAAAGTACGAGAGGAGTAATTTCGAGAACTCATACCAATTCTCGCAATTATAAATGTATTCTCAATAAAAGTGTATAGGGTTTCAACAATGGTTTCAACAAAGTCTCCAATGACTTTGGAGTAGGTGGTTAGAAATATATAAATATAAAAAAGAAACGGCTTAAGCTTTATAATATAACTAGCTTTTGCCCGTAACTTCGTCCGCGTACATAACATATAGCCTATGTCACTCAGAAATAAAGCAGCTTTCTATCGGTGAAAAAATTTTAGCAATCGGACCAGTACTTCCAGAGATTACCTCTTACAAACAAAAAAACAAACTTTGCCTCTTTATTATATTAATTATAGATATAGGTATTGAGTTATTATTATTATTAATAATAATAATTAATTTATTTATTAAACATAATTTATTTATAATTTAATATAAGATTTTTTTTATATATAATTGTTTGTGCAAAGTAAATAAATTTAATAGATACCTGAAACTTTCTGATACCTCCTTTTTTAGCGTTTGCTTCACAGGTCTTAGGTTTAGTCGTCGTTAGGTAGGTCGTCTTTCAAGCACTGAAACATTACATAAATTACAGTTTTACCAAATCAGTGAACTAGCGTCATAGTTTTAGGAATATGTTTAAATCTAGTCAGCCGTCACGTAGAAGCGAGTCGGACTTAAACATCGAAGGTTCTTCCTAAATTTATCGATGATCTACAAACAATGCTCAACAGAAGTGGCCTGTGGCAATGGCAAGTTATGGGTCGTGGGTTCAAAATCAGCCAAACGCATTAAATTAAATTGTGTAATTTATTTTATCACCACTTCTCTGAAAACGGTGAAGGAAATCATGTGAAAAAACCGGTATGTCTTAGAAACAAAACTTGAAGACATGTGACATTCATTAAAGTGAACTGAGCCCGCGTGGTGGATTACGACCCATTCCGTCATCTAAAAAGGACGCCTTTGTGCCAGTAGTTTTTTTTTTTACTAGCCTATTCTGTCCCACTGATGGGCAAAGGCCTCCCCCAACTTCTTCCAGGTATTCTTTTCTTGAGCTACCTCGAACCAGTCCCCGCGGTAGGCATCTAGGTCGTCTCGCCACCTTTTCCTAGGTCGACCTCGGCGGCGTCGTCCATCTTCAGAGTGCATGCGACTGATGTGACCTGCCCATTCCCATTTTAGCCTGGCAGCCTTTTTTCCTACGTCCATAATACCCGTCTTTTGATGTAGCGTAGTATTCCTCATTCTGTCGGCTCTTTTGACTCCCAGAATGCTGCGTTCCATTGCTCATTGGCAAACCCCAAGGCGAAACTTTTGCGACTCGGTGAGTGACCATGTCTAGGCACCAGTAGTGGGAATGGCTAATAATTATATAATATAATTTTTATTAAGCCGCAAATAGCTTGTTAGTTTGGTTATGACGTAGGGTGGTAAACAAGTAGGTGGTCCATCTGATGGTAAGTGGAGTCTTAGGGGTGGAGTTTCGTAAAGTCCGTTCTTGACGAATGTTTATACCCTATGAGGAATATACCTGCCAAATTTTAAGTTTATAGGTGTTATTGTTTCTGAGATTTCACGTTTAATCAGTGCGTGCTATTTCGCTTTTATAGGGCAACCCCCTTTGGTATGGAGTTTGATACAATCCGTTTTCAACAAATGTTATGAAACTCTACTCTATATGGAAACCACCTGCTAAATTTTAAGTTTTTAAGTGTTATGGTTTCTGAGATTTCGTGATTAATCAATGAGTAGTATTTCGCTTTTATAATATATAGACGATTAAATTATATTATTGCAACGTTTCAGTTCATCAGTCTAGTAGTAGTAGTTTTTGCGTGAATAAGTAACAAACATCCATACCCACATCCATCGCTCCTCACAAACTTTCGCATTTATAATCTTTATGATTTCTGCCCAAACACCTCCACTGTTGGACATAGGCCTCCCCAAGTGTCACCAAAACGACCGGTCCTGTACGTCTCGCTTCTATCGGATTCTGGCGACCCATAACAGGCCATTGGTCTAACTTTTTGGGAGGCTTTTCAACGCTGCATCTTCTTGTACGTGGTAACTACACCAGAACTATTCGTCCTCATCCACCATTTGTTTTGCATGTAATGTGTTTTACCCATTAAGATAAGATAAGATAAGTCTTTATTTGCCTTAAACATTTTCCGACGTCTGGCTCCCAAACTGAGCCGGACTGGGGCTGCTCTCAAGCGGCACCTGCCCAACCTTGGGGGTCCTTGGGGGTCCTGCCGGAAGTTCTACGCGGGTATCGTTTGATCCATGGCCCTTTACGGGGCGCCGGTATGGGCGCCGTCGCTGCAAAAGCGACCGGCGGCCATGCTGAACGCCTGCCAGAGGGTCATGGCAATTCGGATGGTGCGGGGATACCGCACAATTTCCCACAAAGCCACGAGCCTTCTTGCTGGCCTACCACCGTGGGATCTGGAGGCAACAGGCCTTGCACACATCGCGATATGCACGTGGAGATGCAACTCCGGGGTGAAAGTCCGCTGCCGCGACAGTTCACGGCATGGCGGACAGAGCTCCGGCGGGATCTCATGGTGGAATGCGCACGCCACAATTATGGCGGTAAGTCCCCGTGGCGTGGCTGAAAAGACCTCACGGCGTCCTTACCTTCCGCATGACGCAGGTCCTCACCGGACATGGCAAGTACGAGAGGTTTCTGCATCGGATTCCTGCGGAAGTGACGCCCGGGTGTCGCCCCTGTGCGGAATGCCTGGAGGATACGGTGGAGCACACAGTCGAGGTGTGCCCTGCTTGGGCGGAGCATCGCCGTGCCCTTGTGGGGGCGATCGGCGGCGGAGACCTCTCGCGCCGGGCCTTAGTTGAGGCCATGGTCCGAAGCTAGGAGAAGTGGCAGGCGGTTGCCGACTTTTGCGAAGCAGTAATGCTCGCAAAGGAGGAGGCCGACCGCATCAGGCAACGGCGCACTCACCGCCACCGGGATTCCGATTTCCGACCACCGTAGGCGCGGGCTTGTGGACGGCGAGCTATGAGTAGCTCGCTGTCCAACCGTCCGGTAACTGTCCGGGCTGAGCCCAAGTCGTCGACGGCGCGCACTGTTTCCGCGCGCCTCAAGGAGTTGTCAGAAACAGTAGGGGCCCAGCTGGGTCGAAGCCTACCAGGGCCAGGGTTAGTTTTGAAAGACAGCTCAAGCCCCGGTATGAAGGCTTGAAGGAACGGGGTGGATTTTTAGTCAGTAAGAGTCTGACACTATCTCCCACTCCACCCAAGAACGGGGGTTATCATTGATGATTTTCCTACCATAAAAAAGGCAAAAAAAGACTTATCCAATAGAATTGAATAGAAAAAACTTTATTGTACACCAAAATAGTGACAATTATACCTATTGGTGTGATTCTTATTTAAATACAATGTGTAGGTATATTTTTAGCTACACAGAATAAGTCAATTCCATGCAGTCATTTTAGGTCTGTAAAGTAGTTCAAATAAACAGATTATCTAATATAATATTATAATTTTATGTCAAAGAAATCATTAATGTTCACCCATTTATACAGCTTAGTTTATAACATCCAGTGCTGGACTCGTCATAAATATGGTGGTAAGTCCCCTCTTTAAGGCGTGGCTGGAAAGACAACATAGCGTCCTTACCTTCCTCATCGGACATGGTCAGTTCGGAAGACGCCTGTACTAGATTCAGTTCGTCGCTTTCCATCAGGTGAGATAGCGGTGAAGCGCGAACCTATCAACAATAAACCAAAAAAAAGGAATATCACATAAGCACTGGGTTGCGACAGTCGCTGTCGCCATTCCACCATGAGATCCCGCCAGAACTCTGTCCGCCATGCCGCAACTTGGCGCGGCAGCGGAGTTTCGCTCTGACGTTGCATCTCCACGCGCAGATCGTGCATACCAACAAGGAATGTTGCCTCCAAATGCCACAGTGGTAGGCCAGCAAGGAGGCTCGCTGCTTCACGAGAAACCGTACCATCCGAATGGCCATGACCCTCTGGCTTGTGTTCAGCTTGGTCGACGGCGCCAATACCGGCGCCCCGTAAAGGGCCATGGACCAAACAATTCTTAAATAGAGCCTCCGGCAGGAGGCGTCTGGATCCCATAGGTTGGGCAGAAGCCGCTTGAGGGTGGCCCCAGTCCGATCCAGTTTGGAAGCCAGACGTCGGATATGCTCCTCGAAAGCTTGGGCTTTCGAGGAGCATATCCGACGTCCCAGGTACTTCATCGTCGAATCGATGCTGATGTGAACTCTTCCTACCGTTATTTGGGAACCCAGGGTTAGCGTGTTCCGAGGGCCGTGAAAACACATGGCCTTGGACTTATGCAATGCCACCTCGAGTCGCAACTACTGGATCCTCTCCACGACTGTCGTAAGTTCGACTGCCGCCTGGTACAACTCTCCCTGCACCAGGACTGGCGTATCGTCTGCACAGCAGATGATGCTGACCCCTTCAGGGAGGTCGCCGCGCGGCGCGTACTCGTACCCGATGTTCCACAATGGCGGCCCTAGCTCCTTGCGGAACACCGCACGACAACCCTTGCCGTTTCCACTCTCTCTGAATTAGTTTTTTGGATATATCTTTTGTCTTTTACCACGTAATACAATTCTGTTTGCATGAATGGAAAGTTCACTTTACTAGCTATATTTTGGTATATACACATTATAATGAATTAATGACGTTTACAGCAACTTCAAAATTTAAAAAGTCAGAGAATGAAAAAATGGTCAGAGCTTTGTGGCGCCCGCGCCGCGTGCGTTGTCTCTACTCATATTTTAAAAATATAAAAAAGTGCATTAATAGAAACCTTGCACATATAATCAAGATTCTGAATGACGACATTTTTTTTTTTAAGGGTATTATAAAAAGCATTAACCCTAGAAGCCAAATCTACGTCATTTTGACGTACACTCTGACGAAAATACGTTATCTTTTTCTAATGCACGGTTGGATCACTGCAACCTCCCGGGCCAACTCAGGAGCCGTCGAGACCTAACGGAAAACGGTTGCCTTGCCTCAGCAGGTGCCGCCATTTTGTCATAATAACAATGTTGCACGTAACTTTGACAAATGTTTGGGCTTTGTGCAACTTTTACGAATTGCTTTCATTTTATAATATTACAATTTTTGTTTGATTATTGCTTTATTTTTCATAATTTCTCAATCTGAACTTAATTTTAAGTAACGAATATACGATGGTGTCCAGTCGACAGTTTGGAATAGACGTAACAGCATCAGTATTGGAAAACAAATAAAATTGTTTTCCGTACGATACTCACTCTGAACTAGAAGATTATAATACTCAAGACGATGTCAGAAGTGACGTCGAAGATAAGATGGTGAACTACATAGAAAATACAAATATGACAAATAGGCAAGAAGACCCTGAGAACTCTGACTCTTCTTCGGAATCTGATAATCTTGACACAATATTGATATTTGTGAAAACTGCGTGTAATGGTTGATTTTTAATTTTTAAGTAATTAATATTAATAAGAGTTGATTTAATTTTTAGAAACGATTTTAAAACATTTGTTTATTGTAAAATTTAAATAACTATATATTTACATTTACATTATAAAACTATAAACAAAAAATATATGAAATTTAAAATACATTTTTTATTAAATTACACTGTACTTTAAACAAATAATTCAAAACTAGTCATCATCATCTTCCTGCCCTATTCCCGTTTTATTTGGGGTCGGCGCAACACGTTTTTTTCTTCCATTCTGTCCTGTCACTCGTCACGCTATCACTAACTCCCTTTTCTTTCATATCGCTTCTCACACAGTCCATCCATCTTTTCTTTGGCCTCCCTCTTCCCCTCCATCCATCCACATGTAAACTCATAACTTTTTTAGCAACATGCGTTTCATCCCTCCTTTTTACATGACCATACCAAGACAAACGATTCCCTTTCAACTTTTCAGTCACTGGCGCCACTTTTAAACTTCCCCTAATATACTCATTTCTCACTTTATCCATTCTCGTCACACCACACATCCATCTTAACATTCTCATTTCCGCTACATGCAATCTTTTTTCATCCGTCTTTTTCACAGCCCAACATTCTGATCCATACAGTATGACAGGCCTTATCACGGACTTGTAGATTTTACCCTTCAACTTGAGGGGCATCCGTGGGTCACAAGCGGTTCCCGTGACCTGTCGCCATTTCATCCATCCTGCGTTGATCCGACGTGTTACGTCCCGGTCCACCTCACCATCCCCTTGGACGAGCGACCCGAGGTACCGAAAGTCGGAACAGATCGGTATGGGCGTTCCGGCGAGAGCTAAAGGCACTGGATTGGAGACACCGCCGAAATCGCAGAACAAGTACTCCGTTTTGGTTCTACTCAATTTCAGGCCAACACTCTCCAGTCTGTGCCACCACACCTCCAATCTGTTCTGGACCTCTAGGCCACTCTCGGCAACCAGCACAATGTCATCGGCAAACAGCATACACCAGGGAGCCTCTTCCTGAATGTCCAACGTCAGAGCGTCCATTATCATCAGGAAGAGGTAAGGGCTGAGAGCCGACCCTTGATGTAAGCCGACAGCCACATTGAAGCTGCCAGTGGTGCCAACTGAAGACCGGACTTGGGTATTACATCGACTATACATCGCTCGGATCAACTGCACATACTTCCCAGGCACACCTTTCTTCTTAAGGGCCCACCACAGAACCTCACGAGGTACTCGGTCGTATGCCTTTTCGAGGTCAACGAATACCATGTGCAAGTTTTTATGCGCACTTCTGTATTTCTCGCACAGCTGGCGTATAGCAAAAATGGCATCCGCTGTACCCCGACCCGGCATAAAACCGAATTGGTTCTGCGAAATTTCACTCTCTTCTCTCAGACGCCTTTCAATAACTTTCTCCCAGGCTTTCATAGTATGTGACATTAGCTTTATTCCTCTATAATTGTTGCACTCAAGCACATCACCTTTGTTTTTAAAGATGGGCACCAAGAAACTGCTGCACCAATCATCAGGTATGGCTTCTTCCTGCAACAACTTATTGAAGAACAAAGCTAACCACGTCCAACCATCCACTCGCAATAACTTCCACACTTCAACTGGTATTCCATCTGGACCAATGGCTTTACCATTTTTCATTCCATTCACTGCTATTCTAACTTCATCCATACTAACCATTCTCACTAACCCTACATTCACTGGTTTACTCTCTAAATTTCCATTCCAATGATTTTCCTCATTCATTAGTCTTTCAAAATAGTCCTTCCACCTCTTTTTGATTTTTTCATCGTCTGATAGGACCATTCCAGCTTCATTCTTTACACATCTTACCTGACAAACATCCCTCGTCATTCTCTCTCTTCTTTTTCTCTTTTCTTTTTATGAAATAATTCAAAACTAGTAAATATCCAAAATAAAATAATTAAATACAGCGATTTGATTTGTGTATGTCATTTTTACGTATGATTGGGCTTTTCAGCTACAAAAATGTGATAGGGTTTCAAGGGTTAAAGGCTTAACAGTATTTAAACAAAGTATTTTGACTTGTTATCGTATGATAAAGAGTAAAACCAATCGAATCAAATTGTAAAAAATAGTTTGGTGTATATTTGGTATATTATGTATTATTATGTATATAACGTTTTAAAATTCGATGGTGAACAAAATATAGACTTGTTTCCAAATAGTTTGTTACAGCGTTTTGGTATCTCTGTTACAATGGATTGCTCAGTTTTCTCACTTCACTATAAAGTTAGTCAAGATGCAGCATGTAAGCAGACATACAGTATGCAAGCAGACATGCATCACACAGCCAGCAGCAGGCATTGTTTCTATCACGGCTCTGGCGCTGTGGTGTTTGGGCATCCCCACGTGAAATTACTTATTTAATTAACCTACCCATTTGCGCTTCATCACCATCATCAGCCTTTTTAATTGTTCCCACTGCAAGGACTCAAGCCTGAGGAATGGTTGATTTGTTTATGGTTCCAAATTCAAATTTTGGATTTTTTTGTTGTTGCTAGATTGGCACAACTGTTTTCCATTTTGGCGCGGAGTTTGAGTTGCATCTGTTATTTATATTAAATACAGTGCTGTTTTTAGTTATATCATATCTAGTGTGTATTGCGAATTTCATAATGGAGAAAAACATCGAACAAAGAGTTTGTCTTAAATTTTGCATCGCCAATGGAATTTCGTGTTTGGAGTCACTGAAAATGTTACAAAAGGCTTACGGTGAATCGACTTTATCAAAAAAACGTGCTTATAAGTACAAATCATTCAAAAGCGGTCGAGATGTGATGGAAGATTTGCCTCGCTCTGGTAGGCCATTAACCTCTGCAACTAAAGTTAACATCGCAAAAGTGAAGGAAATAGTGACTGAAAATCCTCATTCAA
This sequence comes from Mythimna ferrago, assembly GCA_910589285.2. NCBI lineage: Eukaryota > Metazoa > Arthropoda > Insecta > Lepidoptera > Noctuidae > Mythimna > Mythimna ferrago. Next base: position 16,366,727 of record OU342694.1, on the reverse strand, counting down.
GTTTGAGAGAGATAGCCGCCGAACTTTCTGTATCTCACGAGTCGATTCGTACCATTTTAACTAATCATTTGGGTATGAAACATGTTGCCGCTCGGCTAGCTGCAGCAAGGTGTGAGGCAGGGAGACGTCATCTCTCCGAAACTGTTCACGGCCGCGATGGAGGATGTCTTCAAGGTTCTGGACTGGAGTGGACTAGGCATTAATGTCAATGGCGAGTACATCACTCACCTTCGGTTTACCGACAACATAGTAGTCATGGCTGAGACTATGGAGGAGCTCAGCACAATGCTCAATGACCTCAGTAGAGCTTCTCTAAGAGTGGGTCTTATAATGAACATGGATAAAACCAAAATCATGATTAACAACCATGTAGCGCCCACTTATATCAAGGTCGGAGACTCTACACTCGAAGTTGTGGACGATTACGTCTACCTCGGACTGACAGTCCACTTGGGTAGGTCTAACTTCGAGAAAGAGGTCAACCGTCGAATCCAACTCGGTTGGGCAGCGTTCGGGAAGCTACGTGGTATCTTTTCGTCCAACATACCACAGTGTCTCAAGACGAAAGTCTTTAACCAGTGCGTGTTGCCAGTGATGACATAAAGCTCCGAAACGTGGTCGCTCACAATGGGCATCATCAAAAGTCTTAAAGTCACCCAAAGAGCAATGGAAAGAGCTATGCTCGGGGTTTCCTTGCGTGATCGAATAAAAAATAAAGATATCCGTAGGAAAACTAAGGTTGCCGACATAGAACAAAGAATTGCCAAACTTAAGTGGCAATGGGCAGGGCACATTGCTCGCAGAACAGATGGCCGTTGGGGCTGAAAGGTTCTGGAGTGGCGACCGCGTACCGGAAGACGCAGCGTTGGAAGGCCTCCTACAAGGTGGACCGATGACCTGGTGAAGGTAGCGGGAAACCGATGGATGCGGGACGCACAGGAACGTTCGATGTGGCGACGCTTGGGGAGGCCTATGTCCAACAGTGGACGTGTATCGGCTGAAATGATGGGTCTAATTTTGGAAAATATCCCTGCTAGCCTTTTTAATTACTTTTGGTATAATAATGACGACTAATTACTTTAGAAAGGATAAAAAACACAGAACACAACAATTTTCCTGACACATGACATAAACGTCGAACGATTAGTTTCCAATTTTGGTCACGCGCCAACTTATCTTGCGCTAGCTCTAATAAGCTCGGCATTGTCATTCTACCACAATTCTATTACAAGACCATTGACCGATCAATGATCGATCATATTATGAATTAGCAGATTATAAACTTTTAGCAAAATGATAGTGGGATCGTGTTGGAATAACGAATTCATAAAAATAGCAGACCTAGGCCCCAGGTCAGTAGGTATCACCAAATAAACTGTATTTTATTTGCATTAATAAATAAAAGTCTTGTTAAATAACATATGTTTATGTGGATTGTTTGAACAATTACCAATTATAATTATTTTAATTGCGTATTGCACACTTACAGAATATTGATGTGAATTGGATCGTCACAAACGTAACGCTTAGTAAATAATTCTAGTACCTAATTGTACATTATTTTAACCCTAAACCATTTATAAGAATAAGAAGAATATAAGGAACAAAGAAGATAACGCTAGGTAGGGTGCAGGGGGCCAAAGGATCATGTAACAACTTGCATGCGTATTGTGAATATCAATCAATTCTATGCAATTACCCGGGAACTTTATTTATCTTTAAGTACGATTATCAAATAAAGTTCCCGGGTCTAACAACGATTATCTTCAAGATTTTCTGATGATACCACTACTGAATTTAGATACTGGTTACTACTTCCCGAGTATTTAAATATCACCCCCATATTCTTTTCGTAATAATATATCGCCTAATTCCACGACACCGTTTCTGGGATTATATTTTATTACTGATAGGCTTGCGTTTAACCAATCTTATTTGATGGTAAGCGATGATGTGGCTGATAATGGAGTACGCTTGTCTAGAAGTAACCTATTTACTCTTGACTTAAAGACCCCTAGGTTGTAGCTATCAGAAAACACAGATCTCGGTAGGGAATTCTACTCCTTAGTTGTATGCATAATGTAGGTATTCTCAAAACACTTTATACGTATGTATGGGATGTCCCCTATGGCACAACGTCATACATTTAGTGGGCCGACGATGGAACGGATTTGGTGGAATTAAATTGTGCAATTCCAACGCACATTCTCCGAAATAGAATCCAACGATAGAAAACAAACAGGCTAGCAACTCGGTGTCGATGCTCAAGACCTTGGAGATTTGACACGACAAGTGCATCATTACCGATGATCTTCTTAGCTCGCTTTTTAATCGAATCCAGAGCATTAAGCTGTATTTCACAGACCATCTCAAAGATGAGAACAGCACTCCATACACGATCGAACTTGCGCTTGATAAAGGTTGCTTTTCCGGCGTGAAGTACCGTCTCACCTTTGTTAAGATCCCCAATTTTTTGCAGCCTGTTAAGCTTTTGCCTCGATGTATGAGCCGAAATTGTGAGTAAACGACAACGTTACCCAAGGAAACTCAATGTGGTTAGTCATCGGTTCGGTTACACTCCTAAAAGATGGAGCAGGGAGGAATTGGCTCCGTTTTGCGGAAAAACAGGCCTGGGTTTTAGCAGCATTGAATTTGACCATTGGCATCGTCCCAATCGAAAATTGCTTTCAAGGACAAGTTGAAGCTACTAGGTTGTACGTTGGACACGTTTCTCTCAGCAATAATAAATTTAGAAAAGCGACTTATTGTTTTCAATAAAATTACTATCTGTTCTAAACGGCATGGCGTAAAAGTGTCTCCATTCACCAACATATTTGAAACAGGTGTCCTTTGAAGCATCTAGTTGAATACAGATTTTTTATTATGGCGACATATCTCAAAAGTATGGGATTAAACATTTTTTTTTATTTTAACTTAACTTAAGTTATGCGCACATAATAGTCATTGTATAATTCGTGGGGTAACCGAGACAAATTCATTTTGATGCACCAGGACGTATATCGGCTGAAATAATGATGATGATGATGAAGGAATAAATAGCTCTGGTGAGGAAAATGCCTGAAAGAATGATGGCCGTAATGGGCATAAGTCCAACAACATTGAAATATGTCTCAAATCAAAGCTTATAATTACTACTCTGTTTCATACTATAGCAGTAAGTAACGAAGTCGCCGGAGAACAGAGATAGAGTCAATTGAAAAAGTACGACCTTCAAAGTGTAACAGATTTTTGGGTCTCAATCGAAGTGCAGCATTGCTGCGCATAACCATAGCAACGACGGCCATTTTAGTTCAACTTATTTGACGCTTACAATACGATTTCTTGACTTCGGCTATCGTTATTGGACTACGAATTGGACACCAAATGCCATTCATCATCATTATCTTAACTAAGCAATGCTCTAGTACACTAAAAATAAAATAACCTAAAATTTCGAGTTCAACCACCAGATCTATCGAGAACATTACTTATTTTGCATATTTTAATACAATGCTTTGCAAAAGAAAAACTAGCATTTCAGGAAATTTTCATTCTAAGTTCGAATTCAATAAGTGCGTTACATAATTCCGAAAAATGAAACATCTAAGAACACGTCCCCCTATATTTACCTATCTGAAATATTTAACAACAAATGCATGCTACCACGAAAACTTAACGCCGTAGCCATGCGATCTCGAATAACATAATTCAGAAAATTGTAATATCGTTTATCATATCCCCGTAACTTTGCTAATAAGAATCACTTAACAACGAACCCACGATACCACGAAAAATCAGACGCCGTAGTCATGTGATCCCGAATAACTAAATGTCTAAATTACCATTTCGAATCATTTAACAAAAAATGTACACTATGTTATCCACCAAAGGTCATACCAAAGGTTTTGGCTGCCAAGGTCCAGGCACAATGGTCTGCATAGGACGAAGTGCGGAAACTTTACTCAGACATAACATAGTGTTATTGGAGACGTATTATTCGATGTTTTATTTTTTGGAATCATGTAATACACTCGAATTTATTTCAATTTTAATTTTATGACGTAGTCTCTTTACATATATTTAGGATTGATTCCGACGCACTCAACGCTTTCAGACGTGCTCATCAATGCATTAAATATTTAAATAAATTAACATTTGCGTAAATAGTGACCTAGTTTTTAGTGTACTGGCGTGTTTTAATGCGCACTTTGTATGTGTTGATTAGTTTAAAATGAAATAATTGGATTATTATAATCTAAAATATGGATAGCAGCCCCTTCAATCGGAGCGGGATAACGCGACGCAGCCCTCCTCCAACACCTACACCGACGCAGCCCCAACAACCAAGTCGTAAACGAGCCCAGGAAGATAAGAAATTGGAGATAGTTTCGACCCCTGAAATTCAGAACTGGTTGAGTTCCATTGAACAGCACTTAAACGATGTATGCGCTATTTCTTCTGATGGAAAATTAAACTCCGATCAGAAGCTAAAAATAAGCAATCTCTGCCGAAAAGTTGGTTATGGTGTTTCTCAACTGGCTGTCCAATACCAATCGCTAAAATATAATGCCGTGAAGACCCATAACTCCCTGAAAATTTTAAGTGAAGACCGAGACCTAAGAGATTGTGTGTTGGAAATGAACCGGACGATAAAAGAATCGTGTGGAAAGCCCGCTACTTCATCTTTTGCAGATATGGTGAAGAAAGGGTCCAACAGTTTTGTTCGTCCTAATACTTTTAGCTCAGTGGCGATTTATCCCCGCGACAACACAAAGACCAGTGACGAAACCAAGAACATCGTCCAGAAAATCCTTTGCCCTGGTGATATGAAACTAAAAGTTAGAGGTGTTCGTAAAATTGGAAAAAGAGGACTTATCATAAGTACAGAGACAAAAGAGGATCTTGACAAACTTAAGCAGACAGTCCAACTAGCTTCTTCAGGGCTCACCGTCGACGACCCCCAAAAGCGCAAACCACGCATTATAGTTATAGGAGTCCCTGCTGTAATGGCTGAAAAAGAGGTTTTCAAATGTATTTATGATCAAAATTTGTCCGACAAGTCGCCGTCTATGACTAGAGATGCATTTTTGTCCTCGATCAAACTTAGCCATAAATCGGGCAGGAAGGATGCAGAGAACTGTAACTATATAATAGAAGTTCCAGCTTCAATTCGGAGAACACTCATCACGCAGGATAGATTATTTATCAATTGGACGTCATGTCCGGTACGAGACTTCACTCTGGTAACGAGATGTTACAAGTGCCAGCAGTACGGGCATGCGGCCAAGACGTGCAAACTCGCTGACCCTACATGTGGACATTGCGGTCAAGAAGGGCACACAACCCAAGACTGCACAAAAAAAGCCGAGACGCCAAAGTGCGCAACATGTTTGCGTTTCAAAAAACCTGCCAACCACAAGACGGGAGATTCAGAGTGCCCTGCTAAAAAATCTGCCGAAAACAGGTACTTACATTAATTCGATCGACTATGAAGGCGCCTAAGAGCGTCACATATATATATATATTTATATTTTAGACTTAATTTATTGTTTATATTTTTCTTCTTTTATGGATAGTAATTAAACTGATATAGATGATACATTTGTAACTGTTTCAAAGCAATGTAAGGTTGAGGAGTGCAGACAATATTTTTCCGACCCTCAAAAGTCATTAACCATACTAACCCAAAATATTCGCAGTATTTATAAAAATATAGATAGCTTTAACCTTCTTCTTCATAGACTAAACTTTGAGTGTGATATATTGGTACTAACTGAGTGCTGGTTGTGTGATCGTCAGGCCAACCTCCCAGAAATACCTGGGTATAACTTATTTTATACCTACCACAATAAACAACAACCAAAATGACGGTGTGGTTGTTTATTCCAAGGAAACTATAGAGGTCACAGTCGAAGAAGTTCCTCTAAAGGACTGTATGAGTAATTGCTTGATCATCAAAGTTGGTACAACCTCAGCAATCATTGCTATGTATAGATCACCTTCTGTTAGAAACTTAGAAACTTTTCACGCTTCCTTAAACCAAATTTTTCAATCATTGTGCTCCTATAAGAATATTATACTAACGGGTGATATTAATATAAACATAAACTCTGATAACTGCGATGCAGGGACACAAGACTATCTAAATATCTGCTCATTCCATGGTTTTCTTCCCGCTCACTCTTTGCCTACTCATCAAAGCGGTTCCTGCCTTGATCATATGATGATTAAATCCAGCTTATCTTACATTACACTTGTTGCTAACTCGACAATTACAGACCATCACGCTGTCCTACTGCACCTAAACCTGGCGCTGCCTAAGCAAAATCGATCTCGGACCAAAACGCAATTAAACACAAATGAACTCGAATATGATTTACGCAATCTTGACTTTAACCCAGTTTACAATACTGCTGACGCTAATTTTGCTTTATCGTACTTAATAAAACATATTCAATTTGCAATATTACGTAACACAACTATTTCTTCCGTAAACAAGAAACTATATAACATTAAGCCTTGGATTACTCCGGGCTTGATTCGATGTATAAGACAGAGAGATAGACTTCATCAGAAAGCTAAGAAAAACTCTGACAATCTCATCATTCAAATCACCTATAAAAGATACAGCAATTTTTGTAATAACCTCCTAAAAAACTTGAAAAATAACTACGATAAAAATGAATTAAATAAAGCAGGAAACAACTGTAAGCAACTTTGGAAACATATTAAAAATGTCACTTATATGGCAAAAAAGCGTGAATCTAATTCGAGTTTACTGCTTATTAATCCCTCACCTCTTTCATCAGCTAGAGTCTGTGCGGAAAGTAAACCGTCGTGGGATTTGAGGGCGCTGCTGTAGATAAATATCGTTTTTGTTATGTAAGCAACATTGTGACGTCATTATAGTGCGACTGTTAAATCTTGATATTTTGAAACTATGTTAGACTAGCTTCTTCCAGCGGCTTCACCCTATAATAAAAAATATCCTATTGGCTGAATTTCCTCACCTAATGAAACTGCAAAGTTATAGCTTATGTGCTATATTATTGCAATGTTTATGATTAAGTTCTGTCTAGTAGTTTTTGCGCGACACATCCATACATACGACTACCTCCATCCATCTTCACAAACTTTCGCATTTATAATATTAGTAGCCTATTTATTGAACTTGCTCACGTGATGAAACTTAGCAAAAATATAGGTTATAAGCTATATTATTGCAACGTTTATCATTAAATTCATCCGTTTATAAGTTTTTGCGTAATGAGTAACAAACCGTTAATTGTGGCGACACCTGGGGGAGGCCTATGTCGAACAGTGGACGTCTTTCGATTGTAATGATGATGAACATTTAAATGCAAACACGAACCGGTAAAGGAAAATAGCGTGAAGAAACTGCTGTACTGCCTATCTAGGTAGGTTCCACCAGCGACCACTTACCCAGTGCCAACGAAAATGGTTCTATCACTTTGACTGGGATCGGTCTATTATCACTGACTGGAATATTGTAGCTAACAGCAAGTTTATGTTTACCCTAGTTAAATATAAAGGTAAAAATGGAACACACCACCGCTTTCTCGTTGTCTTCCTCAGTACATTTTTCCCTTTTGCTAATCTATAAAAAATATGAACTTAATGTCTATGAAAATAAAGTACACTTCAGAATTTGTAATGTTGCTTCGTAAAAAATCTATTTAGCCTGTAAGGGACCATCTCTTATATAAGATCTTTGGGATCACTTGGTTGTCCGTCTGTTTATCTGTTAAGACCATTTAACGCTTGGAGGTATCGAGTTAAAATTAAAACCATACGCTCAAGTCTGCGGTCTTTTGAAGTTGTGAAAAAATCAGACTTCTGAGTTAACGAAAAAAAAAGATACATTAGTCATTAGTCATTAGTCATTTATTCATGAACAAATAATTTGTATCTGAATTACACACAATCAATATTACAAAATTACAGTTTAAAAACAAACAAAAAAAAAAAAAAAGTAAAAATGTCAAGAATTTAAAAATAATAAATTTAAATTTCATTAATAAATTAATAAATCACACATGGTCAAAATTTAAAAATAAATTACAATAAAACATTTACAAAGAATGTCAGAATGAATAAAAAAATAACAATTATAAGATCAATATTAAGTAAAAAAAAATAAATAAAATCAATAAAGTAATGACCATGATAAAGCAACAGAAATTAGAGTTCTTCTACAGCATATAGACACTTATTCAATAGGAATTGTTTTAATTTTGATTTAAAAGTACTACTATAGACAGCACTTTTTATATCTAAAGGCAACCTGTTAAATAATTTTACGGACTGGTATCGTGGACAGTGTTTAATAATTCTTAAGTTATGATTAGTAAAATTTTTATTCTTCAAATCAAGTCTACGGGTGCCTTCCCTAATCTGCCGTTCTTCCATTGACTCATAGTCTTGAATATTTTTGGCCAAATTACTTAAAAGTACTAGTACATAAAGACCTGGGACTGAAAGAATGCCTAAATGTACAAAATGTTGTCGGCAACTTTCCCTTTGTGAGATTCTGACCATGGTACGAATAGCTCGTTTTTGTAGTACGAAAGCTCTTCTGCAATTATATTCATAGCTGTTTCCCCAAAAAAGTATGCTATATCTAATTTTAGACTCCACTAGCGCAAAATATACCATTTTTAGTTGTTCTATGTTGATTTCATTTCTCAGGGCCCTTAGAGCATAACACGCAGACGATACAGATGCATCGATTGCCTTTAATTCTGGTTTCCAGTTTAAGAGTTGGTCAATATGTATGCCTAAAAATTTTACTTCGGGAACGGTCGTAATTTCAATTTCATTTAAGGCAACATTTAAATTATCAGTGTTACGAGCTGTAGTTTTAAATAACATTAATTGGGTCTTTTTACTATTAATAGATAATTTATTTGCTGTGAACCACACATGAAATGCTTGTAACGTAGCATTTACCCTTTCTGTCAACTCCACCATATCATTAGCTGCCACTATGGCATTCGTGTCATCCGCGAAAATTACTAATTTAATGTCAGGTAAAATTGTATTTAAATAATTAATCAAGTCATTAATATATATTAAAAATAAAATAGGTCCAAGAATCGATCCTTGTGGGACACCCTTCGATATGCATGCAATTTTGGATTTGTACATTTTCTTATAATTATTCTGTTATACGGTCGTTTATGTCGCAAAAAAACGTATATTTCTATAATCAAGGGAATCAAAGTTCATGGGGTGAATCCCGTTGACCTTAAATCCTGAAATTTGGCATAAATCAAGGTCTCATAGAACAAGTACAGGGAAAAATCTGAAAATTGTAAATTTGTAGATACGCCACAAAAAAAAAATTGTTTGTAATTCGGAAAAATCTTCATAACTCAATTCGGGAATTGATTTCATAGGTAAATTTGTACAGAATCCTCAGTGCGCGAGTCCGACTCCTTGCTTTTTTTATTTAGGTACTGTATCCGTACTCAAGCCTGAAAAGAAATATTCTAAGTTAGTCGAAACGCATTATAAATTTAAAGTATCAATACTCTTTATACTAGCCATAGAAAATATTGACCAAAACAAAATAAATAAATATCGTCATGTTTAAATGAATTTCCGTTTAATTTATATATATTTGGAGATAGCAGGGACAGGAGTTTACCTAGGAAGTCTAAAAACATTAAAATAAAAGTGTTACGTACCAAAAAAACAGCATACCAATGTTTCCCAAGTTCGTGACTTTGTTTTGATCAATAATGGTGTGATTTGCCATTTGTTATCTTTGGAAAAACTGTAATATATTAAATATTATTTCCCCTGCAGCTCAGTGAAATTTTTTATCACATTTCTGAAGATTTCAATTAAAAATCACAATAAAATAACATAATAAATAAACCGGTGTCAATATTATATGACGTTTGGCATTTGACGGATGGCTGGGTTGGGTTGCTACTTAAAATCTTTAATGTTGTTTTCACTTTACGCCACGACGGTTCTTTTATCGCACAGACAATAACCATGTTAATAACTTTTTTGTAAATGTTGGGAAAACTCTTGCTGAACAGATAACAACACATGACTGTGTCCAAAGACCTTTGTTTGACTTAAGAAACAGGGGTGCCCTTAATTCTTTTGGCTTGCTGGATACAGACGAAGACGAAGTTACTCGAATCATTTGTGGACTAAAAGATGATTCTGCAGTAGGATGGGATAATATTAGTAATAAGATCCTTAAACTTTGTAAGCTTATCCTTGTTCCGCCTTTGACGCATATATTTCGTATCTGTTTTTCCAAAGGAATTTTCCCTAGATTTCTGAAAAAAGCAGTTATAATCCCTGTTTTTAAATCCGGAAGCAAAGATTTAGTAAATAATTATAGGCCAATATCGATACTTTCTTCAATTTCAAAAATACAAGAAAAAATATTAAACAGTAGACTAGTGAACTATTTGGAAAAAAACAAACTATTATCCTCGGCGCAATTTGGTTTTAGAGCCAAATTATCTACAGCTGATGCAGTGCACAACCTGACTGATTACGTCTCTGAAGAACTCGGCAAAGGTCAACAGACCCTGGGGATGTTCCTTGATCTAGCGAAGGCTTTTGACACTGTGTCGGTTCCTTTGCTAATAAACAAACTAGAGGCTATAGGAATAAGAGGAACACCGCTAAAACTTTTTGCTGACTACTTAGATGATCGATATCAATGTGTCAAAATAGACAATATTACGAGTGATGAGCAAAAAAGTTCTGGATATGGTGTTCCCCAGGGAAGTATCCTGGCCCCTACCCTATTTTTGATCTATATAAACGATTTATGTAATCTAAATATTAAACAAGGCAAAATTGTTTCATACGCCGACGACACGGCCCTAATATTTTCCGCTAAAACTAGTAGCGAATTGTACGAATACGCTCAATTGGGTTTCAACACTGTGACTAATTGGCTTCAAAGCAATTTACTAACATTGAATGCTGACAAGACAAAATATATTCACTTTTGCATGCGCAAGCCTCAATCTAAAACTGTTAACTCTCATCTATATGCCCATAATTGTGGATTCCGATCATCCAGCATGTGTGATTGTCCCTGTAATCTTTAAAACACGTGACATTAAATATCTCGGGGTTACAATAGACGAAACGCTCTCTTTTAGACCACACATTGACAATCTAGTAAAAAGAGTGCGCAAATTAATCTATGTTTTCAAGAAATTGCGAGCGATCGCAGATTCAAAATTGGTGACGCAAATTTATTTAGCCCTAGGTCAATCTGTAATCCAATACTGTATCACTTCCTTGGGTGGAGCACTTAAAACTCACCTACTGCCTCTTGAAAGAGCTCAGAGAGTCATTTTAAAAGTAGCCAATTCCCTTCCCTTTCTCTATCCTACAGATCAGCTATACAAATCGTGCAACGTGCTTACAGTTCGCCAGCTTTTCATTATGCACTTAGTATTAAAACAGCACACCATGCTGGTGTTGTAGGAAACACCGAAATTACTAATAAGAGACGGAATGATATTGTTTGCGATTCTAATGCATCCTCAAAATATGTATTTGTAAAAAGATTTTTTACTTTTTTAGGTCCATTTCTATACAATAAATTAAATAGAAAATTAAGTATCTACAATTTAAATAAGTATAACTGTAAAAAGATGATTCTTCAATATTTCCTAAGCATATCTTATACTGAGACTGAAGACCTACTTACTGTTTGTAAATAAAACACGCCGTATCTCTCAATATCTGTAGATTTAGTTAGTTCTTATATTAGTCATATTTAGTGTTAATTTATTTTCTTTGTATTTAAGCACTGTCTAGCCTGAAGCACAGGTTCACCCTAGTTCAGGCAAATAAGCAACTGTGTTCTTTATAGTATTTAATCAACTTTATTGTAAGTGAGCTCTATGTTATAAATAAACGATTTATTATTATTATTATTTCGTTTATTCAGCTTTAAGAACATATAAATTATATTTTTAAATATTCATATAAAAAAAAAAACATTTAAAAATATAACAAATAGTAGCCCACCGGTATCGGGAACAGGGTCCAAGCCACCGGCGGTCAGGCCTCCAGAGAAAGGAACCTCCTGACTATACGAGCCGTGTCCAGCAATACTGCTTTCTGAATCAAGCCCTTGATCCAGTCGCCTAACGAGAGCCTCCTAAGGTGTTGGTCGAGGCTCTTGGCTATTCAGCCATTGGCTGAAACAACTATCGGTACAATGATCGCTGAATCCACTTCCCACATGTCGATAACCTCGCGAGCCAAGTCAATATACTAGATTTGTTTATCTTTCTCGGCTTTCACGAGGTTCTCGTCATGCGGAACGGATATATCAACAATCATTGCACGCCTCTCGCTTCGGTCCACCACCACTATATCAGGCTTATTGGCCACAATAGTCCTGTCAGTGATGATGGGCCGATCCCAGTACAAAGTGATATGACCATTATCAAGAACTGGGTCGGGCTCATACCTATAGTATGGCACTTCCGATTCCACAAGAGAGTATTTCGGAGAAAGTTGCTGATGGATAATCCTGGCTACAAGGTTGTGCCTATGCAAGTACTCTCCATTAGCAAGACGAGAACAACCAGAGATAATGTGACGGATCGATTCTCCCGGACGGTGACATGCCCGACAGATGTCAACCGTGCCGTCTTTCACAATAAATCTCCGGTAGTTATTCGTCATGATAACTTCGTCCATAATTGCACATACAAAACCTTCGGTTTCCCCAAATAGGTCACCGAAACGCAGCCAGGCTACGGACGCCAATTGGTCTACATCGGGCCCATGAAGGGCCCGGATAAAGCGTCCGTGAAGCTCTTTGATCTGCCACACTTCCCTGCGATCGTTAGTGTCAAGCACTATCGGTTTGCGCCAGTTCTCGATAGCCAGGGAGAGCGGGGTGAGCCCCTTGTCCACTGCCACTACATCTCGATGCATACCCACGTCGGCAGCTAGGAAATATTCCCTGAGACTGCATACCTCGCGGTTGTGTAGGGTCTTAGCATTTAAAAAACCTCGACCCCCACATTTCCGCGGGATATACAGCCTCATCACCGACGATCGTGGGTGATGCATTCGCTATGCAGTCAGCAGTGTACGGACCCGCCTATCCAGGGCGTCAAGTTCTGTTTGAGTCCATTTGAGTACGCCGAAAGAGTACATCAATACCGGCATGACCCAACCGTTGAAGGCGCGCACCTTGTTTCCGCCTGAAAGAAGACTATTGAACACCTTTTTCAGGCGTCCAAAGAAACGCTCCTTCAATGATTGCTTCATGTTAGTGATACTGATGCCTAGAGCTTCCGACATACCCAAATACTTATAGGTTTCGGTTGGAGAGAGGGATCTCAGATTTATGGAATCCGTGAGTCGAGTGCTCACGGACTCCACAACCTCACCTCGCTTTACATGCATGACTGCACATTTGTCCACACCAAACTCCATCCTGATGGCACTACTGAAGGTTTCAGTTACCTTCAGTAGCTCCATCAGTTGCAGATTGTTGGGGGCAAAGAGCTTCAAATCATCCATGTAAAGGAGGTGAGATATAACCTGACCACCTCTCTTCAACCGATAGCCTAGACCTGAATTCTAATTATTATTATTATTCATTTCAACATATTAATTACATTTTTAAATATTCCTTAAAAAAATTATAAAAAAAAAACATTTAAAAATATAAAAAATAGTGTCCCACCGGTATCGGGAATAGGGTCCAAGCTACCGGCGGTCAGGGTTCCAGAGAAAGGAACCTCCTGACTATACGAGCCGTGTCCAGCAATACTGCTTTCTGAATCAAGCCCTTGATCCAGTCGCCTAACGAGAGCCTCCTAAGGTGTTGGTCGAGGCTCTTGGCTATTCACCCATTGGCTGAAACAACTATCGGTACAATGATCGCTGAATCCACTTCCCACATGTCGACAACCTTGCGAGCCAAGTCAATATACTTGATTTGTTTATCTTTCTCGGCTTTCGCGAGGTTCTCGTCATGCGGAACGGATATGTCAACAATCATTGCACGCCTCTCGCTTCGGTCCACCACCACTATATCAGGCTTATTGGCTACAATAGTCCTGTCAGTGATGATGGACCGATCCCAGTACAACGTGATATTGCCATTATCGAGAACTGGGTCGAGCACATACCTGTAGTATGGCACCTCCGATTCCACAAGAGAGTATTTCAGAGCAAGTTGCTGATGGATAATCCTGGCTACAAGGTTGTGTCTATGCAAGTATTCACCGTTAGCTAGACGAGAATAACCAGAGATAATATGGCAGATTGATTCACCCGGTCGGTGACACGCCCGACATATGTCAACCGTGCCGTCCTTCACAATAAATCTCCGGTAGTTATTCGTCATGATAACTTCGTCCATAATTGCACATACAAAACCTTCGGTTTCCCCAAAGAGGTCACCGACGCGCAGCCAGGCTACGGACGCTAGCTGGTCTACATCGGGCCCATGAAGGGCCCGGAAAAAGCGTCCGTGAAGTTCCTTACTCTGCCATACTTCCTTGCGTACGTTAGTGTCAAGCACTACAGGTTTGCGCCAGTTCTCGTTAGCCAAGGAGAGCGGGGACAAGGGACTCATCCCTTGTCCACTGCTACTACATCACGATGCATACCCCCGTCGGCGGCTACGAAGTATTCCCTGAGACTGCATACCTCGCGATTGTGCAGGGACTTAGCATTTAAAAAGCCTCGACCCCCACACTTCCGCGGGATATACAGTCTCATTACCGACGACCGAGGGTTATTATTATTATTTCCTTTATTTAATATTAATACATATTATATTATATTTTTAAATATTCCTTAAAAAAATAATTAAAAAAACATTTAAAAAAAAAAAAAATAGTAGCCCACCGGCATCGGGAACAAGGTCCAAGCTGCCGGTAGTCAGGGCTCCTGAGAGAGGAACCTCCGGACAATACGCGCCGTGTCTAGGAGTACTGCTTTCTGGATCAAGCCCTTGATCCAACTGCCTAACGAGAGCCTCCGCAGGTGTTGGTCGATGCTCTTGGCTATTAAGCCATTGGCCGTCACGACTATCGGCACAATTATTGCTCTATCCACTTCCCACATGTCGACAACCTCGCGAGCCAAGTCAAGATATTTAGTTTGTTTATCTTTCTCAGCTTTCACGAGGTTCTCGTCATGAGGGACCGCTATATCAACAATCATTGTGCGACGCTCTAGTCGATCTATCACCACTATGTCAGGCTTATTGGCAACAATAGTCCTGTCAGTGATGATAGATCGGTCCCAATACAATGTGACGCTGCCATTCTCGAGAACTGGGTCGGGCACATACCTATAGTACGGTACTTCTGATTCAACAAGGTTGTATTTAAGAGCAAGTTGCTGATGGATAATCCTGGCTACAAGGTTGTGTCTGTGCAAATAGTCTCCATTAGCTAAATGAGAACACCCAGAAATAATGTGACGGATTGATTCTCCAGGCCGGTGGCATGCCCGACAGATGTCAACCGTGCCGTCCTTCACAATATATTTCCGGTAGTTGTTCGTCATCATAACTTCGTCCATAATTGCAAAGACAAAACCTTCGGTTTCTCCAAAGAGATTACCATAGCGTAGCCAGGAGACGGACGCTAAAAGATCTACATCGGGCCCATGTAAGGCCCGGTAAAAGCGCCCGTGAAGCTCCTTGCCCTTCCATACTTCCTTGCGTTCATTAGTATCCATTACTTATTTTAGTATTATTATCTCCTTTATTTTTCTTATAATGACGAGTGACAGGACAGAATGGAAGAAAAAAACGTGTTGCGCCGACCCCAAATAAAACGGGACTAGGGCAGGAAGATGATGATGATGATTTTTCTTATAATACATATTTTGATATTTTTAAATATTTTTTATAATAAATATATATATATTTATTATAAAAACATATATATATAAAAACATTTAAAAATATAAAAACAGTAGTCCACTGATGTCGGGAGCAGGGTCCAAGCTACCGGTGGTTAGGGCTCCAGAGACAGGAACTTCCTCACAATGCGAGCCGTATCAAGGAGTACTGCCTTCTGTATCTGGCCCTTGATCCAACCGCGCAACGACAGCTTCGAAACATGGTCGTCGAAGCTTTTGGCAATAAGACCATTGGCGGTTACAACAATCGGCACAATGATAGCCGAGTCCACATTCCACATGTCGACAATCTCGTGTGCTAAGTCGAGATATTTGATTTGTTTCTTTTTCTCAGCTTTCACGAGATTCTCGTCATGCGGGATGGTGATATCGACTATCATTGCACGGCGCGCTAATCAGTCCATCACCACTATATCCGGCTTATTGGCTACAATAGTCCGGTCAGTAATGATAGACCGATCCCAGTACAAAGTGACATGGTCATTTTCGAGAACTGGGTCGGGCACATACTTGTAATACGGTACCTCTAAATCCACTAGGTTGTACTTCGAAGCAAGTTGCTGGTGGATAATCCTGGCTACTTGGTTATGTCTGTGCAAATACTCGCCGTTAGCCAAACGAGAACAACCAGAGATAATATGTCTGATAGACTCACCCGGACGGTGGCATGCCCGACACACGTCAACCGTCCCGTCCTTCATTATATATCTCCGGTAGTTGTTCGTTAAGATAACTTCGTCCATAATGGCACAGACAAAACCTTCAGTTTCCCCAAAGAGGTCACTGAAACGTAACCAGGCCACGGACGCCAAGAAATCTACATCAGGCTCGTGAAGAGCCCGGAAAAAGCGCCCGTGGAGCTCCTTGCCTTTCCATATTTCCTTGCGGTTATCAGTAGTCATTATTACAGGTTTATGCCAGTCCTCTTTAGCCATGGATAACGGGGTGAGTCCCTTGTCCACTGCGACCACATCTCGGTGCATACCCACATCGGTTTTAAGGAAATATTCTCTGAGGCTGCACACCTCGCGGTTGTGCAGGGTCTTCGCATTTAAAAAGCCTCGACCTCCACACTTCCGCGGGATGTACAGTCTCATCACCGAGGATCGTGGGTGATGCATCCGATTTGCCGTCAGCAATGTACGGACTCGCCTATCCAGGGCGTCAAGTTCGGTCTGAGTCCATTTGAGTATGCCAAAAGAGTACATTAAAACCGGCATGACCCAACCGTTGAAGGCGCGCACCTTATTTCCACCCGACAGAAGGCTATTTAATACCTTCTTCAGGCGGCCAAAGAAGCGCTCCTTTAGCGATTGCTTCATGTCAGCATTGTTAATGCCTAAGGCTTCTGACATACCCAAATACCTATAAGTTTCGGTCGAGGAAAGGGATCTAAGGTGTATGGAATCCGGGAGTTGAATTCCCTCGGATTCCATAATCTCCCCTCGCTTTACATGCATGCCTGCACATTTGTCCACACCAAATTCCATCCTGATGGCGCTACTGAAAGTTTCAGTTACCTTCAGTAGCTCCATCAGTTGCAAATTGCTGGGGGCAAAGAGTTTCAGGTCATCCATGTAAAGAAGGTGAGATATGACCTGACCACCTCTTCTCAACCGATAGCCTAGTTCTGAATCCTCCAGCAATGTGCTAAGAGGATTCAGGGCTAAGCAAAACCAAAACGGACTCAGACTGTCGCCCTGAAATATTTACCGTTTTATCCAGATAGGCTCATCATTCCCCTGGATCGGTCGACATCCTGGATAGCGAAGGACCGTCTTCCATTGCCTCATACATGACTCAAGAAAGGTGCGTAAAGTTATATCTATTTTGTATAACTCCAGCACCCTCATGAGCCATGTATGTGGAACAGAGTCATAGGCCTTCTTGTAATCTATCCAACATGTCGACAGATCCTTGCGGGATCGACGAGTCTGTTGGCTTATGGCCATGTCTATGAGGAGTAGCTCCTTAGTACCCCGGGACCCATTCCTACATCCATTCTGAGAGGGAGAAATAATCTGATTATTTTCTATGTGTATATTAATTTTTGCTCTCAGGATGGATGTAAGAAGTTTATAGACCGTTGACAAACATGTAATAGGTCTATAGTTCTTGGGATCCACGGGGTTACCTGTCTTATGGAGCAGGTGGGTAACGCCAGTTGTCAGATATTCTGGTAGCGAGCCAGACTCTAAGATTGACTGGAATTGCGACGCCAGGGGCGCGTGTGAGCTGCTATACCATTTCAGCCAGAAATTTTGCAGTCCATCCGGTCCCGGTGATTTCCAGTTCGGTAACGGACGAACTGCTTTGGCTACATCCTCTGGGGTGATGGTAACTTTTTCCATTTCTGGTATAGCTTCACACACGCGCTCGACGTCACGCATCCAGCCACCCTCAGTGTGACTGACAGGTACCGACCAAATGTTTCGCCAGAATGTAATCGTGGCCAAATCATCCGGGCGGCACTCGTCAATCACACTGTGTTCAGGCCGCTCCCAAGCTCTGTACACCCACCTCTCATCGCTCTGAAACATGCGATTCTGCAAGTACCGGTCAACTCGCCGCTTATACCGCCGAATGCGGCTCGCCCATGCACAAACTTTCTGCTTCAGGAAGTCGATGCGCTCTGACACGAGACATGTATCCTTGAGGACTAATACCTGTCCCCAAAAACGCCCGTCTCACAAAGCGCATCACTCGTGGTCGTGTATTACCCTCCCTGAAGCAGTGTAGTTTGCCGATGAGTACTCTGGCCTCATCGATACGCCTCTCAATCCTGCATTGCCAGGCTGGTACAGCAGTCTTCGGTCGTATAGTTCCATCTATATTTGGAAACTTTATTTTGGCTAAACGACATGCCGCAACAGCCCCACAATACAAGATTGAGTGCGTATCAACAAGGTTCTCGCTACTCTCAAAGATATTTTTGAGCAACGAGTCCAAAGCACACACCAGCGCCCTATTTTTTTTGTGCATGGGTAACCGCGGCAAACGAGGCCTAAGCTCAGTCGGAGTCGACATGTACTCGCACAACGCATCCTCCAGTGCGCTCCTCAATCTTTCGTTGCACTGGCTACTTACTGTGACAACCCTATCATCTGCATCATCATTATTATGGGGATTCTGGCGGGAACTTCAAAAAAGAGCGCGCGGAAAAAAAATCTCAAATTCTTTTTTAATTAAAAACTTGCATTTTTTACTTAAAAATTTAATAAAATAACAGTGCTAGGTGTGCTATATAAATGGTGGGAAACGAGGGGGGTGGGGACAACCCACCCACCCCAAAACGTCTTCGGTCTGAGGCCGGAGACGGAGGAAAGAACATGGACTTGGATGGCGGCGGCGGTGAGCTTGATTTACCGTACATTAAACCAGATTACAAAAGACTATACCCGGAAAATGCTAATTACGTAGACTTCAAAGTCTTCATTGAAGCTATCAATAATAAGGATAGAATAGGCAATAAGAGCCCTATCTACCTCAACCATATATTTTCTAGCGAAATAAAAGGTGTGACGGCTATACAGAGAATTAATGCAAATAAACTAGCAGTAATATTCAAACAATTTAATACGGCCAATAACTTTATTAATAACAGCGCTTTTCTTCACAAACATGGCTTGAAAGCATTTATTCCGGCTGCGCAAATAGAAAAAACAGGCATAATTAGATATGTACCAGCAAACATTTCCAACAAAGAACTTTACACTAAACTATCATCAATTTATGAAATAATAGCAGTAAGAAGATTTTCAAAGAAAGTTGGACAAGAGCGGATACCACTACAAACAGTTAGCATTACTTTTCTATCAAATATACTTCCAGACAATGTACAATATGATTTGTTTTCATACCGAGTTTTTGAATATGTCGCCCCATTACAGCAATGTTTCCGCTGCTTTAAATTTAACCACTCTGCTAGGATATGTAATGGCAAACAAAGATGTTCCATTTGTGGAGGTGAGCATTTATATAAAGAATGTGATAGACCAACAGAGATCTGCTGTTGCAACTGCAGCGGGCCTCATCTGGCAATATCTAGATTATGTCCAATTAAGATGAATAAAATTTTAGAAAAGAAAAATAAAATTACATATGCAAGTGCTACAACAACAAAACAAAACATGAATGAAAATACTCAATTTCCACCTCTACCACCTCCAAAAATGAAACCAATGGACACTGTAAATAAATTGGTAAATAAGTCTGTACATAAATCTGTAAATAAACCTATATCTGTAAATAATTCTGTACAAAGTGTAAATAAATCTAAAGATGTCCCTCCTAAGAGTGACATCAAATCCCAAATAGTTGCCAACAATGATGTACTTATGGCCCTGGTACAGACATTGGTGGAACTGGGAAATAAGGGAGATAATACGCCTACCACCGTAAATAGTATTAAAGAAATACTTCTTAAAAATCTAAAATAATGGATCCAAGACACACACTGTCTAAGCTTCGTATTGCTCAGTATAATATTCAAAGTGCTAATAGTAAAAAACCCTTATTGATTCAATTCTTACAAAAACAAAACATTGACATTTGCTTACTTAACGAAACATGGTTTAAAGACAATAGTTTTAGAATACCTGGCTATAATATTTATAATAAAAATTCTAATAATACTCATAATGGTGTAGCAATATTGATTAAACCATATTTAAAATACAAAGTTTTAAACACTAGATTTTATGAAGACATTCAAACTGTTGCTTTGTCCTTATCTACTGTACATGGTAGCTTGACTATTCTTTGTGTATACTGCTCTCCTAGTGGACATATACGGATCAATAGACTACGTAACATAATTAATGATCTTCCAAAGCCTATTTTTGTCAGTGGTGACTTTAATGCACACCACATTGCATTTGGATGCCTATCCACTAAGAGCAGAGGTCAAGATTTATTTAATATCATAGATGACTTGGATCTATGTATTTTAAATGACGGTAAGTTTACAACTGTTAACAACCCGAGACGAAATCCGTCTGCAATTGATGTTAGCTTTATTAGTGCTAATCTCGCATCAATATGCGAGTGGTCTGTGCATGACGACGCTATGGGCAGCTATCACTACCCAACAATAACAGAAATTTCACTACAAATAGATAAATATCATATTAATCCTCCTGTTGATAGGTTTATATATAAAAAAGCAGACTGGGAAAAGTATAAAACTATTTCCAAAACAATATTTAATGATTTAGTCCTAAAATTGTATGATCCTATTTCAACCTACAATGATTTTTGTTCTCGATTGAATACTTTAAAAGATATGACGATTCCTAAATTTAATAAACCAAATGATTTCAAAAGCAGACCTCCAGCTCCTTGGTGGAATGACATTTGTGAAAAAAGTGTAATTGCCTCTTACAATGCATTGAAACTTTATAGAAGGGAACCTACCATGGAGAACTATTTAGCATATAAAAGAAAAGATGCACTTAAAAAAAGAACCATATCGGAACAAAAAAGAATAGGTTGGGATAACATATGTAACACTTTTAATAGAACTACTCCTATAAGTAAGATTTGGAATCTTCTTAAAATGTTCAATGGTATAAGAGTTGGCAATAAATCATATAAAGATGAGTTTATTTCTCAATTTCTAGATAAATTGTCCGACAATAGCAATTTAATTGACATTAATAGTTTTGGCAATATTTTCGAATTAAATAATGATAATCTAAATTCTAAATTTTTGCTAGATCCTTTTACATGGTCCGAATTTAAAATGAGCTTGTTATCCCGGAAAGACACAACACCTGGTTTAGATGATTTCCCCTATAGTATTATCAAAAATTTAGATGAGTCTGCACAAAAAATATTTCTTAATATCCTTAATTTACTTAGGCATTGTAAATGTATTCCACAATCATGGAAAACACAATGTGTCATTCCGATTCTCAAACCAGATAAACCTTCAGAGCTTGCCGGCTCTTATAGACCAATATCACTGTCTTCATGTCTAGGTAAATTATTTGAAAACATGATTAAAAATCGTTTGGATTGGTATATAGAATCTAATGGCATCATTCCACATGTACAATATGGATTTCGTCGTGGGCGAAGTTGTGCAGACAGCTTCACTTCCTTAATTTCAGACCTGAAACATGCAAAGGAAAGAAAGTTACACACTGTTTGTGTATTTTTAGATGTTCAAGGTGCTTTTGACAGTCTAGATCCGGCTATACTTGCACAAGTTATGTCTAGGTTAGGTGTACCTGGTCAACTATGTAAATGGATATATAATTTTTTAAATAAAAGAACACTCTACGTAAGACACAATAATGCATTACATGGTCCAAAATGTGCATCTAAGGGTACAATGCAGGGTGCTACACTATCTCCTTTGCTATACAACATATACACAAGTGAGATTTGTAAATTTGTAAATAGTGATGTAGATATTTTGCAGTTTGCAGATGATATTGTTTTGTACAGTAGTAATTATAATGTAGAAATTGCAATTGAAAATATTAATAGAGCCTTGTCTCAACTATTTCATTATTATAATGATGTGCTACATTTATCAATTAATCCTTCAAAAAGCAGTGTGATGATATTTGGAAATGAAAACACAAACTTAAATGTAGTATACAATGGAGAATCTATAAAACTAGTAAATTCAAAGAAATTTTTAGGTATTGTCATAGATAAGAAATTAACTTTTGAGGAACATATTAAATACATATCAAAGAATGCTCTAAAAGGTATAAACGTAATTAAATGCCTTGCAGGCGTCTCATGGGGAGCAGACCCAAAAATATTATCAATTTTGTATAAAAGTATTGTTAGAAGCCATTTTGATTATAGTTCTCTAGTTTATATAAATAGTAGTCATGTAAATAAATTGGATCTATTGCAGAACAGGGCTTTGAGAACAATTTATGGTGCAATGTGCTCTACTCCCATAAGGGCCATGGAAGTGGAGACTAAAATTATGCCCCTAGCTTTGAGACGTATTTTACTTGCAAAGAGATTCTGTCTTAAATTAATTGCTGCTAATCATCATCTTCCTGCCCTAGTCCCGTTTTATTTGGGGTCGGCGCAACACGTTTTTTTCTTCCATTCTGTCCTGTCACTCGTCACGCTATCACTAACTCCCTTTTCTTTCATATCGCTTCTCACACAGTCCATCTCAAATTAATTGCTGCTAATAATAGAAAAATAATAAATAAAATTGCACCTTCTGTAAATAGAACTCCTGGGCCTCTAACAACAGGAGAGGAACTCTTGAATGGCAAATCCCCAACATTATCCAAAATATTATTAAAAACAGAAGATAGTTTAACTGGTATTAGAAAACAGTGCCCATGGCCTTGTTACTCCTTCTCTTACCAATGTATTTCACATCCTGTAAAGATATTGCAAAATCCCATAAATAATAATTTAGATATGTTGCAATTTTTGGAGGATAATCAGAATTATTATGTTATTTACACTGATGGCAGTAAGGGGAGTGATTATGTACATGCTGCTATATATGATTCACATGGAAAAGTTTCTCGAAGCTTTGTTCTGCATAATTTAAGTACTATATTCACTGCAGAGGCATATGCGGTTTATCAGGCATTATTACATATTCGCCAAATTAGCCATTGTAAATATTTTTTGATAGTATCGGATTCACTGAGTTTGATAAAAGCGTTAAATAACCTTACAGTTTCATTTAAGTCAAATTATATTCTGTATTTTATCAAGGAAATAGTTCATCAATTTTACCTTAAGCACATCAAAATTGCTTTCCTGTGGGTTCCTTCTCACCGGGGTATCTCTGGTAATGAAGCAGTTGATAAAATCGCATATGAAGGTAATAATGCTGTTGATGTTAGAAATGCAATGGACATTCCTATGACTGATTTCCTGCAATGTATCAATGAAAAAATATGTAAATTATGGTTAGAAATGTGGAAGAAAGACCAAGACATAAAAGGAAAGTGGTATGGCAATATTCAAGAAGCATTACCTGATAAACCGTGGTACAATAATTTAAAGGAAGCCAGCCGAGACTTTATCACTACGATTAATAGATTGCGCTTTGGCCATAATACTGCACCGTCACACCTTGCTAGACTTGGCATTATTGCAAGTAGCAGATGCCCCTATTGTGAATCCGAAGAAGGGACCGTTGAGCATCTTATTTTTGATTGTCAAAACTTTTTACTTGACAGATTAGTGTTGGCTAGTGAACTCAGTGATGTGAACATTAAGTGTGATTATTCTGCCCGCCCGCCGCCAATTAGACACCTTTTAAAAGACCAAAACACTTTCAAACCGCTCTATAAATATATTAAGAACACAATTAAATCTTTATAAAAAGTGATGTGATACATAGTGCAGTCTTTTGAAAAATAAAATAAGAATTGACTTAAAGGTCCAAGTGACCAGGTCATAAAAATACAAAAAAAAAAAAAAAAAAATCATTATTATGGTCGGACCGCGGCGAGATTGCGTTAGTAGTCGGCGTTGCCGCGGTCTGTGTTTGCGTAGATGTCGAGACGATTTGGTTGCTCAGTATCTCTGAGCGCAGCCGATCAAGTGCAGCGTCGTCCAACCTGTGGTTGCGTTGGATAACCCGCACCTGATCCGATAATCGTTGAGCCGAGACGTTCACGGTTGGTTCTAGAACCTGAAAAAGAGACAGCATCCTTTCACGGTACGCAGTGAGGTTAGTTCCCCCCTCTGTAGGCCCGTAATATGCGCGCATGACGTTCTCGTTCATTGACTGAGTCTATCTCATGCGCTGCACACAACCACCGGCAGCGGGGACCCGGCTCTTCGGTGGCCGGCCTCTCCCCGGCCGGCGTACAGGTGTTGGCGACGTCGGCGGGGAGAAATACTCGTCGCTCGAACTCGACGCAACTGCAGCCGCCGGTGACACTGGTGATCCGGGGTCCGGCGGCGGCGAGGCGGAGCTGAGCGACGAGCCCGGGGGTGGATGTCGTGCGCGTCGTGCAGCTGTTCTTGTCAACATTCGTCAGTTTATCATTTCATCCCATTTGTTCATTTCTATTAATTTATTTGGTGTCACGTCGTTGACATATGTCATGTTGTCTGCTTGTATTTTATTTCTTTAAAATATTCTATTTCTTGTGGTTTGTTGTTTTAGTTGAAGGTTTTCTTTGTTTCTTTATGATGAGGGCTTTGCTTTGGATATAATTTGTCTGAATTGCCGATAAAACTTTAATTTATTTAAATTTTTAAACGGGATAAGAAAATATTTGACTTATGTTGTCAGTGGGTTGCCAGGTTATTATTATTATTCCATTTATTATCTATATATGTACATATTATTTACATTTTTAAATATTTCTTAAAAAGCACATTAAAAAAAAAAAACATTTAAAAATATAAAAAATAGTAGCCCACCGGCATCGGGAACAGGGTCCAAGCTGCCGGTGGTCAGGGCTCCTGAGAGAGGAATCTCCTAACTATGCGCGCCGTGTCCAGGAGTACTGCTTTCTGGATCAGGCCCTTGATCCAGCTGCCTAACGAGAGCCTCCTTAGATGTTGTTCGAGGCTCTTAGCTATTAAGCCATTGGCCGTTACGACTATCGGCACAATGATTGCTCTATCCACTTCCCACATGTCGACAACCTCGCGAGCTAAGTCAAGATATTTGATCTGCTTATCTTTCTCAGCTTTCACAAGGTTCTCGTCATGAGGGACCGCTATATCAACAATCATTGTGCGACGCTCTAGTCGATCTATCACCACTATATCAGGTTTATTGGCAACAATAGTCCTGTCAGTGATGATAGATCGATCCCAATATAACGTGATACTGCCATTGTCGAGAACTGGGTCGGGCACATACCTGTAGTACGGTACTTCTGATTCTACAAGATTGTATTTAAGAGCAAGTTGCTGGTGAATAATCCTGGCTACGAGGTTGTGTCTATGCAAATAGTCTCCGTTAGCCAGACGAGAACACCCAGAAATAATGTGTCGGATTGATTCTCCGGGCCGGTGGCATGCCCGACAGATGTCAACCGTACCATCCTTCACAATGTATTTCCGGTAATTGTTCGTCATCATAACTTCGTCCATAATTGCAAAGACAAAACCTTCGGTTTCCCCGAAGAGGTCACCGAAACGTAGCCAAGATACGGACGCTAATAGGTCTACATCGGGCCCATGTAAGGCCCGGTAAAAGCGTCCGTGAAGCTCCTTGCCCTGCCATACTTCCCTGCGGTCATTAGTATCCAGTACTAAAGGTTTGCGCCAGTTCTCGTTAGCTAAGGAGAGCGGGGTGAGGCCCTTGTCCACCGCCACCACATCTCGGTGCATACCCACGTCGACGGCTAGGAAATATTCCCTGAGACTGCATACCTCGCGGTTGTGCAGGGACTTAGCATTTAAGAAGCCACGACCCCCACACTTCCGCGGGATATACAGTCTCATCACCGATGACCGTGGGTGATGCATCCGATTTGCGGTAAGTAGTGTACGGACCCTCCTATCCAGGGCGTCAAGTTCTGTCTGAGTCCATTTGAGTATGCCGAAAGAATACATCAATACTGGCATGACCCAACCGTTGAAAGCGCGCACCTTATTTCCGCCTGACAAAAGACTATTCAGTACTTTATTCAGGCGGCCAAAGAAGCGCTCCTTCAACGATTGTTTCACGTCATCAGTATTGATGCCTAACGCTTCCGACATACCCAAATACTTGTAAGTTTCGGTTGAGCTGAGGGATCTAAGGTGTATGGAATCCGAGAGTTGAATTCCCTCGGATTCCATAATCTCTCCTCGCTTTACATGTATGACTGCACATTTGTCCACACCAAAGTCCATCCTGATGGCACTACTGAAGGTTTCAGTTACCTTCAGTAGCTCCATCAGTTGCAAGTTGTTGGGGGCAAAGAGTTTCAGATCATCCATGTAAAGAAGGTGAGATATGACCTGACCGCCTCTTTTCAACCGGTAACCTAAGCCAGAACCCTCCAGCAGTGTGCTGAGAGGGTTCAAAGCCAGGCAAAACCACAGTGGACTCAGACTGTCACCCTGGAATATGCCACGCTCAATCCTTATCGGTTCGCTGTTCTCCCAAATCTGTCGACATCCCGGATAGTGAAGGACTGTTCTCCACTGCCCCATACATGACATCAGGAAGGTGCGCAAAGTTGCATCAACTTTATACAGTTCTAGCACCCTCATGAGCCATGTATGAGGAACAGAGTCATAGGCCTTCTTATAATCTATCCAGCATGCCGACAGATTCTTTCGAGAACGTCGAACCTGTTGGCTAATGGCAATATCGATGAGGAGCAGCTCCTTAGTACCGCGGGACCCGTTCCTACATCCATTCTGAGAGACAGACATGATAGAATTTGTTTCAATATGACTGTTGATTTTAGCTCTCAGAATGGATGTAAGAACTTTATAGACCGTCGGCAAACACGTAATCGGTCTATAATTTTTGGGTTCCGCAGTACTACCTGATTTATGGAGCAGGTGGGTTATTCCTGTTGTTAGAAACTGGGGCAGCGATCCTGACTCTAAGGCAGATTGGAACTGAGATGCCAAGCGAGCGTGCGACCCTTGAAACCATTTGAGCCAGAAATTGTGCAGCCCGTCCGGCCCTGGAGATTTATTATTATTATTATTATATAATCGTGTAATTTTTTGCATATACTAAATTCTGGCAGTTCATACTGTTATATATGTGGGTAGTTTTATGCTAGCGCGCAATTATGTTTGTAACTGACATCAGTTCAATATACGCTTGGCTCGTACGCACGTCTTTTATTTAGCAGTGGCGACGAGGATTAAAAAAGTAAAGAAACTTTGTTCGGTGCAGAATAGTTTTGGATTGTGTCGTATAATCGTGGACAATAACTACAATGTCGGTGGGCAAAATTAAAGACTTTGATGTGAAAAGCGGTAACTGGTCAGCATATGTCGAGCGACTCGAAATGTACTTCATAGTTAACAACATAACGGACGATTTAAAGTTACCAACTTTAATCGCGATAATCGGGGAACAAGCTTACGAATTGTTGTCTACATTAGCGAGTCCGAAAAAACCATCAAGCTTGTCATACACAGTGGCGGTGGATCTACTGCGAGCACATCTGCAACCGATACCCTCAATCTTGGCGGAAAGATATAGATTTCGTCAAAGGCGGCAAATGGCAGGCGAATTGATAGCAGACTACGTGGCTGACTTGAAAAAAATGGCCAGGTACTGTGAGTTTAAAACAAACTTAGAAGAAAACTTACGGGATCAGTTTGTGTGCGGACTGCGGAGCGAAGTTATTCGTCAGAGGTTATTCGCGGAAAATGACCTGGACTACAATAAAGCGCTACAGTTAGCCAATACCCTGGAAGCAGCCGAGCGGGACGCCGGGGCTGTCGAGGGCTCGCGGGAACAAGTTCCGGACCGGGAACTTAGCGAGAAGATGCACCAGCTGGAAGTCAAAAATTGTTCAGCGTGTGGTGGCAAAGGTCATACACCGCAAAACTGCAGGTATAGAGATTTTGAATGCAGTTACTGTGGAAAAATGGGCCATTTACGAAGAGTATGCAAGAAAAAAGAATTCGACCACCGTACGACATCGGCGAGTCCAAAGTCCAACAGTACGCGGGGAAGGTCACGCAGAGGTCGCGCGCCCGGAGCGAGCGGCTACCGCGCGGCGGACGACCGCGACGGCGGGAAGCGGCGCAGCGGCGCGGCAGCGGCGGAACGCGGCGCGCGCGTCCAGCGGAGCGCCGGCGCCGCCGACACAGCGCACTGGCTACGCGAACCGGCGGGGGACAGCTCCGGGGAGGAACGGGACGTTTCGGGTGATGACGAGGAGGCAATGTACCAGATGTCGTTAGCGAAGTATAGACCGGTGTGTATGACAATTAAGGTAAATAATAAACCCTTAAAAATGGAAGTAGATACTGGGTCGGCGTTATCTTGTATAAGCTATTCGACATACGCTCAATTGTTCAGAGACCTACCTTTAGAAAAATGTAAATTAAAGTTAAAATTTTATGATGGCTCAGCTGTCTACCCTATAGGGTACTTGGAGACTAATGTTAAATATAAAAATAAAGTGAAAAGGTTAGATCTATATGTAATAAATAAGGGTAGTACCAGTTTATTAGGAAGACAGTGGTTGTCTGAATTGTGTATAGAAATACCAAAGCTAAGCAGGTGTACAGAAATCCATAATATAGTAACAAGTAAAAATAACTTGTTAAATGATATTATCTCCAGGCATGAGAAGCTATTTGACGGCACATTGGGCAAGTACACCGGGGAGGAGGTGAAGCTGTACGTGCGGGACGGAGCGCAGCCGATTTATTGTCGCGCGCGCCCGGTGCCGTACGCGCTGCTCCCGCGAGTGGACGCCGAGTTGGACGCGATGCTGCGCGCTGGCGTCGTCGAGCCCGTTGACCGGTCCGACTGGGCCACGCCGTTGGTCATAGCGAGAAAGGCGGACGGCGGAATACGACTGTGCGCGGACTATAAGGTGACACTTAACAAAGCTTTGTTGGTTGATAGGTATCCGGTTCCAAGGGTAGAAGATTTATTTAGTAACCTGAGTGGTAATAATTATTTTACCAAGATAGATCTATCACAAGCTTATAATCAATTAGTTTTAAATGAAACATCGAGAAAATACACTGTGATTAACACACATAGAGGATTATTTAAATACAACCGACTGGTGTATGGTCTCTCTTCTAGCCCAGGGATTTTTCAAAAACTAATGACAAACCTCTTTAGAAACGTCCCCGACGTAGTAGTATTTTACGATGATATTTTAATAAAAAGTAAATCTTTGGAGTCTCATTTAAAAAGCGTGGAACAAGTATTTAGTATTTTGGAAACGAATGGCTTAAAAATTAAAAAGGAAAAATGTGAGTTTATAGCTGACCAAGTGAAGTATTTAGGGTTCATAATAAATAACAAAGGAGTTCGAGTAAATCCCGAAAAATTAAAACCAATATTAGATATGCCTCATCCAACTAATATATCGGAATTAAAGTCGTTTCTGGGAATGGTTAATTTCTATGGAAAATTTATAAAAAATTTAAACTATCATATTAACCCTCTTTATGACTTGCTCAAAAAGGGTAGGCACTGGAAATGGACAATGACACATACGCGGGTATTTAATGTAATTAAAAAGCTATTGTGTAGCGCGGACGTTTTAACACACTTCGATATGTCGTTAGAGAGTATAGTGACATGCGACGCGAACTCGCGCGGGCTCGGCGCGGTGCTGGCGCAGCGCGCGCCCGGCGGCGGCGCCGAGCGCGTGGTGGCGTACGCGTCGCGCTCGCTTACTGCGGCCGAGCAACACTATAGTCAGATTCATAAAGAAGCGCTTGCAATAATATTCGCAATGGATAAATTTCATCAATATCTGTTTGGGAGGAAGTTCACTTTGCGTACGGACCATAAACCTTTGGTGACAATATTTGGACCACATGCCGGTATTCCCAACACGGCGGCTAGTCGGCTACAGAGGTGGGCTATTAAATTATCAGCCTATGACTTCAACATAGAGTATATTCGCACGGACAAAAACACAGCGGATGTTTTGTCTAGGCTGATTAGCGAGCATAAGGAAGGGGTTTGTAAAGAAGAACTAGACACGCCAGAACAAACATATTTACATTTTGCGGCAGAAGCATTACTCTTAGACTCACATCGTTTAAAACAAGAAACGGCTTCGGACAGTATATTAAACAGAGTAGCTAGATATATTAATGACGGATGGCCGGACGATTGCGAAATGAGAGAACTTAAACCATATGCTAACAGAAAAAATGAGCTATATCTAGAATTAGGCTGCGTGATGTGGGGACATAGGGTCGTAATTCCAAACTCATGCAGGGATAAAGTAATTACGGAGCTTCATGAGGGTCACATGGGGGTAGTGAAAACAAAAGCATTGGCTCGGAGCTATGTGTGGTGGCCGGGCATAGACGAGGCTGTAGAAACAGCGTGTCGCGCCTGCACCATATGTGCCGCGGTAGCTGACGCCCCTCCGGCGCACGAACCGCGCGCCTGGCCATGGCCAGATCGCCCATGGACCAGAATACACATTGATTTTTTGGGGTGTTGTGCTCTGTAGCAACGCCACCGTATATTTTATTATTGTGATAAATCCATTTTTATGTACGGCTGACGTACATAGCGTACATGCATTGTTTGTGAATGTACGCCTTTTAATTTAAAAGAAAAAAGTAAATTAATGTGGCGTTGCTGCGGAGAATTCTCACTAGCAACGCCACCTGTAATCAACATTTGTAGACACAATTTCAGCTATTTCTCTAAAGTTACGTAATGTACGAACGCTGTGTATTATGTACACGTGATAAATATGAAAAAATATGTTAATTCTAAACTTTAATTCTAAACTCACTTATTGTCGTATGTATTTTAGCTAGCTACAGTTGGACAGGAAAATTTATACAAAACAGATTTCATTAATAGAAGTTTATTATTACGAGTATAACAATGGTTACAAAAAAAAATTACCATTATAATAAATAAAAAAAAATAAACAGAAAATATCTCTCAAAAAAAGAAAAATCTGTAAAAAATACATTACACTAGATTTACAGTGTATTTATACATTCAAATGCAAAAATTCGCACATCATCACTTGTTATGTTTAGGCAGCCATTATCATGAATAAGAGGTTTAGTTGTATTATTTGTTATATTTTCTTTAATTAGGTTTTACATAATTTGTACCTTTTGTAATCAGTGTAATTGGCATTCTGTCGTTCTGGTTAAATAAATAAAATAATAAATGAATGTGAATAGATATTATCATAAGTACCCTAAATCTATACATATAAATAAAATTGGAGTGTCTGTTTGTAATATTGAAATAATTACTTTTACAACATGCATGCATATGTATTCATACACCAAAATATTATTTTTTACAATTTTTGTCTGTCTGTCTGTTTGTCCGGGCTAATCTCTGAAATGGCTGGACCGATTTTGATGGGACTTTTTTTGGCAGGTAGCTAATGTAATAAGGAGTAACATAGGATACTTACTTTAAATTTTAGAAAAATAAATTCAAAGTCCTGTAGTCTACGCGAACGAAGTCACGGGCACAGCTAGTGATAATATATAATTTAAATAGTGTTATTATATTATGTTAGCATATAATTATATGAAATATATGACGACATAGTATAATAAAAAATGATTATGTAGAAAGTCTTAATAAGTGTTTGGTAATTTTACACGAATGTTGATATTGTGCTCTAAAACTTTTCAAGGGCACTTTTTAGGGTTCCGTAGCCAAATGGCAAAAAACGGAACCCTTATAGATTCGTCATGTCTGTTTGTCTGTCTGGCCGTCCGTATGTCACAGCCACTTTTTTCCTTTTTTGTAAACCGCATCAAGATTTTCACACAAAAATAGCAAAAAAACAATAAATTTTGGGGATACACAGAACTGAAACTCAAAATTTTTTTTTCATCAAACTCGTACGTGTGAGGTATCTATGCATAGGTCTTCAAAAATGATATTGACGTTACTAATAACATATTTTTCTAAGCTGAATAGTTTGCGCAACAGACACTTCCAAAGTAGTAAAATGTATGTCCCCCCCCCCCCCGTAACTTCTAAAATAAGAGAATGATAAAACTAAAAAAAATATATGATGTACATTACCATGCAAACCGCCAACGAAAATTGATTTGAACGAGATGTATGTAGTAAGTAGTTTTTTTTTTTTAATACATCAGTTTTTCAGCCGGTTCAGCATCAGCCGGTTTTTTTTACTATGTTTTTCATATCATTAGAAAGATAATGAAATATTCTTTCAATTTCTGTATATATATTTTTTTCAATATCTATTCACATTCATGATAATGGCTGCCTTAACAATTAACAAGTGATGATGTGCGAATTTTTGCACTTGAGTGTATAAATACACTGTAAATGTAGTGTAATGTATTTTTTACAGATTTTTCTTTTTTTGAGAGATATTTTCTGTTTTTTTATTTATTATAAAGGTAAAATTTTTTTGTAACCATACTCGTAATAATAAACTTCTATTAATGAAATCTGTTTTGTATAAATTTTCCTGTAGCTAAAATACATTAGTTTAATGCACTATAAGGGACAATAAGTGAGTTTAGAATTAAAGTTTAGAATTAACATATTTTTTCATACTTATCACGTGTACATAATACACAGCGTTTGTACATTACGTAACTTTAGAGAAATAGCTGAAATTGTGTCTACAAATGTTGATTACAGGTGGCGTTGCTAGTGAGAATTCTCCGCAGCAACGCCACATTAATTTACTTTTTTCTTTTAAATTAAAAGGCGTACATTCACAAACAATGCATGTACGCTATGTACGTCAGCCGTACATAAAAATGGGTTTATCATAATAATAAAATATACGGTGGCGTTGCTACAGAGCACAACACTTTTTGGGGCCAATAGCGGGGCATACTTACTTTATTGTAGTGGACGCTCATTCAAAGTGGATAGAGGCAATTAAAATGACTAGCACTACGGCGAAAGCTGTAATAAAAGAATTGCGGGAAATGTGGGCGAGATTCGGGTTACCAAAACAAGTGGTCAGTGACAATGGTCCACCATTTTTTAGTACTGAGTTCAAACAATTTTTAAGTACGAATGGAATTGAACAAATTTTTTCAGCCCCCTATCACCCGGCCTCAAACGGGGCAGCGGAAAATGCCGTTAAAATATGTAAACGCAATATAAAAAAAGCAATCAAATCTAACACAGACATACACGCTTCTTTGTGTAGATTCCTACTAGCTTATAGAAATACACCACACTACACAACCGGTGAAAGTCCGGCAAACATGTGCATAGGGCGCAATCTGCGCATGCGTCTGGATTGCTTAAAACCTGATCAGAAAAAATTAGTGAAGGCTCGTCAGAGGCAGGCGGAAAAGTCAGCTGGGGGAACGGTTAGACAGTTAACATCGGGGGACAACGTCTGGTTTAGAGACTATCGGGGTCTTGATAAGTGGACAGCGGGGACAGTGATAGAAAGGACAGGTAGTACGGATTACAAAGTTAGATCTATCAATGGAACCGATGAACACAGACATGTCGACCAACTAAAGCTTAGAGTGTCAAGAGATGTTACTAAGATAGTAAATTGTGACAGTCACCCTGTACGCGAAAGACCTTTAAAACGATTCCGCCCTTCGCTCATTTTTCCAGTAGACAGCGACCAAAAGTCTGGCGCACCGGTCGCGGGCCCGAGCTCCCCTGAGCCGTTGATAGCCGAGGGAGCATCACCAACGGCGACCGATGATAGGAACATTGTGTTAACAGCGACTCCGCTAAAAACATCTAGCATGCCCAATGTGCAGGAAATAGATAATCATGGCTCGAATAACAATGTACCTACAGATCCGCCTAATATTCGGCGTGTACGCAAACCAGTCAAACGATACGGTATCGAGGACTGTTATAAGTAGCTAAAGGACTTAATATTAATATAAGTTAGTTAATAAGTTTAAATATGTATAAGTTTAGTTGTGTTAGTAATAAGATTAGTTTAGTTCTGTTAGTTATAAGTTTATTAGAAATTAAGGGTGAAGGTGTTATATATGTGGGTAGTTTTATGCTAGCGCGCAATTATGTTTGTAACTGACATCAGTTCAATATACGCTTGGCTCGTACGCACGTCTTTTATTTAGCACATACATAATACAATTCTGCAAAAAGTGTTAAATTCTGTTTTTATTTATTTTCGATTAGCTTTTGCCCGCGTACATAAATATATAGGAAAAAAGAAAACAATTTTAGCGATAAGACTGGACATTGTGACACCCATTAATTTGAAGCTTCTATTCCCTCACTCTTGCTAGCTAGGCGAACTCATCCCATTTCCTCCTGCTCCGGACTATGGTCTGAATCAGAGCACACCGCGAGCGATCGCAGGATTACAGTAGAGGAAATATAAATAAATAAACTTTTCAGGCTATGTGTATTTTTATAGTCATAAGTAACAAATATTTTTTTAGTATTTAATTACAAAGTAGTGTACAAAACGCGTTATGTATTTTCTAATCAGTCATCTACAACACAAATCTGTATTTAAGGAATTATCACACTTTTACTAGAAACACCGACAGAAATGAAATAGCAAGTTTTCACAATACAATATATCCAAACAGTAACAATGAAAGAAGTCAGAAGTCTATATGAGTATCACCTATTAATTTATACATTTATGTCCGCAAAATGAAAAAGCAAGATGTGGTTTCGGTAATTGTGACACTTATATTGTAACTTTGACATTTATATAGTAATTTTTGACATTTATATTATAATTTTGACATGTATATAGTAATTGTGACATTTATATTGTAATTTTGACATCCATACTGTTTTGACATAAATCTTCTAATTTTGACATATATTTTGTAGCTTTGACATTGTTCTTGTTTAACATTACTATTTTTAATTAATTTCGAATGTTGACATGATAAGATAAAAATAACTTCGAATGAAATGGCCTAAGTTATAAATTTGTAAGTGAAATCCTGGCTAAGTTTTATGTGTTAGGATTTATTATCAATATTATTATTTTTAGTTTTCAATTTTATACATATTTGTACGCCGATACATATATGGCATAAACATGACTGGGCTCAAACAATAAACCTATATCTTGCATGCTTTTGTATGTATACAATGTTTAAACAAATAAAGAATCTTATCTTATCTTATCTTTTTATTGTAATGGAAGCGTTTGTGTTTGCGAATTCTGTTGCTTTGATTAAAGATAAATATAAAAAATTGAAAACTATTATTAGATACACAATAGAGTAGTTTCTAAAGTCAAAATAATTACATTTTATTTAGTCCGTATTTTAGATTATAAAAAAATATTAGAAACGTATTTTTCTTTTTTCGATTAAATAAAAAATAACAAAGATATAGCCCATTACACGCCACAAGTTACATGTGGTGTCTCCCCGTGCGAAAAAATGCAGCACACGCAGCGTGACGTTACACTTAACTTTAATGAGCTATGTCTTTGTCATTTTTGGTTTAATTTACAAATAAAAAATACGTGTCCCTTATTTTTGAATAATTTAAAAGACGGACTAATTGCATTTTTTACGGCAACTAGCATATTATTTAAGAAAACCTTTAAAAAATGTCAAGCCTCAATAAGCTACAATAATTATAACATTGAATAGTTGCGCCTAAATATAACAAAAATAAAGAAATCGTTACAATAACTAGCGGAATACATCTAAATTATTAGAATCACCAGTAAGAGCTTCAGCAATTGAGCCGCTCTTATAAAACTTTTCCACTTGATAATTGTTATTTGATATTCTTTTTTCCACGACAATCTCGTGACCTCCAGCAGATCTCAGAGTCACATCGATGCTGAGCTGCATCTTTGTGTGGTCTGCTGTCCATCGTAACTGTCGCACTAGATGTGCCAAAATTATCTTCATGGATATCATGGCGTAGGCTTTTCCTGTAAAATAATAAACATAGATTTAGTTTTTAGTTTCTGTAGTTAATGTTTTAAAATTTGCCGCAACGGACCATTAGGTTACTTTTTTCATGTCTTTGAATCTTTCTTGTTTT
The DNA here is from genome assembly GCA_910589285.2 of Mythimna ferrago. NCBI lineage: Eukaryota > Metazoa > Arthropoda > Insecta > Lepidoptera > Noctuidae > Mythimna > Mythimna ferrago. The sequence continues at coordinate 16,330,210 of OU342694.1, read as the reverse complement.
GCCTTTGTTTTTTTTGCTTAATTATTAGGTATTTACATAGGTTTTTCATCTTTTTGACGTTTTTTCTATTATCTCATATCTATCTACATAAAAATGTGTTTACCATTTTTAAATCGCGCTAAACAATTATATTATAGATGTAAAAGTAACTACAGACAGAGTTACCTACTTTTCTATCAAGTTAATATAACACGAAACTACTAAACCAATTTTCATGAAAGGCACAGAGTTAACTATAACCTCGAGAAAGGATATACTTTCAATCTGGCCATGACTTCGATTTTTATGTAAAGGAAGTCATGCGCAAAAGCTAATTTATTAATTTATTTGGCGGAAAATATTGGTTTCTAGATGTTTGTTTTTCCTTGAAAAATCCAGAAAGTTTTATTTCTTTATTTATTTTTTGTTGATTTACGTAAAACGGCAATTTTACAGGTCATTAACCCTCTGGTGCTTGAAAGATTAAAATATATAAGTAAATATACAAACCTATACACGATCTCTTCCCCAAACTGAATGCAGCAAAAGACTTGTTCATCTGTGGTAGTTTGTCACTATCAAACCATCTCTCCGGTATGAACTCCTCAGGTTTGTCTCCCCACACTTTAGTTCGATGTAAACCATGAGGCATAAAGAAGACTTGACTGCCAGCACGCAAGGTGTAATTTTCTGGAAAAATACAATAATTGTATTATGAAAACTGCAGGCCTAGCCAAGTTACGACCGTATCGTTTTGAATCTCTTCCTACTGTTGGTAACACCTCCGATTCCTTTGTTTTGACCACGTCACTTAACGTTAAGATAATGTCATTCCCATACATGCGAAGTTTTTTTACTAGCGTTGTTAATCTACAATAAATTTGATAATCCACAATCATTAAGATTGTAGATTTTCAATTTGCCTAAGCCCTCTGGTTGTTAAACTCCGCGAAAGAAAACTCAACTATAGAATAATAATAATATAATAGATTCCACAACTATCACACAGCGCCGTCTAGTCCCAAGCTAAGCAGAGCTTGTGTTATGGGTACTAGACAACTGATAAACATACTTATATATTTCTAAATATATACATATTATAGATAAATTACACCCAGACACAGAACAAATGATCGTGCTCATCACACAAACATTTTTCCTGGGTGGGAATCGAACCCACGACCTCCGGCATAGCAGTCAGCGTCACTAACCACTAGACCAACAGGCCTGTCAAACTCTATTGGAAGCATTGTTTTCAGTCTAAATTAATGATGGAAAATACGAAAATACTCACTCAGTTTGACATCTTTATCAATGTATCTCGGAAGAAGCGGTGCTACTGCTACCAAACGAAGTACTTCTTTTATCACAGCTTCTGTGTACACTAGTTTTGGCAAATCTTCTTTTTCCACGTCTCTGTCTCCGCCGATTACTTCCATTACTCTAGAAATGAAACCGTTTATTGCTGGTCAGGTTGTTGCACCACATATACCATACCATATCAGGAGTTACATGTTTGAGTCGTTTGGAGATGAAATAGAGAGTGCTCATCGGGTTGTTACTAATCAACGTGACAATGCTGCCAGTACTCTGGGCACTTCCCATTAACAGCGTTAAGAAACAATTGTTTGTGCGTACTATTATTTTCAATTTTTATATAAACCTATTAAGATATGTTTTAGCTCAGTGGTTTGCAAGTATAATATAAATAATTTTAATAAGTATTATGATTTATTTCATACATTTAGTATCAATATTATACCATGTACTTTAGTGAGTCTTTACTAATATAACGTCTGTAAATCTTTCTTGCTAACTAGATATTTCTCTTTTTATTCTTTTGTTACAAAAGAGGATGCCCGATTTTTTATGGGCATCGTCCCCACCCTCCAACATACATGAGACAGGTGTCATTTGAAGCGTTTAGTTAAAAAAACATTTTTTATTGTAGCGACACATCTCTAAAGTATGGGATTTGGGTTTTATATATAAACCATTATATTTTGACTTAACCTAACCCAAGTGTTATGGACCTTAAATATACTCATAATATAATATAGTACTGTCACATATTTTGGAATGCGGCTTTGAGAGCTCTGTAAGATTCTGCAAAAATGACACCTGTTTCAATTTATGTTGGTACCCACCAACAGATTTGAAACAGGTGTTATTTTTGGGGACCTTTTTACGCATTGCCCTTTGTCAAATATTTTTGCAGAATCGTACCCCATACTTTAGAGATATATCGCCATTATCAAAAATATTCTATTTAAGTAGACGCTTTAAATGATACTTGTTTTAAGTCTGTTGGTGGGTGGGAACACTTTCACGCAATGCCCTTAAATTCTGTATCTACGTTTAAAGAAACTTACTCTTCATAAATCCGGTCTTGTACTTCTGGGTATGATCCCATTATTGTCAGTATGAAAACCAGTTGTTGAGAGGTAGTTTCAAACGCTGCTGCTACCATTGTATTTAACTCATGTCTCATTTCATCTTCGGTGAAGTTTTCATCTGCTGTCAACTCTAACACTATATCCAGGAAGGATCTGAAACCTAAAAAAATATATCAACAGCCTCTATTTTTAAGGTTCTGAGAACTTCAACCGCCTTATTCCAAAACGGGATCTAAATGTCGTGTAGTACCTAGATTATTACTAGGTTTAGAACCAAAGGTAGGCTTAAAATTTTGAATTTAGCTATAAAAAATTAAGTTCTTCACTAGTAAAGTTAGACCGTCAAAACCCTTAGTACTAACTTCGATACTAATATGTAAATTATTATTTAAGATTACTTTTGATTTGTGTGTTATTTCATATTAAAATTGTTAACAATGGATATTAATATGATTGACTTGACGGATCTGGAAGATTAGAATATTTCAAATGCATGGATTTTGTATTATATTGGAATATCATTTTAATGATTAACACAAACAAGACCACACATAAGACACGCCACAACTCTTGTAGGTACTAAGGCATTTTTTTTTTGTAATGACTCGGTAAGAGTTTTTGTCAATCAGAAAATGATAACTTACTTGGTTTATTTGTTTCACTATTATCAGTTCCATTCTTCAGTAAACATTTTTTTCTATTTATCACCTAAGAAATATCATTAACATTATTTTTTGTAAAAATAGTTGTTCCATATTCTTCTTATAGTTTTTCTTATGGTATGCTATGTTTATCCTTTGATTGAAAATAAAGCTGAGTAACTTTTTTTTGCTTCAATTATCTTCAAGTAAGATACAAGCTATAATAAATTCTAATGCATAATCACCTCATCAGTGATAAGATTTAGGAAGTTGACTAGCTCAGTTTCCCTTTTCTTCAGTCCAGCTAATTTATAAATTATTTCACTCTGGTACCAAACTTTGTTGAGCCTGTTCATTAGTAAGTGTACAAGTTCATCAACTGCATTCACGTAGTTCTTCACAAAATCTTTGCCTTTGTCTTCATTGTCTCCGAATGCTGTTACTGGAATATAAAGAAACAAAATTAATGAACTATTAACTGTTATTATCACTTCAGATGAAAAATGTCTGGACATAGTCTCTACAGACGCACATCATTCGATTCTTAATAATTCTTATTTAACTGCTAGCTGTAATGTTACTGAAATTATCGTCCTAACCGACTCATTCCGATTCACGACCTTAACTTAAGACCACGTTTACTCCCAAGGTAATAATATACCACTCAGGTCACTTCCCGGTCTCGTCAGATTGCCATTCCATCGAACTATGAAAGAAAAGGAATATACATAGATAATTATACCTAGCTAATCTTCATCAAAATTAACAACCGTGACTGAATTACTTCGGAAGGATTGTGAAATTATCAAAATTATTCTTTTTTAAGGCGCGTAATTTATTTCATCACCCTTGCTCTCAAAACGGCGAAGGAAAACATCATGAGGAAACCGGTATGTCCTAGAACCAAAAATACAAAGACATGTGACATTCACCAATCCGCACTGGACCCGCGTGGTGGATTACGGCCCATTCCCTCTCCTAGAGAGAAGGCCTGAATTCACCCAGTAGCAACATTAAAAAGGCTGATGATGATGATGGTGGGAAAAAAATTAATGACTCCTCTCGCTCTAGGGCGGATCGGGAAAGCGTGTCAAATTCTTACTAACTAAACTACAGCTATGATCCTTCAGTTGCTCTTTACATCTTAGGACTACGGGTGACCTTTTCAAAAGTCGACAAATGTGCCCAGTATGCTTTGGCCCTGCTGGATTCCAACGATTTTTCTGACATCTCTTTGAGAAACTAACAGCGCTGTCAACAACTCAGGCTCGGTCTGGATGGTTACCGGACGGCCGAAGGTGGTCAGACTGCTAAAAACACTGAGCCTTTGCATGTAAATTATTTTTACGTCCTAAAAGAAATAAATAGAAAGATTAAAACCAACTCACTACAAGAAATCCTAAGTATACTGTTCCGCAACAGCATAACGTGGTCATAGGGCCCTTCTCCGACTTGCTCTTCTAGCTCGTTAACCATCCGTCTGGATTGGCTGTTAAACACGTCGAAGAAACCATTGACTATCGGTATACTGAACGCTGGGCTGAGGACTTTGCGGTGATGCTTCCATACTGGTCCTGGTAAAAACAGATAAGGACAATGAAACTATGAAAGATACAAAAAGGTCTATCGTGAATCATTGAGACTTAAAAAATGTTTACGATGGTTTCAAAACATAAGTATATCAATAACAGTTAATAAATGATCACATCGCATTACTTTGTGTAATTTATTTCATCACCACTGCTCTTAAAACGGTGAAGGAAAACATCGTGAGGAAAATGCCGGTTTCTTCGAACCAAAATTTGAAGACGTGTGACATTCACCAACCCGCACTAGGACCGTGTGGTGGATTACGGCCCATTCCCTCTCCTAGATAGGAGGCCTTTTTTATGGTGAGGAAAATCATCCAATGACAACCCCCGCTCTTGGGCGGAGCGGTAGATAGTGTCAGACTTTTACTGACTAAAAACCCACCCCGTTCCTTCTAGCCTTCATACCGGGGCTCGAGCTCCCTTTCGAATAACCTTGACCCCAGTAGGCTTCGACCCGGCTGCGTTCCCTGCTGTTGCTGACAACTCCTTAAGGCGCGCAGGAACAGTGCGCGCCGTCGACGACTTGGGCTCGGTCCGGATATTTACCGGACGGTCGGACAGCGAGTTACCCATTGCTTGCTGTCCGCAAGCCCGCGCCTACGGTGGCCGGAAATCGGGATCGGAATCCCGGCGGCGGCGAAAGCGCCGTTGCCTGATGCGGTCGGCCTCCTCCTTGGCGAGCATTACTGCTTCGTAGAAGTCGGCAACCGCTTGCCACTCCTCCTCGCTCCGGACCATGGCCTGAACAAGGACCCGGTGCGAGAGGTCTCCGCCGCCGATTGCCCCCACGAGGGCATAGCGATGCTCTTCTCAAGCAGGGCACACCTCGACTGTGTGCTCCACCGTGTCCTCCGGGCATTCCATACAGTGGCGACACCCGGACGTCACTTCCGCACGAATCCGGTGCAAGAACCTCCCGAACGTGCCATGTCCGGTGAGGACCTACGTCATACGGAAGGTAAGGACGCCGTGAGATCTTTCCAGCCCCGCCTCAAAGAGGGGACTTACCGCCATAATTGCGGCGTGCCCATAGAGAGGAGGCCTGAGTCCCAGCAGTGTGAACATTATAAGGCCGACTATACTATGCTAAATGATCACATAAATAGATACAATACACAAATTGAATAACAAAAATACATAATTATCTATAATTATGTAACTATGAAATGATAGAGAGGTAATGTTTTTTTACAAGGTTTTTTAAGTCAGATCTATTTTAGCGTCATGATATAATATATGTATCAAATGTACATACGTATGATCATATTCATAAGCTATGTTATGTGTGTTGGTAGGTTATGTTCTTTAACTAAAATTAATTTATGAATTTTAATGTATGTAAGTTTTTTTTTTCAAACTGATGTTTGTTTTTTTTTTTTTGACTTAATAAACCATTATCATTATACTATGCATAAGTAATTTGAGAGCGGTGGTGGCCAAATGGTAACGGCTCGACTTACGAGTTGTAGGTCGCGGGTTTAAAACCAGGCGGACGAATTACTTTGTGTAATTTATTTCATCACCACTGCTCTCAAAACGGTGAACGAAAACATCGTGAGGAAACTGGTATGTCCTAGAATCAAAATTTCGAAGACATGTGACATTGGCCCGCGTGGTGAATTTAAGGCCCATTCTCTGTCCTAGAGACGAGGCCTTTTTTTTTTCCGATGGGAAAAATCATCCTATGACAACCCCCGCTCTTGGGCGGAGCGGGAGATAGTGTCAGACTCTTACTGACTAAAAAACCCATCCCGTTCCTTCAAGCCTTCATACCGGGGCTCGAGCGCCCTTTCGGATAACCCTGGCCCCAGTAGGCTTCGACCCGGCTGGGTCCCTGCTGTTGCTGACAACTCCTTGAGGCGCGCGGGAACAGCGCGCGCCGTCGACGACTTGGGCTTGGTCCGGACAGTTACCGGACGGCCGGACAGTGAGCTACCCATTGCTTACTGTCCGCAAGCCCGCGCCTACGGTGGCCGGAAATCGGGATCAGTATCCCGGCGCCGGCGGCGTAGAGACGAGGCCTGAGTTCCAGCAATGGGAACATTAAAAGGCTGATTATGCTATGCTAAGTAGGTAAAACAATTTACTAACCAGATCCTGTAAATAGTCCTTGTCCAAGCCACGGATGTGCAACCCTGTACAAGAAATGCTTCTGCAGGCAGGCGTTTGCAACTGTATTAGCATCATCGGGGTCTGCAATACCTAAAAATATACCAGTGCTGCTATCATGCGACTGAATGTAAGTCATAAACTAGTTCGCATCACCATCAGAAATTGCATCACTGCTTACCGTCGAGTGGAATCGCGGTCAAGCACTAGTTTATAACAATTAAAAAAAAAGAATGCAAGTCCTCAATTGTTTTAAGAAAAAATATATTCCAAATTCGAAGTTTTCTCTTATTGAATGTACACGCAGTGCCACGAATATAAAGAAAGGCAGAAGTCTCACAAGAGTGGCAACCAACCAGCCTTCCTAGCTAAGTTACAACCATTTCTCTTGCGTCTTACGCCTCAAGTTGGCCACGCCCCCGAATCTTTTGCTCTGACCACGTGACTGAGCGTTGAGATGACGTCATTTCTGTACATTTGATGTTTTCTACTAGCGTTAACGATTGCAGATTATCAACTTGGCTAGGGGTACGGGAGCGTTCGGTTCTGGTGAATGAGCCGCTCGCGAGCTGTTCTCAAGCCGCTTGAGAACTGCGTGCGTTCATGTTCGTACTAAACGCGCGCGAGGGGTTTTGTACGAATGAGCCGTGAGCGAAATGCATGCGCGCTGTTTGCAAGCGGCCTGCGAGTGACTCGCGGGCGACTAAGAAGAAGATATTGCAAAATATTTAAATGGAGCATTGGCCTAATCACGACGTGTCAAAATGTCAATTGTGAAAGCAAGAAAGAGGGATGTCGCTAACCACACCTAGCTCCATCACTTTAACAATTCAGTTTAGGTCGTAAAATGGATTGCATTAAGAGCTCGTGATAGGGTTTCAGGGCTTGATTTCAGTATGAGAGACAGACGAATTCATACAGGTCAAATAACACTATTTTTCTGCTGTTACACAAACTTTTAATACTTCTTTAACGTACAAAGCATTTTGGGAACACATTCATTATGCGTGTGGCTAAGGACTGGAATTCCCTGCTAGAGTCTGTGTGTTTTGTAATAGCTGTAACCTAGGGGTCTTAAAGTCAAGAGTGATTAGGTTGTTTCCAGGCAAGCGTGCTCCATCGTCGTCCACATTATTGCTTTCCATTCGGTGAGATAGTGGTCAAACGCGATAGAATCGCGTTAATAAAAAAAAAAAAAAAAAATGTCAGTCGCTGAATGCTCAATAATAATTTTTATACCTATGGATATTGAATGGTTAATTAATATAGTTTTTATTTTATGTTTAAACTTACCATAGTAAATATCTGCTCCAAACTGACCACAAGTTACTCCACCGTTTTCCACACAGAACTTTGACATTTTCTCCAATAATAACCACAACCCTAAAATTAAAAAGTAAAATAAGGATAAAACTGAATAGTTGTCACATTATCTGCCTAGTTTTATGTACAACTATCTTAGGGTCTACTTCTAATTTGACCAGATATAATATATCTGAATAAATACCAGTTTTTACATAGAATTATTTGCTTATCTGACCTACACAGCCCATTAATTACTGTATAAACTGGTTGGCAGACTTTAGACTTATGGTTTTCCGCAAAGTCTGTCTAAGATTTATACAATTTACAGTTAGAACCTATGGCTTGGCACGGAGTGATCTGAATTTTAAACAACATTAAGTTATAGCAAAAATACATAGTAACCAGGCCAACCAGATGACCGAGGGCTTGTTTTGCACCCATTTTTTTGTTGGCGCCTATGCCTGCTATGACCTGCCGTGCCCTGTCTTTTACTTAGGGTCGGTGGTGTCCAACTCGTAACCTTTATAAATATTTTTACAAAAAATATTGCATGGTGAAAAAACTATTGGAATCTATTCAGTTACTGATTCTGAACTAGCTATATTCAGGTCACAATGCTCTGTTATAACAAAACTTAAAATATACAAAAATAAACTTTATATAACCACTTCTTACTTACCTCTAGAACTAGTAAGCAGCATATGTGTATGTCCTATAAAAGGCAAAGCGCCTGGATACTCCGGTGGCAACGGGTGCTTTACCTTAGGCCTTCGAGACCGCCAAAACATAACAGCACAAATCACGAACAAAATCACCGAAAAGAACATACCTGTATATAAGATATCGTGTTCTAGACTAATAAAAAATTATTTGGGTCTAATTTATATCCTCTGCTTGCGTATAAAATCGCGGTTAAGTAGTAGTCGAGAACTTATGAAGAGGGTTCTGTAGCTACGTACTCAACTTATGCTAATAGCATGTATTACTTTTAGGCCTCAAGTTGAGTGGAACTGCCACAGTTTAGCAATCTATTGAACAATATTTATCAACCTGTTGTTTTACTAGAACGACTCATGTATTTACCCTGGAGTTTGAAGTTGGTAGTGTGATATTTACATGTCTCCAAAAGTACGGGAAACCATGCTAGGTCTTGTCAGGATGCTGTCTTGATGGACTATGGAAGTTTAGGTTTTTTCTTTCCTAATCAGTTTTTGTGTAGAACCTTGTAAATTGTGCTTTTTTGCGTCTCTTGAGTCAATAGTGGCAAATCATTGCTGCTCTTGGCTGCCATGATCAAAACTTATTTTGGCACTTCATTGTTTCAGTAAAGTCCATAGTTTAATATAATTTAAAGACGGGATGAAAGTATGAGTAATGAAATTATTTAAAATATTTCCACCCATAGATAATAACTAACAAAAAAATCTTTATTTTAGCTAGGAGTTTATAGTCTTTGTGTAAGTATATAATAGTTTTATTTAGTTAAGTATTTATAATTTTCTTTTAATGATCATACAAGATCCATAATAAAAACTTATTGAAACAATACAAAATAATACATTATGTTACAAATTAAATCAATTAACGATTTAAATAAAACAGTAATACAATACAAAAAAAAAATAGCACTTAAGCAGTCTTTTATTATTATTATACATCCAGTTAAGAAGTATCTTTAGTATGCTGTCGTGTTGGACTGACTAATGAACAATAGTCTTCCGTAAACATTTTAGGCAGATGGTTCCAGAAATCGAGAATCAAAATTAACCCCAATATGAATCAGGTGGTTCTATAGTCAATATCTTTCTAAATCATCCGATCACCATGTAAAACAAGCTCATCCCTTGAGAGAAGCAAGCTAAATACCTCAGTGAGATTCTTGAGTAGCATCTAGCCTTCGTTAAGAACATAAGGCACTCGTTCACGCTCTTTCTTTGCTCAAATTAGATTCTACTATATGCCATACCGCCCGCAGTTTGCATTGACCGCCCAAGATGAAGGATGATTCGTCTTCCCAGGCGTACTTTTGTTGACTGATGACTTTTGGTAAATCAAGATTGTCATCTTTCCGTCCTGGTTATTGTAATGCCGTCAATGTCCATTCCGTCCCTTGCAGTAGCCAATTCAGCCTCAAATAAAATTGCTATTTTTTTATTTGCTACCCTTCCTTCAGCTATGCCCTAAATAGTGGTCCGTATTCCATAGGAGGTACCCTTGGTGTACAGTTGCTAAGACTTTTTAAAGTCCTGGCTGTCTTTGAATAAATTGAGGTTGCCACAAACAATATAGGTCAAGCAAACGACAACCTCATCGGTTTATCTGGAAGAAACCACTTAATAAAATCCAAGCAAGAGATCCATTGTCATTTCGTACCTTCTTAGAACGGTACCCTAAAATATTGAAAGTATACTTAAAATTTTATTAATGCAAAACTAGGCCCAGTTATTGCATAAGCCAGTGTCTAAATTGAAACCAGTTTAATTAAGGAGTAGGTAAATATTATAATAATATGCCCATCATTAAAGTACAGTTTTTTAATGAAGCTTTGGAATAAAATTTCAGAATTTAAATTCATTTTTGCACTGTTGCTTTTGACAAAAGATTACTCTATATATTTTTAACCCCTATATGGAAAAAAGGTGTGTTATAAGTTTGAGGTGTCTGTTTGTCTGTCCGTGGCATCGTAGCTCTTTAGCGAATTTACCGATTTTGATGCGGTTTTTTTTTTATTTGAAAGTTGACTTTATCGAGGTGGTTCTTAGATACAATTTATGAAGATCTGTTCAGGTGTTCAAGGTCTTCAGCTCGTTTGTTGGCTGTGGCTGGGATCTTAGACACTTAATGGGTTTATACTTTACTAATAAACACATATATGTGAACTAATGTTTGAAATACTCATGTAGCTATATGTCGACGCTATCAAGCTGGTCTGAAGACGTAGGTCGGAGGTAAGAGACGTACCGAACTTTGGAATGCTTATTAATAAATCCATCCAGTTTGGGCTCATTAGATTCGTCTTAAGCAGTTCTAAACATTTTTCATGGTCACAAAGACCTGATGCTAGAACTGGGAAGTGCCTGCTGGAACCCTGAAATGCCTTCTAGTAAACATATCGAGTTTGGGCTTATTAGATTCGTTTTAACCAGTTCTTTTACTTTTTTATAGAATTTATGCATCGGAGTTTTTTTTAATTTTGTATTTTGCTATTATTTTTTTCCTATCTTTGATATAAAAAAAAAATATTATTATTAAGATATTAATTAATATCATTAATATTAAATTAGGTCATTAACCCACTGGCGCTTTGGAAAATTGCCGTTTTTTACGTAAATCACTAAAAAACATACTTTTTCTGGATTTTTATAGGAAAAACAAAAATCTACAAACAAAAATTTTCGGCCAAATATATTTCGTACAAACGTGTGTACAAAACGAGAAATACGTTTTTTTCAAGTTCATTCAAATTGTATAGATGTATGTACAATCGGCGCTCAATGGGGAACACATTGTGGATTTGGACGATCAAGCATTACAAGCAAGCAAGCTACACTTCCAATCCACCTGGGAGGCCATAACACTCTTTAAAATGTTAAGTATTATTTACCAGCTTTTTTTCTCCTTGGTCCTCAGTTGTACTAATACATTAAGCAGGAACATTTTACCTACTTAATTGGTTGCTTTTGAACTACTGTATTTTATTAGTGCCTTTAACGCGTTGAAATTCGTTTGTCCTAATACAGGTATGGGGGAATAGAAATCGGGTTTGTGGTTACAAGCACTTCGGTCATCCACCATAGGCCATCCACCAATGATAAACTAGTGCTTGAATGCAATCACACCTGATGGTCAGCAGTGATGCAATTGTTGATGGTGTAGCGGACTAGTTTATTAATATCCTATTCACTCTAGCCTTATAGTCACCTAAATTCCAATCGGGCTTTCCCGTCCGCAGCAGACAATTTGTTCCAATTCTCCGATGTACGCGGTATAAACGAAAAGGAACGCTTAGTCCAGACCGTAGAAGTGTCAAAAATGACAGTAGGCACTCGACGTACGTCAGGTAGATCGATAGTGGGGTGCCACGACAGAAAACCTCCACGAGTGCCCGCAGGCTGTAGTTCCCTAGCGGATACGTCCGGAGCGAAGGCCAGCCTGCGGGACGGTGCACCCTGGGAGGCGGCCAATGACCCCCTTGGGTATTGCTGCCTAAGGGGCCTCGATGGCCGTCTGCGAATGTTCTGTCTGTCGGAACGCTTCAACGCGTGTCCCTCTGCTATAGCAGAGGGCACAGTGGCGAAGTAAGAGCGGGCTCGGTGTGCACTCACACTGCCGCCGGGCAGGCAGGAGGAAGGCTTGCTCCTCCTTCTGCCACCGTTATTCTCGTAGCCTCAGAGATTGTCCAAGGTCATGTTTCTGACTTTTGATGGGGGACGAGGGTCTTGGCTTAACCGACCGGGCCGCGAGGAAGACAACCTCTATAAAAAATTACCCCAAACCTCCAAGCGGCGGCGCACCGTGAGGGAGGTTGTTAGCTTGATTAATGGGTAGCTAAATTAGTCTCTAGTGCGAACCACGTGTTTGAGCCAGTACCCGAAGTTTTTACTCGTGGGAACAAAAATGAATAATGTATCTAAATTTTACTACAAACCAACGGAGAGTGATGCGCGGTCGGAGTCCGACGCGGCATCCGGAAAGAACTCGGAGGGCTCGAAAGCAGAGGAGGAGGCTGGGGGAGACCCTAGTAGAGGCGAGGGGGCTGTGGGAGACCCAGGTGGAGACCCCGGTGGAGGCCCCGGTGGAGAGCCCGGCGGTGACCCCGGTGGAGACCCCAGCGGTGACCCCGGTGGAGAGAACCCGGCGGAGACCCCGGCAGAGAACGTCGTCTCTCTAGAAAGCGCTCTAAGTCGAGGGACGGATCGTCCTCCGACACGGAGAGAGAGAACCCTTCGGCCCGGAAAAAAGCAGCCGCGGTGTGGGCCGAGCCCGTGTTAAAGGGAGGTTGCTAAAGCCCCAAGACTCTCCCCAGCGAGCCGACAGGCTTGCCGCAGACGGTCGTCACCCTGGAGCGACCGGCGCCCGGATGGACCTCTTGGAGCCATCCGGTAGCGAGAGGCACACCAAGGAGGACTCGGAAGAGGAGTCCATCCAAAAGCTGGCCGTCACCCTTTTGCGGGATATGAGCCACAAAAGGGGAAAGACCTCCAAGGAGAGGACGGTGCAGCGCCATGCCACGTCCGTCAGGGAGGCCTTTGACGCCTCCCTCAAAAGGAGGGTGGCGAGGCTCCGGAGCGAGCTCCAGGCCGAGCTCCGGGCTGAGATCCGGGCGGAGCTCGAGAGAGCAGGCCACCAGGAGCCAACGGAGGGGGGGCGCAGCAAAAAAAAAAAAGCAGGGGCATGGGCAAAGCTCCCAGCCCGAGCCCGAGCCCCAGACCCAGCCCGAGCCGGAGATCCAGCTGCTGGCACTGGTGCGGCAGGAGCTGGCTGCCTTCCGGCAGCAGCAGGAGCAGTTCCAGCTACGGATGCAGCAACAGCTGTCCGTGCTGGAGGGGATCGTGTTGCGCCCCCCGCTCGCGGCCTCCGGCCAGCGAAGGCGTCGTTTTATGCCGCTGCTGCGGCCACGGCTTCTGTGCCTAAGGCGGGCCCGTCGGGGCAAGCAGGGCGCGGGGCCGCGGCGTCAGAGCCTGCGAGGCCAATCCCGACGGCTACGCAGCAGCGGCGGCGGGGGAAGCCAGCGGCTCCTCCTGCGAAGGGTGGGGAGGCGCCTAAAAAACAGGCGGGACCTCCAGCCGCGGCGGCAGCTAGGCCTCGCCTCCCGCCTGCTCCACCTGGGGAACCCGGAGCCGCATGGACGGTTGTCGCTGCCGCGAAGAAGGCGGGCAAGGCGGCCAGGGCGGCCAAAAAACGCGCGAGGCGCCAAGAGCGCAAAAAGCGGGCCACGGCGGCGAGACTTCGCGCCCAGAATTCCGAGGCTGTAGTCATTACGCTGCAGCCTGAGGCGGAAAAGAAGGGCGTGACGTACGACGACGTCATGGCAAAGGCGAAGCAGGCGGTGTTGCCCTACCTTGGCGAGCTTGGAGCCGCTGGGGGCTTCCGCATGAGGCGTACGGTCACGGGGGCCCTGCCCATCCTTGAGGTTCCCGGTGCGGCCAGCGGCCCTGCAGCGGATGCCCTGGCTGCAAAGATCAGGGCGTCCCTCAAAGCGGAAGAGGCCCGAGTGTCCAGGCCCACAAAGTGCATTGACATGCACGATCATGGGCTTGGACGACTCCGTCAAGGTGGACGAGGTGGTGGCCGCCATTGTCAGGGCGGGCGGGTGCACGACCGAACAGGTCCGGGCGGGCACCATCCGCGCTGACAGCACGGACATGCGAGCTGTTACGGTTAGCTGTCTCGTGTCGGCCAAGACCATCACAGGGGAGGGCCGACGGCTGTTGGTGGGCTGGGTCTCCGCGCAGGTGAAACTGCTGGAGCCCAGACCTCTGCGGTGCTTCCGATGCCAAGTGGGGCACCATGTTGGCGCCCACTGCACCGCGGAGGTGGACCGCAGCGACCGCTGCCACCAGTGTGGCCAGCCCGGTCACAAGGCCGCAGAATACCGTGCTCCGCCACATTGTTATGCGTGTGCGGCGGCAGGCAAGCCGGCCGACCACCGGGCTAGGGGCAGGTCCTGCGACCCCCCCGCCAAGGCCAAGGGCAAGACCCGTAGGCCCATCCCCGCCGACGTCCTCACCGCCGCGGCCACCTCCTTAGCCGCCGCCGCTATCGCCGCCGCACCCGCCGCGGCAATGCCCCCTAGAAGGGCTCGGGAGGAGACGATGGACTGCCAATAACGGCCCCATTCCGTCTCCTCCAGGCGAATATAAACCACTACGCCCCCGCTCAGGATCTGTTGCTCCAGAGCATGGCGCAGTGGTCGATAAATGTCGCCGTCGTCTCCAAGCCGTACTACGTCCATCCCCGTGGAGACTGGGTTCAGGACGACCACGAACCCACGAGGTCAAATGGTGGAGGACTGGGCTTTGGAGCTGGGCCTGGTCGTCCTGAACCGGGGTTCTGTCCCCACGTTGGTGCGGATGCGGAGTGAATCAGTGGTGGACATCTCGTTCGCCAGCCCCGCTCTGTCGCCGCGAATCGTCGACTAGCGCGTTATGGAGGAGATGGTGACGTACTCTGACCACCGGTACATCCGGTTGGACGTCTCCGCCGAAACCTCGGCCGCGCCGGTCCGTCAGAGCCCTTGCGGTCCGCGGTGGGCGCTTAAGCAGATGGACCGGGAGCTCCTCTTGGAAGCCGTGACGGTACAGGCCTGGGTGCAAGCACCGGACAGGCCTGTCGACATAGACGTCGAGGCACAGTGGTTCCGGGAGGCCATGTCGCAAATCTGCGAAGCGGCAATGCCCCGAGTCCGTCCAGGGCGAGCTAAGCGGCAGGTGTACTGGTGGTCGCCGGAGATCGCTGCACTGCGCAACGCATGCAGTCACGCGCGACGCCGGTACGCTAGCCACTGCAAGCGCCGCATCCAACCGCCGGATGCGGAGGCAAGACAGGCTGAGCTGTATGAGGGATACAGAGCGGCAAAATGCACCCTCCAAGCGGAGATCAAACTGGAGGCCCGCAACGCGTGGCTGGGGTCTCTGAACGCAGACCCATGGGGGCGCCCGTACAATACGGTACGGGAAAAGCTTCGCCCCTGGGCTCCCCCGCTGACTCAGAGTCTCCGGCCCCAGATCGTAGAGGGTGCGGTGAACGCTTTGTTCCCTGCGCGTGGGGAACACTCCCCCCCGCCCATGGCGTCGACGACGACGATACTCTAGAGGTGACCGTGGTAGAGATGAGAGTGGCAGTGCGAACGCTGAGTACCAAAAACACCGCCCCAGGACCCGACGGCTTGCCTGGAAAGGCCTGGGTCCTGGCCATGGAGGCTCTCGGGCCTCGACTGAGAGGGCTCTTCAGCGCATGCCTGGAGAGGGGCCAGTTCCCACTTTGCTGGAAGACGGGGAAACTGGTCCTCATAGCGAAGCCAGGGCGCCCTGCGGACTCTCCACCCGCGTACGGGCCCATTGTGCTGCTCGACGAGGTGGGCAAGCTCTTTGAGAGAGTCATTGCAAACCGCCTCGTCGAGCGCCTAACACGGGTGGGGCCGGACCTTTCGGACGGACAGTTCGGCTTTCGCAGGATGCGCTCTACGGTGCACGCCATCATGCGCGTGCGAGCCCTCACGACGGGGGATGCGGTGACCCGGGGCAGGTGTATCGTGGCAGTGTCTTTGGACATTGCCAACGCGTTCAATACCCTGCCCTGGAGTACGATCCGGAGGGCACTCCGGTACCACCGGGTGCCCGAGTACTTCTGTCGAGTGGTCGAGGTCTGTCGGAGAGATTTATAGTCTACCCCGGTCACCAGGGAGACTGGAAACGTTGAGAGATGTCGTGCGGTGTTCCGCAGGGGTCGGTACTAGGGTCACCCTTTTGGAACATTGGTTACGACTACGTGCTGCGCGGCGACTTCCCTGACGGGGTCAGCGTGGTTTGCTACGCAAATGACACGCTGATTCTAGCGCACGGAGAGTCGTACCAGGCGGCGGTCGCTCTAGCGACACGCGGGGTTGCGATGGTCGTTGATAGGATCCAGGAGTTGGGACTCGAGGTGGCGCTTCACAAATCCGAGGCTATGTGTTTCCACGGTAGCCGCCCTCGGAACGCGCCGCAATTGGGTTCAAAACTAACGGTAGGAAAAGTTCACATCGGTGTCGGGTCGACGATGAAGTACCTGGGACTCATCCTCGACAGCCGGTGGAATTTCATGGAGCATTTCCGACGTCTGGCTCCCAAACTCAACCGGGCTGGGGCTGCGCTCAAGAGGCTCCTGCCCAACCTTGGCGGTCCAGACGCCTCCTGCTGGAGGCTCTACGTGGGAATCGATCGGTCCATGGCCCTCTACGGGGCGCCGGTGTGGGCGCCGTCTCCCGCGAAGCGGCGAGCCTTCTGGCTGGCCTACCACCGTGGGATTTGAAGGCAACAGTCCTTGCACACATGCACGATATGTGCGTGGAGATGCAACGCCGGGGTGAAAGTCCACTGCCGCGACAGGTCACGGCATGGCGGACAGAGCTCCGGCGGGATCTCATGGTGAAATGGCGTCAACGACTATCGCAGCCCAGTGCTGGGCACGCCATAATCATGGCGGTAAGTCCCCTATTTGAGGCGTGGCTGGAAAGACCTCACGGCGTCCATACCTTCCGCATGACGCAGGTCCTCACCGGACGTGGGTCGTTTGGGAGTTTCCTGCACTGGATCCATGCGGAAGTGACGCCCGGGTATCGCCACTGTGCGGAACGCCCGGAGGACACGGTGGAGCACACAGTCGAGGTGTGCCCTGCTTGGGCGGAGCATCGCCGTGCCCTCGTGGGGGCGATCGGCGGCGGAGACCTCTCGCGCCGGGCCTTGGTTGAGGCCATATTCCGGAGCGAGGAGGAGTGGCAGGTGGTCGCCGACTTCTGCGAAGCAGTAATGCTCGTAAAGGAGGAGGCCGAACGCATCAGGCAACGGCGTTATCACCGCCGCCGCCGCAACCAGGATTCTGATCCCGATTTCCGGCCACCGTAGGCGCGGGCTTGCGGACAGTGAGCAATGGGTAGCTCGCTGTCCGGCCGTCCGGTAACTGTCCGGACCAAGCCCAAGTCGTCGACGGCGCGCACTGTTTCCACGCGCCTCAAGGAGTTGTCAGCAACAGCAGTGACCCAGCGTGGTCGAAGCCCACTGGGGCCAGGGTTATTCGAAAGGGCGCTCGAGCCCCGGTATGAAGGCTAGAAGGAACGGGGTGGGTCTTTTAGTCAGTAAGAGTTTGACATTATCTCCCGCTCCACCCAAGATGTCAATGCATGATTTTTTCCCACCATAAAAAAAAAGGCAGATCGATAGTAGTAAGGCGATAGCAGTATCAAGTCACTCTCTCCCTTTCTTTGTCCCATGTTACTTGAATTTGGTATAGTATATATTTTCTTTTTCCATTATTTCTTGTCACATATTAGACTACTATTTATAGCACGTGTTAGTTTTTGTTATCAGTTAGGACTGGACATCTTTCAACTGTCACGATCTATTTTAATTACTTGTAATTTTAATGGTCTTTTTTTTATTCCGGACATTTTTTGCACGTCTATCTGGAAAGTTCAGACAGATTTGTATAATTTCTACATTAACGATTTCACCATAATTTAGCAACTATTTATTTATTGAAACTAAATATAAAGTCTTCGTGAATATATTATCTTCTTCATCATAAATCTATGCTTTGGAACGATAAAACTGCAATAAACTGAACCAGTGACCGCCGCGAAAGGTTGTATTGGACATGACTTTCGAATAACAGAAAATTATCATCATTCCCTCCTCTTCTATTTCGTCTAAATTGATTGCACGCCCAGGTAGGCTGCTGTAAACACAAAAGTGAAAAAAGTCAAAAGTCAAAATCATTTATTTCAAATAGACCATTTGCAGGCACTTTTGAATAGTCAAATGTCGGTCAGTCCAAGAAAAGTGAAGCTAAAGTGTACGTTCCAAAGCGTAGGTCTCTATGGAGAAGAACGTGCAATAAACTCCATGTACACTCTTTTTAAATATATTATGAGTTACGTAGATCTTGGTTACATATTTCTTCTCGCTTCTAATATGCGAGTACAATGTAAATAATAATAATATTTTTTTTTTTTTGAAGGAAATTAAAAACAGAAACCGAATTATGCCACTAGCAGCTAAGAGATGACCAGTCTCATCCGATGGCACCCGTTCACGAGCATGATACGTGCATCTGCCCCACTCAGCTCAACCATTTTAAAGGGAACCGAATGACCAAATAACACGTACCACCATCAGCAAGACATTTGGGTGAGCAGAACAAACTCTCAACTGCCATGCTCGTTATGTCAAACAAGTTGTAACCTAATAAAGATGCTCCATGGTTCTTCACATTCACAAAAACTTGAAAAAAAAAAGTGCTTCTACATTATACTATGCTATTTAGTTTCCAATTAAAAAGGTAATAAATTATCATAGTTCTATTGAAATAAACAAATAAATAAAAAAAAAAATACATTTCGAAAGCAAAAATACAAAAAGGGGAATAGTATCTCTTCCAATATTTAGAAATATATATATAAAAAAAAAAAAAAAAACTAATTTGAAAGTAAAAGTGGCTGTAGTTGTGGAGCAGGACCAGCATTTAGCCAAGCATTTTTGTCAAGGAGATAATCTTCCAGTTTATAATATGCTTGTCTACATAGTGTGCGTTTAATGCATGTTTTAAATTTGGACTCATTTAGTTGTAGAATCTCAATTGGTATTTTATTATAAAATTTTACACAGTAGCCCATGAAAGAGCTACCTATGTACTTTAGCCAATCTGAATTGAGGTTGATCTAATTTGTTTCTATTCCTAGTATTAAAATTGTGCCTGTCACTTATCTTAGTAAAAATATGAACATTTTTCCGAACAAACATGATGTTTTCATAAATATATTGACAAGGGACCGTCAGGATGTTTATTTCTTTAAATAGTTCCCTAAGAGAATCGCATCTGCAAAGATTATATATGGCTCTGATAGCTCTTTTCTGCAGTATAAAAATAGACTAGTCTCGCAGTATCTACATCAGTAAATTGACGGATTTTTCTGACAGCATTTAAATAATAATAATAATAAATTTATTGCAAATAACGTTTACAAAAAACAAAAAAAAGGTACATTAAGCCAATGGTAATAAGGTTACTCATACAATTCAGTGCCTAAAAATATACTAAAACTAAAATATTATTAAAGGTGCAAATAATCGTGGTTCGGATGTGCCATGTTTGTTAGTGGACTGCCCGAACTAGGTTAATTTTAACCTGTGTTTCAGGCCATCACTTTACATTTCAGTTTCAAAGCGACGGTAAAATTTAAAATTAGAGTAAAACTATTACAAAAATATTATATTCTATTTATAACTACGAAAATAAGCTTATGGTACAATAATACCTAAAAACTATGTATATGAATGTATACAAAAATAAACCTTAACGAGGGGATTAGATATGCATTAAGCCAAAATTTCTAGAAGTTGTTCTGTGTCTGTGTAATTGAGTATCATTAAATATTCTGACAACATCTTACTACATTTTTTATACCTTACAATATAGAAGCTTAGTACTTTGTTAAGCCTATTTGTACAGAAAAGGTCCTAAAAACAAGTAAAAACGCTTCGCAAAGGCTTGTCTGGTCTGAGGCTTTATGCAAACCAAGTCCTTTCTTCTCTTGTCGGACGGTAAAGGGTCAAAAGAAAGTGTATGAATGTGAATATGCTGCTGAACTAAGCCGTCCTGCCAGAGATGTTAAATGAGGACCCCATTGTAGCCTCGAGTCAAGCGTGATCCCTAGGAAAACCGTACTCTCGACGAATTCGATTTTCGCCTTGTTCAATACTATGTCGGAATAATTGCTTTTAACATTCGGGTAATTATTAAGGTAAAATGAAATCTGATGTAGTCAACGCTGGTTCAATAATCAAGGTTGATTAAGAGATACTGATCATTGTTAACTAATAGAAGAACCTTATAAAAAGTATCGAATATGAGTATTTTTTAAATAATTAATTATTATACAAAACTTCCAAGTCGGTTAACTTATTAGACAGACTCTCTATTATAGAAACACCTAACCTACTAGAAAACTTCCGAAATTACAGTTATTTTATACATTTTAGTGTTCTTTTACATTGAAGTCGGTTTAATTTTTGTTTGTAAAAAGTTTTTTTTGTAACTAATACGCGGAGTATCATAATGGACTCTGACGAAGAAGATACGTGAATGGCATGAGACGGCATTTAGTAGTCGGTTCAGGTCACAAGAAGCGAGCGGTTTGTAGCGTGTGACCATCAAAGGCTGTGACGACCAACAGCGTCAAACGTGTGCGGCAAATACATTATAAATTTATACTTTTGTATGCGAGTTGGCTGTAACTAATAAATTCATACAAGCGAAAGCCGAAAGTTATTCCAAGAAAACGTACTTTTATGTATATCGGGATATCATCACATTCATCTTCCCACCTTTTATTTTGCCTGTCTTGTTTACTTTTCCCGTCTGTAGGACCAATTCCTCATTGGTTTAGGTACTCCACTTCAAGAAGCTTGTCTCTTATCGTGTGCCCTGCCCATACGTCTTTCTGTAAGTCTATTTATTGCAAAAGGTAGTCAGTTTTGTTTTTACCTCTGATGGATTGTATACTTTTATTTTAACACTTTTCCTTATGTCAAAGTCAAAGTCAAAATATTTTATTTGACATAGGCCTACATGGGCACTTCAAAGATTTTTTACATATCCTACAGTACCTTATAAAACGTCAGAAGCTAGTGCACGGTTCCAAATTAGTCGTTTCCTATGGAAACGAACTGGCAAGAAACTCTATGGTGAAGAAACATATATGCATAATATGTTTCGTTTCACGGCAATTAACATCTTTGTAGTATATCTCTATGGGTCTTAAATAGTGAGTGAGATAAAGTTTGTTTTCTTTATAAGGTAGGTAATCTCTGAAAGCACTGGTCTGATTGCAAATTTTTTTTCAAAGAGAGAAAGCTGTTGAGTGACGTGGGCGAAGCCGCGGCCAAAACCTAGTGCTTAACATATCATAAATGTGAATGTAACCAGTTGTATGTAGCACAAAGATAATAAATTATATAATTGGAGTTTTAAATTGAAGAATAAAACATAGCATTGGTGGCTTAATTTCTTTCCACGTTTTTTTTTTTCAGGTAAACTGGAACACAAATCTAAAAATTTGTTAAATTTTTTGAAAGAAAATGTACGTTGATTCGATATCGCGATAAATTCAATACACCTCGAAAACTCGCTCTTATTCCGCCGTTTTTAAGCACGCATTAGACTATCTTCCGCCCTAGTGCAGAAAAACGCGCGTGCTCGCCCCTGTCACAATTTTTTTACGTTTATCGTATAAGGCTGGGCGTACGTCGAACCCCACGAGTCGTCGGTCATGCCGGAGTGTCGCCACTGTGTGGACCGCCCAGAGGACACAGTACAGGTGTGCCCCGCTTGGGCAGAGCATCGCAATGTCCTTGCGGGGGCAATCGGCAGCGGCGATCTCTCGCGTCGGGCCTTGGTTCAGGCCATGGTCCGGAGTAAGGAGTAGTGGCGGCGGTCGCCTCCTCCTGCGAAGCAGTAATGCTAGCAAAGGTAAAAGCCGACCGGATCAGGCAACGCCGCTCACGCCTCAGCCGCCGCCGGGATTCCAATCCCGATTTCCGGCCAACATAGCTCGCTGTCCGACCGTACGGTAACCGTCCGGGCTGAGCCCAAGTCGTTGACGGCGCGTACTGATCCCGCGCGCCTCAAGGAGTTGTTAGCAACCATAGAGGCCCAGCAGGGTCGAAGCTTACTGGGGCCAAGGGTCTATTTCTGAAAGGAAGGCTTAGGCCCGGTATGAAAGGCAACGAAGGAATGAGGTGAGATTCTTAGTCAGTAAAAGTATGACTCTATCTCCCGCTCCGCCCAAGGGCGGGGGATATCATCTGGATGATTTTTAACCACCGCAAAAAAAAAACGAGTCACCTTTCAACCCCCGTTTGTTAATTTCTTCGTCCTCCTCCTCCTCGAGTCGTATTCCTCATTACTGAGGGTCGTGAAGTTCTCGCTGGATTAGCTTCTTATTAATGGAATTTCGCCATATGTGACGGTTCTTAGCGTCATGAAGTGCGACGTGCAATTGGGTGTAATTTCTCCGTAAGTGTCCTAAAAAAAATCGCTTGATTGAGTGGAATTCGCACGAGCTGTAGGCGAGTGCCTTATGGAGCCGAGGGCTGCAATAACAAACTTTCTGCACTTGTATCAAAATGTACTATTTTTGGATATTGGTTACATTTCTATATTGTTACATTTCTATATGGGGTGCGCGCTAGATAACCTCCACGTGTGCTCTGTTGCTGTTCGTCCCAGTTCATGCATGTATGCATCTGCATTTTATATGCGGCTGTATGTAGGCATTCGCTGGGAATAACAGTGGGGGGGACGGTGCATCCTGGGCGCCGCTGTAAGTGGCTCTCTTACGTGTCATTACTTATGGCATAGGTAGGAGAATCACTTACAGTGGTGGCGAATAATCAGCAAAACCCAATCCAAGGTGTCATACGTACCGAGCCGAGGGATGCGTGGCCAAGGGGGAGCTTGGTTCCTATCGGTGTCTCTCCAGGGAGATGGCAATCCTGGAGTAGTAATTTCGCCTTACCTGGGCAAACGGGGCTCTGCCCAGGTGGACTGTTTATTTCCCTAGCTTCTCGTGGGAACTGTATGGATTTAAACCTGTTTAAACAAAATACTCCATCTCTGGACGATGACGAACGTCCGGAACTCTCGAGTAGTCTTACTGGGTTAATTCCCGATCTGACTGCTATCTTGCTCGGTTCTGAGGGTGACTCCCAAGTCAGCTTGGACACCGAACTCAACCCTCCTGAGCTGGAGTCAGCAAACGATGGCACGAGGCCTACTGAGTGCCGTCGGAAACTGACCTCAGTCCCAGGAAACGACGGTTGCCAGGAGCAGCGCGTAAGCGCCTGCGGCGCCTTAAGGCTGGCGGTATGGACCCCATTGAGGCCTACAAGCTGGTCACGGAGCGGATGGCGAGTGCGCGCACTCCTTCGACTGGTCTAATGGCCGATATGTCCTCGGGGAAGAGGCCGGTAAAACGATCTCGATCCAAGGACGAGTCGCCAAAAGCTCATGCCAAAAAGACTACGCGTGTGGACGAAAAGTCAGGGTCAATTCCAATGATCCCTGATGAGGCGTCCGCAACTCAGGTCGGACCACCGCCTGAGATAAGCGCTATGTCTTTTAAAGATGCTCTAACTAACATCCGGGTGGGAATCCGTAACAAGAAGCCCATGTCGGACGCGCAATTGGGGCTCCTTTACAAGGACATACTGAGGGCGATTCTTAACGCCCCTATGCCCAAAACCCCCGAAGTCAAAATTCGAATTGAGGGCTGCACTTTCAAGCCGGGATGGCTGCAAGTCGTAATCAAAAACGACTACAGCCTTAAATGGCTTGAAGAAAAAGTGGGAACACTAAAGCCGTGGCCAGAGGCGGAACTCTCGTTTATTAACGAGAAGGACTTGCCAAAAGCTAAGGTTGGGATCCTACACTTCAAGACAGAAGATGTCGTTAAAACTCCAAGAGATTCCCTCAATCTCCTGGAAAAACAAAACGACCTGCAGACTGGCTTGTGGAAGGTGCTGAGCGTCAAGAAAGAAAGGGACGAAATCACGACCGCCCTCTCTATCGATGATGCCTCTATAGAAGCCTTGCACAAGTTAGATTGCAAGCCGCAACTAGGCTTTCGCAAAGACTTGATTCGCATTCGCTGCGATAGTACGCCAGCGAGGGCTGAGCAAGTGGCAGGAACTAGCCAATCTGGCGCAAAGATTCTGCCACCTGCTCAACACGCTCCTAAGGCGGGGTCGAGCGTCCAGGTCTCTGGTAAAACGGCAAAGCGGCAAAACGCCAAGCTGAAACCCGGAGGCCAGGACGTCAGGTACCGCCCCCTCGGAGCACCACCGACGAAAAGGGCTACACGTCCCAATCGTTCAGGAATGGCGAGCCGACCGGCTAAACCTCAGGGCTGCCCTATAGCCCCGAAGCCAAGCGGGTCGAATAACGCCACTTAACCTACCCACCGACACAAACACACGACACTAACACAACACAAACACACCATAACACAGACCCACACAAACACACAAGTAGTGCAGATTAACCTGCACCATGCCAGAGCAGCCACGGCTGTTCTGGAAAAACACTTCACACAGAAGAACCTTCACATTGCTCTTATTCAGGAACCGTGACTGGCTAAAACTAACACGGTGTCTGGACTGGGCTCTGCAGGTAAGGTCGTACACCATATCGGTGGAGTCAAACCAAGAGCGTGTATACTTTTCAATAATAATATTGATTTCTTATGCATACCAGGCTTGTGCAGCGATGACCTGATTGCAGCTTATGTTAATGTCAAGAGCGGAAATGGACGCCTCATCGTGCATCGCTGTGCATACCTGGACGGGACGAAAACCGACCCATCCGAGGAGCTTGCAAAGGTAGTCGAGTACGCATAAGCCAACAATGCCGAGCTTCTCATTGGGTGTGACGCCAATGCCCACCATACCAACTGGGGCAGCACTGACATCAACGACAGAGGTGAGTTGCTTCATGATTTTGTACTAATTAACCGCCTCCAAATAGTTAATGAGGGATGTAAACCGACCTTTGTAACTAGATCGAGGAAGGAAGTTCTTGATGTAACTCTCGCTACTACTCATACTGCCAGGCTGATAACCAATTGGCATGTCAGTAGTGAAACATCTATGTCTGATCATCGACTTATTAAATTCGCACTGAATACATCCAACATTTGCGAAACCATCACTTTTAGGGATGCAAAAGCCACGGACTGGGACTTGTACAGACGAAAGCTCCAGGAGAGACTCCAAGACTTCCCTAAAACCATGCGCTCCCTTGAAACATTGGATTATGCTGTTGCTCAAGTTACTGAAGCCATTACAGCCTCTTAAAAAGAGAGCTGCCCTTTAAGAACTGTGAGGGATAGAAAAGTGACGTGGTGGAACAAAAAACTCGATGTTTTAAGGGAAGAATCACGTAGGTTTTTTAATAAGGCTAAATCGACTGACGACTGGGATCGGTATCGGAAAGCTTTGACTACCTATAATAAAGAAATCCGAAACGCGAAAAGACTTTCATGGAGGAAGTTCTGCTAGGAGATTACTAAAGTCCCTCAAGGAGCCAGAATCCACAAAGTCTTATCCAAATCGCCTACAAATCAACTGGGATTCTTAAAGAAACCAGACGGTGCCTTCACTGCATCAGCGGAAGAAACCCTGAAACTTCTGGCGTCTACACACTTCTCTGGCTCGGTGATGGCACCAGATAACATCGTACAAAATACTCCTCATATCCGCCTCACCAGGCCTTCAAATGAAGACTGGAGAAGAGCGGCGAGGCATTTTAGACCGAACAAGGTAGAATGGGCTATAGACTCATTCAAGCCGATTAAATCTGCAGGGGATGACGATATCTTCCCAGCTCTTCTGCAGCAAGGGAAGACTATACTCATCCCTATTTTAATCAAAATTTTCAGAGCAAGCTTTGCCTGGGGATATATACCAGAGAAATGGACTATGGTTAAAGTCTGTTTTATCCCAAAGGCCGGTAAGAAGGACTACTCTCAACCAAAGTCCTTCAGACCAATAAGCCTTACCTCCTTCCTACTCAAAAGTATGGAAAAGGTTATTGACGAATGCATCAGGGATGGACCATTAAGGGATAACCCTCTGCATCCGAAGCAACACGCTTACCAAAAAGGAAAATCTACAGAAACTGCTCTGTTAGAACTAACAGACAGGATCGAAAGGGCTTTGGAAGATAAACAGATAGCCCTATGTGCTTTCCTTGATATTGAAGGAGCTTTCGACAACGTCACCATAGACGCCCTTTCCAAGGGAATGAAGGCGAAAGGGATTGACGAAACAACTACTCGTTGGATCGAATTCATGCTCCTCAACAGAACTATCAGTGTTACCTTACACGGAACTACAAAGAGCTTCAAAACAACTAAAGGGTGCCCGCAAGGAGGCGTTTTATCGCCACTTCTATGGCTACTCGTTGTTGACCAATTGCTGGTTGAAGCCTCTACAAGAGACTTATATGTACATAGCTATGCTGACGATGTGGTGGCTTGTGTTGTCGGCCCCTGTCACAGCACGGTATCATCTATACTACAAAGATCTCTGAACATTATTAACACATGGTGCACAGAAAACAATTTATCGGTTAACCCGAGTAAAACAACAATAGTCCCCTTTACTAGGAAGCGTAAGTTGGACAAACTTGTAACGCCCACTGTAAAGGGGACTCTCATACCATTCTCCAGCGAAGTCAAGTACCTGGGCGTAACTATCGACCAGAGACTGACCTGGAACACTCACATTAACAATGTGATCCAAAAGGCTAAAATAGCTTTAGGAATATGCTGTCGCTTAGCAGGGAAAAAATGGGGCTTAAACCCTAAAATCGCCCTGTGGTTGTACACCGCCATAGTCAGGCCGATAATACGTATGCCTGCGTAGTATGGTGGAGGAAAACAACTCAAGTGACAGTCAATAACAAACTTAATGGTTTGCAGAGACTTACATGCCTCATATCAACAGGGGCCATGTCCACAACCCCAGGAGCTGCTCTAAATGCCCTGCTTAACCTACCGCCACTTCATCTATTCATTGCGAAGGAGGCGAAGGCAAGCATATACACAACAAACAGCACTAGCAAAGCAAACTGGCGCTCTCAAGCACTGAGATCGCTACACGAATCAGTACTTGAACACGATCAACTAGCTATGACAACAGACGTCATGCTTCCACAGTGTAATTTCACAAGGAATTACACAGTGGAACTGCCGAGCAGAGAGGATTGGTCAAACAACCTCATCACTTGCAAGGCTGGAAGTCTGATCTGGTTTACAGACGGGTCCAAAATGGGTGAGAATGTAGGATGTGGAATATTTGGCATCAGCCCGAAATTCAGCAAAAGCTTGAATCTGGTTAAACATGCTACCATATTCCAAGCGGAGGTATACGCCATTATAGAATGTGCGGAGGCCAACCGTCAACGAAACTACATAAATCAATTAATTCTGATTTACTCAGATAGCCAGGCAGCTCTTAACGCCCTGAACTCGAATACTTTAAATTCGAAACTGGTAAAAAACTGCGTTAACAAACTGAATGACCTGGGGCAAAGAAATAAAGTTATTCTGAGATGGGTACCAGGTCATTCTGGAATCAATGGCAATGAAAAAGCCGATGAACTTGCACGGGCTGGGGCTCAAGGTCATCAGATAGGACCAGAACCCTTCTGTGGTATCTCAAAGAACCAGGCCATGCAGACTCTTAAGGGCAACTTATTTGGCGATTCTCTTATAGAAGGCTACTCACAAAAACAAACTGCCGAGCTTCTTGAGCTTAGCAGGACAAACATCTGTGCGATAGCCCGCGCCTTAACCGGCCACTGCAAACTAAACAGGCACCAATTTCACATGAAACTGAGTGACACTGATGTTTGCCGGTACTGCAATCAGGAAAGGGAGACGCCTAAGCACCTTTTGTGTGTATGCGGGCCCCTTATCCTCAAACGCAGTGTCCATCTGGGCCGACACATTATTCGCCCGGAGGAGATTAAAACTCTAAAGCTAGGAGTATTCTAAATTTCTTGGAAGCCTCCGGGCTAAAAGAGTTACTCTAACAAGGTGGCGAGTCACAATAGATCTTTTAGGTCGCAGTGACTAGAACCTACACTATGGGTATAGCCCCTTATCTTCTAAATAATAATAAATAATAATACATTTCTATATCCATCTCTTTCCAGATACCTGTTGTGTGAATGACGTTTCATTGACATCCGAATTACAAATAAATTGCTTGTGTTGCATACGCATTTAAAAATCGAAAATCGTGTGAAATTTGGTGTTTGTGCCCTGAAAATAGTGACATCGTGTGTGCTAAGCTTAACACAAAAGTATATTTATTTATAACTTATGTCAGTATTATTACTCATTCGGTCCGGTTTTTGCGCGTAACTTTGCATGTAATTTAAATTCATATTACACGAATTGACATGGTATGAGTTTCTACTGACCCAGTTAACGAAGTAAGAGCAAATACGAAACGAATAAAAAAATGGTTTCGTTGCACAAGTAAACATTGACGCTAAAGAGTTTTGTTTGTTTTGTTTTTGACATGACAAATTTTACCATACAAAGTTTATTTTGTACTTGACTAGGGTAAAGTTGGAGCCATGAAGTGGAGAAACGCTCTAACAGCCGCTGTTAAAGATGGTAATGTCAAAACTTTCCATAAAAATACGCATAAAACAATTTTAGAACGTATTTTTTTTTTCCTTTATTGGCCAACCAACAATTGTTTACACCATAATTTTTTATAGAACTTTTATCTAGCATAATCTAAGGTTAGTGTAACAATTTTTTACAGGTTAGCACCACATGCTTCTTAAACATAATTATGTGTTACAGAGATATAAAAATATCTAACTAAAAAACTAACAATTTTAAATTAACAATATTTGATATTTGAAAGGAATTAGTAATAAGCCTTAAAAGAAAAATTCAATAGAACAGAGAAAATACGCAATTACAATAATATAAAAATCAATTCAAATGTCACCAATAGCTGTCCAATGAAACTTGGCATACGAGTCAAAGTGCACGTCAACTAGGTCGCTGTAACCATTTACCATTCATTGTGCGTACCTACAGCTAAGTAGTGGTATTCTGGAACAATTGTGTATAACCCAGCGTCACCTATAAACGCCATCTACCGGCTAATCAAGACACCTGGGAGCTCGATCTACATAATCACACAATCAGTACAACTCACAATAGCGGCATCTATCAATTCATTGAGACAACATTAATTGTATAATCATGTTAATTTATTTATTTTAGTTATTTACAACATAAAGCAACAAAATATATACATAATAGACTCTGACCAACGAAAGATGGAACTGAATTATTTATTAAAGACCATATATGACAGCATTTAAAAAAAAAATTAAGCACTGTCAAAAATGTGTCGTTGACATTTCAAACTTCATTCATCTTGTGTTTATGTGCATCTTATTTTCGTTTATTTTGTTATAATAATGCTTTAAACAATAAATAATTCGACGAAGAGGCTTCTCTTCAAGATGATTGATAAAGCCAAAACCAAAAAAAGTGAGATTAATCAGAAATCTGTACAGAAAATGCGACGGCTGGATACTATAAGTTCAGATATAGGTTAGTGTTTTGAATATCTAGTAAAACAGTTTGATACTTTTCGACTATTTATAACCAATTTACAATTAATAATACTTTAATATACTTTTTAGGAGATATAGACAATGAGCAGGTGAAACTTTAAATAACCAGAACGGCAAAGGTATTGAAAAATCTTGAAGTAATTGAAATATCGACTTCTGAATCACAATACATAAAAAATAATATTTTAAATAACAGGTATTTTTTTCCTTTCAGACTTTTTAGATTTAATAATTATTTACTATTGTTTATAGGAGACGCTTATGGATGAGCAAATTAAATAATAGGCATATTGTTGTATTATATTATAACATTTGATTGTTTTAACTGTCTTATTTTTAGTGGTATCATTAAACTGTTTCGAAATAGTTGTGATTTCCGTTTTCAGACTTAAGTGTGAGGACACAGAAAAAAATAAAAAAGAAGGGTCTATTAATCAATGAAAGTGAAACACTCCCAGATAAAAAATGCCCTCGTTGTGCAACAGTTTCCAATTTGGATAATTTTGATGTTCTGTTTGTGAATATAATAGTAAATAAATTATATAAACGAAATCTAAATCTTGCGTTAACTCATTAAACTCCAAGCGAACGCCAACGTTCTTTCTCATTGTCTTTCTATTGTGTATCTAATGGTATTCGAAAGGTAAAACACACATCATGCAGGCAAGCAATATACAAGTTCAGTTCAGTTGACATATAATTTGGGGGATTATATTGAAGGTAAAAATGCTTGACTGCTGGTCTAGCTCAACTACCACTACACTAGAGCGCTTTGTTAGTTTGAAATTTGAAATCACTGGTAGTGGCACGTGTTCAAAATGGTAGAGTTGTGTGTCGTGAGTTAACAGGCGTTATACCTAACTCTATCATTTTTATTATTTTTTTACTTTATTTTTATTTTATTATTAACCCTGAGCCTCCAAGCATTAAAATAGGTATAAATACGGGAAAATTGGAAAGGTTGCTTATTTTCAAAATTTACAGACTATGAAGAATTTCTTATTTACATTCTTAGATACATAACTAATAAATAAAACGCTCAAAATTTTAATAATCTACGCCGACTTTCAACAATCTTAGTGTTTAACCGAATGGCGCGAAATCACGCGCGAATCGGCGTTCGCATGGGGTTTGAGGGGTTAACACACCAACAATTTGTTTACAATATTTTTCCATTTAACATTCAGAAGATTGTATAGTGCAAACAAAACAATTAAAGGCTGCACAACATTCACAAATGCGTACCTAAATTCTTAGTATTTTTAAATAAAAAAAAGGTCCAAGAAAGAGGAAGAAATTGTGCGAGTGCGCTGTTCTAACAGTTTGAGTTTAGCATACCCTACCCTTCCGTCGCTTATCCATATGGAGTTTTGGGTCGAATTGTAATAAGGAATGTTTTTAAGCACAGTATGCACTGCGTAACAGTGTTATATACCTACTTAGACTTTACAAATATTTCCAACTTATACGCGAACAAACTCATGGGCAAGAGATATTGATTATAATAAAACAAAATCAATCAAAAAACCTAATTGCAACATTTTCGACTTCTACGCGGACGAATCCACGGGAAAAGGCTAGTTGTTAAATGAACATGCATTGCATATAATCATAAATAATCAAAAGTATCAACATCTTTTAAGCAGCGTACAATCAGGGTGAACAGCTTCAGAATTTTTAAATTCGGCCTCCTTTTTTTGTGCCATCATTCAGTGGTCAGACTCTAAACTTGAATATTAAAAAAAAAATGTTTATGTTAATTAGTTTAAATATCTAAATGTGTTTGCATTAATTGGTTACCTTGTAAATACGTATTGTTAATCAGATCTGATTATAATATTTTAGTATACCAACAGCTTTAATTAATGTAAATAATTATAATTATACAGTCAATTTATGTGACTTATTGAAATATGTTGTGTTAAATTGTTGAAATATGCTAAAGGGGATAGCATCTTGACTTCTAGTCTAAGATCCGATTAAGAACGACCTTCACCGGTCTGTTTAATGGATGAAACTTATTTTATGATAAATTTAGTGTATTAAATAATATAACGCGGGTGGGTTGCTTAAGAAATTCCGCCTTCATACCGGGGCTCGAGTTCCCTTTCGGATAACCCTGGCTCCAGCAGGCTTCGACCCGGCTGGGCCCCTGCTGTTGCTGACAACGCCTCGAGGCGCGCGGGAACAGTGCGCGCCGTCGACGACTTGGGCTTGGTCCGGACAGTTGCCGGACGGCCGGACAGCGAGCTACCCATTGCTCACTGTCCGCAAGCCCGCGCCTACGGTGGCCGGAAATCGGGATCGGAATCTCGGCGGCGGTGGCGAGAGCGCCGTTGCCCGATGCGGTCGGCCTCCTCCTTTGCGAGCATTACTGCTTGGCAGAAGTCAGCGACCGCCTGCCACTCCTCCTCGCTCCGGACCATGGCCTGAACAAAGGCCCGGCACGAGAGGTGTCCGCAGCCGATCGCCCCCACGACGACACGGCAATGCTCCGCCCAAGCAGGGCACACCTCGACTGTGTGCTCCACCAAGTCCTCCGGGCATTCCGCACAGTGACGACACCCGGGCGTCACTTCCGCACGAATCCGGTGCAGGAACCTCCCGAACGTGCCATGTCCGGTGAGGACCTGCGTCATACGGAAGGTAAGGACGCCGTGAGGTATTTCCAGCCACGCCTCAAACGGACTTATATATCCATTGATTTCCCACCTGAACTCCTATCACAATTCCTTGCAGGAGTCTGTGTTTGCTGATAAGTACAATCTAGGGGTATTTAAGTTAACAGTAAATAAGTTACTTCAAGGCAAACGTGCTCCACCGTCAATCACATCATCATTTAGGTGGTTATCACACTGCCACGCACGCACTTGCGGGACTGCAGATCTGCATCATCGTGCGGATTTTTTACGCACTGACGTGCGTAGGTGAGTTTTGTAAATTCACGCAGGCACGCACTCATTTCATACAAAATCACGCATGGTACTACGAGACTCAGTGTGGTATACCATGCGTGTCGCTCCGTACCCATGCGCGTGAGTGCGTGTTTCTCCGCATGTAGGTGCGTGATTTGCATGAACGCGCGTAGATGCAGTTTCAGTGTGTTGGATTGTACGTGTTTTCTATACAAATGGAGATACAAGCAACGTTAAGACACGCATTCACGCACTACGCTACGCGGTGCGTGGAAGTGTGATAACCGCCTTAGGTACTGTCGCGTGTGGACACGAATAAAAGGCTTTTCGTTTAATTTTATACTTATAGGTATTGTTGGAAGCCTTAAAATTATGTTTTTATATAAAATGCAATGTATTTCATTGTTGATTATGTATCTAACTTCAACTCTTAATTGTGGAAGAAACACCACAATTTTGCCAATAACACGTGCGGACTGTTAATAAACCATCAAACTTCATTTCGAATCTCTATATAAACTTTTTAATATCATAAACCTTAAAAGATCTATTACATTACCAGTTTGAAGCCCAACTAATATGTGACCTTCATAGACGTCACAGTACCATTAGGTGAGATAATGATCAAGGGCAAACCTATCAATAATAAAAAAAACAGGCCAACAACAACGTTACACGTGTGCGTCGGTCTAATGTGTTTCTGGCTTCATCGTTATTTCAGTGTGGTACAAATTTTATTGTTTAAAAAGTTAGTTATGTATTTTGTTTCAAAATAATTATACACCAGTAGGTACATAACATTTATTTACCTATACTATGTTATACGAGTATTGTATATATATGTTTATAATGTTTACCCTAGTCCGTGCATCACTACGGGGTGTCAACTGAAAATCAGCGCTGAGTGTCTAATGCCCAGCAAATGCTGAGGTGGTCACCCTTTTGGTGCAGGCACGCTTGGCGCACCTTGTACCTACTTTGTTTTTTTTTCTTTTTTGTGTTTAAAACTGTTGTGCTGTGTCTGTTTCGATTAAAAGTATTTCTATTCAATTAATATATTCTTTAAAATGACAATTATACATTCCCAAACATTGATCTATTTGAAGAATGTACAAAAAAATCCATTTACACTCTTAATGTTGTGTATCACAAATATTTCTGTTACATATTATTTCCTCTCGCCTCTATTATGTCAGAGCAATGTTGATAAAGTAAAAAAAAAACACAAAATATAGAAATTAAAACAAGCCACTGTCAACTAAGACATGACCAGTCTTAAGTTGTTATTATTTAGTTGTTTTTTTATTTTTTCTTTTGCTTCTTATTTAACGAACACTAAACTTACTAACGCTCACGGACATAACGAGTATATCATATGCATTGAAAACTAACCCGTTCACACTCTTTTATTTATGTCATTCACCTTTAGCTTGTTGGATGCACGCAATTCACGTGATACACAACAGCTTTTTAGAGGTTTCTCTAATTATGGTATACAAAAGGTTAATGCAACTTGAACAATAAATAAAATTGTTAAACTGTTTGTCATCACATTTAGTATAATACAATAAGCTGCACTTTTGTATTTGTATTTTTATTTCGGGCTGGTGATCTAACTCGACGACTAAAGCGTGTATTTTGCGAACGGGTGGGACAGCACTTTTGTCCTACCCGTACGTGGAAATGTGTTCTTCTCAAGGAAGCTGCATACAACGTGTTTAGTTAAAACGGTGAAGGAAAAATCGTGAGGAGTTCAGCATGTCCTAGAACCAAAAATTCGAGGACATGTGTGTGACACATTCACCAACCAGCACTGGGCCCGCGTGGTGGATTACGGCCCATTCCCTCTCCTAAAAAGGAGGCCTGAATCCCAGCAGTGGGAACATTGAAAGGCTGATTATGCCAGAGAGCAGTGGTGGATGACTGGTAGGTAATGGCCCCGACTTACGAGTTGTAGGTCGCGAGTTCAAACCCAGCTAGGTGCATCACTTTGTATATCATGTTATTTTGCTATTTTTCAAACTGTTTAACCGATTTACGTCCATCACGTCACTGCCTCGTCAAGTCTAGACAAAAACTAGCGTTAAGCGCTTATTTAGTAATCATGCTGGACTGGATCTATTTTTGAGCTACTATGAGGCACCCTAGTTTTCACTTCTTTAATTATTTTTAACTAGCTTCTGGTAGCGGTTTTGCTCATGTAGAATTTGTACTTCTCTCATTACAAATTGGATGAATTGACCCACCGGTCTTGTATTTATTTTTTTACATTATTTCATACTAAATATGAACAACAATTTAAAAAAAAATCTTTTTTGAAAACAGAATCAAAATTGGTAATTAAATAAAGCAGTAATTAGCATTCCAAATACGAGTATTGGTTTGAGGAAACGTCGAGGTGCGGTACAAATATCTCGCTGTCTCTTTTGAATCTAATAGCGGTGACGTCACATTTCAGTATGTGCATCCTTATACTGTTATTTGACAGTTCCCCTTCCATCAGATTTGTAAGGTTTCTAACTTGATAAATATCAGACTTTTACTGAATAAAAACACACATATGTTTCTTTTTTGTCCTTTATATACCATGACCACGGGTTTTCTTTTCGGAAGTCAACCCATGGCCCCAGTAGACTCAACACACTAACCGTACTAAACCAAAAAAAAAAATATTTTTCAATACACTTGCTCTTTCTGAGCAAGTGTATTGAAAAATATTTTTTTGATTGAGTGATTCTTATTGCACTGCACTTAGGTGCATAATGGCCTTTGTTACCAAACTGTGACATTTTGATGACCATTACACACTATGGCTATAATGTAGTTAAAACCTTATTGTTCAAACTCTCTCCCGCCATATTTTTATTACATTTACCGTTTCAGGATGGGCGCACGTCGTCCCCCACAACTCGCCGCTCAACCTTCGTTTATTCATTTTAATGAGTGTATTGAAAGGTAAATAAAAAAAGACGTGTGGCACTCGAGGACTGCCGCGGTAAAGCAGTATTGCATAGCATTTTTATCAACTTATGCAATTATAATTATTTATTTATTTTATTTATGCAGTATTTTTTTTCCTTTGTTTTTTTTTTCTTTGAAATTAATTGAAGTTACACTTTCCCACATTGAATTGAATTTTGATTGATTGTTCACTCATTTGTTTTCTTATCGGTCACCACGCTCAAAAAACAAATGAGTGGGGGGTGTTAGGTTATTTTCATTACGGAATTTCTGGATTCGGTCTCCACGCTCAAGGCCCGCGATAGAAGCTATGCAATAGCTTAAAAGACGTGTGGCACTCGGGGACTGCCACGGTAAAGCTATTGCATAGCTTTTTATCAACTTATGCAATTATAATTATTTATTTGTTTTATTTATGCAGTATTTTTTTTTCCTTTGTTTTTTTTTCTTTGATATTAATAGAAGTTACACTTTCACACATTGAATTGAATTTTGATTGATTGTTCACTCATTTGTTTTCTTATCGGTCACCACGCTCAAAAAACAAATAAGTGGGGGTGTTAGGTTATTTTCGTTACGGAATTTCTGGATTCGGTCTCCACGCTCAAGGCCTGCGATAGAAGCTATGCAATAGCTTAAAAATATGGACGCGCATATAAAAACAGATTCTTACCGCCTCAAAAACTTACTAGTTTTAGTTATTTTCTTCACAAGTGTATTGAAAAACGTCGTATGATACACGTGAGTAATTAAAGATTACTCTTCTCGGCTCTCGACCCTCGCCACGGCTCGAGTCTAAATACCGCCTCGACTGCAATCACTAAAATTACACACTTACATCATAATGTACTATTACGCATCGCTGCTATATGCCCTTGACATGGTGAACGGGCATATAACAGCGAAGCGTAAAAACCACTACATTTTTTGAATATTTTCTGCAAAGTGACCTTGAATAAAAAAACAAATAATGGCTTTATGTCGAATGTTATTTTACCATTATTGTCATCATCTTATGTTATGACTCTACTTAAAGCTTTTGATTAAGCGGCATCAACACACGTTGAAAGTTGGTGGCAAGTGTCACAAATTCGAATTGAAAATTCTTTTTTAATTAAAATAAGTTCGAAAAAATTCTTACTCATCAATCAAGGCAATAATAATAATATAAATATACTTATATAATCACCTAGAACTTCGAGCTTGTATTCAATTAACTTATTCATGAAAGTTAACATAAATGTGGATTTTTTATACATTTAGATTCTGTATTATTTTTTTAATTTAATTTTTAGAGCCAGATTCAGTTTGGCGAAATCAATAATTCCAACACATTATGTACGTGTTTATTTAACTGCAAAATTTAAGTTCTTAGTACGGAAATAATTAGTAATTATAACTCCTAGATTACAGCAATCAAATTAACAACTACTTCATGTAGTTTGATTACTGTATTTAAGTTATATGTAATCATAACTACAGGTAGTCAAATTACTTGTAATTAACTACTTTTAATCGTAATTTTTATTCTGATTACAGAATAGTAGTTAACTACGCCCTACACTTACTAGTAGTCACCGCATAACGGCAACACTTTCTAACGATCCTGCAGCCCTAGCAAATGTCGGTATAAACAAACCCCATCAGTCATTCTAACATCTTTTTGAGTAGTGCTTGGAATACGTTGCAATAAGGTTTAACTTGAATCTCTAAGAACTTTTGAGGTAAACAATTCAGTTCTAAATGAATGCAAATCTTCTGTGGTTGCTGCAATCACATATTTGTATGTACATATATTGTT
This sequence comes from Mythimna ferrago, assembly GCA_910589285.2. Classification (NCBI taxonomy): domain Eukaryota; kingdom Metazoa; phylum Arthropoda; class Insecta; order Lepidoptera; family Noctuidae; genus Mythimna; species Mythimna ferrago. Next base: position 16,292,581 of record OU342694.1, on the reverse strand, counting down.
AACACTATCTCATACCAAAATGTCACGACAGTAAGTATACTCCTATAAGCAGTTTTCCAGAGAATTTGCTCACTATTTTCAATAGACAACTAAAAAGCAATTTTCTAAAAAAATCAACCGTCTCCTAAAAACAAAACTAAAAATTGTAAATTAACTTTAATTTCGAAAGCTGATGTTAAATAACCAAACCAGAAATACTTCTGTAATTAAAGGCCAGGTTCTAGTCATTTTGAATTTTTTTAAACCTCAGGAAATCCACAAATATAAAAGAGAAACAACATGATACATTTGATTAAAATTGACTATAATTATGACCAATAGACAGAAAAAAATTCAAACATGATGTAAATTAATTGATGCATGATTGGGTCAATAAGGAATCGCGAATCTGACCCTATCTTACGATTTCAAACGTCTGCGAGATTACATCACAGAAATATTTGGAAAGTTACAAAAAATTATTAAGCTGGTTTTTAAAGGGCCTCGCAAAAACCAAAAAAAAATTACATATTTACTGTTTTTTTTTTTTTATAAAAATAAAACCGCTGTCACGAGGCCGCGAAATTGACAAATGTAGTTCATACAAAATACTTGGTGACTACAATCAGCTCTTAAGATCTTTTGCAATTTTTAGTTTTATTTTTCGGTACCTATAGTTTTAAAATATTATTATGCTGAATTTCAGACTCGTGTTTCAATATTTCAAAAATTCAAGGTCCTTTTGACAAATTAAAAGTCGTAGACGTGTAATGTTACAGCTAGTATGTGACAATGCTCACAGTGTTGTTATTGTGTGTACTGTGGGGTGGCTGCGTTGTGTTGGCATGGCGAGCGTACTTGAAAAAAGGGGTGGCGCACCCACTACCGCCGGCAATGCCTGGTGCCATCCCGTTCATTGGGCATACGCATCTGATTAGTGGTGATACTGCAAGTATGTAGAACTTTTATTTAAAAACTAGTTGCTATATTGGTCAAGACGGATTCTTATATCGATCTACCAGGTTGAACCAACTGCTATAGGATTTTTTCCATTAGGACTTTTGCAGTATCTACCAGCCAGAAGTTTGTTTGATGGGCTGACTACCCCTTGCTTCGACAATCACATAAAGTAGTTAGTTTTGTGCTTGAACGTTTGTATCGAACTCCGCTCGGTCGTTTAGAATAACCATTGCATTGGACTAAGTGAGTGAAAAAACAATGAGTGCATCTGCGTTGCACCCACATTTTAGTTCCCGAGCCACCGGGAACCAAACCCCAATTTTCAGCCAACGTAGGCGTGGGCAAGTGGACGAAGAGCAATGAGTAGCTCGCCATCCGCCATCCGTTAACCATCCGGACCGAGCTCGAAACGTCGACGGCGCCGGCGTGTAGTGTTCCAAGCGTGCCTCAAAGAGATGTCTGTAAAACCGCACGGGCCCAGAAGGCCGAAGCCTACTGGGGCCATAGGTAGTCTGAAAGGGAACCGCGTGTTGTTTTAGTCAGTAAAGGTTTTATACGCCCTCCCTCTCTGCTCTAGAGCAGAAGAAGTCACTGGATGATTTCCCACGTTAAAATAAAAACACATACGTTATAAGATAAGTCTAAGATTAGTCTTATTATTTAATATACTAAAATCATAAAATACGTTTCATCCATTAAACAAACCGGTGAAGGTCGTTCTTAACCGTATCCTCTACTATTATGGTTACTATACGTATCTCGGATACCGATGGCTAGCCGCCACTGAAATTGACTGCTGTGACTGATATTTGGTCTAGAGACAGACGAAGTATTACTGTTGTTTATTAAACCTGGTGTAATATTTTCTGTGTTAGCTTTATCATTACATTACAAATTAGACACCAGACAATCATGGAATCACTCATTGATCAGTAATCTTCTTCCTTTCTAGAAATATGGAAAATCCTGAATACCATGACTGAGGCATGCTTGCAGAATGGAGGAGTTATGCATGCTCAAATCGGAAGAGATATTTATTACTGTAAGTTGTATTTTACTTTAAAATTCTTTATAGAAAATTACAAATAATTAAAAACATATTGGTACGAATATTTAGCAGAAGACTATAATTTGGATGAATGTGTAAAATAGGTAATCTATACTATAATATGAATATATAAAAGGAGAAACTGACCGACTGACATATTAACACAACAATAACGCACATCTAAAACTATTGGGTCTAAGAACGTGAAGTTTTGCACAAGGTTTTCTATTATGACGCAGGCGAGCACTAAGAAAAGATTTCCCAAAATTCAACCCTAAGGCGATGAAACTTATTCCAAAAGACACATGGAGAAACCATATGTCCACATAGACATAGTGAACTAAAACTAGTAATATAATAAAGTGGACAAGTTATTTTGCTCATCATGTTGAAGCGATGTAGGGTTGCCAATAGCAGCTGGATGAGGGTAGCCAAATCTTTTGAAAGGTTTATATAATATATCCAGTAATCGACTACTTCTTGTAAATGATGATGACGATGATAAACATAATTATGTGTGATTGTGTTGCAGTGGTAACAGATCCCGAAGATGCTTTGACAGTAGCCAATCAATGCTTACACAAACATTTCATTTACGACTACGTGAGAACATGGCTGGGAAATGGACTACTTACTTCTTCAGGTAAGTGTACACTTGAATAACTATGAAATCTTATTTTGTTTCGTTTTTTTCCAATCCTATCCTTCACATCTCAGCCACTGGGACTTTGACCCTGATATCCAACCACCCTAGGCGTGGGCTTGCGGACGACGATCAATGGGTAGCTCGCTGTCCAGCCATCCGATGTTCGGACCGAGCCCGAGTCATAGTGTGGCGTAGTGTTTCACGCACGCCTCCAAAAGATACCAACAAAACCGTAAGGGGCTTAGCAGGGCCGAAGCCTACTGGGGCCATAACTTTCGAAAGGGTAACTCGCGGTCCTGGAATATAAGGGCAAAGAAGGAATATAGGTGTAGTTTTAGTTAGTGAAACTGACACGCCCTTTCGCTTAGCCTCAAAGCGGGAGAATTCATGATCATATGACCTTGAAAAAGTCCTAATTCTTGGGGTTAGCTTAACGCATTGTCTTTCTTAATTCTTCTTTATCTTTTACTATTACGCTATCTACTCTCTCTTTGGCAAATTCTTATAAAAATAATGACCAGTTGTATTCTTCAGAGTTATAAAAAGAAGAAGACATGCTCTGTCTACTCCAATTGACATTGAGAATAAGGCAAAAGAATGATGATGCTTACTTATTCCTTATCCTTAACGTGTGATCTTTTCAATAACAGGAGCATTATGGCAACGTCATCGCAAGCTCTTGAATCCAGCGTTTACCGTGCCCGTGATACACAACTTCCTTGGGATTTTCAACAGTATGGCCAAACAGTTTATAAGTGAAGTTGAACCTCAGATTGGAAAAGGACCCTTCGAGATTGGCCCGTACTTGAGGGTGATAGCTTTTCAGACTTTTAGCAGTAAGTGTCTTGCTCAGATCTATATTTAGAGCTCTAGTACCTATAACGCTGCAGGATTGTTCAAAAGAGTTACCACAATACTAGAATGCAAAGAGCAACTGAAATAATACGTCTGTAGTCGCAGTAAATGTCTAATACTTTCACTCGCCCCTACCAGCCCGGGAAAAGATATTCGGTGATTTTTTACCTAAAAAAACTCACACCAGTTATAATATCGATCTTTTTGTGGTAGGTTTCACAGCTCTAATAAGCACTTCAATATTCCAGGTTAATTATTTATCTTTTTTTTGGTAGTAAATGATCAAAAATGTCTTTTTTACTCTAGGGTGCAGGAATAAGGAATGTTCTGACAAGAAATTTTGATTTTGCTTGTGTCTTTCAGTTACCTGTGTAACCAGTGTTCGAAAACCACATTTATTTTTTCATGTGTTTATTTTACCTATACCTACTATGTGTGCAATATTATATTTATAATTGTCTCTACTAATCTACATGCATTATTTTAATAAGTTTTTATTTAACTCGGTCTATATTTCAATCTTTAGTCTATTTCAAATGATATTTGGTTATTTCATCAGAAATTTCTTGACCTAGATTTTAGGTTTGGCAATCCAGATGGATTGCTATACTTTACGTTGGTAAATATAAAATGGCTGCTAATGCGTTCCTATAAAAATAATAGTTTCTGTTTTACTACCTTCCACGATACAAGGTCAAGGTGTAGAGACCAGTAAAGTATCCGATTTAATCGTGTATTTTTCTGAATAATTAATAAATATTATTAATACCTAGGGCGCTATTTCTTCCGAGCATGCAGGTGTTATAACTTGTTATGTTTTTCCAGGGACCGCATTTGGCATAGACGATGATAATGTCAAAGACTTTGCACGAGAGTATATGAAATCATCAGACCAAGTAATGAACATGGTCATCCATAGATTTCAGAATGTTTGGCTCCATAGTAACCTTATTTTCAGACTGTCTGGACTAAAGAGTAAGGAAGAACGTCTGTTAAAACATTTAGATGATATGGCTAATCAGGTCAGTTAGTGATTTGAGGAACTTATGGAATAATTAGTTTACTAAGTAACCATTTGCTCTCGAAAAAGTGTCAATATTCTAAAATTTATGCAAGCACTACCCAAAATATTTAGAGACCCTTTTTTTATTGAAGAGGAAACTTCTTTAAAACTGATTAGACCGGGACAGCGTGTCAAACTTTAACTTTAAAATTTACTTGTGTTCCTTCATTTGCCTTTTGAGTTCCAAGTCAAAGGTAACTTTTTCAAATATGCAGACCAAGTGACCAATCCCTGTCATAAGATTTTTTAACTAGCACTATCGCTCAGCAATGAAGTAACACGTTTGGCCTCTTTTCTATAATAATTATCTCTAAAACTAGCCGAGGTCTTACGTCAATTAAAGAAACGGCAATAAAATGTAAATCTTTTTACCTGCGTAATATACTATAGTAATTTGCAACAAAGTTATTATAAAAGCATTCATTATAATAATTTTACTTCACATAAAACATAATATTATGTTAATAAATTTCACTATTTACACTAAGAATATTTTGACTATAATGATGATAGTGATAAATTTAAACAAATTATCGTTTTCAAGGTGATAGAGAGAAAAAAGGAAGACATGAATAAATACAATGAAAAAACACCTAATGAGTGGACAACAATAGGTAATGCGTTATCCATCTATTTTCTACTATGCTATTAATAATGGTGTGTAAAAACAAAAAAAAAAACCAACGGCTTAAAGTGTCAATTGCAGTATTGTTTTGATTATTACAAATCAAGAGGGTTACCGCAAAGTTGAAGCATTTATATCAACTATTCCATTTAATGTAACTTTTGAATTGGTAATGAGTTGGCTAGTCAATCCGAATGTTGAATTTATTTGCTTTTTTAAAAGTTTTTATTTAGTTTCACTTGTCCCGATGTTTGTCTGTCATCAAATTAAATTGGCTGAAATTTTGCATGCATGTGTAAATCAAATGACAATGCAAAATCATTATGACATGGAGCTGATTTGATGATGGAAAAAAAGGTGGCCTTAGGAACTCGGTAGTTAAACGACACAACCCCATCGAGTTTGGACTACGACGAGTATTAATTATACAGGTATAGTGCGCTATAAAAGCATGCTATGAAAAAAAAATTTCATTAATAACTTGTTTAAAAGGGAGGTTCCCTTTAGGAACAAATATATACATCTAAGGAACAGCAACGGTTCTTCAACCAGACAATATCTCAAAATGACTTTATTTTCTAGGTACCAGATACAAACCTTTAATGACCCTTCTAATGGAGCTGAAGAATGATGATACTCTTTCGGAAAAAGAGATAAAAGAAGAGGTTGATACTGCAATAGTAGCAGGTTTTGATACTACGTCTAACACACTAACTTGCCTTTTGGTACTATTAGGAACTTATCCTGAAGTTCAAGAAAAGATGTATGAAGAGTAAGTAAGGTTTTGTGTAATCACAATAATATTCTAAAAGTGAAAGTTTGAGTGTGTGTTATGTGTATAACCTGAAATCGCGAAAAAAAATCAGCTGTTCAGTACATTTATGTTTGCCTAATGTACTGAACAGATGATAATTTTTTCGCAATTTCGGCTTTGTTCCCATAATAAAAATTGTTTGTTATTATGAGCACAATCACGTGTTTAAGTATCGTACACTAATTGCTAGTCACCCTATATATTTGTCATTTGTATTATGTATTTAAATATTTGTCATTTCTTCACGCTTGAATAGCTGAACAGATTTAGGTATTTAGCTACCCGGAAACCATATCTGGGAATGGCACTTATGATACGTTATAACTGGTAGCGACATCTATGACACCACATAGGCCACCACTAAAATTCAAAGGCTGGCGCTACACTTCAAGGAAATTATCGGTGCATGTTATTTGCATAATTTACCGACCGATCGTCCACGTAGTGTGCCCGCTAACTGTGATTTATATGCAATAACATGTATCAGCGTTTGGGAACGGAATTTTCGTGAAATGTAGTACCTTAGCCAAAGTCCTGTATCGCAGTATTTGAGTTCTCTATACAACAACCCAAAATCAATTATTGAGCAGTTGTCCGGACCAGACACAACATCTGTCTGGTCAGAAGATACTCTCTTTTCAACAGAAGTTTGCGGGATTTTACATCCTATTCTACATACCTCCAAAATCTTATTATTTACTCAAAACATTGTATTTAAAATTGTTTTCAGGATAATAGAAGTTTTGGGCCCAGATAGAGATATCGAAAAAGATGACATCAGAAAGTTGGTGTATACAGAAGCTGTAATAAAGGAAGCACTTCGGGTATTGCCTATTGGACCTGCTTTACTTCGATATGTAGAACACGACACCAAGCTTAGTAAGTCTTAAGTTAAATATGTATAAGCCTCTTTCAAATTGATATTAGTAGTTTTTTTCCTTAGCCACTACTGTCACACTACTAAGCAAAGGCCTCCCCAAAGTCCTTCCAAACATTCCTCTTCCACACCGTCTCAAATCAGTCCTTGTAATACGTGTCTAGATCATGTCGCCACCTCTTTCTTTTCATGAGCATCCGTAAAAAAATCAGCTCAAATTGATTGAAGATAATCGATTTAAAAACTATTTGTATTTTATTACATATTACTCTATATCATGTTACATTCGTGTATATAACTCAAAATAAGGAATAAAAGTTAAGGATGCAAGTTTTTACTGTTATTTTCTTCCATCAGTTAAAACAACTTTAACAAAAGCTTGTATAAATGACTGAGCCTATGTTGTTTATTACTATTTTCATGCCCCTCATATCATTTTTTAATAACCATCAGCTTCCTGCCCTTGTCCTGGGTTATTTGGGGGTCGGCCACATACGTTTTTTTTTTTCCGTTCGGTATTGTAACCTATAACACTATCGCTAACTTTTCTTTCATATAATATTTCTATATACCATACCCATATAATTTGGATTGTTTGTGTTTTAATTGCTATATTTTATTCATTTTTTTGCCAAATTATTTCAGAAAACTACACAATGCGAGCAGGTAGCCAATGTGTTATCCTGCCTTTGGGGATCCATCGCGATCCTCTGTTTGGGGATGACGTCAACGTGTTCAGACCTGAGCGATGGCTAGACCCTACTGTAGCATCAAAAGGAAACAATGCTTTCTACGGCTTCAGTCTTGGAAAGAGATCTTGTATAGGTATGTAATAAAGATCAATTATATTGAAATGTTAAGTTTAGTAATACTAAAAAAGGCACCAGATAACCGTGGAATAAATTACCTACATTAAACTTTTCCTAATATCTCAGCGTAGGTACCCGAAAATCAAATAGTAAACTATTTTTCATAACTAGATCATGTAAAGGATCACGATACATGTCGATTCAAGACAGCTTTATTGTCTTTATTTCCGTTTTTAAAATTAAGAATGTCAATAAATGTAGGAGGGTCAATAACTGTTACCGTAAAATGGGCTGAATAGAAACTCAGGAGTATTTTTAATGGTGGGAAAAATCATCCAATGACAAGCCCGCTCTTGGGCGGAGCGGGAGATAGTGTCAGCCTCTTACTGACTAGAAGCCCACCCCGTTCCTTCGTTGCCTTCGTACCGGGGCTTGAGCTATCTTTTGAATTAACCCTGGCCCCAGTAGGCTTCGACCCAGCTGGGCGTGAATAGAAACAAAACTTTGGTTTCGTTTATCACTTCATATTATTGTTCTCTAACAAAACATTGACTATTTAAAATATCAAATAATTAATAAATTGATAAAGTTAAATGCAAAAATATTCAAATATCGTGAAAATACCCTTTCAAGTTTTGTTTCTATTCACCCCTGAGTTTCTATTCACCCCATTTTACCGTTATTCCACGTTTATCTAGCGTCTAGCTTAAACTTGCCAGGAGATCTTCTAAAATTTTAAATATATGACTGTGAAATTAGCAATGGTGTATGTATATTATAAATCATTAGAAATTTAACAATCTCTAAATCCTTGTGAGGCTACCATGTGAATATGGGAAGCGAAAATATGGAACGACTTTTCTCAGAAATAAATAAAAATAATGAAGTGTTAATTCAGGTTATTTTCTATAACCAAGAATAAATAAATGTTACAAATTATGGATGTACAATGAATCAGTTCGAAAGCCTACTTATAGTCGCAGTTTATAATAAAATGCAATGCTGTCATGTATATCTTTGTCATGAGTATCTGATATTTTAATAAGATCTTTTCTGTACAAAAGATATTTATTATTATGGTGTACAATATAGTTTGTTCCAATCTATAATTTTTAAAATTGTGTTATTTTCACCGTAGGTAAAACATACGCAACTATATCAATGAAAGTAACTCTCTCACACTTTATACGGCTGTTCCGAATAAGTGCAAACGTGGACGACATGAAATTCAAAGTGGATATGGTACTGAAACCCACGACTGCTAAAATAAGCGTAGAGAAAAGGACCTGAGAATTCAAGACGTAGAAAAAAGTCTTAGTAATAATAATGAAACAAAGAAAGATACGTTGGTTGATAATGATAGAAAAAACACATGTATTATAAATCATTTTAAAGTGTATATTTTGTAATTGTAAATAAATCAAAAGATCATGTTATGTGTATATTATTTAAAGAAAAGATTATTTCTATACTGTTTTTAACTGAGTTCAAAGAAAAAAGAGGAGGTTCCTAATTAGATTGTATTTACAATTCGATTGAGCCACCCGATGGGAAAGAATAGAACAGTTAGGTACTCATTAAAGATCAACCATATTCTTAGTGAATGCAAATTGACTTTCACTGAGATCGGTCTATTACAAATTATTCATGTCATTCACATCAAGAGTGAACACGTCGAGAAGCAGTTGCCCTTTCAGAGTCCTGCATAAAAATTTTAGACTTTAGTAAGCGTCCTTTCATCGATCTACCCGCAGGCATGCCAAAGGTAAGCTTGCCACAAGCATTTCCAGAGTCCATTCTTCCTGATTGGTATAAATCAAAAGAATATAGTTGTTTTCTAGGCAAGCGTGCTCCAAACGATGACCACATTATACATTACCTTCAGATGAGTAGTATTCACGCAAGTCTATTAATAGTAATATCTCGATTAGATAGTGCATGAAATGACCATGGTGAAGTAAATTTTATTGAAAATATTATCATGACAACTGAAGAAACAGATAAGCTTTAATCAGTAAAAGTCTGATAAAGAGCATGAGGGACACTACCCGCAGCAGGAGTTGCTTGATGATTATAAGTTTGGATAGTAGGCACCAGAACGCCGTAATACAACAATGTATCTTAGCTGTGTTTGTACTAAATAAAATCGACCTGTGATGTACTCTGGTTATTAATGACTAGCTTTTGCCCGCAGCTTCGCCTGTGTACATAATTTATATAGCCTATGTTACTCAGAAATAAAACAGCTTTCCATCGGTGAAAAAATTTTAGCAATCGGACCAGTACTTCTAGAGATTACCTTCTACAAACAAAAAAAAACTTACCCTCTTTATAATATTACTATAGATTTCGTATAGGTCATAATCATAGTAGTTTATTTGTAAGGAATAATTACAAGTCATATACAAAATTTTCAATTTTTTTTTTTTGTAATTTGATATTTTAATTAATTATATTTTTTTAATCACATTATACTTACTTAGTTTTATACCTTAGTATAAAACTTGCACACAATTAGTTGTCTTCATGAAAGTTATTTCTATTACATTAAGGTTTACTGTAAAACTATCAAACGGGTTTAGCTCTCCCATGTAAATCTTCAATCCAATCATCAGATTAAAATTGTTATTCAAGTTTTTTGTACTATAAAGCCACTAAAACGTGAACAATATTTAAAACTTTTAAATATGGTGTTTCTGTTTTGGTTTAATTTTAGGGTTTCCTTACTTTTTAGGGTTTCGTACCTCAAAAGTAAAAAAACGGAACACTTATAGGATCACTTTGTTGTCGTCCGTCTGTCTGTCTGTCTGTCTGTCTGTCAAGACCCTTTATCTCAAGAACGTGTAAACGTATCGAGTTGAAATTGAAACCATGTACTTCAATCTGCAGTCCCTTAAAGCTGTGAAAAAAACAAACTTCTAAATTAACAAATAAAAAAGATACGGCCATTTATGTCCCAAAAAAACGTGTATTTTGATACCCTCAAAGATTGAAATTCATAAGGTACTTTCCGTTGACCCAGAATCCTTTTTTTTTTTTTTTTTTTTTTATGGTGGGAAAAAATCATGCATTGACATCCCCTGCCCTTGGGTGGAGCGGGAGATAGTGTCAGACTCTTACTGACTAAAAGACCCACCCCGTTCCTTCTAGCCTTCATACCGGGGCTCGAGCGCCCTTTCGGATAACCCTGGCCCCAGTAGGCTTCGACCCGGCTGGGTCCCTGCTGTTGCTGACAACTCCTTGAGGCGCGCGGGAACAGTGCGCGCCGTCGACGCCTTGGGCTTGGTCCGGACAGTTACCGGACGGCCGGACAGCGAGCTACCCATTGCTCACTGTCCGCAAGCCCGCGCCTACGGTGGCCGGAAATCGGGATCTGAATCCCGGCGGCGGCGGCGGCGGCGATAACGCCGTTGCCTGATGCGTTCGGCCTCCTCCTTTGCGAGCATTACTGCTTCGCAGAAGTCGGCGACCGCCTGCCACTCCTCCTCGCTCCGGACCATGGCCTCAACCAAGGCCCGGCGCGAGAGGTCTCCGCCGCCGATCGCCCCCACGAGGGCACGGCGATGCTCCGCCCAAGCAGGGCACACCTCGACTGTGTGCTCCACCGTGTCCTCCGGGCATTCCGCACAGTGGCGACACCCGGGCGTCACTTCCGCACGAATCCGGTGCAGGAAACTCCCGAACGAACCATGTCCGGTAAGGACCTGCGTCATGCGGAAGGTAAGGACGCCGTGAGGTCTTTCCAGCCACGCCTCAAAGAGGGGACTTACCGCCACGATTGTGGCGTGCCCAGCACTGGGTTGCGATAGTCGCTGACGCCATTTCACCATAAGATCCCGCCGGAGCTCTGTCCGCCATGCCGTGACCTGTCGCGGCAGCGGACTTTCACCCCGGCGTTGCATCTCCACGCGCATATCGTGCATGTGTGCAAGGACTGTTGCTTCCAGATCCCACGGTGGTAGGCCAGCCAGAAGGCTCGCCGCTTCGCGGGAGACCGTGCAGTATCCCCGCACCATCCTTATCGCCATGACCCTCTGGCAGGCGTTCAGTATGGCCGCCGGTTGCTTTTTCAGCGACGGCGCCCACACCGGCGCCCCGTAGAGGGCCATGGACCGAACGATCCCCGCGTAGAGCCTCCGGCAGGAGGCGTCTGGACCCCCAAGGTTGGGCAGGAGCCGCTTGAGCGCAGCCCCAGCCCGGTTGAGTTTGGGAGCCAGACGTCGGAAGTGCTCCACGAAATTCCACCGGCTGTCGAGGACGAGTCCCAGGTACTTCATCGTCGACCCGACACCGATGTGAACTCCTCCTACCGTTAGTTGGGAACTCAATGGCGGCGCGTTCCGAGACTGGCGACCGTGGAAACACATTGCCTCGGATTTGTGAAGCGCCACCTCGAGTCCCAACTCCTGGATCCTGTCAACGACCATCGCAACCCCGCGTGTCGCTAGAGCGACCGCCGCCTGGTACGACTCTCCCTGCGCTAGAACCAGCGTGTCGTCTGCGTAGCAAACCACGCTGACCCCGTCAGGGAAGTCGCCGCGCAGCACGTAGTCGTACCCGATGTTCCACAAGGGTGGCCCTAGTACCGACCCCTGCGGAACACCGCACGACATCTCTCGACGTTTCCAGTCTCCCTGGTGACCGGGGTAGACTATAAACCTATCCGACAGATAGGCCTCGACCACTCGACAGAGGTATTCGGGCACCCGGTGGTACCGGAGTGCCCTCCGGATCGTACTCCAGGGCAGGGAGTTGAAGGCGTTGGCAATGTCCAAGGACACTGCCACGACACACCTGCCCCGGGACACCGCATCCCCCGTCGTGAGGGCTCGCACGCGCATGATGGCGTCCACCGTAGAGCGCATCCTGCGAAAGCCGAACTGTCCGTCCGAAAGGTCCGGCCCCACCCGTGTTAGGCGCCCGACGAGGCGGTTTGCAATGACTCTCTCAAAGAGCTTGCCCACCTCGTCGAGCAGCACAATGGGCCGGTACGCGGACGGAGAGTCCGCAGGGCGCACTGGCTTCGCTATGAGGACCAGTTTCCCCGTCTTCCAGCAAAGTGGGAACTGGCCCCTCTCCATACATGCGCTGAAGAGCCCTCTCAGTCGAGGCCCGAGAGCCTCCATGGCCAGGACCCAGGCCTTTCCAGGCAAGCCGTCGGGTCCTGGGGCGGTGTTTTTGGCACTTAGCCTTCGCACCGCCACTCTCATCTCTACCTCGGTCACCTCTGGAGCATTGTCGTCGTCGTCGCTGTTGCGGTCCGCGTCAGACACCGCTGGCGGTGAAGGCGGAGCCATGGGCTGACCCAGAATCCTGAAACTTGGCACAAAGCAAGGTCTTATTATAAAGTTGTTACCTACGTCACAAAAAAAAACCGGCCAACAGCGTGTCGGGCCACGCTCAGTGTAGGGTTCCGTAGTTTCCCATCCGTCACAATAAGTGTAACCACATATGAGTTTTTACCAAAGGTAGGTAAGTAATAATTGAAACACAAGTGGGAGCTTGGAACAGAATGTTTATTTGATGATTTGCTCAGCCTATATATACAATTTTGATTTGACACAAAACCCTTAGAATAATACCGGACCAATCGCAAACGAGCTAGCGCGCGGGTCCGCCGTGGTATCAAAATGTGTCGCTGCTGTCGCCTCTTCGGTTTACTCGGTACATAGTTTTGTAACTACATATAAACATATGCGGCCGGCGCGCGCGCTAGTGATCTATGCTCGCGCTCCGCGCGCGGTCGTTCATGCTGCCTGTAGGTGTCTGGTACATGGCTCCTCCCCAGCGAAGCGTACTGGTGGTTTTGAACATCTTCCAGTCCTCGTGGTGTAGGTAGCGTGGCGGATGACTTCAGCTTCAGGCTTGGAGTCCAGCAGGAATGCAGGTTTCAATCGATCGATGGAGATAGTCTTTGTTTTCCCATCGACTTGTATTGTGTACGTCTTATCATTCCGCTGTAGTACTCGGTGGGGGCCGTTGTTTGTAGGTGTGAGCGGCTTGCGGACTGCATCGTTACGTACAAACACATGGGAGCACGTACGTAGCAGGCGAGGTATGTACGTTGTCCTACGATCGGTGTTGATGTGTGCGGCGTATAGTTTTTTCATCGCGCTTGATATCACATCTTCGTAATGAGATTGTGTACGTTGTGTTAACTTCTCGCCAATCATTTCACCCGGTAGTCTGAGTGCTTGCCCATACAGTGCTTCTGCCGCGGAGACGTCCGTGTCATTTTTCATGGTTGCACGTAGTCCCAGCATGACTGTTGGAAGTTCGTTCGTCCAACTTGAGGTTTGTAGTCGAGCTGTTAGTGCTGTTTTCAGTGTGCGATGATGACGTTCGATAATTCCATTGGCTTGTGGGTGGTAAGCAGTTGTGCGCGTGCGCTCGATTCCTAGTCGCTTCATGAGGTGTTGGAATAGCTCGGACCAGGGACTGCATACCGAAAAAATATCGGTTACAAAGGTTAACGGTATTACGTCATACCTTTTTATTTCAATACCGAAAAATAACGGTACCGTTATTTTTCGGTACCGTAAAATTACGATACACAAAAATTTCACTACCGAAAAATAACGGTACCGTTATTTTTTACGGTACCTAAACCGCTTATATTAAGGTATCGTTTGAAACCCCCCACTTCTGCGTTCTTTCGTCCTGTTGCAGCTAGCTGCCTGTTGCCGCTCATCGTTTGTCTTTCTTAGATTCTACCTACTATTTTTAAGTTGTACTTTTTAACCGACTTCCAAAAAAAGGAGGAGGTTCTCAATTCGGTTCTATTTTTGGAACGAAGTTCCTTATCACGCGTTGTGAAAGGGGGCTAGACGGAAAAAATTATCACGAAAAGTTGTACCGACACTTTTACTGTCAAAATGTAAATCCAAGATGGCGGCTGCAAGAAATTATCAACTTTTTCGTCATGGGTGTCGTTTTCATGGTTTTCGAGGGTGTTGAAACCGATGGTACTGTCAAAATATAAATCCAAGATGGCGGCTGCAAGAAATTATCAAATTTTCCGTCATGGGTGTCGTTTTCATGGTTTTCGAGGGTGTTGAAACCGATGGCACTGTCAAAATATAAATCCAAGATGGCGGCTGCAAGAAATTATCAACTTTTTCGTCATGGGTGTCGTTTTCATGGTTTTCGAGGGTGTTGAAACCGATAGTACTGTCAAAATGTAAATCCAAGATGGCGGCTGCAAAAAATTATCAACTTTTTCGTCATGGGTGTCGTTTTCATGGTTTTAGAGGGTGCTGAAACCGATGGTACTGTCAAAATATAAATCCAAGATGGCGGCTGCAAGAAATTATCAACTTTTTCGTCATGGGTGTCGTTTTCATGGTTTTCGAGGGTGTTGAAACCGATGGTACTGTCAAAAAATAAATCCAAGATGGCGGCTGCAAGAAATTATCAAATTTTTCGTCATGGGTGTCGTTTTCATGGTTTTCGAGGGTGTTGAAACCAATATTACTGTCAAAATATAAATCCAAGATGGCGGCTGCAATAAATTATCAACGTTTTCGATATGGGTGTCTTTTTCGTGGTTTTCGAGGTTGCTGAAGCCGATAGTGCTGTCAAAATGTAATTCTCTCAATTTTTTCTCGAAGTTCCTTATCGCACGTTGTGAAAGGGGGCTAGACGGAAAAAATTCTCACGAAAAGTTGTGACGACACTTTTTGCTACAGCCGTGCGGCGTGCGCATGTTTCTCTGTCTGTCTCTCTCTCTCTCTTATATATATATATATATATATATATATATGAACTTCGTTCCATCCGGGTGTCCCTTGACACCTCTCAATTTTTTTTAGTTGCGATACACTTATAGCCAGAGTACCTTTATGAGAAAAAGGTACTCTCCCAATTAATTCAAATCTGCTGGTATACATTGTATTATTATGTATTAACTCTCTCTCATATATATATATATATAAGAGAGAGAGAGAGAGACGCACGGCTTACAATAGCTTACTATAGCAAAAAGTGTCGTTACAACTATTCGTGAGATTTTTTTCCGTCTAGCCCCTTTTCACAACGCGCAAAAATTGAGAGAATTACATTTTAACAGCACTATCTGCTTCAGCAACCTCGAAAACCATGAAAAAAACACCCATATCGAAAAAGTTGATAATTTATTCCAGCCGCTATCTTGGATTTACATTTTGACAGTAAAATCGGTTTCAACACCCTCGAAAACCATGAAAACGACACCCATGACGAAAAAGTTGATAATTTCTTGCAGCCGCCATCTTGGATTTATATTTTGACAGTACCATCGGTTTCAACACCCTCGAAAACCATGAAAACGACACCCATGACGAAAAAGTTGATAATTTCTTGCAGCTGCCATCTTGGATTTACATTTTGACAGTACTATCGGTTTCAACACCCTCGAAAACCATGAAAACGACACCCATGACGAAAAATTTGATAATTTCTTGCAGCCGCCATCTTGTATTTACATTTTGATAGTACCATCGATTTCAACACCCTCGAAAACCATGAAAATGACACCCATGACGAAAAAGTTGATAATTTCTTGCAGCCGCCATCTTGGATTTACATTTTGACAGTACTATCGGTTTCAACACCCTCGAAAACCATGAAAACGACACACATGATGGAAAATTTGATAATTTCTTGCAGCCGCCATCTTGGATTTATGTTTTGACAGTACCATCGGTTTCAACACCCTCGAAAACCATGAAAACGACACCCATGACGGAAAATTTTATAATTTCTTGCAGCCGCCATCTTGGATTTATATTTTGACAGTACCATCGGTTTCAACATCCTCGAAAACCATGAAAACGACACCCATGACGAAAAAGTTGATAATTTCTTGCAGCCGCCATCTTGGATTTACATTTTGACAGTACCATCGGTTTCAACACCCTCGAAAACCATGAAAACGACACCCATGACGAAAAAGTTGATAATTTCTTGCAGCCGCCATCTTGGGTTTATATTTTGACCGTACCATCGGTTTCAACACCCTCGAAAACCATGAAAACGACACCCATGACGAAAAAGTTGATAATTTCTTGCAGCCGCCATCTTGGATTTACATTTTGACAGTACCATCGGTTTCAACACCCTCGAAAACCATGAAAACGACACCCATGACGAAAAAGTTGATAATTTCTTGCAGCCGCCATCTTGGGTTTATATTTTGACAGTACCATCGGTTTCAACACCCTCGAAAACCATGAAAACGACACCCATGACGAAAAAGTTGATAATTTCTTGCAGCTGCCATCTTGGATTTACATTTTGACAGTACCATCGGTTTCAACACCCTCGAAAACCATGAAAACGACACCCATGACGAAAAAGTTGATAATTTCTTGCAGCTGCCATCTTGGATTTACATTTTGACAGTACTATCGGTTTCAACACCCTCGAAAACCATGAAAACGACACCCATGACGAAAAATTTGATAATTTCTTGCAGCCGCCATCTTGGATTTACATTTTGACAGTACCATCGATTTCAACACCCTCGAAAACCATGAAAACGACACCCATGACGAAAAAGTTGATAATTTCTTGCAGCCGCTATCTTGGATTTACATTTTGACAGTACTATCGGTTTCAACACCCTCGAAAACCATGAAAACGACACCCATGATGGAAAATTTGATAATTTCTTGCAGCCGCCATCTTGGATTTATGTTTTGACAGTACCATCGGTTTCAACACCCTCGAAAACCATGAAAACGACACCCATGACGGAAAATTTGATAATTTCTTGCAGCCGCCATCTTGGATTTATATTTTGACAGTACCATCGGTTTCAACACCCTCGAAAACCATGAAAACGACACCCATGACGAAAAAGTTGATAATTTCTTGCAGCCGCCATCTTGGATTTACATTTTGACAGTTAAAGTGTCGGTACAACTTTTCGTGAGATTTTTTTCCGTCTAGCGGGGGTTTCACAACGCGCGATAAGGTACTTCGTTCCAAAAACC
This sequence comes from Mythimna ferrago, assembly GCA_910589285.2. Classification (NCBI taxonomy): domain Eukaryota; kingdom Metazoa; phylum Arthropoda; class Insecta; order Lepidoptera; family Noctuidae; genus Mythimna; species Mythimna ferrago. The sequence continues at coordinate 16,274,931 of OU342694.1, read as the reverse complement.
ATCTTGCGGTCTTCTTTCAACGTCATTCGTTGTACCTACCTATTGAATCATGCCTAAAATGTTCATACTGCAAGACGAAAGATGCGGGAGAACGGGCGGCGCGACGCGGCGCGCTGTTGACGCCAATCGTTCGCAATAGGTACTTTTCGCAGCGAGCTGACAACGTTGCATATATCGTAGGTACTACTCATTCGTTTTTTCGTTACCGAAATTATTTCGGTTGAATAAAGGTTTATACCGGTATATAACGGTAGCGTAACCGCAAATCTTAACCGGTTTTGGTGTACCTTTAAAATAAAGCGGTACCGGTTTTTAATACCGGTAGCGTAACCGTATACCTTAACCGAAAACGGTCCCTGGCTCGGACTCAAATTGACGTCCTTGGTCGCTGGTCAATTTTTCTGGGCATCCGTAGCGAACTATCCAACCTTCGTACACAGCACGGGCGACTGTTTCAGCGGTTATGTCAGCGACTGGGTAAGCTTCGGGCCATCTCGTCGTCCTGTCGATCATTGTTACGCAATATCGTTTCCCATCCGATATTGGTAACGCTCCAATGATGTCAATATGAATATGTGACAGTCGGTGAACGAGTGGGAAGGCTTCGAGAGGTGATACTGTATGTCGTTGCGTTTTGGTTTGCTGGCATGCGATGCAACTTCGTGTCCAGTTGTTTATATCGACGTTCATATTCGGCCAAAAGAATCGCTTCGTTATGAGATGGCGTGTGGCGCGTATACCGGGATGACTCATCTCATGCATTGCGGTAAACACTGTATGTCGTTGCGGTTTGGTGACAGCATGACAGCGTTTTTTATGCTATTCCTACACGCTTCGAATGCTTGCTTTTCTTCCGACGTCAGATGGATTTGGGTTTTATCGTTCTTTTTCGAAGTGCGTAGGTACTTGAATAATTTTTCTTGTGTGTGGGCTGCGTGTGGAATACTTTCCTTGTAAAAGTTAATGATTCCCAAAAAGCGTCGTAGTTCTTGTACTGTTTTTGGTTGAGGGTAATTTTGTATAATTTTGACGCGCTCTTCTATGGGTTGTATACCGTCAGCTGATACATCGTAGCCAAGGAACTCGAGTTTTGCCTTTCCGAAAACGCACTTGGATACGTTTATTCGTAGTCCGTGTTCTTGCAATCTCTTGAAAACTTCTTCTAGGTGCTGTCTATGACGTGTTTGATCAGGAGACGCCAGAAGAATATCGTCGACAAACGGGTATACGTAATCCAAGTCACCCAGTATATTGTTCATGTGACGTTGAAATGTCTGCCCCGCGTTACGTAATCCGAAGCACATTCGAGGGAATTCAAACAATCCGAATGGCGCTATCACTGCGGTCTTTTCAATGTCTTCTTTTCGAATGCGTAATTGATTATAGGCTTTTCGAAGGTCAATTTTGCTGAATATTTTCATTCCTTGCAGTCTGTAGGTGAAATCACGTAAACGGGGAATCGGGTATCGGTCGGGTTTCGTCACAGCGTTCAATTTCCTGTAATCGCCACAGGGTCTGAGTTCACCATTTTTCTTTTGGACTAGGTGGAGAGGGCTGGCCCACGGGGATTTGCTTGGTTGACAAATGCCCTGCTCCAGCATAAGTTGGAAGGTGTCTCTGGCGGCCTAGTACCTGTGCGGTGGTAGTGGGCGTGCTCTGCAGTACACGGGTGGTCCATGTGTAATGATGTGGTGTTCTACGTCGCTGTTGGTTGCGTTACTGAAGTGGGCGGACGTGATGTCGTTATATTTCTTCAGCAGGTCGCAGTATGGGTCGTTCACGTTGACTGTGAGTACCGTCGGGGTCGATATACTGTTAGACAAACACCCGTTGATTGATAAGCCTGTCTTCTTGTCAATAAGTTTCTGGGCTCGTAGGTCAACCAGGAGGTTATGATATTGCTGGAAGTCTGCACCGATGATTGGCCTCTTCACGTCTGCGATGGTGAATCTCCATTTGAGTGAGCGACGTAGACCAAGGTTGAGGTCCAAATCGCGTTCGCCGTAAGTTTGTATCGGCGTTCCGTTCGCTGCGTATAATAGTACGGTTGACGCTGATTTTTGTTTCTTGCATGGGGGTACTACTGATAAGTTCGCTCCTGTGTCGATAAGAAATCGTAGCTTGTTGGCGGTGTCATAAACGTATAGACGGTATGCAGAAAAGTGGTTGATCTCGGGTCCCGTCGTAGCCAAGATCTCGGTTAGTTTTCCTGTCGTTTGCTTGCATTGTTGAAATTACATGGAGATCGGCAATTGCGTGCGTTCTCGCCGAATCGCTGGTGGAAGTAGCAAGCATCGCTCGCCTTGCGATCGTATTTAGGGTAGCGGCCGGCTGAGCGCGACCGAGATCGGGATCGTGAATGAATGAAGCGTCGATGTCCGTGCGTCACTCGCTTGGTTCGCTGTACTTTTAGCTCGGCTATCTCTCTCGTTAGTTGCATTACGGCGGCACGGAGGTCCTCATCACCGTACGTTTTTTGTTCTTGTACAAGTGATGGCGGCGATGTTTTTGTATGACCTTGACAGGTGCAGGAACATACGGTTTGTATTTCTGTGGCTTGATCGTGCATTTTGTCTGCCATCGCTGCTAGAACGTCGAGTGATGTTTGTTCGCTTACTGCCAGGACTGCTCGTGTTGACATCGGTAAGCGCTGTAGCCATAACATTTGAAGTGTTGAGTCGGGCATTTTCTCGCGCGCAGGTTCTCGCATGCGTCTGAGCAGTTGTGACGGCTTTTGGTCGCCGAGTTCCATCTCGTTGAGGAGTTTGTGCAGCTGCTTCGATTCAGATTCCTCGTACACGGAAAGTAGCCTTTTCTTCGCTTCCTCATATCTTCCAGTGCGGGTTTTGGACATAACGATGTCGCTGATTTGTTCGACATCCGTTTTCTCGAGATGGGCCACCATCAGGCTGAATTTGGCTTCTTCGTTAGGCTTTTGAGGGTTGACGACGGTTTCGAATTGCCCAAACCATAATGTAGGTTGGTCACGCCAAAACAAAGGTATGCGGGCTTTGACGGAGATGGTTTCAATTTCTTCTGCCATTTCGATGTGAGGGTATGCACAAGAACGTTCGTCGGGGTCACCACTTTACCAAAGGTAGGTAAGTAATAATTGAAACACAAGTGGGAGCTTGGAACAGAATGTTTATTTGATGATTTGCTCAGCCTATATATACAATTTTGATTTGACACAAAACCCTTAGAATAATACCGGACCAATCGCAAACGAACTAGCGCGCGGGTCCGCCGTGGTATCAAAATGTGTCGCTGCTGTCGCCTCTTCGGTTTACTCGGTACATAGTTTTGTAACTACATATAAACATATGCGGCCGGCGCGCGCGCTAGTGATCTATGCTCGCGCTCCGCGCGCGGTCGTTCATGCTGCCTGTAGGTGTCTGGTACAAGTTTAACAAAATGCAAAATACAAGTTTGTAGTATAATCGTATATGCAAATATACGATTATACTACAAACTTAGTCCAGAAATTATTTTGTACAACCTTTTTGTCTTTTTTGTACAAAAACTGTTCTTTCCATCAAGTTCAAAATAATTTTCCTAGAAAGTCTTTATAAAGTTCTACTTTTCAGACTTTTTTCATATTTTCTAAACTTATGGTTCAAAAGTTAGAGGGGGGGGACACATTGTTTTTTACTTTTGGAGCGATTATTTCCGAAATTATTGACATTATCAAAAAACGATTTTAGTAAACCCCTATTCATTTTTAAATACCTATCCAACAATATATCCCACGTTAGGGTTGAAATTAAAAAAAAAAATCACTTTCCACTTTACATATAGGGGGGCTACCCTAATAAAACATTTTTTTTCCAATTTTTATTTTACCACTTTGTCGGCGTGATTGATATACATATTGGTACCAAATTTCAGCTTTCTAGTGCTAACGGTCACAGAGATTAAGCGAGGACGGACAGACGGACAGACAGACATGGCGAAACTATAAGGGTTCCTAGTTGACTACGGAACCCTAAAAATAGCAATTCGGAAAAATCTTCGAGATTCTATTTGGGAATTGTAGTTTGTACGGAACCCTCTGTGCGCGAGTCCGACTCGCACTTGCCCAGCTTTTTATACTACTTATACTGTGTTTTATAGGTAGTTTCTTCAAACAATTTGGTCAATAATTATAATAACCACGTGAGCTGAATGAGATAAGCAAATCAAGTATCTTGACTTGGCCCATGAGGTTAACAACTTATGGAATGTGGACTCAGTGATCATTGTACCAATAATCGTGTTAGCCAATGACTTAATAGCCACAACACTCGACCAACATCTTATCCTCTCAGCTGTGAGAATGCGCCAGTGCAACACAAGTTACGCATTCGCAAATTACTCCCGCGCGATTTCGCGCGTCTCTTCAAAACTACGTTAGTTAGCTCGCTATCAGTTATGTCATTCAAATCGTTATTAAATTACCTAACAAGATATGTATAGATTAGTACAGTTTTACCTTGTAATGTATTAGTTATTGTCGTGTATGTTTAGTGTGAGGGAAGTCGTGTAAAGAAGCCAAATCGGCTCTCCCACAGACAAGGGGATATACCTACTATTATCAGGATAGATGGTGCGGGTGACAGCTGTCGGGTTCATACTATGTAGCTACTTACCTAACCATTTCTCTCATCTTAAAGATTAATGTTTTCGTCCTGCTGTCATCCTACCCGTACTATGTAAAAAAAACTGGCCAAGTGCGAGTCGGACTCGCCCATGACGGGTTCCGTAGCAGCAAGTAACATAAAAGTTCTTTTAGTTCGTTTTAACTTTGATCGATGTTTTAATAATAGTGTATTTTTTTAGATTTATGACGTATTAAAAAAGAAATACTAGATCTCGTTCAAACCAATTTTCGTTGGTAGTTTGCATGGTAATAATACCTACATCATATATTTTTTTTAGTTTTATCATTCTCTTATTTTAGAAGTTAGAGGGGGGGGACACACATTTTACCACTTTGGAAGTGTCCCTCGCGCAAACTATTCAATTAAAAAAAAATGAAACTAGAAACCTCAAATATCATTATTTTTTAAAGACCTATCCATAGATATCCCACAATGTGTGATTACATTTACAAATATCCTTCTAAACACGTATGGGTTTGAAGGATATTTGTAAATGTAATCATCAATAATCAATGTTAATTATTTAATTGGCAAGAAATAAAAGGCTTTTTATTTTATTTTATTTATTTATTATGGGTTTGATGAAAAAAAAAATTTTGAGTTTCAGTTCTAAGTATGGGGGCCCCCAAAATTTATTGTTTTTTTTTTTTCTATTTTTGTGTGAAAATCTTAATGCAGTTTACAGAATACATCTACTTACTAAGTTACTAAGTTTAAGACAGACAGACAGACAGACCGACAGACAGACAGACAAACAGACAGACATGACGAATCTATAAGGGTTCCATTTTTTGCCATTTTGCTGCGAAACCCTAAAAAGACCTTATGAGGCTTTCGTTAGGCGGCTGGATCAAGAGCTTGATGAAGAAAGCGTTACTTTTGGTCATGGCTCGCATTGTTAGGAGGTTCCTTTCTTTGAAACCAGAAAGCTAGTAGTTTAGGTACGGTACCTTTTTATAATTATATTTTTTTAATTTTTGATGCACAACATTTTTTTAGTTTATGCGAAACCGTAATAATATTACGGTTTCGCATAAACTAAAAAAGTATATTATACTTTGTTCAGAATCAATAACTGAATGGATTTCAAGTTTTACACAATGTTATATTTTTTTCCAAAAATATTTATAAAGGTCACAAGTTGGACCCGCCAACACAGGTAGGCACAAGTAGGCTGGCAGGTCATAACGGGACATTAGGCGCCAACAAACAGCTGGGTGCAAATGCAAAACAACCCCTCAGTTGCTTGGATGGTCCGGTGACTTTTTTCCGATTTTTGCTGACATAACAAGCTTTAAATATTAGTTCGTAGGGTATACACGAGCCTTGGTCAACACAAATGAAAAAAAAAATATCTTAGTATAAACCAGGCATACAGGTTCCTTGAAATAAACTCTTTACTGGTTGCAGTAACCGATAAATATCCTAAAATAGGTCACTTTTTCTAGGGGTCTTTGTATTTTGAAAAAAAAAAAAAAATTATACCATAATATTTCAACTTATTCCTTTGTATATAGATTATATTATTTATATAAAAATATTAAACACTTATTTTGGATTTCGCATATACTTTTTGCATTCAAAACTGTCTGTTTATTCATTTGATGAATTAATTGTACCAATAGTTTACACTACTAAGTGCCTACTTCATTTAATTAAAATATACTGTGACATGTAAATATATTTTTTACCAATAAATATGTTTATCTGGTAAAACAAGTATTGGTAGGGACGTAACCAAGTCATTATATTTTAAAACCAGGATTACGCATTCATTAAAACCAGTTTTGTATAAATATTAATCAAGTAACATTGTACTCGTATAGCATCATAAAATGATGTTCTAAGTATAGCTCTCCGAGGGATGTGGGAAGTTTCATTCCATAAAAAAAATATCAATAATCTTAAATCTTTTAACAAAGAAAGACAATCGACGGTGACGTCAGTATAATGAAATATGAAATCATCGATTAAATGTACTACTATATTATAAATGTAGTCACATGTGTAACAAAAGTGATATTGCATTACTTTTATTGAGATTTCGTCCTTCATTATACTATATTTATATTTCAAGTTTGTTCACACTGGCCGGGCGAAAAGAGAAAAATGGATAATAATTATTATTCTTCGAGAGTATAGAAGCGAAAACACGTGGCTTTCTACAAAATATCCGTTAATATGCTCTGTACAGTTTCAAGCTGATATTTATGGGACTAAAGCTGGAAAACGTTTTCTAATGAGTCGGCTATTCCTTGTAGTAATCCTTCAGAATGTGCCTTCAAAAACATTTATACCTAAATTATTAAACCAAGTGCAAATTTCTGACTCCGAATCAATTTTTGATTCGCCTCGAAAAATTAAGTTGATAAAAGATTTAAAAAAGTTTTCGTTTTTTATTTAATTTACTTCATCACCACTGCTCTCAAAACGGTGAAGGAAAACATCGTGAGGAAAATGGCATATTTCGAAGACATGCGACATTCACCAACGCACACTGGGCGCACGTGGTGGATTACGGCCCATTCCCTTTCCTAGAGAGAAGGGCTGAGTCCCAGCAGTGGGAACATTAAAAGCCTGATTGTGGTATAATAGTCATAGATGTTGTTTGTTTTGTTACTAAATATTAGCAGCGCAGTCCTGACCATCATTCACTAAAGATAGCTGTTCTTCAGAATGATGATTACAATTTAAAATTAAATTTAATAGCACAGGTCCGATCGTGTGTGGAGTACTGCAGCCATATATGGGCTTGTGCTGCAAAATGCCACCTAGCAGCTTTGGACTCGGTGGAAAGACGTGTGAAGAGGCTGATTGATGAGCCAGATTTGGTTAAGTCCAATCTTCAAAGCCTTGAGCACAGGCGTAGGGTAGCCACCCTTTCGGTGTTTTACAGGTTGCATTTTGGAGAGTGTGCGCAGGAATTGCATGACTTGATTCCACCATCTCGTTTCTACCATCAGACAAACCGACGTACGGCGAGTATCCACCCTTACGTTGTTGAAACCTCTACGATCCGGACTAAGCGTTTCGCCTCGTCGTTTATACCGCGTACATCGAAGGATTGGATCAATTTGCCTGCTGCGGTCTTCCCGTCCGATGATAATTTAGGTATCTTCAAGGCTATAGTGAATAGGCTCTGAATAAACTAGTGCGCCTCATGCCTCACCATCAATAATTGCATCACTGTTTACCATCAGGTGGGATTGTAGTCAAGTACTAGTTTATATCAGATAAAAAAAAAAAACAAATTTCATTATTTTACACGATTTTGAATTCACTTATTTATTAAAGTAGTAGAACGTGGTTTTCTGAATTTACATTAATGAAGACTATTGGTAAAATGTTGAAATAGTGTTATTGTTATGAAGTATTGTAGACAAAAAACTATGTCACTTCTGCGGTTTAAAAATCTATATGGATAACATGTCATTACACCATGTTGAACAAAACGCGTAAGTGTCACGAAATTCATGGCGCACAATACCTTTTGATCCCGAAAAATGTATCCACCCACCACTAAAGCTATCTAGGCACTGTAATGTTCAGGGCTCCAAGTCTGCTATTTTTATAAATTCGTCATTCCAACACGATCCAATTGTCATTTTGCTAAATGTTTGTAATCTGCTAATTCATAATGATCGATCATTGATCGCTCAATGGTCTTGTAATAGAATTATGGTAGAATGATAATTTCGAGCATATTAAAACCAATAACTGCACAATAACGTTCTAATAGTAAAAGAAAGAAAGAAGAAGAAGAAGTAAAACACTGATCAAATAAACTGTCAAAGTTTTAGCAGATTACCGCAAACTTCAAATATTCATTTGTCAATATGTACGAGATTACCATTCTATGTCAGTGGTTGACCATTGGAAAGTCATGATGACGCCATTATATTAGTAGATTACCAAACTTGTCAAAATCGACAATTATGACATCAATGATAGACCATTCTGACACTATTGTAATAGCAGACTTGAGGCCCAGTAGTTTTGTTAGATGACATAATGCCAATGTAGCGCTGCAGCGAAGTTTTGTTTTGACTTTTCAGTATTTCGGCAAATAGTTTCTATGGACGTGCTTATCTATCACTAGAATATAAGTCGATGTACGAGTATGAACCCTTTTGCAAAAAAAAAACGGGCAATTTAGACTTTAATCTCCACTTCAATAAATATAACAAGAAAGAGGTTTTATTCATTTGGCGTTTTGTTGACATGTTATTTGAAGCATCCTTGCATGATTCCACAGACGAGTATTCTAAATTTAAAATTTTACGTTATCTAAGGGTGAGTTACACCATTTAACTATAACGATAACAAAGCAGTTAACAGTTGTCAAATCGTCGAATTGACCAATAGGCGGCCGTTTCTCGGCTGGTTATGGTTTGGTTATCGTTATAGGTAGTTAAATAATGCAACTCACCCTTAGTCTCTATCGTAAGTGCCAAGTGTCGACCTAAAAAGAGCTTTGAAGAAGTAAGAAGAGTAAAAGTTAGTGGACAGTCAGCAGGAGCTTTTGGCACTTCAGTTTGTCCGAAACTGGGCTTTATGGACTCGTAGAAAACTGGAACAAAGTATTGTTTTCTAATGAAGCTAGAATCTCTTTTTGTGGAAAGGACCAGTGACAACGAGTGCTGCAAAGACAGAGAAACACTAAATAGAAGTGTGTTTTGAAGAAATCAGTCCCTATAGCGGGGGGATCCGTTATGTTTTGGGCAACAATTTATTCAACAGAGCATATGGAGTTAGTTTTCAAAGAAAACAAACGACACAATGAAACACCGGTACACAATAGAAGTCCTAATTCCACGTGCATAACTTACATTGACTACTCCTGGGAAATATTTTATTTTTAAGGACTATAATGCTCGCGCTTACCGTTCCTTCTACGTGGAATACTACGTCACCCCCCGCCTGGGGCGATGGCCGGGATCGGCCTTGCTCCTGCCTGCTCCCCCCTTCGAGACGAGATCCCTGGAGAGCAGCCACGGCTGCCTTGAGGTCTCAAAAACGAACTCCAGCGCCTCCCCAATCGAGTAGTTGGCCAGCTCCATGGACCGTTTTTTGGCCACCCTCTCCCTCTTGTTGGCAACGCTGGTGATAGCGGCTGTCACGACCTCCCGAAACTATGCCAGCGCCTCCTCCATCCCTTCTGGCAACCGTCAGGGAATTTCGGCACCAAGACGCTGGCCTGCTCATTCGCGACCTCCGGGGGTCGCTGGGACGCTTCTTCAGCGCTCCCTCTCCCTTTGCCCGACTTTCCCCAGGTCCCGTCTCGTCGTCAGATGCGGAGCGCATGGCGCGCATGAACGCCCTCCTTCTGTTGGATGTGGATTCTTCCACCTCCATCAAAAGGAGGGGCTCTCGCACCTCCTCCTCCACCTCCTTCCCGTCTGGGATGAGTAAAGACGTGGCATCTGAATCCGACGCCGCGTCTTCATTCACCTCCCTGAGGCCGAACCTACGCCCGGCCTCCACCGGCGCCGCGGACGTGCTGGGAACTGGTCCCAGGGACTCCGCGCTGCCGAATCGTGAGCCACCCTGGGTCGTTGCGTCCACAGAGGACGGTATAAGGTCCGGACAGCCGAGGCGATGATTGCCCCCCCCCCCAGAATACGAGGTCTGCTCGGGGAGGGATTCTCCTGCAAGCAGCTTAGGTACCCTCCTGGGGTAGTTCATTTTTGGTCATTCGCACTCATAATTTGCTGAACACAGCTTTGCCTTTTTTAATGGGGTGGAGTCCCCATTGCACGTTCGCCATCCTGGTCATGTCTGCCGAACAGACACGTACCGGAGGCGAACCCTATCTCTTCAAAATCGCTGTCCAGAAAGCGCCAACAGCTGTTGGTGCCAGCGCTCCTAGACAGCGCACCCTCCGAGCGGTCCGACTGGTCTCCGCCGTGTGTTCCTCTTGGTCTGATCTCTCGCTTGAGGCCTTCCGGCATGAGTAGCTCTACTGGCATAACCCTCAAGGTCACTGAGATACGCAAGCCACACCACGACGACAACGTGGGAACATGGTCGGTGGGGAAAGGACAACGCCTCAATTTTACCATTGTGCTCCAATATTAAAAAATATTTTTTGAAAGAAAAGAAAAGAAAAACGTTGATTCACACAATCATATAAACTAAAAAATATACAATGAAAAAGAAAAAAGAAAGATATAATCAGTGCGAGGCCAAAAAGGCACCTAACTCAGCATATGCGTTAGATGCCTTTTTGGGTATTATTCTTTATCAAAGTCACTAACATTCTGTAGAATTCCTGCAATGGCGTTCTTTGATAGGTGGTGACTCATTATTGCAATTAGATAACATTAATTCTGAAAAAGAAACAAAGTAAAATTATGTATAATGTGATAAAGATACTATCGTGGACGAGGCGCTTTATGATATTCCTCCATCTGTTTCTGTCTCTGGCGGTGTGAAGGGCATTGTACATCGTAAAGTCAAGATCGGTGTGAATCTGGTTGGACCAACGTATTGGACTGCGCTCGCGAGGCCTTTTCCCATCCACTTTGCCGGTCACTTTACGCTCAATACGTCTATTTAATTATTAGGCTATAATTGCATAATGAGCCGAGACAGGTCTCCGATTGAGAATTTACAGAAGAAACTTCACACGAGCCAACAGCTATAATTCATACTATTCCGATGCTAAATATTAACTTCTGTCAAAAAAGTATCGGCAATGGATGATTTTTTTATGGTTCCAAATTCAAATTTTAGATTTTTTTGTTGTTGCTAGATTGGCACAACTGTTTTCCATTTTGGCGCGGAGTTTGAGTTGCATCTGTAATTTATATTAAATACAGTGCTGTTTTTAGTTATATCATATCTAGTGTATATTGCGAATTTCATAATGGACAAAAACATCTAACAAAGAGTTTGTCTTAAATTTTGCATCGGCAATAGAATTTCGTGTTCGGAGTCTCTGAAAATGTTACAGAAGGCTTACAGTGAATCGACTTTATTAAAAACACGTGCTTATGAGTGGTACAAAGCATTTAAAAGCGGTCGAGATGTGATGGAAGATTTGCCTCGCTCTGGTAGGCTATCGACCTCTGCAACTGAACTTAACATCGCAAAAGTGAAGGAATTAGTGACTGAAAATCCATCATTCAAGTTTGAGAGAGATAGCCGCCGAACTTTCTGTCGAGTCGATCCGTACCATTTTAACTAATCATTTGGGTATGTAACATGTTGCCGCTCGGCTAATCCCAAAAGACCTGATTTTTTTCCAAAAACTCAATCGCATGAGAGTCGCTGAGGACATGCTAGAATGAGTCCATTCCGACCCAACATTCATGAAATGCATTGTTACTGGCGACGAGACGTGGGTTTACGAATTTGACATGCAAACAAGTCAACAAGCTTGGAAGGTTCAGTTGGAAGGAGTGGCGCCTTCCAACTGAACCAAAACCGAAAAAACCACGCCAAAGTCGATCAAAAGTCAAAGTCATGTTGACTGTTTTCTTTGACTATCGCGGTGTTGTGCACTCGGAATTCTTACCGAAAGGTCAAACGGTAAATAAAAAATATTATTTGAACGTTATCCGGTATTTAAGAGAGCAAATTCGACGAAAAAGAGCAGATTTGTGGAAAGAAAATTCTTGGATTTTGCACCACGATTATGCGCCTTTGCACAAAATCATTATGAACGAATTTTTGACCAAACACTTAACAAATACCATCAAGCAGCCACCATATTCGCCAGATATGGCTCCAGCCGACATCTATCTTTTTTCTAAACTCAAATTACCACTTCATGGCACCCGTTTTCAATCTGTAGAAGACATAAAGGAGAATTCGCGGCGAGAACTGAACTCAATTTCGGAAACAGCGTTTAAAAAATGTTTTGATGCTTGGATTATTCGTTGGCGTAAGTGTATCGTTTCTGAAGGGGCATACTTTGAAGGTTATAAAATAAATTTGGATGAATAACAAAAATTTTGTGTATTATTGATCTTTTCCCGGTACTTTCTTGACAGAAAATGTTCTGTTCCAAAAAAAAGATAAAGTAAGCCACTCACACTTGTCATGTGTTGCAACAAGTTTGCCTACCCTAAGCATATAATTTCTTTTACTGCGGCGGATATGTCAATGTACATGCTGATAGTAATTTATGTGAGAAACCTGTTTAAAGGTTGTCCTTGGGACAAGTCTTCAATTGATGGAAACCACTTGCTGAATTTTTTATTTAATTTGATTTGATTTAGAGTGACCTAATTGATCTAAAATATCAGTAATAAGAGGCAGTGGATAAGATTCAGAAACAGTGACGTTATTGAGACGACGATAATTATAATCAACGATATCCTCTACTTTTGCTACCGGAAGCGTCAATTTTTTTCGGGACTAACCAAACTGGGCCACTCCAAGGCAAAATTGAAGGTCTTATAATATTTTGTTCCAGCATTTTACGAATTTGGGAATCGACTTCCTCCTTGTGGAATTCAGGGTTTCAACGATATAATTTGACATTAATACGATGGTGTATCACCTGTATTTACAGTATGATCGATAGCATTCGTAAAAGTTAAGGGTTCACCTTGAAATATTATTCTGCATATCGGGAATAACATTTCAAAAGAGCTTTTTTGTCTTCATCTTCATCATATTTAGATGAGAGCATCGGATAAGATTTAGTCCTTTATTTACGCGACCAGTTTTATAGTAAGTAATAGCATTAATATTATTATTCCTATTACTCTTACACCCGATGTCTACATTTTTTTTCAACTCTCCTTTTGCAGGTATGCTAGAAGAGATTTCTTTAGAAAAAAGCATCACCTTTGTACTTATTTTCTTTCAGTTTCTTGCTTCTTTTCTTTTATTATTAAATGTGTGTACATGAATTGTTAAATAAATAAATAATTAAAGAAGAGATAATAGTTGAACAATTAAGTTCAAGGGGCGTCGCTGTAACGTGATAATCTTTCATCTCAATGTCATACTCAATAACAATGTAGTGTTACTAGAGATGTTATATTAGGGTCATATTTAGGTAATCCTATTATTGAATATATTAGTTAACGCATATTAGGATACCATACCTATTACTGGATATTAGTCAAATATTAGTGAACCGATTCATTATAGCTACTCAATCTAATATGCATATCTGCGTAATATCGGTAATAGTCTCCATAATAATTAATATGAAATACGAGATTCTGCACGTTTATTATTCACGTATGACTATGAAAGAAGTGAAACGGTGATTAAATTTTCCTTCATACTTTAAACAGGCTTAGGACTGTCAACGTTGATTATGTTGGCGTATTTAAAAAGTTTTAAAGCGTATTTAAAAAAAAGGCGTGTCGCCGCGAGGCGCGATCGGAAATAATCGGAATCGCCGCGATCAGTGGCCTCGCTATTACGCGACCCTATTATTTGACTAATACCTGGTAACCTATTATTCTATTTTCGCATATCCTAATATGAATTTACGTGGCTTGTATTAAGATACCTGTACCTATTACGAATATATTAGTCACACCTCTAAGTGTTACTACATTGTTACTAGCATGGTTGTTGACATTGTGTTGTGTAGTGTGACTATTTCAACTTAAATGATTTAATTGAGACTATGCAACTAACGACATATAAACGACCTTCACGTCAGATATGATCTAGTATGACAGCTTCATTGTTGTGATAAAGTTTAGGAGAGTAATTGGATACAGTGCACTCGACACTACTTCAAATTGAACTGGAATATTGTATGAAGGTTGGGTATAAAAAACCGTAAATAACGTGTGACTACGGTTTTTCTTTTTGTTCTGTTCTTATTTTTCACCATCCTGAAAATCTTGTTTTATTCCTTTTCAGCGTCGTTGTCGTAGTCGGGTTTTAGTTTTTTACTTTTTTTTTATTTAAACAATTTTGGTGTTAAATCACTGTGTTTCTATACTACTTACGTGAAGCCCTTTTAAATGATACCAAACACGACATATTTATCTTATTTTTTTAGCACAAAACTTTTTGTCCACTAGAGGGCGCCACATTGAATTTTAATGATATTTTTTGTTAAGTACCAGTGAAGCCCCAAACACGGTGTATTTATCTTAACATTTTTTAACACATTACTTTTTGTACGCTAGAGGGCGTTACTTTAAATTTGATCAACATTTTGAAAATGTACAAGTTAAGCCCTTTAAAATGATACCAAACACGGCGTATTTATCTCCATTTTTATTTTAACACATTACTTTTTGTCCGCTAGAGGGCGCCATATCGAGTTTTCTGACACATCACCTAGCCTATGTTCAGCAGACAATTAAGACGGTTCTAACGATACCTATGTTGAGTTCCGATAAGTAGATTAGGAGCTATGTGGGTGAACATACTCACATACATACTTACATACATAGCCTGTCAAAATCATAACCCTCCTTTGGCTTTGCCGTAGTCGGGTAATAATAGGAATAAAATGATTTAAGGACGTATTCACCTATTTCGACAAATATCACGGTTTTTCGGGAACCATTATGATGCTCTAGGAATCATAATTATGAGTATATCTTGATATCAAATAAAAGACAATATATCTATCTCCAGGATGGCATAAAAAAATATTACGGTCTTATATAAAATTTTCATATAAATACGATTTTACCAACGCACTAATACAAGAAAATTACGAAACACAGAGTCTGAATAGGAACCCGTAACTTAAATCCAGTAAACATTTTTACTTTAAAAAACATAAAATAATACAGCTTATATAGTCTTCAACACCTATAGCTAATTATTTTGAACCTACATAAATAACTTTATGATATATGACCAAAATAAAACCACTCTCAATATTTCTTCATACATTTTTCATTGAACGCGCGATGTCTAGCGTCAGTCCGCGCTCAGAAGCGCTTGTGAACGGATGGCCGTATCGCTCTCTTACAAAAAATAAATACGTCTAAAATGTGTGCCGACTTGTATACTGCGACTGCCAAGACGTGCTACTTTTTCGGACCGAAATAAAAGTACAAATATCTTACTTATTGGAACGAAGTTTTGGAATGAAGTTCCTTATCGCGCGTTGTGAAAGGGGGCTAGACGGAAAAAATTCTCACGAAAAGTTGTACCGACACTTTTACTGTCAAAATGTAAATCCAAGATGGCGGCTGCAAGAAATTATAAACTTTTTCGTCGTGGGTGTCGTTTTCATGGTTTTCGAGGGTGTTAAAACCGATGGTACAGTCAAAATATAAATCCAAGATGGCGGCTGCAAGAAATTATCAAATTTTCCGTCATGGGTGTCGTTTTCATGGTTTTCGAGGGTGTTGAAACCGATGGTAATGTCAAAATATAAATCCAAGATGGCGGCTGCAAGAAATTTTCAAATTTTTTGTCATGGGTGTCGTTTTCATGGTTTTCGAGGGAGTTGAAACCGATAGTACTGTCAAAATGTAAATCCGAGATGGCGGCTGCAAGAAATTATCAACTTTTTCGTCATGGGTGTCGTTTTCATGGTTTTCGAGGGTGTTGAAACCGATGGTACTGTCAAAATATAAATCCAAGATGGTGGCTGAGAGAAATTATCAAATTTTTCGTCATGCGTGTCGTTTTCATGGTTTTCGAGGGTGTTGAAACCGATGATACTGTCAAAATATAAATCCAAGATGGCGGCTGCAAGAAATTATTAAATTTTCCGTCATGGGTGTCGTTTTCATGGTTTTCGAGGGTGTTGAAACCGATAGTACTGTCAAAATATAAATCCAAGATGGCGGCTGCAAGAAATTATCAAATTTTCCGTCATGGGTGTCGTTTTTATGGTTTTCGAGGGTGTTGAAACCGATGGTACTGTCAAAATATAAATCCAAGATGGCGGCTGCAAGAAATTATCAACTTTTTCGTCATGGGTGTCGTTTTCATGGTTTTCGAGGGTATTGAAACCGATAGTACTGTCAAAATATAAATCCAAGATGGCGGCTGCAAAAAATTATTAAATTTTTCGTAATGGGAGTCGTTTTTATGTTTTTATGGTTTTCAATGGTGTTGGAAACCGATAGTATTGTCAAAATGTAAATCCAAGATGGCGGCTGCAAGAAATTATCAAATTTTTCGTCATGGGTGTCGTTATCATGGTTTTCGAGGGTGTTGAAACCGATTGTACTATCAAAATGTAAATCCAAGATGGCGGCTGCAAAAAATTATTAAATTTTTCGTAATGGGTGTCGTTTTTATGGTTTTCAATGGTGTTGGAAACCGATAGTATTGTCAAAATGTAAATCCAAGATGGCGGCTGCAAGAAATTATCAAATTTTTCGTCATGGGTGTCTTTTTCATGGTTTTCGAGGTTGTTGAAGCCGATAGTGCTGTTAAAATGTAAATCTAAGATGGCGGCTGTTAGAAATTATCTACTTTTTCGTCATGAGTGTCGTTTTCATGGTTTCGAAGATGTTGAAATAGTGCTGTCAAAATGTACATACATCACTCTCTTATAGAAAGCAAGCCAGAACGGAACTTCGTTCCATCCGGGTGTCCCTTGACACCTCAGTAGTTTTTTTTTAAATTGTTATTATGGAGTAATAATGGACTTACTGATACAGAATGAGTGTATTCTAAAACAAAGACCAGAAATGGCCAACGGAACTTCATACTTACATAGATATAACAATGTAGATAGTTAAGCGACTATGACAATAAAAATAAATAAATGGTTCTGAATAGTTATGTTAAAAATGGTACCGTCGAAGTGACCTGATGATGATGATGGAGCCGGAAGATAGGCACCGGAACTCCGTAGTTAATCAATGTGTCCTAGCCATGTTTGGGCTTATTAGAATTGTCATGAGATGCACTTTGGCTGTAAGGTACTATCGAACTGATTTGATGATGATTATGGAACCGGAAGTTAGGCACCGGAACTCCGTAATTAAACAATGTATCCTAGCCGTGTTTGGGCTTATTGGAATTGTCATGAAATGCACTTTAGCTATAAAATACTATCTAAGTGACCTGATGATGATGGAGCCGGAAGATAGGCACCGGAACTCCGTAGTTAATCAATGTATCCTAGCCGTGTTTGGGCTTATTAGAATTGTCATGAGATGGACTTTGGCTATAAGGTGCTATCAAACTGATCTGATGATGATAGATAACCCTATAGTAATCCAATCGGGCGTTGAATTTGGTCATGAACTTTGAAACTCGATAAAAATAATTTGTTCGAGCTTAGAATATAGGTTATAATGACACGTATGACTTCGTAGTGCAATTCAAGTATAGTACAAAATAAAACAATATCTTTTTTAGGGTTCCGTTTTTTGCCATTTGGCTACGGAACCCTTATAGATTCGTCATGTCTGTCTGTCTGTCTGTCTGTCCGTCCGTATGTCACAGCCACTTTTTTCCGAAACTATAAGAGCTATACTGTTGAAACTTTGTAAGTAGATGTATTCTGTGACCCCTTTAAGGCGTAAGGCGTGCTCAAACGCTACCAACATTTAAAAAGATGGTGAAGGAGCATTACCTTTCTCTTTGATATATTTTTCTTCTCCTGATTCAACTATATATTTGATATTTATTAGTATATTTTTTTTTTTAGTATTGTATGTATGTATTTGTGTTAATGTATCTTGTTAGTATTATATCTGATGTTTGTACACTGACAACCCTTAATCTATCTCCTTTCTCTCAGTCCATCCAAAGGTTGTCTGTAAGAGATCGCCCTGTGCGATAAGACCGCCCATTGTGCACTTATTCTTTTAAATGTTTGTCCTGTATTTTTGTTTATTTGGTGTACAATAAAGATTATAATAAATAAATAAATAATAAATAAATAAGATTTTCACACAAAAATAGAAAAAAAGCAATAAATTTTGGGGGTCCCCATACTTAGAACTGAAACTCAAAAATTTTTTTTTCATCAAACCCATACGTGTGGGGTATCTATGGAGGTCTTCAAAAATGATGTTGAGGTTTCTGATATCATTTTTTTCTAAATTGAATAGTTTACGCGAGAGATACTTCCAAAATGGTAAAATGTGTGTCCCCCCCCCCCTGTAACTTCTAAAATAAGAGAATGATAAAACTATAAAAAATATATGATGTACATTACCATGTAAACTACCAACAAAAATTAGTTTGAACGAGATCTAGTTAGTAGTTTTTTTTTAATACGTCATAAATCTAAAAAAAATACACTATTATTAAAACATCGATCAAAGTTACAACGAACTACAAGAACTTTTATATTATGTTACTTGCTGCTACGGAACCCTCCATGGGCGAGTCCGACTCGCACTTGGCCAGTTTTTTTTATATAATGTATAGGCTCGCGTTTGACCACAATCTCACCTGATGGTAAGCGATGATGTGGCTGACGATGGAGCACGCTTGCCTATATCTTCGAGTACCAAGATAAATTAGGACACTTTTCACTACATATTATAAAACAAAGTCCCCCGCAGCGTCTGTCTGTCTGTCTGTTCGCGATAAACTCAAAATTTACTGCACCGATTTTCAAGCAGTTTTCACCACTCGATAGCGTGATTCTTGAGGAAGCTTTAAAAATAAAAAAAAAATAAAAATAAAATAATTAAAAAAAATAATAAAAATAATTTGTTAAGTTTTTGTATGTATTTTTGTGTAAATTTAACGATATTTGTAGAAGATGTCGGGAAAAAATAAGCCGTCTGGGAGCTTTTAACGAAAACGCTGCCTAAACCCTTTAAGATATAACAAAATAATGTATCGTGGAATTGTGTATCTTATATAGGTCTACAGAAAAGTCCTCGGTGGCATATGTCTATCTCTTAAGGTTAACATAATATATCCATTTTACTACTTTTAAAAATTGGCATTCATGAAGCGTTTATTGGAAAGCTATTTACATAATTACGGTATTAATTCTTATCAAAATAAGTTACTTCGCGTTCAAGACTATATCAGTATCTGTAAATTACTTTTTGAATCATTTAAATCGGACGTACCATTAGAAAGCTTTCATAAATTTAATCATTCCCAAAATTAAATTCACGAGTTCACGAGTTCCGCTCTTCAGTAGCTACGCATGACGCGCTCATTGATCCTCCCCCCGCACCGTTTTGCCTACTGTTTCTTTAGCTAATAAGCCAAACGACAATAACGCACAACTGATGACTGTGTTTTCTTTTGGATGTTGTTGAAAAGTTATAATTGCATTTTTGTTTTGTGTTTGTTTTCTTAACTAACACAACACCAACAATGGTAGTATATGTGAATTAAGGTAGTAAGAATTACGCTGCTCACGCGTGTAAAATAGAGGTCCAAAATTTATGGGAAATAACATTAGGT